>OX371224.1:166094399-167313149 GCA_947310385.1 Nephrotoma appendiculata
AATGCGGAAAGGTTTACATAAAAATTACATATATTTTTTGGAAATCTAGTGGTAGCACTTAAAAAAAAAAAAATTGAAAAGGCTTGGAAAAAAATTGTTTTTTTTTTGTTCGAGGAGTTTTTGCATAAGACCTAAAAGAAAACGGTCGAAATTTTTGAATTGTTTTGTAAATTAATAAAAAAAAAAATCACAAATATCTAAAACATATGTCTAAATTATGTTTATAAATCAATAATTTGTATCAAATATCTAAAGAAAAGTTTAAATTAGATAAAAAAAAAATATATATTAACGAAAAGTGTTGAACAGACACATCAGTAACATCAGTTTTACAACACAACAATAACGACTGTTGGGAGCACCTGGGGTTCGTCTCGCACAAAGTTTGGAATGCCGTGGATCTATTTAACAATTAGACATTTTAGATATTTCTCGAAGGTCATGAGTTTATCATTTACACACCTCCGACTAGAGCAATTCAGTCTAAATCTGAACGTAATCCCTGATTACGCATTTACCACGGATATCCTAAATGTGAACGGTAAATACAATCTTGTTACGGATACGCTATTCTACCGTTCTACTTCCATCGTTCAATCAATATTTGAATTGATATCATTGCTAATAACAGAAATTTTAATTCCGTATTCGACAAACGTCATTAAGAGATAGAAAAAAATTACACTGTGCTAGTTGAAAAATGTGACAAGCTCCTATTTCCAAGTTAGTTCCCAATTTTGAGATATCGCTTTCAACATGTTTGGGCTCTGAGTCAAAACATAACCTCATTTTCACGTTGATAGCTCCTGAGCCATTAAGATTTTCGTTATGTTTTATTCAGCAAAGTTGTTGCGCAAGTCAAGATAAACAACTTTGCCGAACATATCAAGCTAAATAACCACATCCACCATATATTTGTGTTTTACTTAGGCCAAGGTTAGGTTGGAGTGGCTGTTTCCGCACACTTAGACCAGTAGTGGCCCGTTGTGATATCACAGGAACCTATTTCCCCTTTTTACCTATAACCCCTGTTCAAAACCATTCGGAGCTACGTACATAGCCAAAATATCTCGCACTCCACAGTCAGCGTGATCTGCAAGGCTGGCCATACTGTACACCCCCGAATACCTATATTTCTGTATGTTAGTGCCGGACACGAGCACAGAAGTTATCTAAAGTCTCTTCTTCCTCTTTGTCCATCGGACTTGTACAAAGTCATTCGTCTGTAGACCCAGCCTTCTCGCATGATCCCCAAAAAAGGCAGGGTCTTGTCATTTTTGCCAAAAGCTTCTCACAGAAGACTCCGGCTCCTATTGTGCCGTCTAAAGAAACATGGGTACACAGGTAAGGCTAAATAAAACTGGAAGTCGGCATACTTAGGCCAAACAGGACGCTCATTTTAGATAGGATACAAAGTACAATGATATAACCAAATTTAAGAAAGTACATAAAATCAAGTTTCGCACAACACATAAAAATTGAAAACATAGATATACTAAATTCAATAAAAATGTAACCATTTTGCACAGAATCAAAAGAGGACTGAAATTAGACAGGTTGGAAGACCAACACCAAGGGTATAAATTTGGGTACAGTTTGACTCATAAGTCATGAGACATTACGGTCAAAATTCACACCCTGAAAATATACAAAAACAAAACACCAAAAATTTACTGAGCAACAAAATCAACACAAAAACCAATAAAATTTACGAACTATTATCCATAACTTAAAAACAAAGGAGGTACTAAACATCAGTGCCTAGCTACAGTATATAAAGAGCTTCAAAATAAATTATGTAATAGTAGTAAAAAATAAACCGAAGAAGAGATTATTCTCGAGATCGATATTTCTAAAAACGATAAAAAATTGTCACAATAATTAAGAACTAAAAACAACAATATAAAATTAAAAATAAAAAGTTTTTAATTTAAAGTGACAAAAGAACACAAAAAATAAAGTGAAAATCGGCTTGTGAAATCGGAAACTCAAGTGCTTTGGTTATGTGTGCGGAAAATTTACAATTATGAGCAATCGCCACAAAATGAGTGATGAAACCGCTGATTTATATCGACTATACTTTTCACAAAATGTTATTAGTGGTGTAAATTAGACGCCGTCTTTTGTTTGTACTACATGCATTTTCCATCTGCATAGATGGCAAAACACTGGAGCCGCAATGCCATTTGGTGTCCCGATGATCATGATGCTGTCACATGAAATTCCTGTTCCGGAAAGATCAAATCCAACTGAGGAATATTTACCAACAACATTTGAATAAGGTGAAACCGGAGAAACATCTGCATCAATATATCTACAATCAAATGTCACTGCGCCATGCAATCACGGCACAAACACTCAGCAACACAATCAGCAACAATCACTCAGCACAAACACAAAGGAAACCTATGCATCAATGAAAAACAATCATTGATTTGATTAAATACAATGACCATCAACGGAAAGTTTGTGCAAATTTAAAAGTGATAGCTCTATTAAGTGGCCTGCTCAATTGGGTTACGCTAAAATCATGTGTTTTATGTGCTTATGGGATACTCGTTTTAAAGGCGACCAATACAACGAATGGAACTGGGCTTTACGTGAGAACATTAGATTGCGATACGGCAGCATCGTTGAGGCTCCACTTGTGCCAATTAAAAAAATATTGCTACCACCACTTCATATCAAGCTTGGAGTAGTTAAAAATTTTATAAAAGCGCTGAATCCAGATGGAAATGCGTTCGTCGAATTGCGTCGCATTTTTCCACGGTTAAGTGGAATTAAAATAAAAGAAGGTTGGCGTTTGAATCTATTCGAATCTAAGTTTTGATCAAATGAAATTTCATCTCGCATCTTGTTGTTTATTACAGGAATACTTAATAGACCAGATATTCGTCATTTGATGCACGTGGCATGGAAATGTGTTAAAGACGTTATTAAGAATGTTCTCGGAATTAATCGATCAGATGATTGGCGCAGATATATTGAAAATATGCTGACCGCTTTTCATAATATAAACGTTAGAATGTCATTGAAAATATATTTTTTGCATTGTCATGTGGAAAAATTCGCCATACAATCACCAGCCGAATCCGATGAGCACGGCGATCGTTTTCACCAAGTGACAGCAACGTTAGAACATTGGTACAGAGGCAAAATGCTAGATGCACTCTTGGGTGACATTTGTTGGAATTTGCAAGATAAAGAAGATCTTGAAGACGACACGAACGAATCAGAAAATTAAAATTAAAAGTTAAGAAAAATGTTAATTTTTTAGGAAAAAATTGAGAAAAATCACAATAAAATCAACTGAATCGATTTAATTTTCTTTTAAATATGTAGTTTCTATTGAATCTATATTTGTCGATGCGATGTTTATTCGATCGATTTAAATTCAATAAAAGGACAAAAAATGATAAAAAACGTCGTCGAAATGAAAAGCAAAAAAAAAAATAACGCAAAACATGTGAATGTGGATGTCATTTTTCGGAATTGATATGTTGTTTGTCTTGGCTTGCGCAACAACTTTGCTGAAGAAAGCATAACATGGTTCAGGAGCTTTGAAGCACCCACCATTGGACTAGCACCATTGAATTCAACGTACTCGAATCAGGTTTACCGCCACAAAAAAAAAGTTTGCGATTCAAGCACAGTGTTATTGGCTCGAGGTGACTACTCTGAGACAATTCTGATGCCGCTATAAATGGTACAGACTTGCAGATAAAATTTTAGCTACATTAGAAATTGGACATAAAGTGTAATGGAAGTAAGGAAGTAATTTTAAGATGTACGTAATAAATAGATATTCGAAGGAACATATGCTTAATTAAGAAGAAGAAATATTTTTTTTATTTATATGTGTTTGTGTCAAATGGTCAAAATTCGAAAATTGAAAAATATAAAATTTTTTGTAATTTTGGCAAAACTGTTGAATTGAAAGCAAGAATAATTTAAATAAAAAACTTCTCGTGTTTAGAATTTACAGTAAACAAATATTAAATTTTCATTAAGATTTTTTGGGCAATTCGTATTCCAATAATAATTTAATCGTAAGGCAATTGAAAATTTAATAAAACATTTCTGATGTGTACGTGTCGAATAATACAAAGAGGATACCAAGTTTAAGGTTTAGAATTACAATTAGTTCGTAGCTTTTCACTGGAATAGCTTTCATTATGCGTCTTAATATTCTCCAAGCTTTTTATTTCAATTAGAGAAAATTGAATAATTTAATTGGCTTACCATTTTCTAAGAAGCATTAATAATTCAGCAAACACGGTTCAATCATTCTTCCTAAGCACTATCACGGCACAAAATTATTAAAGACAACGTTAAATGTATTCACCCCATCACACAACGAGATCGAAATAAAACTAAAGCAACGGTTTTTAATACACTCGGGCTTGCTTATGTATTAGCCCCTCGTTTATGTACCAAAATAACCGGTATCTTGCAAATAAATTGTACATAACAAATTATAAACCAATACCAATGCAGAAGAATAAACAGGGTACTAAATAATTAGTGCACGCCGCATACAATTTTTTATTTTTTCATATATATTTCCATATTTGTGCTTGCGCCTGTTTCTTGACATCGCTAGAAATATTTTGAAATTAAGCACAAAAAAATAACCCGAAGCATATAAGCTGTGTATACAATACGTAAAGATGCAAACAAGTAGAAGGTATACGAGGATTTTAGAATTTCTGTAATTAAAAAGCAAAACAGATCCCTTACAACAACAACAACAACAACAAAGAACATCTTAAATTTAAAATGCGCGTAAATTTAATTGGAACCCCCATAAATCTTGTTTTAATAACAGCTTCCAAGCAAACAAAAATAAATAAAATCCAAATTTAATAAATCTCAAAAAAAAAACGTTAAATAAGACATTTTAATCGAGCGATATACTCAACAACATTTTGTTGCCTATTACATACACCAACATGTTCTGAGTTTGCCTCAAGTTTATTTACAAGGAATCAATATACATTAAAATTCTAATTAGAAAATCAATGAAGGAACAAAATCCCTCGAGGGCCGCTCCCATATATAACATTTTTTCTAACAAGTTAAACAAATGTTTTACGCCTAATCCCGTGTAATAATGATGATTACCTCAATTTTTCACTCACTGTATATATATGCGAGAGTGTCTGTGTATGTGGTTTTGTTATGTGTAAGTTTGTACGGCTACGACTTTTGAACTATAATATAGGAGCATATTAGGATGCGTGCAATCCCCTTGCTCAAAACGAAATAAAGATTAGATTTTTATATAACAACACAAAACCTTATAAATCTTAGAATACTTAAATCCTTCTTTATAATTTTTTCTTCCCTAATACTCCGTCTACGTATTGTCTTGTATGTGTATGTGTAACAACACCACATTTATTTTTGTGTATACGCTTCTGGAAACGTAAGTATATATGAGAATGTATGTATGTGCCCAAATCTATCACATGTCACCAAATAAAAAAATATCTTCTTACGATTTATTAGGACTGAATATTGTAGTGAACAGTAGATTTTGCTGTACCTAATATATGGGTTTGATACACATATAACATAATATTATGTTGTGTCTACATTTGTTACCATACACATATCCTTTTTATTAATATATTTGTACACAATATGTAGACACAAGGATATTGATTGATATAAAAATGATTTCTTGATGAATATCATTTCAAACTCCTGACTATACACAAATTTGCTATACTCACACTTGACCGCATCGACCAACAGCAACCCAATTTTAGTAGAGAAATTTGTTTACCTGAAAAAAAGCAAAAAAAAAATATATAAATTATTGTAGACAACTTTAAAAAACTTTAATATTTTATATTTAATATTAAAAGCTTTAAACAGGACTTTTTAAACTTGTAATTATATCAGACCGCTATAGGGGGCTTAAATGGCAGCTATTACCCAACAAATTGAAAAAACACTTGTTGCAAATATAACCTCGTCGACCAACTAATGCTGCTAAAATAGCGAAAAGTTAGCGAACTTTGAAAAGAATTTTAATTTGATAAAGACAATGTGTCCAACTAGAAAGTGTCATTTGGATTTAAGTAGTTAAAAGTGAGTTCTCAATACTGACATACGCTCCAACTATTACTTTGACTCCGCGGTTTTGTATATGGTCGAATCAAACTGTTTACCAAAATTTAAAATTGGATGAATCAGCATGGGCATAGTACCAGTATTGGACGCTCAGTGTGATTTGCAGTTCAGCACCTTATTGTCTTTAAGTATTTCCTGGACCTCACCATTTCTAAACAAACGTAAAAATTATCAAGCCACATTTGTTCCACAGAGAACATAAATCACTGGAAACATTTTTGTGAAAAATATTGTTAAATTACAAGTCTCTAAATTTTCCACATATTTTGATGACTGAAACATTCGATTGGAGGCTTTAGTAAAATTACTCAGCGGTAACTTCAAGTCATTCATGTAGAAGTAACTTTAAATACACGTAAAAGTTTTATGTTGCATGATGTTGCAACATGTTGCGTGATGTTGTACCAGGTTGCGTGATATTGCACCTAGTTTCGTGATGTTGCATCGTGTTGCGTGATATGGCGCCGCTTTTAAGGATGTTGCACTAGAGTATTGCATCATGTTGCGTAACGTATTTTTTTAACTAGATGGGTAGCGTTATATACTATTACATTTCATAATACTTTGACATGTTGCTTTGATTGCGTCACGGCAAAAAGTTGTATGTAAGGTTGCGTTAATCGCGTTTTATTGAAAATGTTGGAAGAAAAAGTAGATTTGTCTTATGCGTTTTCTAAAATGGCATGTTTGTACCAATGGATTCAGAAACTGTTTTTCCGAGTGCCAGGAATTAGTTGCGACAGGTTTTATTTCCGAACCTGGTTCTTTTTATACTTCTTCGGGTTGAACAATTTTGGCAAAAACGGGATCGGATTTCGAGATCCAGGAATCGATTGCGATGAATCCTAAATTTGGAAAAAACATGAGGGAGTAGCCAGATAGGGTATGGATTAATAATTTAAAAAAAATTTGAGTTCGAATGATTTTCATAAAAATTAGGAGACGGGATTTACGAGAATCAGGAAGTGACAGCAATCACCCCTATCGTGATCATCGTGTCTATGTCGATTTTCCGACGACTGGTAAAATTGTTATTATATTTACGCAGACCTCGTTGACCAACTTGAAATAATTAGCGATGCGGATTTTTGAAAACTTACAAAAAACACTTTGTTATTTGTTTTTAAGTCTGAAAAAAAGTTGAAAGAGAAAATGTAAAAGTGCGTTTTTAACAATAACATACACTCCAACTATTATTTTAACTCCAAGGTTTTGTAAGGTCGAATCAAACTATTTAACAAAGTTTGAATAAATCAGCATGGGTACTATTATTGGATGCTCGGTGCGATTTGCAATTAAACTTTTGGCTTGTTTTTAAGTATTTTCTGCAAGTCAATATTTCTGTACAATTATAAAAATTATCAAGCCAAATATTGTTTAATTGTAAGAATTGATTAAGAAAAATTCATTTCACTGGGGGGTTTGGTCCCCAAATTTTTCAAGATAATTTGATAACTGAAACATTCGGTTGGATGATTTCGCAAAATTATTTTGCAGTAGCTTCAAGTCATATAGAAGTAACTTAAAATACACGTAGAAGTAAAGTTTATTATTGCGTGATGTTGCAACATGTTGCGCCTCTTTCAAGGATGTTACATCAGAATGTTGCATCATGCTGCGTTGGGTTGCATCATGTGTGTTTTTAAAATTATAGATGGGTTCTGTTACATACCATCACGTTTCATAATATTTTTCCATGTTGCTTTGGTTGCTTAATGGCAGGAAATTGTATGTAAGGTTGTGATAATCGCACTTTATTGAAAATGTTGGTTATCATGAGAAAAAAAATGTTTGTGAACAAACCATGTTGTGTGATATTGCACCGATTTTCGTGACGATGCATCCAGCAGCGTGATGTTGCACCAACATGTTGCGTCATACTGTGTGAAGTTACACCATTGTGAGGCAAGTTGCACCAGAATGTTGCATCATGTTGCATTGTGCTGCGTAATGTGTTTTCTTTTCATTAGATTGGTGGCGTTATATACCATCACGTTTCATAATACATATTTTGCCATGTTGCATTGGTTGCGTCGTGGCAGGAAGTTGTATGTATGGTTGCGTTAATCGCGTTTTATTGAAAATGTTCATTATCATGAGAAAAAATGTTTGTGAACAAACCATGTTGTGTGATATTGCACCGAATTTCTTGACGTTGCATCCTGCAGCGTGATGTGTGAAGTTATACTATTGTGAGGCATGTTGCACCAGAATGTTGCATCATGTTGCATTGTGTTGCGCCATGTGTTTTCTTTTAATGAAATAGGTGGCGTTGTATACCATCACGTTTCATAATATTTTGCCATGTTACTTTGGTTGAAAAAATTGATTTCTCTTACTTGTTTTCTAACCGATTTGTGACAAATAGTGCGTTAGCGCAACATCAGATATGTCATGTATTTTTTTTTCTGTTGAAAAAAACAAATAGAAAATTTCCCGTTATACATGCATAACAGTTATTTTTAGGGAATCCAAGTCGGTTTTACCCTACTTCGTGTAGTTGGGCAGTTACTCACCCCCAGAGAAACCCCGAAACCATCGGGTATCGCCGCAAACAACCGAAACCGACAACCCTTCTATGAATCTGAACGAATAAGAAAAAAACATAAACGTATGTACTAGGGAATCCAATTACCCGACTAAGGAATCCAATTACCCGAATTTCGGGTACCCGACTTTCGGTTCCGATTTTTTACTATTACCACACCGGTTTCTACAAACATACGTTTTTATTTTTTTCCATTTTTGTTAAGATGCATAGGAGAGTTGTCGGTTTCGGTTGTTTGCAGCATTTACCGAAGGTTTCGGGTGTCTCTAGGGGGGTAAGTAATTGCCCAACTACACGAAATTGGGTAGAACCGACTTGGATTCCCTAGTTATTGTAGTAGGTATATATACTAAAATAACTTATGCATGTACGGGAAAATCTCTTTGGTTTTTTGCCAACAGAAAAAAATACAAGGCGTTTGATGTTGTGCAAACGCACGTGGTTGGTCAAAAATGGGCTAATTTATCGATCTACACTATACCGCTCAAAAATGTTTAGGCACTGTCAAAAACCGCATAAAATATATAAACACTCAGTAAAAATATGAAAATATTTAGTTTTTAGGTACATACACACATACATATATTTATGGCAATATACAAAATAGAGAAGATCTTAAGTATTCACCAGATAAAACGGTTTAAGGGCAAACCATAAAGTTATCAAGGAGCACCACTCCGCGGGAGTATTGTTGCAGTTCAACTATTTAAAGTTAAGTATTTGACACCGTGCGTGAATTCTATTTTAGTCATCTTCGTTCAGCTCAACGTTTTCTGTCTCTCAGTAAAAAAAAAAGAAGTTTTAAAAAAAAATTTTCTGTCGGAAGCTTTTTTCATAAATTGGGGGAATGTTGTGTATTTCCGCATATTTTCTACATATTGGTTCTACAGTGTCGAGAATTGGTAGATTAGGTAGATTTTTCTTGTTGTTTTTTTTCAATATTTTTGTAGTACGAAGTCTGGTCATCTTATAGTTTTTCAGTTTAAATGGAAAAGTAATTTTCGTACAAAATATGGTTGGGATAGTGATTTAACTTCATGAGATGAGGACGACTAGATCAATTAGTGATTTTCGACACTCTGACCATCTCTCAAAAATTCGTTAAGCAGTTTGAGAGAGTACTCCAGCAGCCTAGGAACTTCAATTTGGCACCGTGGCCAAGAACTGAACATTTCGAAAAGAGCTAAAGATTTACATCTTCATGGCTTACAAAGTTCGATTGACTGAATAATTTAAGCCTACTGGCTGCGCAAAGCAAATGGAGTTCGTTGAATAGATTATGAAACGGAAGTGGATGCTGTTTTCTCGAATAAAATCATTTTTTAGCGATCTAGCTCATTTTTTATCTAAATTGTCGCATTTGGGGTTCACAAAATTCTCGAGTGATTTTTGAGAAACAAATGCATCCACAACAAGTCTCTGTTTGGTGCGTGTTTTGGGCTGGAGCCATCATCGTACTATTCCACGTTGAGAATTCGAAATTCAGCCACATTATGCAAAAAGCTTATGGAAAACTTCGACATAAGAGTGCGTATGTGCCAGCAACGCTGTGGAGGACATTTCCCCGATATACCATTCCATATACATAACCCTGTATTGTATACTATATAAACCAATAAAAATTCACACATTTTAATTATAAATCTGTGTGTTCTTTCAAAATTACTTCATGCGTGAATTTTGGCACTCTTTGAGCTTATGCGGTTGCAATGTGCTGTCTGTCATAAACATTTTCGAAATTAATACTTTATTGCTAAGTTTAACTTCCGTCCACTTCCCAACCACCAACCCTTACTTTTTCGTCCCTTAGGAGGAAGGAACGGATGAGATTATGGATTTGAAAAAATCAGTCTTCTCAATACCAACAATATCATGTATTAAAAATACCTACTAGCGAAATACTGCTTAGCCTACGAAATCGATTCTTTCACATTTTTCATCTATGTTTCAATCTCACAACGAAACTTTGCGTTCTTACGAATTTTATATTTTTTATTTGTTTTATTGTGATTGTTCCGTACATTGGTCTATTTTCAGTATTCTCGATTAAGGGAAGTTGATTGTGTATAAGTATCGATCATCATAGTTGTTGGCACTCAAATTGGTGCTAAATGGACGATAGGATATTCCTACGATTGTGTATTGGGGATTGGAAGTTGCAGCTTCAATAGGAGCTTTTAATTTTTGACAAATATTTTAAAAAGTATGTCATTTTATACGAGAAAAACGACGAATTAAATTTGCAACAATACTGGTCGAGATCAGTTTGACAAAATTAATGCGGAAATGACGATTTTTGACAAAAAAAAGTGTTTAGCAAAAATTTAATATTTGAGAAAGCGTTTAGTGAAAAGTGTTATTACGAGAAAACGATTGTAAATAAAAAGATTCATGAAGCTCATTATTTTAAATAATACCGGAAATGACGAGTTTTGATAAAAAAAAACTTTATTTCACAAATATTCGGCATCTTTATATACCAGGCGGATTGACTATTCGTAAAAAACTTCATACTTGCATATTTTCCATTAATTGGAAGATCCTTGTGAAATTTGGCGGAAATCTGTGTACCGTAGCTTCAATGGGAGCATTTTAAATCTTAGCAATCAACATAAGTTTAGCATTTACAAAAAATGACAAAGAATTAAAAGATTAAAATAAATTTAATGACTAAATTTTCAACAACCTTTTTGGTTCTCTTTTTATGTATGGCAATTCAGCCGATCACTCTTCTGGGATGGTTTCAGTAGATCAAAATAACTATATGGGAGAAAAAATTAAAACTGCACTAGTACGGAATTGCTACTCTTGTTTTTTAGTGAGAGAAGAAAACTATGCAATTTTCAAGTTATCAAGTAAAAAGCTCTGTTTTAGCCAAAAATTCATGCGAAAAAATTGAAAACTGATGAAATAAAATGGCATTTTAAATATCCGCCGCAATTTCCTTTATAAATAGATCAAATTTTGTCACAGTCAATGCTCATTAGAAATTAATATATTAACAAATCCTCAGACTATGGTACCTAAAACTGCGATAGTCTCTGTGTCTTTGTGTACACTTACTCCAGGTAGTACAGCAGCGGCATACTGCCAAATCCACCCTCTTGCTTCTTCGTACCCAGGCTGGCCCAATAAATTCTGGGGTGAGCTAGTCACAAAACTCTAAATTATCAAGGTCACCCAGGGCTTTTTCCAATTACTTACTAATTTGTGTAGCCGTACTTATTCAAATAAGTAGCCTCGCGAGGTAACTTTTTTGAATAAGTACGTCAACACGCAAACTTCTCCAAGATTGTGTCTTAAATAAATGTTATCATCGAGGAATAAATAAGAGAAATCAAGTAGTGCAAATTTTATAAGCAGGTTTTTCCGAGGTTAATCTTATTTTATAGTTTTAAAAGGAAATTATTGAGATGCACAATCAAAAGGGTCACCAAATAGGAAATGTTGTAAATCGAGATTGAACAAGGAGTTCAAATCAACAAAAGAGGGCTTCCACTATTAATACTCACTTTTATTAACAAAGAAAAGTGGAAGATGTGTATAAATAGAAAGTTTAAATAGAGCCATTGAAAAAAACAACGGTCTAATATGGCAGTGCACAAAATTTCGAGGTTTGTCAGAAACTAGTTGAGGTTAATACTAATCTTCAGGTGCCAAGTAAAAATCGGATATAACTATCAAGAGAAATGCAGGAAATGTTATTTATCCTCTGGAAGTTAGGGAACTGGTTGCACCAAAACATAAAGTGAGTGCCCTTACTGGGGAAGAAGATACCGAGTATTTCCTTTGCGGAAAGTGAATAAAAGATTAATTCGACTTAAGCTTTAAATTTCTCCAGTTAAAACGGCCATCAGTGGCTTTTGACTTTTACATTGAACAGACGTGTTTGTGTAATTTTCTTGCTTTTCCCGAAAATATTTTCAATTTATTTTTCAAGGCATAGACAATAAATGGACATGCGAAAGCTTTAATTTTGACGCAGGCTGGAGTAATAATTTAACAATGAACAACGACCAAGAATTACCAAAAAAGGGATGCTTCTTTTACGCGTTTTACAAAAGAGCATAATTTTCAAAGTCATCATTTTTAGAAAGAACACAGCAATATTACGCAATGCGACGAGTGGCTCACAAAATTTTTGAATTTTTATGTAATTGGTGTCACTAATAAATAAATAAATAAGCTATAAATGCAAAGCAAAAATGCTTCATTGTAAGCAATGCATCTCCGAGAACACGTTTCAAACTCTACCCAGACAAAAAGCAGATGGAAACATACTACCACTAAATAAAGCGGATAATACTACAACATATCCCCTGTCACATAACGAGAATAAAAAGAGGAAATCAAACTTAACCTAAGTGCAAAAAAATCTCAAGGATATGCCTTAATTACAGAACAAATAATAAAAGCTCTTCCAGAAAAACGACATGTAAACTCCACCAATTATAAATATTCGAGAAACTACTTCTCAAGAGACTCAAACCATTCAACAATAGAACATCGAACTACAAACATAATTGAAGATGTACTAGCAAATAAGAAAGTAGTAGCACAAGCCTTTGACAGAATATGGTATAAAGGCTTATGTAATACAAATTGCGAATAGACTTACCAGAACAATTTTATGAAATACTAAAATCTTACATAGCTAACCAACACTTTCGTATAAAATTAGATGAAGAATGAAATTAAGAAAATATCAGCAGAAGTACCACAAAGTAGCGTTCTAGGACCAAGTTTATTTGTTCTACATACCTCGGACCCGCCAACGATAGAGGAGATAGCAACGTTTGCGGATGATACTGCGATCTTATTAGTCGCTGATAGCATAGAAGAATCCACAAGCAAATTGTAAAGAGCTACTAATATTGCCAGTACCTCGAAGAAAAGTTGGCGAATACAACTAAATAAAGCAAAATCTGTTAACGTAAACGTCACCAACCAAAAGGCCAACTGAAAACTAATAGAACTGAACTCTCAGCTAATTCCCTAAGCATACATGGCTATTGCAATACAAACCTAGCTGAATGAGCCGATGAAGAGATGACGGTTAAGGAGCAGTGGCAAATTTTGACCAACCCAGCATCTGGAATTACTTACCGAGAAATAGTAGAAGTAAGACGATACTTATAAATTTGCTGAAATTGAACATTATGGCCAAAAGATCCAATCAGGAAGAAAACTAGTAATCTCTGCTAGAGATTTACGGATATACCTTCTCGCAGTTCACAAATCGAGAAGTCCTGCTGTTAGAACTTAGCAGTTCTTTAAAACTCAACATGTTACGAACAGAGTTGCAAAACCACAAATACGAGTACGCCAGAGAAGGGCGAGATAAAATTTCGCTGCAAGATACCAATTTTGGGAAGATGAGCGGACATACTATGTTGTATTTTCAGATAAGAAAGAGATCAAACCAGGAGAGAAGATATCTCGTATCTTGGCGGTGGATCGTTGATAATTTAGGGAGCCATTGGTATTATGACAAAACCTTTCTATGCTGAGATAACTCAGCGAAAAAAAAATGCTCCCAAGTATGTAGAATTGGTAGACGATTTACTTTACAACATATGGAGACGAAATCGGTGAAACAAATTATATTTTCCAAAAAGATAACGCCCCGTCTGACTTGCGTCTGTGGTACAGATTTAAACCCGATCGAGAACCTCTGGACAATATTATGCACGTAAAGTTAGACCTAACAAGAGTATAACTGTATAACTAATTTTAGGAATAGTTTAGCACAAAGTTGCTGTGCACGCCTTGAAGTTAGAACTAAATTAATCCTAAACCAAAAAATATAAAAAAACGATGACGGAGAATTTTTAAAATATTAGGAGAACAAATAAATTTCCCACCTTTTAGATAGGTGTCGTTAGTATCACTGCTTGCATATTATTCAATAGGGCAATACATGTTTTTTGGAGGTTAGATGTCAAACTTGAATAATTACTAGTGACGTTTGTTCAAAGCGTAAACAACAATTATTTTCATGTAATTGAAGATGTCGAATTTTGTGCCATAAAGAGAACATTTGCGGGAACTTTTACTTCATTATTTTTTGTCGAAGAAAAGTGCAGCGGAAACAAATCGTTTGCTTGTGGAAGTTTACGGTGAACATGAGCCATCGAAAACAACATGCAAAGAATGGTTTCAGCGATTCAAAGTTGGTGATTTTGACGTAAGAGACAAAGAACGTGAAGGCAGACCAAGAAAATTTGCATATACAGAATTGGAACAATTGCTTGATGTGGACCCTTGTCAGACTGAAAAACAATTGGCAGAAGTGTGGAATATTACCCAACAATGTGTTTCGCAACGTTTACATGCAATGGGATTGGTTCAAAAGCTGCGAAATTGGGTGCCAAACAAAATGAAATAAAAGGACATGGAACGTCGGAAAACCATGTGCGAATTGTTGCTTCAACGACAACAAAGGAAAGGGTTTTTGCATCGGATCATCACTGGGGATGAAAAATGGATCCATTATGACAATCCAAAGCGCAAACCAGCGTGGGTCAAGCCAGGTGAACCAGGCCCGTCGACGCCAAAAGCAAATATCCATGGTTCGAAGGCGATGCTTTGTATTTGGTGGGATATGAAGGGTGTCGTCTATTTTGAGCTGCTGAAAGAGCATGAAACCATTACGAGACAAGTTTATCGGCGACAACTGATGGGAATGGGACAATAGGCACAATATGATTATTTTGCAACATGAAAACGATAGGCCACATGCTATATAGACTATATCTGTCAAAAATTACTTGGACAGGCAGAACTGGGAAATTCAACCAGACTGTATTCACCAGACATTGCTCCCTCTGATTACCACTTGTTTCTGTCGATGCAATTAGCCCTGGCACAGCAGCACTTCACTTCATATGAAAACGTCAAAAAATGGGTCGAAGGCTGGATCGCCTCGAAACCACCAGACTTCTTCCTTCGGGGAATCCGTTTATTGCCTGAACAATGGGCGAAGGTTATAGCTTACGAAGGAGCATACTTTGAATAAAACATTCTTTCATTCTCTGCAAAATCTAACCTCTTTTATTTCAGTGAAAAAGGTCGGACATTTATTTGTAGACCCAATATTTAAATCAATTTGTTTAGGTTGAACTATTTTTAGAAGAGTTGATTAGCGCTTTTGTTAGAAAATTAATTATCGCAAGATTTAACATATTTATCACCTAGGTCGATGATTTTTTGAGAGGCCTAGGTTAGAACTATCAATCTTCTAAATCATTTGAAAAGCTAATGGGATTCGCATGGTCAAATATATACTTTAATAATCTGAAAAAGATCCTCTCTAAGAAAAATCGGCAAATCTCCTACTCTGGTCGTATTGCGGCTCTGATTTATTGCTGGCGTTCGCGCTGTTGTATCGATATTTTTCAAATCGACGTCGTTGTTCAGCTAAATTATTTTGACGGCCTCTTACTACTTCACAAATCGGTAGTTTATCAACGCTGTCCGAAATTGAATCGTGCTTGATTATTTCTCGAGATAAACAATTTCTTAAGACAATCCTAAATTCTTACTATAACGCAGGTTAGAAAGTATTTATTTGACTACACCAATTTGAAAAATCTTTGCTTTATAAAGAAAAATATGTATGGGTGGTAGCAGCAGCAGGAAAATTCTCAGGCGAAATTTGAAATTTTCTTTTTCCCGTTTATTCGGTTCCTGGACTAGCACTAATTTTTCCCGTGAGCACGAATTAGCACAAATTAGGCTTGATCGGTACGCAAAGTTTCATTTTGAAAATCGAAAGTTTCCCTGCTGCAATTATTCAGCATCCACACGAAAAATTTGAATTGGACAATTATTAAAATATTTCAATATTTCGCCTAAATGTCATTTTTATTTAAATTTTTATTTAAATTTTACCAAAGGCTATACAATGCGCAGATGGTAACGCAAATCGGGGCCTATAGCCGTACGTCTTCGATTTGGCATAACTGTGTAAGGTATAATGGGAAACCCAAACCGCGAAAGAGTTGTGAGTGCTTCGGCCCCAGAACAGATTGTAGGGATTAAGAAAAAAATAAAAATAAAAAAAAGCTGTGGGTCCGAATTGGCAAAAAATTGATCAAGAGACGATCCAAAAACTTATAAATTATAAGCGACGTCGTTTATAAGAAGTCATTCTTAATCTGTTCATATGAAATATCTACTTAACTCCTAGAAAAATACAACCTGTTAACTTCGAAGCCAATAAAATAAAAAGTTTCGCGGAGCCCTAGTTAGGAATTACTTTTCTGTACACTACACCAAATCTGTATTAATTACATCCCCATAAACCTGTTGATACCAAAAACCCGATAATCTATATGTTAAAATCTAGTTATTTTTCAAAATTTTTACAAAGTTAAATCTAATTTTGTAAAATTAATTTCTCTCAGGTAAAAGGATTAAATTGCTTTCTATACATCTAAATATATGATAACACAAAAAAAGTCTTCTTCCTTTATGAAAAACGCTAAACAGAAAATAAATAGTTTTCTACTCGGAAGATATCTAGATATATTTACTTATAGCAGATGATAACGTACAAGGATATACACACGAGGAAAGAATTGCGATGAATTAAATTGGAAATTTTATTTCTAATTTCATCGTCTTAAAACAGTGTAGATATAGTGTAGAAGAAGACGGTATCGAAAAAGAAGAGAAAAACTGAAATTTTATACTTTAATGCTATAATGAAGATTGATTAAGATTTAAACAGAGAATATTCATTTCACTCCTGTATACAGTTTCATCTAGCTGTCAAATCAAAAATAATTCATTTTAATTAACATTTGATAGATAGTAAGCACTTTTGTTAGGTTATGTCTATACTATGGGATTTAAAAGCTAAAAGGTGATGCGTTCGCGCCCAGAGAGGTTAAGATTGTTATATATAGGATATAGTTTTTCAATTTCCTCTGCAAAATCTTGTCTCTAATCTAACATCAAAATTTATAGCAAATAAAATAAAATTTTATTAAAATTGGTTCAAGACAAATCCAAGTAAAATAAAAGTTTGGTTGTCTTATAATTTGGGGATTGCATAGAAATAAAATCAATAACATCGATTGAGTTCAAAAGCTGGATAAAAAGCTTTACATTTTGATATTGTAAGGTTATGGGGTATGCGGAATGTGTTTGACCTATCAACTAAAATTTAAAAAATTATTTTATATCCCAACCGAAAAAACAAATCCTTTTATTCCACCTTCAATTTAGTTAAACCACACATAGAGCTATTCTTATAAATACAAAGAACATTTCCAAAAGAAAAGTACTTAGTCCTAACTAGAACAAAACAAAACAACAATGGGAAGAACGACAAACACTACTTTATCCTTTATATAGTATGTCGAGGAGGATATTATTATACTTGGGTAGGCAAAAATAAAGTTCTTTTGATGCAAAACAGAATTTCTAAAGATCCTTTTTGTTTAACGACATAACATAAAACTCAAACAATTTTGTTAATCGTGAAAATGTTTTCTCTATACTAGATTTAGCATTTTCATGAATTTATTAACCCTTCCGTTTTGCTATGTGCGGTTTTGAAAGTTTCCCAATCTTGAAATTTTTAGTTTTCTATTTCTCGGTCATACACAAAATATCAACAAGCATGTCACAAAATTATCTTCAACAATTTTTTTTATCAAAATTTATATATCCTTATCTATACTTATTTATAAATATTATATCTCGTACATATACTATATATAGAGTGGGTGTACTGGGATAAAATAGTTGTTATCATTTTTCCAGTCTTTAGTACCAAACAAAACAAAATAAAATTGTTTTGCAAATTACCGACAGACGAGAAAACCACTTAGTTGATTGTTTATTACGTCAATAATCATAACTTTATTTTGGAAAATGTGCACAACAAAAATATGTTGGTGAATATATCTGTAGCACAAAAGGATATGGCAGAAAAAGGATCAACACGTCGTATAATTTTACTTCAAAATTATCTGGGCGTATACAATTAATGACTACGAGAACGACAAAACCAAACCACAACCAAAAAAGAACAAAAAAAAAAAAACTTCGATATTTTCGGTTAAATTGATGGTGACGTAAATTAACTCGAAAGATAATTTTACCAAAAGCGGTATAGTGTGTGACATACAGATCTATTTAAATATATATATAAATGCCAATCCTGAACTTAATAGATATCTAGACATTGTTATAATATTAGATATCAAATTGTTCTTTCGATAATTGTGTAAGAGAATTAATTGAAAAGCTTATAATTACAAAAAGCACCCCACCCCATTCAATGAATTTTGATGCACGTGATAAGGAATAACAAACATCCCGTGGAAAACATCACTCTTGGAAAAAAATAATAATAGTGAATAGTGGAGGGTAGATAGTTTTTTTTGGTGCTAGGTGGTTTTGGTTAGATGGGTGGGTGCTTGGTAGGTTAGTGATAGGTCAGTGTAAAGGCATAGTCATTAATCCTTTGCACCAATTTAAAACTCGCAGACGAAAAGTGAAAATTCGCATAATAGAAAACGCTCAGCAAGCATAGTACACAGCAAGACAATGAATGAAGCTGGATTTGAAATATTCTGTCAAATACAAAAAGCTAAATAACTAATATTCGACTAAATTTAAAATCAATTTTGAATGAATAAAGACAATATCTCCACGCTGATAAAGTTGCAGCTGTTATAAAGTTTCGGTGCAGCTTCTTAACAATCATTCGAGTGCCATTGCACATACCTTTTTCTAGGTTAACATTTCTCAGCAGCATTATAATTACTCCAGGCTTCAGGAGTAAAACATGAGGTGGCATTCCTGATGGCGTTTAAGATCACCGCATCAGCTCTGTAATAAATTTTAGCTTGTCCTGGCATCATGTCGATGATCTTATGAATCATCCTAAGGGTCTATTGATTTGTCGATGCAAGAATGACGCGTTTTGTCAACTCGTGCACAGATATATCAGAAATATATGTGCCAAAAATACTTTTAACCAGATCTCCAGTTTCGATCATTTGCTGAGGAATTTGAACTGTGTAGTCATTGTTGATACCTTTGATAAGAGGATGATGAGACAATTGAAGAAAGTTTCTCCACAGATTGCTCGATTTTATATAGTACTCGACGATGTCAGCTTGCGTTCCTCTCACAACAACTGGCAGTGTCTGTCGAAAGTCTCCACCAATAAAGAAAACCTTTCCGCCGAAAGGCATTTCACAACCCATTATTTCACGCAACAGCTTGTCAATGCAGCGAGGGCCGTGCTTTGTCAGCATTGAAATCACACACATAATTTGTGAAGTTTATCGCAAAATGTTTGCTTCGGGTGATGCCAATTGCATCGCAAAGACAGAAGTGTCAATCAGCGGTACTGGTAATTTACACCCGCTGTGAACTGTTCGACCACCCTTCAGCAAAGTAGCTGCGATCCCCGTTGTTGCAAATAGAAGCCCAGTTTTACCGTTTCCCCGGATTAAGGCCATCAGTGTTGCGTATAGGAACGTTTTGCTAGATCCTCGTGGTCTATCAAGATAGAAACTTCGGAGACATTTTCATTATCCACTACCGCAGCTATTTTATGATATCAGCTTCTTCGGATTCTCGAACTGGATCGAAGACTTGCACTTTTACGGGACTTCCCGATGGAGTTGGTAAGTCGATCATAGCGCAAGAAAGTCCGTGCTGTATAAGAATTACTATATGTTGATATCGTAAAGAGCAAGATATCAACATAATTTTTAATATGGTTTTGCTGTAATCGAGAGTCTTGCCATCTGGATATTTCATTCAGAGATCAAGAGGTTTTGAAGGTTGACAAAAGCAACAAATATAAGTGAAAGTCTCTCGAAGCTGTCTTGGCATTTAAAAGACTGCTGCTTCTGTTAAGCCGTGATCCCATTCATCATCGTTTAGCAGTAGGCCCCGTGCAGCTGCAGCTTCTTTGAAGGTTTTGCAAATAACACTTGAATGTTCGTATACAAATTCAAAGCTGGTGGCACCTCGAATATGTAGTAAAAGCAACCGCACGAAGAAACGCTCTTCATCTCTCAAGCTTAATGTATACATTCGTGCAGCAACCTTCTCTCCACCGCTTTAACGAAGTTGCCATTTACCGCGAACGTAAACGTATTGGTGAGGAATGTGTACATATACACATATACACTGTGTATAGAATGTATAGAAAACAATTTTATACTTGTATTGTATTTTTTCTTTCGTGTGTCTGTGCACTTTGTTTGTCAATTTTACTAAGGCAAGTAGCAAAATAAAAAGTTCCGGTTGAACCGGTTGAATATTTGTAATGATGACGTATACCTCACCTCTTCTATTCGCTTGATTTTGAGCAGTAGAACCGATTGTTTGCTATGTGATTTGATAGTTCATTTACAAATATTTAAACAATACGAAACCGCATTTGACACATCAATTAAAAAGAATATTTAAACAAAATGACGCGCATGCGCTGAAGCAAACCAATATTAATAAAATAACCACTACTATGTTTTTCAGGTTTCCTCACCTCGCGCTGTTATTTTTGGTACAAAATCGACACTCTGAGAGTGTCTGCTTTCGTGTGGCTGCGGCTTTAAACGCGAGACCAATATACCAATATGTTCGATCGGATGAAACGTAGGGAAATATTTTTAGTTGTGCGTTTCTCGTTTTGTTGGATGCGATTGACGCGTGGTGAGAATGAATAAGAGTGCCGCGCACCAAAACAAAGAAAACTAAAAACGCCTCAACGGAAATATTTTTCAAGGTTATATTATTGGGAGTGAGAGTTTTTTTAGTCTAGTTTTCAATTAAAAAAAAAAAACATAAATTTAAATAAATAAAGTTTAAAAATTACCTTTCATTTTATGGATTTTATTGTGACTTGGTCAAGAAGAGTATATTTGCGCATCAAACACACGTTACCAAACGAGGCCGTTTGTTATATCGGCGAGTGAACGCCGTCACCTATTAAAGGTTGCCTATTGCGGCCTAAATTAATTTGCATTGGTATTTTTTAGTATTGGGCAGTCAACAGGAGGTCCGTATAATTCATAACAGTTGGCCAAGAACGTGGCCAGCCTATTCATTAAAAGGCAAATCAAAGACGTTGCAACTGTATTTATACTTTATACCTACTTATTTTTGGTTATCGGTGAGAACTCACTGCAACGGGTGACCCATCGGGGTATTATAATTAAAAAACTACCTTATAGCACCTGTGTCTTGCCATTCCCATTCAATTCTTTAGTAGGACCTCCACAGGGTCGGGGTGGTGAGTCCAGTAGAGTTGTTCATTCAGGGCAACCGTCAAATCCAAGACGAGCCGCACGAAGGTGAAATAGTCTTGGCAAGCTGTTGAAGTGAGTAGTGAGGGCGATTCTTGGTAATTTTCCAAATGAATAAAGGCTGTTGGGGAGACGTCCTCACCATCTTATGTCACTTTGTTGTGGCTGAACATCAGCCTCTAAAGGTCGATGCGTCATTCGAGGGAGTCTCTTCAACAGAATCAGCACTTATCGTTCGGGGAACTCGGTCGTTCCTGAGTGGGTACACTCTCTCCGGTCATAATTATCTTTATTTTCTTTCCTCAAATTTCGGCCGACATCATTTTGGTGTAATGTAATTTCAGAATTTACTTTTATTTTCTGTTTTGATATTCCAAGGTGTTCCAAGGCAGCATTACCGTGAAAGAGGCCTCTGCATACTTAGATGAAATTTTGCAAAATGGTTTCTGAACCATTCGGTGACAAAGTGGTTAGTCTGCTGCCCAAACTGCAAGAAGTTTACGTGAAACATTCAGTAGAAATAAAATGCCTAGCCGAAACTGGATTGTTATTGGATCAACACGTGGATTTACAGCGAGTACAGCCGAGAACATTACATCTGTTGCTCAGAACGTGTGTGATGAGAATTTTGCATAAATACCTCGGTATAAAGGCGAACAAAGTTCAATTAGTGCATGAGCTGAAGCAAAATGACCACCCGCAACGTTTTCCCTTCGCTAATTGGGCTGTGGAATTCTTGGAAGAAAATGAGAATTTTTACCGAAAAATCATCTTTTCCGGCGCAGCTAATTTTCACCTCGGATGCTAAGTCAACAAGCAAAATTGTCGCATTTTGGGCTCAGAAAATTCACACGTAACCATGCATTGGAGAAGCCAATGCATTCACAACGAGAGACGCTTTAGTGTAGATTTTGGACCGGCAGCATTTCGACGATCAGCCGCCTTTACAGTCAGTGGAGAGCATTACCGCGCCGTTGTAAAGATTCCGAATAGCATCGAGTACAATTTTTTTCAAATTACTGGATTTAAATTTATTTATTGTTTTTGCTTCGCCGTACTCAGTTATATTAATCCCTAACTGTCAGTTCGAAAATGATAAATTGTAAGTGACCGTGGGAAGTATAATATCGAACGATCGATTGATCGATAATGTAGGTCGACTAAGTTTGACAAGAACAATATCGATTTGTCGATAAAACAGACAACGAGTCAACGATTTTTTGGGTTCGATTTTTTTTTTTGGTGAAGAAAAATTGGAGAAATTTTGTATTTTGGGGGCAGTTTTAGTTTGGATGTCGGGATATAAGTACGAAGCCTTTGAAAAAGAAAAAAAAACTTTATTCAGAAAATTAATTATTATATAATTAATAAGTTAACTAAGTTTAAGTTAAAATTAAAAATTGTGGAAAATTTAATTTAAAAAAAAACGAATGTGATTCCGCAATACAAGCGTTACAAAACCAAGAGCGTGATTCCGTACAAGCTCCAGAAGTCAATACCCAAATATAGAGGTTCTAATGTTGGAACTATACATAAAACGTTAATGTAGCCAACAATTCGTTACGGTTGTCCACTAGCTGTATTGGCTTAACAACTTCGGGAATTCTGTGAAATTTAAGTTCTGCTTCGCGATCGATGCTTCAAATTGTATTGACGTTTATGTGTTACTACATTGTAAGGTGATTTAAGATTTCTGCAAAATCTTGTAAACATTGAGAAGAAGAGCACTGTGTATCACAATCACCACTAGGATGTTCGTACTTCTGAACAAGTGTATTTCGGTTAGAATATGATTCTGCAAAATGAAAGGAGCTATTAGAAGCTTCTGAGTTTACTTCGAATTTTTCATCCTCCCAAGGTTGCGTAAGGTAGGATCTGTATTTTGGGGATGTTGTATATTTTAATCCACATTTGTAACAAAACCGGCGAATAGGTGGCTTTGGACAATCGGTAAATGCATGATCTATATCATCACAGTTACAACAAATTATGTATGCATTATTTAGGTGTGTGGAATTGATATTCAATGGTGGTCGGACAGAGGTTTCTCTAGCTGTTGTAGTGAATGCATATTTGTCGTGAAGGCATACATTATTGAAAGTTCCCAGGGCTATTTGTGTTTAGCTGAGTATTCATCACATTATCATAATTTGCACCAGGATCGAATTCGAAGGAATTTATGCTACGTCTTTGCCGAACAAACTTGTAATCATCTTGAAATGTTACTCGTTTCTTAAAGGGAACAAAAACACCGCGATCCATTTTTAACTCAGGCTAGGTGTTTCCCAACTAATGCAGCTGCTTAACAAATCTCCGAGAGAATCAAAATGCCGATCTGTTGATTGATAACGCAAACCCGGTCTCATATTTTTCACGAGCACCTAGTCGAGAATGCAACCTGTCACAAGCACCTGTTGGTCAAAATAGGGAGTATTTAATTAAAATGTTAGACTACACATTTCTTCATAAAATTGCCTTTTTTTAAATTTTAGGAAATTGGTTTCTAGATTCAATTTTGTTTTTGATATCTATATCAGGTCGTCTATTTTGGAAACGTTCTATCATGGTATGCCGACATCCATCCCAATTCCTTTGAGAGTTTTGTTGCCGATACCTCCAATTCCAGTTTGATGCAACTATAACAAAGCTTACCGCAGTCAAAAGTTTCTCATTCGTTAAGTTCATGGATGATGCTAAAGTTTTTAATTGGAATAGAAACAAATTAATGGGAATGCCCGTTGGTGATCCATTAAAAGACAAGTCACTTCGCGATAAACCACGGAACCTCGGAACATATTTAATTTGTGTTGGAATAGGGGCTGTGTATAATTATGCACAATCTGGCCAACGTTATTCTGAGACGCATGAAGAACATTTGATTAGGCCTACGGTACGGCCAATTTTGATAAGTACCTGCTACGGCTGGCGACAATGGTGGCAAAATAATTGCTGCTGGTTGATGCCTCTCGTTTGTGGGTGCCAAATTGGTTGGCGGCATAACGAAGCATAACACAGGGCTTTGAACCTCCTGTGCTTTCATACGTGGCTCCTGCAATGTTTCTTTTGCGTTACGCTTTACCATGATAAACGAGTTTTATCAATAACTAGTATGAATTAATCATCAATTGAGTTAATCCGAAATTTAGACATAAAAATTGGCCCAGACACGCAGTATAAGAAGTTATTCGAAATTTTGGTCCTCAAAAGTCAAAAATTTGTCCTAACACCGGTTTTTACCGTAGTAAACGATTAACGTTAAGTTTGGCATACAGCCTAAGAGCCCAATTCGAAAATTTGATTTATTCCTATTTGGAGGGACAAGTTTAAATTTTGCATCCCACAATTAAGCTTTTTCCCATTCTTATTCTTATGTTTAGGTAGATATTGTTTTAGATAAATATTTTAGATGATTTGTCTTAAGTAGCTTAATAAAATATAACGCGAATTAATTGAAAATTAAAAAATAAATTTAAGAAACTAATTAAAAATTATTTCGTTCCCTGCGTCGCACGAGACACGACTCACATTTCAATCATTTTCGTTGTAAATTTTCATTTCTCTCCGCACTTGCTAAATAAAAAATTATTCGCTGTACCTTGTTAATAATATTTTTTCGACAAAAATTTCAGATGAAATACAAAAATTATAAAATCTTTCCATCACTTAAAAATAATCCTCCTCGCCTTCTTGTGCTGTACCATTTAATGTTGGTGGTATTGTATACGTGTGTGTATATATACGTTTACATTTTTATTAATTATTTTATCTTTTCGTTTAAAGATAAATAACCTTTTTAGATAATAAATTTTTTATACAACAAAAAGTTAAAATATGAAATCCACTTAATTATTTAATGAAAGTTATTAATTATTTCAAAGTGTCAAGTTTGATAAATTATTTAATTGAAATTTTACGTGCTCTTTCTGAATACCTTTGAATGTTAGGCGAAACGAAAATTTGATTGATAACACTCTGCTGAGGAAAACCATTTTCACCTTTACTTTGCAGGCAAAATTGTTTGGCCATTGCGCATTTGATTAATAATTTTTATGTGACTCCTATTGTTATGCGTATATCTTGGGGATGGATGTGGCAAAACATGTATGTATCTATATTCTAAAAATAGTTTTACGATTCGCAAATAGAAAAATGGAAAGCGTGAAACAAATAACTTTATTTGTTTATCATCTTACCACCAAAGAACGTACACCCAAGGAAATATAGCAATAAATATGTAAGGAATTCATATTTTCTATACTCCGCCGTATATTGTATACTGATCCATAAAAATGCCATATTTTCGTATACGTAATAAAACTACAATAAAAATCAAACCATTCAACTCCAAAAATATTTGTACAAATACTAAATCGAAAATTATTCAACACAATATTGCAAAATTCTTCTGACTCACCATAATAAATTTATGTATAATTTATGGTAACCAAATTATATAGAGCGCCAGAGTACATAACCCCTATATATACACCTCGATACATATCCATACGAAATAAATAAAATTCCATTCGATGAGCAATGATATAATTTCCCACTACCATCCCCATTTGTGCTGATGCTCACACATATTTTCATTATCAATTTATGAACCAAACTATTCGATTTGTGGAGATGAATAGAAAATTGGAATTTCTCGTTTTGTATTTTCGAAATAAAAAAAAACAAGTTGATATTATTATTGTTATTATACCAGAAGAAAATAACTTTTTCCAAATAATGTGATTCCTTGTTTTAAGGTGTGGTGGATATGGGATGCTTGTGTGCTTTTCCGATACAGTCGCCTGTTTTACCTGCGCGGAAAAGAAAATCGAATGGAAAAGTTAGTGTTATTAGCTGTATTTTGTTGAGAATTAATTATTTCGAATTATTTTGGAATTATTTAATTCTCAACAAAACAGCAAAAAATGTTTTTTCTGTTGGTAGTATTTTGTATTTTCCTATTCTTAATTATAACACAAAATATAATATATAAATTATAAGAAAATATCGACCACAATACGAATAAAAATGTCGTTTGTCATAAATGTCATTAAATTTACAACACTAACTTAAAAACAATAAAAAACAAAAAAATGTTTTCTAGTGGCAAATACGATAAGTAACTTTTGGAATTAGAATTAAATAATTCCAAAAAAAATTTGGAATTAATTTATTCTACTGGGAATTATCAAATGCAATTGTTGTTGTAAATTCTCAACAAAATACAGCTATTACCGACCAACCAAAATTACGATCAACTTAAAATTGATTAGTTTATGCACTTTTTAATGTTACCTTCCTCTCTCTGTTGAGAACAACACAACATGCAAAATAATCAGTCTACAAATGTTTCCGGACACTCTACAGTCAGTGTTTCCCAACGGGGGCCATACGGCCCCCTAGGGGGTGTACCACATATCTGAGGAGCCATATGTTAAATTCATAAACTTAGGGGGCCTTGGACTTAATTAAACAAGCCATGAAAATATTGCCACGCAAATTTTAATTATTACTAATAAAAGGCTGCGGGCCAATAGTCGGGTATATCATTTACTATGGTAAAAATCGGATTTATAACAGATTATTCAATCAGTTTGCCATAGAGTTTTTGAAAAATAAATGAATATACCGAAAAATTTACTTAAAATTGACTTTTACCCAACAATTGGCCCGCAGCCTTAATATGGATTTAAGATGTAAAACGATACATTTTTATATTTATAAAGGGGTTTCCGAAAGGAATGATACCATTTAAAATGGTTATAATGGCAACACTGCATATTTTTTTTATTGACATTTCTTATGTCATTTGTGTACCGTAGGTTATGCCATTAAATCATGGAAAGATACACGCTTCAACAACGTTTAGAAATTGTTAAATTGTTTTATCAAAATCAGTGCTCATTTCTGAATACAGAGAGAAATTTAAGAAGAATTTATGGACGACATTATTCAGATAATCGAATCACTATTCGTCGTATTGTACACAAATTTGAAAGTGAATTTTCTTTACGCGATACAAGAGTATCACTACGACAAAGAAATGCACACACACAAGAGAATATTGATTTGGTAGCAGCGTGTAAGAGAAAATCCAAATTTATCGGTTTCACGTCGTTCTCAACAATTAAATCGTTCCCAAACAACAACATGGAGAATTTTAAGAAAAGATTTGGGTTTCCTGCTGTTGTTGAGAATAATCTGGAAGATATATGGTTTTAACAAAACGGTGCCAGCTGCCACACAACCACGTTAACTATCGATTTATTGAAAACAAAATTTGGTGAAGAAATTATCTCAAGATTTGGTCCAGTTGATTATAATCCCAGGTCGTGTGATTTAACACCTTGTGATTTCTTTCTTTAGGGATATGTTAAGTATGTTAAGATGCTGATAATCCAACAACAATTGAGCAATTAAAAATCAACACTGAACGTGCTATTGATGAAATACAGCCAAATTTATGTGAAAAAATGATGATAAATTGGGCTGACAGAATGCAGTACGTACGGAGAAGTCGTGGTGGTCATTTGAATGATGCTATTTTCCATACATAATGGCATAATGTAACCTTTCAAAAAAAAAAAATTTCGTCTCACTGAATAATTTATGTGTTTTTTTAATTTTAAAATTGTATCATTCCTATTGGTAAGCCCTTTACAACATATAATTAAACACAACGTTACAATTTTAATTCTATCCCAACAATTACATTCAATGAAAAATCATTAAGGAGCTTTGGCACGATTCTAATTCAATTTTTTATACGCAGTCAAGTTATGGGGGCATTTGAAGATAATACATAAAGACAAGAAGAATAAATCAATAGATTATTTCAATAAACTGTGGGATAATTTTCAAACAGGGCCCACAATAAATCGAATGTTTACAGAAAAATATCTAAAGTAAGGGCGGTGTGAGAAGTCTGGTAAAAATGAAACAAGGAATAATATTTTCGGCCCAAAAAAAATTATTTTTCAACGTAGTCGCCTTTTAGCTCGATACACTTAGTCCAAAGCTTTTCCAATTTTTCGATCCCTTCCGAATAATACGATTTCTCTAACCTTTCCAAATAGGCGTTTGTTGCATCGATGATCTCCTCATCCACCATCTCCTCATCTCTCCCGAATCTCTTTCCGCCGAGTCATTTCTTCAAGTTCAGAAACAGGAAATAGTCGCAACGGGCTAAGTCTTTAGAATATGGCGGATGTGGAAGCAATTCGAAGCATAATTCATGGATTTTGGCCATGACAACTACACACGTGTGCACCCGTGCATTGTCTTAATGGAAGAGAACTTTTTTCTTCACCAAATGCGGTCGTTTTTCGTTCAAAACGTCGTTGTAAACGGTCCAATAAGTTGCAGTAATATTCGCCGTTCACTGTTCACTCCTTTTGAAGGCGCAGATTCACCAGTAGAAATCCACTGTTTAGACTGTTTTTTGGTCTCCAGTGTATAGTGATGTATCCATGTTTTATCCACAGTTATGAAACACCGTAAAAACTTCTTTTTATTTCGCTTGAACATCACCCAACCGGTCTCTGAAGTTGTCACACGTGTGCGTTTTTGGTCGATTGTAAGCAAACGCGGCACTCAACGCGCGGATAGCTTTTTCATATTCAAATGTTCGTGTAATATATTGCGCACACGTTCATCTGAGATGCCTACTATCTCACGCACTTCCACTCTGCAGTCTTGCAATACCGTATCATGGGTTTTGTCCCGTTTTGGTGTGGTGACTTCATTTGGCCGTCCTGAACGTTCGGCATCAGTTGTGCTTGTACGACCACAACGAAAATAAATAAACCATTTGTGAATCATTTTAATCGATGGTGAAGAGTCCCCATAATATTTATCAAGCTTTGTTTTGGTTTGCGTAATGGTTTTTCCACGCAAAAAATAATGTTTAATTAACACACGAAATTCACTTTTTCCATGTTTGAAAAAAAAACAATGGGTTGTAGGTTTTCAATGGCTGTCAAAACTGTACTAAATGACAGATCTGTTTGAAAATTTTAATTTGGTCTTGACATCCGGGATTTGCGATTGTGGCGCGCCCTGTTGCAATTTTACCAGACTTCTTACTACGACTTCGTAGATAAGGAACTACTGGCACCTTACAAAATATCCAAATTAATTGCAAAGTCTGGTAAACTACAAACCATAGGAGAATCATTAATATTGCCTTGTCTGCATTGTCTGTTGTAATTTTTACGATGATGGAGCAAAGCGCACATGGAATTATTCATTCCATACCTTTCAGTAACTGCTCCGTATCGGGACGGGAATCGGGAAATTAGATTCCCCTCAACTACAACACACCAATAATTGTATACCATCCCCTGTAATGATTTTCTGAAAGCTCTGCAAAATACTGTTCTACGGCTGCGATAGTTGCAGTGACCGCATTCACGGGTGTTCAAGCGATTCGTATTTTAAGTCGTTCAATTTACCCATAGTCAAAAGACTCGTGTGAACAAGTGCATTGTCGTGATGAAAATTTATTTTTTTCTTCTGTAAAGCGAGGTTTTCTTTACGAATTTTTGTATCCAACTAGTCGAAAAGGCTGCAATAATAATCAGAATTAACTGTTTTACCTTTTTCAAGATGATCAATCACCAAAATCCCTTTTGCATCGCAAAAAACTGATGCCATGACCTTTTTTGCCGATCGTTCTGACTTCACCAGTTTTGGAGTTGAACAACCTTCAGCTTCAGTCCACTGTAAATGTTCTTGTTTTAGTTTAGTATAATGGTGGTAGATTCTCATACATTAAATCTACACATAAAATCGGTTTTATTCTGCTTTCGATTCAGTTTTTGTTGAATTGTTAAGGAATGCGGCACCAGTTTTCCAAGCAGCAAAATATAGAGTACACGTTCGTCCGAGATGCCTATGGTATCAGCAATTTCACGCTTAGTCAAACTTGGATCTTCACAAACAATACTATACTGCTTGCTCAATGATTTCTGGTGTTCCTGCACTTTTTGGACGTCATCTTTAACTCTTGAACGACCACGTTTAAACTCCAAAACCCATCGATGCACAGTTAGAAATAAAGGAGCAGGTTTCTTAAACACTTTTACCATTTTTGTATGAGTTTATGTTGCTGATAAACCTACTAAAACAAAGAATTTTATCACTGCACGATATTCGGTTTTTCCATTGTAAACGAATACACTGACACACGTCAACTTCTAATGGTTGGTAAACAAAAAATGAAGATAAAGATTGGAATAAAAATTTCCATGTGTTCAAACAAAAGATGAAATATTAAAATGGCTTATAAATTTTGTTTCCTCTACTGGTTAATAGGTGTCGCTTTGGTGGGTAGATACTGATACGGTAGGTACTGACGTACCTGATGTTTTATATATAAATTGTGTTGTGCACCGCCAACACTTGGTTGCAAAAAAATTCAGAGGACATTTGCATGACTCTCTTGCTATTGTAACAAAAGCCGTTAATTATATTAAATCCAAGGCATTTAAGACATTGCATACTCGTATGTTTCAATAATTATGTCAAGACAATGATGGACAATTTAAACGCCTGTTGTTGCACACCAAAGTTCGACGGCTCTCAAAAGCTAATTGCCTTAACCGTGTTGTTGCCTTATGGGATAGCATTGTATCCTTTCTCAATGATAGATCTTCACGCGAACGGAGAAAAAATAATAGCATCAAAGTGCGATATATCCTATTTATCAGACATTTATGAAAAACTAAAGTTGTTGAACAAATTTATTATTTGTTCAGAAAAATAATTTCAACAAAAATCCTTTGGCAAAGAAGCCATTTGCTGTGTTTTTTTATTAGCGCCCTATAGCTGTATCCGGAGCAGCCAATTTTCTATGTCAAAACTTATATTTAGCGCGCTATTATTGCATATAATTAATTTATTTAACTGTAAACTAAGATTTTTCATTCAACTTTTTAGGTAAAAATCGATAAAAAAATATCTTGCTCTACTTATTTATCGGGAGCCGCTATCGGGAGCGCCATCCATTTCAATGGGAAATTTGAAAAGGCTTTTATTTTGTAAACCCCTGAAACCATTAGAAACTAAATCTTACAATAAAAATTTAAAACGCAGCAAAATGAATTCTTGTTTATAACGTCATGTCAAAATAAATGTCAATTAATATATTTCAGGTGATAAATGTTTGTTTTATTGATGAATTTAGTTTTAATTTTTATAGTACAGCGACACCAGTGAATAATAGTTGCAGTTTCAATAGAAAATTGCCATTTGGCTCCGGATAGTGCTCCAATATTAAAACACAGCAATTATTTCTTTTATTGGAAAGCTGAAACTATTTTTGAATAACATTGGACGAGGTGAATTTATGAAGTTTCCGTTATTAGCTACTCTCAACGATGAAGTGCAGGATGATGATATTTTTGTTTATATTGCACATTAAAAAAATTTAATTGAGGATATGCAATTATATGTACGTATTATATGTACAGTTTTTTTTATCAAGTAATTATATAATTATTGTAATAATGTCAAAGAGAACTTATTTTATAAAAATAAAAAGTGAAGTGGACAATTTAATAGAGTTTTCTGTAAATAGTACAAATTATAGTGAACATAATTCTAATAATAATGATAACAAAAATAAGATGCATAAAGCAGTGGAAAATTTTAGTGGTAATAGTATTGTAGAAGATATCAATAATATTGATTGGACGCCTGGAAGTGAGAATATTAATTTAACGGTAAACTGCAAAGATGATGAGCATGAAACTATCAATAAATGTTTTGATTTGGAAACAGAATTAGCCGAATGGGGGATACTTAGGAAATACCACCCAAGCCTATCGAAAGATTGTAGGACAGTGAAAAAAACTCAAAAAAAAAATAGAATTGACACCACTGAGTGCTGGATCATATTTACACTTTGGACTGAGACACAAATTGCAGCTATTATTGCAAATATACCAAAATTTTAATGGACACCTAATTATTGACATTGGTATTGATGGTCTCCCTCTGTCAAAAAGCTCCAATAGCTCCTATATTAGGAAACGTCGTAGGTTTGGAAGATGTATTTTTGATTGGAGCATATCACGGATATACGAAACCTAGAAATTTGTAAGGGAAACTATAGATCTTCAAACACATGGTATACAAATTGATGAAGTTGTATATTATGTCAAAATTCGTGCTTTTGTATGTGATGCTCCAGCCAAATCATTCATTTTACAAGTTAAAGGACATTTTGGATATTACGGATGTTCTAAATGTGAAATCAAAGGGAATTATATAGAACGAAGGGTGGTATATTCTTGATAAGCCATTAAGAACTGATGTTAGCTTTCGAAATAGGCAACAAGTCCATTACTATAAGGAATTTAATGAAATCGAGTTAGAGAAAATTAACATTGGATGTACAACATGCAGGAACTGAAACGCACTATTACTACTACGCACTATTTATTACGCCATATGCTATTGTTCAATACCAATTCTTTCTTCCTAGAAGTGTTAATCAAAAACAATAATTTTCCATTATTCCACCGAACAATTATTGCTGTATCGATAACGAAGTATTCAAAATTCAAAAATTAAATTGTGTTATTTCAATTATAGGCTTTATTCCAAATTTAAAAAATTATTTCAGTTCCCCAATAGAGTCTGCAGATCTTAAAATTTATTACAGAAATCCTACGATTACCGAAAATAATTTGTCAAGACAATTTGATATTAGTGCAATCCAATATAAGTTTGTGGCACTCAAAACTAAATTAGAAATCATATTCATATCACTTATGTCATAATAGTTTTTTCGGACGTAGAAAGTCGCAGTCCCAGGAACATTCGAAAATTATATTTGCTTTTGCAAAAACAGGTGACTTTATTAAAATAATAAATTTCCAAATTAAAATAACATGAATCTTTTTACTTTCAGTTAAAAAATTAATCCTAGTGCTTCTATAATTCCCGAAGAATCATTTTGCTGGTCCGACGATGAGATGGGATACCAGAACTTCTTAAAAATTAATAAAACAATGCCAACCACATCCACCGAGAAAATTGTAGAGGATCCTCTAAATTCCCTAAAAAGAACACAAATTGAATGAATTAACAATGATTCAGATTCTACGGATGAACTCGATACATCAATACAAAGTAAATTTAAACTTTTTCAATATTTTCAATTTATAAGAAATATATATTTTTTATAGAAAAATTATCAGAACCAACTGTAGAAAAGAACTATAAGCTTCTAAAAAAACACGACGAAAAATTCGAGAAGTTACAAAAAACATGTGATACAATAGTATCGAATCAAAGGAGCATAATGCGAGAACTTGTACTTCTGAGACATACACATTCTAAAGAAACAAAAAACATGGAGGTTAACGAAAATATTCTTAATATTCCAACTAAATCAACAGAAGAACTAATTGACTTGGAGGATAAAATCCAGCCTTGTTTATGATACTGATTAAATTTTATCTTAAGATAGCGATAGTACAAGAAACAAATATCAAAGTTAATAATCTAAGTTTAAATGAATTTCTTTCTAATGTTACCATGATAATAATATTATGTATATTATTTAATCTGAAACATTTTATCAAATAAATCAAGTCTAAATGTTTTTAACATAAAAAATAAACATCGTTCTTGTTCAATAATTTTTCTGTAATTCGTAAGGAAACAATGAACAAGGAAATCCGAGTAATTTTCACACAGAAATCGCAGTACGACTTCGTAATATAAAACTGTGCGATTTATACTCGGAAATCTACATACTATTCCTCTCATTTCCAATCACTAACACATTGACATATATGGAATTTTTGTGCCACTTTTCTTCGGCTAACAGCACGGAATTCCGTGTAAGAATAGTAATGGAATCCACAATCTAAGTGAATTTTCTATAGATTTCATAACGGAATTCCGTGCAATGCGTTTATTGAGCCTTTACATTCAAAACCAGTTTCATTTGACGTTGCCAGTCTTTTCACTTCTATTCCAATTAATACTTTGTCCCAAATAGTTTGTAATTCTTTTTTTTTTTTTTTTTAAAGGAAGTATTAATTGTCCAGTGGATTTAATGTCCTTTGAAGGTCAATTAATACCCCCCTTTCATTCACGCACAGACCACCCATTCACACAATTACAGTATACCACCTGCACATTGCAAGCTCCATGTCAACCTGTACACTGACATGGACGGTGAATCGGCGCTGAATTCTCCACTCCAACAGAGGGTCTTAGTTGTGTTTATTAACATTACCGATCGTAATCGATGACGAAAAATTCGCTGTGCATCCAGCCTCTGATGAGATTCGAACCCAATACCGCCCGGTCCAAGTGCCGAAGCTTTAACCACTGCACCACTTGTCCGGTAATTACTTAGATCGGGATGTTGTGGATGAGAGCTTACGTCGTGAACTGAAGTTAGCTTTTGAGACATGTATTAAACAAAATTATTTCTGTTTTGATAAAACATATTTGAAATTCGCTAATAGTCTACCCATGGGCTCCCCTCTGTCACCTTTGTTGGCTGAAATTTACATGAATTTCTTCGAACGTAGTATTTTCATTCTTCATCTCATAAGTAAAAAACTATAGCACGTGGGTACAAATAACGGATTGGAGGATTGTAGAGGAGATCATAGCGGTTTAAAATTAGGTAAAAAAAAAATTTATCAGGGGATATTGTTTTTAAAAATTTTATTTTTTTTTTAAAATTTAAAACGTCATAGCTCTTAAATGGATACAGGTGCAAGATAGCCAGTAACATCCTAAATATAGCCTATTCAATGTCCGTCAAAAGAGGCTTTGTTGGTTGCCGTCCGATAAATATTTTTTAAGTTACAGTTTAATATTCGCTTGTACTTTCATCCCGAACCAAATTTTTTTTTGACCCCCCCCCCCCCCCCCCCCCCCTTACCATAAGATTTTTTTCTTGAAATGAACCAAGGAATCACCCCTAAACGAATTAGCATCCCAGTCGGGGTCACCCTGTATAGGAAAAACGAGCCAACGGATTAGCAACATCGTCTCCAATTATATCAATATTAGTTTTGCTTTTTATAATAATAACACAATAAAGAAAATGATTTTTAACAATAAACCTAGAGTTGATCGCCTTGCCAAATCTGGTGTCTATAGGATCAATTGCAATGATTGTAGTTTCTCCTATATTGGTCAGACTGGGCGCAATTTTGGAGTTAGAGCTGAAGAACATTTATCTGGTTGCAATCAATCAACTTTCCATAATCATTTAACTTTAGAAAATCATACAGCTAGCTTGAACAATTTAGACATATTACATATACAACCCAAAGGCAGACGTTTAGATACCTTAGAATCTTACGAAATTCGATAATCAATATTTCTTAACCAAAATATCCTTAACGAACGGAGAGAAATCCGTTTCTCACCAATTACAGACCCCGCCCTTTTTTATTCTCACGTACGCAATAATTTGACTAATATGTCGGGTAATTAAATGTACTCAATATACCTAAAATTTTGATACTCAGCCGATGACTAATCGCCTACCTGCGCGATCCGTAGATTAATGTTTATTGCTTATTTTTTGTCCCTCCTTCTTTTATTTATTTTTTGCTTTTTTCTGCTATATATAACAAAATTTTATTTTTACAAATAAGTAGATACTCCTGGGGGTTGATTTTTTCCAAAATTCGACAAGTTGACGAAATAACCGCATGTATATTAGTAGTGGTACGTGTATTTGGATTAGTACGAATGTGTGCCATTTAATTTTTTGGATATGACATTTCTAGATATCATTTCCTATTATCATTTAAAATTTGTAAATGCAAATAAATATGCTTTAAATAAAACTAAATTTATTTAATTTTAGTTTTAAAATAATTTCTAATTCTGTGTTTCTGTGAAAACAAAACATTTATTCGACATCACATTGAAAAAAAAATTGAAATGTGTAGCTAAAATATTTTTTCCTTAACACATTGAGGCACACTTTCTAAATGTGTGTGCTACTCATGAACACATTTGATAACTTTTGTAATTGCAATGATATTTCATCGCGGAAAGGAATGTATTGTGAAAACTGCAAAATATGTCGAGTTATTCCTTCAAATGTGTTAAAAACGTGTTAAAAAACGAAAAAGTTGTATGACCGCTATAGCAGTAATTAACACGAACGTGTTAACGCACCACTCAAATACTTGGTGAGATGTCAAAAAACTGAGACGACGAAAGGACATAAGCACCAAAAAACTGAACCGATTTGTACCGATTCATAATTTTTGATGCTTACGTTCGCAGAAAACAAACAAATATAAACACAGAAAAATTACACACACTAATATAAAATTGTATACTATACTCCTTATACGTATACGAAAACGTCATTCGTCGTTCGTCGAATTTTGGAAAAAATCGACCCCCTGATGATGACCTAACAAGTCGAAATCGATTGAGTGATTTTTTAAACTTTGTGAAAATATTAAAAAAATATAATTTTGCGAAATAAAAAACAAGTGTTTAATAAAAATTGTACATTTTATATTAAATAAATGACATAAAAAATGAATTTTTGCTTTATATCATAATTATTTATGCATATACTAAGTAACTAACCCATACAACTAATCCGAAGAAGAGAAGTGTGACCAGCACATGCCAAAAACACTTTCAAACGATCTACAGATGACATATACATTGTAAAAATATCGATCAACAGCATTACTGCCACACTAGGAGATACGAAAAAAATGATACCAGCAAGATTTCTGCAACTAGAGAAGCAGCTCATTAGAAACAATGAATTTGCAGTGGGCTGCAAATGGGATACAGAGAACTTACCGGTGTGAAGTTTTAATCAATTATCAAAAGTGTAGCTACACTAAAAATCATTTTTCAAAAGTGTAGTTACACTTTTAATCAAAAGTGTAGTGATACACAGAAGAAAATGTAGCAGGGTTGAATTTTTTTTATTTAATTAAAAAAATCATTTTATAGGGACTTTAAATTTAAAAATCATGACAAATAAAAATATATATAGTAAATCATCTAACGGTATTTAAATATAATTTAATAAAAAATGTAAAATTAAATTATTTGTCTATGCGGTTAAACGTTTTTATAAAAAACAGTAGTTGTTAATAGGTAGATGAAAATAGTAAGAGTAATTTGCGAATCCCTTTAGCGTGTGTGTCCTCTTAAGGATAAATTTTGATAAACACCATGTTAACGGGACATTCGGGGAATTTCTCACCGATTTTAGAATACCGCTCCATTTGCGATATTTAATATGAAAGTGTAGGGTAGATTGTGGGCCATAATCAAGTAATTCTAGAGATGTCTATTCAGATCCCGTTAACATGGTGGTTATCAAAATTTATCCGTAAGAGTACACACAATCCGAGGGCATTCACAGATCTGAATAGACATCTCTAGAATTACTTGATTATGGCCCACAATCTACCCTACACTTTCATATTAAATATCACAAATGGAGCGGTATTCTAAAATCGGTGAGAAATTCCCCGTATGTCCCGTTAACATGGTGGTTATCAAAATTTATCCGTAAGGGTACACACAATCCGAGGACATTCACAGATCTGAATAGACATCTCTAGAATTACTTGATTATGGCCCACAATCTACCCTACACTTTCATATTAAATATCGCAAATGGAGCGGTATTCTAAAATCGGTGAGAAATTCCCCGAATGTCCCGTTAACATGGTGGTTATCAAAATTTATCCGTAAGAGTACACACAATCCGAGGGCATTCACAGATCTGAATAGACATCTCTAGAACTACTTGATTATGGCCCACAATCTACCCTACACTTTCATATTAAATATCGCAAATGGAGCGGTATTCTAAAATCGGTGAGAAATTCCCCGAATGTCCCGTTAACATGGTGGTTATCAAAATTTATCCGTAAGGGTACACACAATCCGAGGGCATTCACAGATCTGAATAGACATCTCTAGAATTACTTGATTATGGCCCACAATCTACCCTACACTTTCATATTAAATATCGCAAATGGAGCGGTATTCTAAAATCGGTGAGAAATTCCCCGAATGTCCCGTTAACATGGTGGTTATCAAAATTTATCCGTAAGAGTACACACAATCCGAGGGCATTCACAGATCTGAATAGACATCTCTAGAACTACTTGATTATGGCCCACAATCTACCCTACACTTTCATATTAAATATCGCAAATGGAGCGGTATTCTAAAATCGGTGAGAAATTCCCCGAATGTCCCGTTAACATGGTGGTTATCAAAATTTATCCGTAAGAGTACACACAATCCGAGAGCATTCACAGATCTGAATAGACATCTCTAGAACTACTTGATTATGGCCCACAATCTACCCTACACTTTCATATTAAATATCGCAAATGGAGCGGTATTCTAAAATCGGTGAGAAATTCCCCGAATGTCCCGTTAACATGGTGGTTATCAAAATTTATCCGTAAGAGTACACACAATCCGAGAGCATTCACAGATCTGAATAGACATCTCTAGAATTACTTGATTATGGCCCACAATCTACCCTACACTTTCATATTAAATATCGCAAATGGAGCGGTATTCTAAAATCGGTGAGAAATTCCCCGAATGTCCCGTTAACATGGTGGTTATCAAAATTTATCCGTAAGAGGACACACACGCTAATGGGATTCGCAAATTACTCTTACTATTTTCATCTACCTATTAACAACTACTGTTTTTTATAAAAACGTTTAACCGCATATAGACAAATAATTTAATTTTACATTTTTTATTAAATTATATTTAAATACCGTTAGATGATTTACTATATATATTTTTATTTGTCATGATTTTTAAATTTAAAGTCCCTATAAAATGATTTTTTTAATTAAATTAAAAAAATTCAACCCTGCTACATTTTCTTCTGTGTATCATTACACTTTTGATTAAAAGTGTAACTACACTTTTGAAAAATGATTTTTAGTGTAGTTACACTTTTGATAATTGATTAAAACTTCACACCGGTGAGAACTTATGAAAAATTATGAAGATCCCTCTGGAAACCAATAACACTTACTACGACAAAGTTGGGAGTGGTATTTGACGCCTCTGCGAAATCAACCAATGGGATGTTGTAAATGAGACATAATACACATCGGACAAAAACTGCAGCACGATCTCTGGCACATTGTCATGAGGTTGTCACCAGACTTATCATTCGGGGAGATGTGGTCATTCCTGGGTCAGCGCACCCGGTTATTATTATATTTATTTTATGTTCCTCAAGTTTCGGTCGATGTAATTTTGGGCGTAATTCAGTTTCTGTTTTGTTTGCTTTTGTTCTGTTACACGGTATAGGCATGCAAGCCTGAACCTTCCCACGACTCAAAACCCTGAGATCTAGGGTTTGCCAGTACGCATTTGTTGGTTTGCCAGTACGCACTTATTTCGGGCATCCATTAAAACTATTTCACGATGTTGCTAAGATGTGAATCGATCCATTTGAAAACTTTTTGAGGTGAATAATCTGAAACAAATTTGATAATAAAATAAAAGAAATCAAAATACATCAAGTGATTAATTTTGAAATACACTGTATGATGCACATATTTTAAGAGCAGTATCATTTTTCTATAAATATATAGTAAGTAGGTAGACTGTGATTTCGGAACGGTTCCCTAACACGCTAATAAATCTGCAAACATCGATCATTGGTTTAAAAAATCCCTGAGATAACCGCTATGTTTAAACATGTTAATTTGTACGAGCCAGATTAGATGCCAATACCATACGTTAGGTAATAAATTTATCCTAATCCTGTGTAATAAAATCTTACTGTATGTCAAAACGTCGTATCGATTTAAAAATCGCTATACAGCGTTCACTTAAAAATTTAGTCAGGTATTCGATTTTATGGTTCCTCGTATTAATTCCCGTTGAAGCTATATTTTACCATTGTTGTGCATACGTCATAACATACAGTGTACATTTACGCCAATAAGACGGCGCTTGATATAACGAAATTTTTATACGGCCTATGTATGTTGTTGTGTACACAAATATTATATTTTGATCTGAAAGGAAAACATATTTTCATATACAAATCCATTTTAAACACAATGAGAATAAAAATAAAGCAACAACAAAATAGGAAAATTCACTTTAATCCCATAATAATAGCAGATACAGTTTTTATTTTATTTTTTTACAATTTAAATAACATATGTAAATGCTTTCGAAACAATACAATATCTGCTTTTATATCTGACTGTAAAGCATGTAGATTTTCATGGAGAAAATCTTTAAGATTTTCCTTTCTTATGGAATGATAACGGAAAAAACTATTACAATACGGTTTGGGTTAACAAAAGATTCTTATAAATTTTATTACTTACTGTATATTAAGCTACATACATAAAATTGTTGCATTAAGCAATGTCGAGTTGTGTGGAATGGTATAAATTTTTGGATGAACTGTGACTTTCATCTCGTAGTTAATAGTAGTTATATGCCCCTAATATTCACAAGCCGAAATGCGCCTATTATTTAATTCAAAATGGTTAACTATGAAGAGATATATCGTTCGCCGATTATAAATATTTCAGCGATCGACAAACCATTTGTCCATGACAAATGTCACCTTCGGTAGGTACATCACAATAAAATTCTTCGTAATTCTACTTTTTAAACGCCATAAAGCAGAAAATAGAAGAAACTACAACTTTTAAATTAGTCGGTTTGTGCACATATCCCAAAAATTCTTCTTGGGACTCCAGCATTAAGCCTCTACTAAAATCTTACTACCTTACAAAATACACATTTATTAAACACTTGGTTTTTTTGCGAAATAAAAAAACAATTGTTTAATAAATGTGTTTATTAAGAAGCTGCGAACAAAATTCTACACAGTTTTCAACTGGGCTTACAATCTTGATTTGGGGTCACAAAGTAAATTTAAAAAACCAAAAATGATTGAAAGTATTTTACCTCCCGAATTTATTCTCATCGTTTTCATTACGTTGTTGTAATTATATGTATTTTATTTAAAATGTAAGAACAGAAAGAATACAATTTTATTGTTGTTGTGTTCTGCATTTTTATTAGATAAAAAACAGGGGTAGGATATAACATCCCTTTTTTCGATATTTATCGAATATTGTATCTCTTTTTGTTTTTCCTAAAATAAAATTGCTTGCCATTTCGCTTTTCACTTTTGCTGTCAATATTGCTATCGCACGCTACCAGAATAAATTGTTTATTTATCTCTTTTTTGTTTTTCGATAAAGTATCACTCATAAATTACGTAGTTGATAGAATAAAAGTAGAACGACATAATGTTTTCTTCGATTAGGTAGAGATCGCATTAGAAACAAAGTAACTGATAAATGGAAAAACGTTAAATTTTATACCCTATTAAAGTTAGTCGAAAGTTTCCAGCCGAAAGATGGTAATGCAGATAGTGTCTTTGCTATCCCAGCAGAAAAAATAAATTATAGCCGAAAGTTACATTACTAACTAAATTAATGAAATGTTCTGTTACTTTTGAGTACCCCACTTTACCATCGATCCCACTATGTTTAATAGAAAGACCATAGGCCTAGGTAAGCCAACGCAAGTCTGAAGGGGATAGGGGGTGTAATATTTAACGAAAAATTTAAAAAATATTAATGTAAGATGCTTATATACATTTTAGATGTATGTATACATTTATGATATGAGGTAAAGAGGTTTATTTTTCTTACGCTGCCCTTCTCCTTTACATATTTGATGATCATACGGTTTTCAGCATGTATACAAGATAATTGGGGAGCTAAAAGAAATTACTAACATGAGATTGTTTTCTGGAAATTTAATTTTTAAGACTTTAAGAAGATGGCATTTGTTCTCGGTTTTCTTGAGTGTAGTAAATCATAAATAAAAATTTACTTTAATACCAAATATTCCAAAACTATAAAGTTTTTGTTATGTAACTAGACCAAAATCCTAGGTAACAATCGAGTGAGTGCAGGTTAAGTTTAATGACGATAAGTTCGATAAAAAATTAAGTAATTCGAAATTTGTAGTACATTTTAGTAATTAATTTAGAAAATTTCAACGTTTACATCAAATAACAATCCATAACTCTTGTCGACTCTCAGACTTGCCTCAAACTCCACCTGGAACTAATTAAGAATATGATTTTACCTCCATATTATTCTACATTTGAGACCACATCATCGTAAATATTTAACCAAATGGTTATATCATCGTATGAACTTAACCGTAAAACCAGTTAATCGTTTTAGGTCCATTAATTAATTATTACCGATATAATTAAAAAGTAGTCCGTGGTATTTATTTCAGACTTTCTGGTACATTATACCAAATTACAGCCCCGATCTATCCCCCCCGATCCCTTTCATGCAAATATCAAGTGGGCTTACCTAGGAAAGTTACAGTACATAAGTTCTGGTACATTATACCAAATTACACCCCCATATCCCCTTCGGAATGGCTCCAAATTTCGCGTGCGTTTACCTAGGCCTATGACCTTTTTAATAAACATAGTGTGATCGATGGTAAAGTGGGTTACTCAAAAGTTACAGAACACCCCCGTATCCCCTTCAGACTTGATCCAAATTTTGCGTGGGCTTAGCTAGGCCTATGACCTTTCTAATAAACATAATTGGATCGATGGTAAAATGGGTTACTCGAAAGTTACAGAGCATTTCATTAATTTAGTTTCGAAAATTTCGAAGTTTCTGGTACATTATACCAAATTACAACCCCCCCCCCCCCCTCCCCCCCGGCTTGATACACCTTATTTATACTATGTTTATTGGTAAGATCATAGTCCTAATCCTCGAAATATGGGGCAAGTCTGAAGGGAATAGGGGGCCCATAATTACCTTCAGACTAGCCCCAAATTTCGGGGATTTGGATTATGACTTAACCATTAAAAATATTATAAATAATATAGGACTAGGTATACCAAGTAATGTATCTTTCGGCCACAATTTATTTTTTCGGCTGGGATAGCAAATATCTGCATTACCATCTTTCGGCTGGTATAACAAAGACACTATCTGCATTATCTGTCGACTGGAAACTTTCGGCTAACTTTAACAGTATACATTTTATTCGTGATGAAAGAGATGTAAATTTCGATAATATCGAAAAAAGTGATGTTACAACATCCCACCCCAGAACACATTACACGACAGGTACAAAATAAAATGTATCTAAGTGAAATTTTGTTGCTTCACTATATTGGCTGTATATAATATCATTGTGTTTATATTATATAAAGAAATCATAAGCTTAAAAAAATATTACAATACCACCTCACCAAGCGCGCGACACTCAATATAAATTTATAATTGTATAATATTGCGTTACGAGGCAACGAAAATGAGGAAAAATAATCGTAGGAAATTAGTGTTATATGAAGCGGTATCTATTGAGATAATATTGTACTTGTCTCATAATTCCACTATTTATTATAAACACAATGATAATATTTAACATTTCCCAGTATGCAATTTTTCCACTGTGTGGAAAAAACTGTTTTAATTCCATTCTAAATTCCGTACTACAAAATATCAAAGACACAAACATATCGATTTTGTAGAAAAATAATTGTCTTTCTCTTTCTGTTTCGCGGTAATATTATTTTCGTTTTATAAGTTTCGATTGTATCTTTTATTTTCAGTTTCTTCTGACAAGTCGACGTGCACGGTTGCATTACATAATTAGTTTTTTTTTCGTTAAAGTGTTCTGTTTCATTATAGTGTTTTTTTATTTGTTAAAGTAAATAATTTTAAATTTAAGTATATAATAATAATTATTAACTTGTTTAGTGATCGCGATGTACAAATTTGGACTAAAAAGGTAATAGAGATCTGTCTCACAATGGCGTCGTCGCGAACTACTATTACGTTGTAAATTTTCAATGCATTTTTTTTTTCAAGATCTCAATATGCTGAAGATTAATAATCGGGTAGCACGTGGCTAATGAAATTTAAATATATAAATAAATTTTCTATGTATGTTTAATTAAATGAAATATAATAATTGCCTTCACAAAAACAAATGATAATAAAATCTTTTATTTCGAATTCAAGTTTTATGTGAAAAATACTAACCAGTATAGAATCAGTATAGAAAAGTGTATGGAAAAATCCCGAGTTTCCGACGAAATTCCACCTTCTTTCAAATTTAATTTTTTCTCGTTTTAGTCGGGATTCACACCTACACTAGAATTTTTGTGACACTTTTCTTTGGCGAGTAGTACGATTTACCGTGTGCATAACATGGTTCTTTTCATAGAAAGAGTGTGGTTTTTGAACGCGAATATAAACGGAATTCTATCGGCATTGCATATTGGGTTAGTAGATATACCCGTTAATTTCAATAAGATTTTGGGCTGATAGACGATCGACACCTTATGAATTGAATTTGAATATTTATACAAAATATGGTATTTTTATTACCTTGTCCATTATCGTTAAGAAATTTAAATAAATTCAATGAGATTTTGGGCTGGTAAATGTATCAGTTGCTAATCAATTGAAGACAATATATTATTAACAAATTTTAGACGAATTCTTATTTTAAATTAGAATTTTTCTCTCGATTTTTATCCGTAAATTTTTTGTAGTAAATCCATTTTGAGTGTTTTCGTAAAAATACTTAAGAAGTCTAATAATTTATAATTACGTTCTGAACAAGGATTAGTTTCCGGAAACCAATAACTATATTTTTAATGACAATTCGTGAACTTTATGCATCGATCCACTCTTACTTTTTCAGATTTTTCTCATTTGGCCGTTCATTAAAAATTTCTTGAAATATTTTTATATGCGGTTTGCATAATTCAAACAACAATTCTGTTTGTGCACGTAATGAACCAAAACTATGATTATTTACATTACTTTTCATGAAAATAAAATACTCAGAATTTATTATAATGCGGTCACTGTCCTGTTTCACTAATTGCTTTTCGCATAATTGACAATAATTCCTTTTCAAACATTTAAATAAAGCATATCGGAGGTAATCATCAAAGACAAAATGTTCATTATCGTTTGCTACGACCTGGTCCAAAATTTCAAAATCTGGTTGAACTGTTGTGTTCAAATCATCACTTTTGTTATGATCATTGTTCAGAATTTGGTTATTTAATTGCACCACCCGCTATTTAATTGCAGTACCGAGCTGTTGAAAATTATAAAATTTTGAATTAGTAAATCGTCATCGTCTTCGTCGCAATTGTTTATTGCAGAGTTTTTTAAAAAAATTATTGTCATTATCTGCCCCAGTATATCGTTAAACTCCTACTATTTAACTATTTAAGTTCCCAAATAATCTATCAATTTTTTCAATAAAATTTGCTGTTGAAAGTAAAATATCTTGAATCATTGGAGAGAATTGGTTAAAATGACTCATCCTCCGAATAGCACTAGCAACAGCCCAGCTGAAAATTTGGGTTGCGAAACTTACTATCATTTTCTGAAATTTTTTTGGATTGATATGTTGTGGTGTTAATTTTGGGCATAATCTTACTGTGTTTATTGAATCAGTAAAGTATAATTCACTTATTACTCTGCAACTTACAATTCCATCATCGGTCTGAAAATCGGTTGTCATTAAGTTATTGCGAACAGATTTAATTAAAAGAGGAACATCGTACAAAGCAAATATTTTTTCCACATTTAAATAAAAGAATGGATTTTCAGGCTCAACTCCCAACATTTTAATAGCTAACCGGTTATTTGGACCCTAGTCACAAATAATACAGTTCACATTAAATCTTATTTCAAAGAGTATTGTAATATATTCTTTAATTATCTCTACTAAATCTTCCCCTTTAATATTTGTAGCGTTTGCAAAATATGACACAACATATTTATAGTTCTTTTAACACTATTTGCCGTAGGCACTTGGCGAAACACACTTACACTTAATAAACATATTTTATTAAACACTTGTTTTTTATTTCGCAAAATTATATTTTGAATATTTTCAAAAAGTTTAAAAAATCACTCGATCGATTTTGACTTGTTAGGTTATCATCATGAGTAGATACTCCTGATGATGACCTAACAAGTGACCTAACATCGATCGAGTAATTTTGTAAACTTTTTGAAAATATTTTTAGCCAATTCTTTAGATCGTTAACCGAGTCATATTCTAGTTATTGTCGAATCATTACTTTATCGAACACAAGTGAAATGATCAGATTCATAAAATCAACTAGATTGAGATGGTTAGGACATGTTCGATCTGAAAACCGGGCAATTAAGTAGACCCATGATCAACACCAACGGAAAAGAAAGCTGGTGGAAGACGACCTACTCGATGGATGGATGACGTAGACAAGAATGTGCACATACTCGGCCAATGTATCTGGCATCCTCCTCTTGGAGCCCGGGTTATATCGAAACCTTTTGTTTAAGTCGGAGTATTTTAAGGTATTTAGGTTTCGATATCAAAAATGTTTTGCATTTCAAAAACCAGGAGTTATTTCTAAACGTATTATCGTCTTTACGAGACATGCTTAAACTGAAGACATACCCTGCGAATTTTTAGCGGCTGAATCGTGGATTATTCCTCTACAAGAAAAACACCACCTTGAACTCTACCTTGAAAACAATTTCAACATGGACAACTCACACAAACCTTCAAAACTGCAGATTTTCACAAAAAATACGATTTGGTGGCCAACAAAGATGAAATAGAGCAACGTAATTATTTAATGTGTGTTTCTAAACTTTGTTAGATTTAAAATCACAGATGGCGTTGAACAATTTCCGGTGCGTTTCTTGGCAATTCAATCCTTTCCCCTCAATCAACTTCTATCAGGCAAGTGCAGTGTTTCGTGGCTATAATTAATTATTATTATCGCTTCCTCGCTAACGAATGTGAAGCTGCTTTAAATTAAACTAAAGTTGCACTCGCTCAGGCTTCTTATTAACCTTGTGAATCGTGAGCCATGCTTTTGGAATTGGAGAAATTGGAAACCTCGTTCCTTTCCAAAAAGATTTTACCTTCATAAACACAAATATTCTGATTTTGACAGAGCTCTTGGAGATATATTGCACCATTTAACATTTTCGATGTTTTGTCGAGGGTAAACTCCTGACCAACGCAATCGAATCTAAGTCAGATCGCAGTTTTCGATAAAATTGAGTTGCCAGCTCGGTTACATACCTCAATTTACGAGTAGATAGATCAGCTAAACGATATGTCAAAGGTGAAAATAATGTTTTGGTAGATACTATGTCACGACCTAATGAATCTGAAATATCTTCATTGGCCGTATACTACACTCGGTTTAGAAAATTTGTCTTTCTACAAGCAACGAACGATGAGCTTAACCTCTTTTATCCAGGTATTTACCTTTGGCGTGAAACTTATATCAGTGTAAAAGGAACACATTTTTCAGATGAAATGCATCAAAATATCTTTGAGGTGTTTCAGAAACTTTTCACCCAAGCACACGAAAAACTATCTTGCCCAAATATTTTATCAAACAAAATTCTTCTATATTCTCTCGATAATCGACAGATTAACAGGTCAGTAGCAATTTCCCTGACAGATATGAGAGCTTATACCGTAGCGAGAAAATTCACAGACCATTAAGGTCAGAGATTTACTACTTGTAAATTTGGGCAGCTACCTGTTCAAAGAAGTAATAAAATTGTTAGGTTCTCACAGAGTACGCGCAACAATATATCAACCGTAGCTAAATGGAATGGTTGAACGTTTGTATCGCCATTAGAAGAACTCCTATTCATTCTCTTAGGAATTATAAGATCGATCATTACTGATTTTGGACGCACTCCTGCTGATCTTGTCTACGGACAGGCACTCCCAGGTGAACTAGTAATGCATCCTAGCCCCGCGGGAACGACATATCTAACTTCGTTTCAACCGTCAAAAGTTATCATGGGGTTAAAATATTTAATAACTTTTTCGTTTTTATATTTTTTTATTTTTTTTTTTTTTTCAGATTATATAAATAACACCTGGAGAATAAATAATGGAGAGATTCACAACTGAACAAACAACCAGAATAATAGAATTTTATTATTTAAATCACTGATCAATTATTTTAACGCAAAGAGCATATCGTCGCCATTTTAGTGCTGAAATTTCGCCCTCTGAAGCAATGATTTGTTGCTTAGTTGATCGTCATTACGGCGCATTTTAAAAAAATTATTTACTGTTATTCCCATATAAGGTGCAATTAGTGCAAGAAAAAAAAAACCTGGAGATCATCGGCAACGTCTAAATTTTGCAGTTAAATTTCAACAGTTGGCGAGAAATGAAATAAACTTTATTGAAAATCTGATTATGAGTGATGAAGCTCATTTTCATTTGAGTGGCTTTGTTAATAAGCAGAACTGCAGGTTCTGGGTTCTGAAAATCCAAGAGCCATTCATCAACGCCAATTGCACCTGATTAGGTGTACAGTATGTTGTGGCATTACATCTGAAAATATCATTAGGCATTACTTCTTCGAAAATGAAGATAGAAGTGCTGTAACCGTAAATGAAGAGCGGTATCGGTTTATGATAGAACATGTTTTACGTCCTGCTCTTGAAAATAGACTTGAGATGTGGTCACAATGGCACTTTTAAGGCACATTTTAGGAGAGTGAATAATTTCAAGAAATTCGGAATTTAATTGGCTTAATTGAATTAATTGATTATTTTCTTTGGGGTTATTTGAAGGAGCGAGTGTATGTGAGAAGGCACGAGACAATCCTTGAACTCAAGGCCAACATTGTTGCAGAAATTCGAACGCTACAGCTACAAATTTTGAAAGATGTTATGGAAAATGCTCTAAAACGAGCCCATCATTGAGAAGCTGAAACGGGGATCATTTAATTGACATTATGTTCCATACTTAAAAATATATATATAAACGAAAAAGTTATCAAATTTTTAACTTTTGTCCCACCCTGTACAAAGGGTGGGCCCTTTAAAAGATTGTTTTAAAAAATGCAATCTCTATTTTGTTGAAACTTTTTTTTTTATTGTGCAGGTTGGAGTCTCCGCTTTAAGAATGAAAACTATTTCGTTCACGCGGCTCGCTCTGCTGGCCTTACAGTAAGCCGATTTAAAGCTGGAATTGTCTCTGGATTATCCGCCCGCACTATATCTACCCTTAACGAAAGACCAAAGAGAAAATTCGAACGGAGTTAAATCTCAGCTCCACGAAGGCCGCAAGAGATCCATTGTCGGTCGATTAGTATGGTATGTGGCGCCACCTTGTTGAAACCAAAGGTTCTTCACATTCATAGCGTCGATTTAAGGCCCTAGAAAGTTAGTCAGCATGGCTCTGCAACGGTCGCCATTGACGGTGCGATGATTTTTCGACCAAAATCCACGTCACCATGAAGCTATTCGTCTACGGCCCACGCAGACAACTGATATCGAAGCGGGTGGTCATAGTACAGTATGCTCCTTAGGCTGGTGCATTTCTGACCACAGCCGCAATATTCGCGGGCGCGCGCACTGTTCGAGCTTGGGGACCACTTCAGTCATCCGATAGCAAACCTTTCTTATGCAATTTCTTCATAAATTTCACACAGCGGTTCCGCTTGGCGCTCTTTCACGATCCATATTTCTTTTCAAAACTCGTACGGTTTCGGCTACAGAACACTGACTTGAAAATAAATTTTCAATATTTTGAAACATTCCTTAAGTGAAAACATGATTAGACATGAAGAATTTAGAAATAACCATACAGTGTTCTAAGCTAAAGCAAGCTATGGTAACCTGCCCGAAACATTTGCGCGATTCATGATTGGTTTTAAATCTTAAAGATAAAGCTTCATTTTCTTATCACCTATATATACGTAAAAGCACCCCTTTAGTCACCTTAGTTATAAATCACGGTATTTTTATTTCAAACCAAATTGAATTTTCTTTATACCTACATACTGCACATAAACATAAAAAATAATACGATAAAAGCTCGATATACGACGACATAATGAAAGCATTTTTTTATGATACGCATTCACACAACAATTTAATACTAGTATGTGTTATCTAAAAATAACAAAAAACACATGTACCTATACACATTACACACACACACATATATATATATATAAAAATTGTTTTGTTGTTGACTCGATAAGACAGATTGTTATTTTTAAAATAATTAGATTTTTTATTTTATTTTAGAATTAGACGCGAACGGGAAAACGTGTATCTGTAATCTGGATTCCGTACAAATATAGTCGACAGTATTTATTGCGAAATAAATCTTTCAAAAGCGTATAAAATACAAACGAAATTTACGTTAAGGTTGTAAAATAATGAGATATACGAGTACGAGCATGTGGCTGTCTATATGTGAATCGAAAGTTTAACAATGTGTAGCATGATACACATTCGGGAAAATTGAATTTTTCTACACAGTATTTATATACAGACGATTGACGGTATAGTCGGTAATCCATAATACCAATAGAGATATATCAAATCGAAATTTGATTCTACTTTGAACACAAAAATTGAATCGTAATGTGATCCAGAATTTTAATTGAATTCTATACCACTAAATCATTCTGTGTATAGTTTAATTATAATTCACTATTACACCATCACTCGATTGAAAGGCCCTATTCTATTGAATATTAAATGAAAACCAAATCGTGTACACATATTTATGGTGGTGGGGTATCCATTACACGGGAAGCAATCCAATACATTAAATTTTATTATCATCGATTAGAATCGAAATTAATTTACCGTGCATAATTTTCTCTTTTTTCCTATAGATCGTGACTGACTATTAAACGTATTTTTTGGGGGTGGTGGAAACTATTCAGCTGATTGAACGTTTATTATATCCATCTAATTCTATTGCGGATTCAAGTGGATAGCGCAGGGGTACGGGAAATACGTAGTAAGTTATTTATATATAATTTATTAATTAATTTCGGTTTTATTTTCAACAAAATTGTATTCAACAAAACTTTTATTGAAAATTAAATACTAAAGTAATTAACGATATTAAAATAGTAAATGCCTAAATATGATGGTTGATAAGTGTTATTTTCTGTGACAATTGTAATTAGTTGACATGGCTCTTAATTCTATATGTAAGCGGAATTAAACACCTCACACTTTATGATATTTTGATGATTTCTTCATCAAACGTGTCGAAATACCAACCTTTGAAAAGTACCGTACACGATATTTTTTTGTTTTGAAGTTCAGTTCGACGTTAGTTGGTTATTAATCTGCTTAACAGAGTGTGCAAGAATTTTTCCGAATTAATATTTTCGGTAATATAAAAAAGACATTTTAAAATTTTGGAAAAATAATTTCAAATTATGCTAATTACTGATATTTAAAGTTGGGTGTAAAACCTAATATTTATTTATTTTAGAGTCGAAGGAGCGTAAATTAAACAGTAATTTAGGTGATAGCAAGGTACCACAAAAGACAAAAAAAAAGTTTAAACCTTTAAAAGTTTTTAAAAAAGAGATTAAACCCCGCCCCTCCACCAACCCCTCTTCCTCCAGATATGACCAAATAGCTGTGATTCTAGGAACCACTATTGGGCGCGTAAATCAGACGGTGTAGTTTACACGGTTTATTCAAAGTAAATTACATCTAATACAAAGTCAAAAATGAAAAAAAAAATAACATTTTCATGACACGTCCAAAAAAATAAAAATAAAATTGATTATGTCAAATATTTTGAGGTTAAGTATTGCAAATAAATGATGCTAGTATTTTTCATGAAATGGGTGAGAAAAAATCATCATTGAGTTGTGCTCACCTGCGATCATTTTTTTGTATTTATTTCTAGAAAATTTCGTTATCATCGAGAAATTATGCATTTTACTGATGGCATTGCCATCTACCCTCGGGCATTGTGGACTTTGTTTTTTTGTGACTGAGAATTGGCTTTTATACACTGGTTCACGTTTTGGACACTCCTACAGTATCGCGGAAACGTCGAATAATTTTGAGAGCGAGACCAATGTGCACCTTGTGCGTGTGAGCGACCAGTAAGAATATAGGATTATTTTTGTGGTACGTTTTCGTTTTGGCGTGTGGATGGATGTGCAGTACGAACGGGTAGGCGAGTTGGGGGGAGAATTTTTTTAGTTTTTGATTTCGAAAATAAAAAGTCGAGTTTTAAATTTAATAGAAAAGGTCTAGTTTTGGAATTTGTATTATAAAGCCGAGTTTGATTTGTGGTATTGTAAAGTTGAGCTTTGATTTTTTTTTTGTAATATTCAGTTTGTTTTTTTTTGCGATGGAAAATAAAAAAAAAATTTGTAAATTCTTCGAGTTTTTGTGACAAAAAAATAAAATAAAAATAAAAGTTTAAAATTACCTTTAAATTTGAGTTTATTTTGTTTGTGGCAGTTTAAAAAAAAAAGGAATAAAAACATATAGGATGAGTTTGATTAGAAATGGAAATTATTTGGTTGGCCATGTAAAATATTGAACATTTTGCGTTTCAACGGTGTGTTTTTTTTGGCACTGGTCACACAGTTATTTGCATAAGATATCGGCGAGTGAACGCCGCAACTAGTTTTAATAGACGGCCTTGCTCATGACTTGCCTAAATTTTTATGTTGAAATTTTTATAGGCGTGAAGGCGTCGCATTACCATATTACATCGGTAGCCTATTTTATGCATATTTTATTAATCGGTGTGAAGACGCCACACTCAAAATTATCAAGTAGATACGGCGGAAAAAAATTCCGGCAAACATGCCGCGGATTAAACATACGAGTGGCTAGTTGAGGCCATCCAACGTTATTATTTTACGGTTAAGGGCGGGAAGACGCCGCTTTACGGCTAAAGACGAAAAGACGCCTAACGATATATTTTTGAGTGATGGTGGGAAGACACCACACCAAATCCAGCGGCCACGGATGTCGCAACGGTTATGCGTGAACCAAATAAAGGTCTAAATATACCATTTTGTGCTTTTTAATTTAAATTTTTTGTTGATTTTTTTGTTCATTTTCAATTTTCAATTTTTATTTAAATATTTGTGTAATGAAGTGCCAAATAATGGTCGCTTGGCGCGCGCACGTGGTGCATATTCGTGCACGTTTTTAGTTTTCGATTCATTTGTGTGCCTCCAATTTTTTCAATTTTTCTAAACTGATCGTACTACGGGTGGTGTGTTTAGGTTTAGGCCTTTGGATCACCGCCAAACGATTTTTTCATTTTGAGCTTTATTCTATTCTTGTTTTTCGTTTCTCTTGGTTTTGCAAAATATACATATGTACAAAATAAATTAATATGTACAAAATGTACATATTAATTTATTTATTTTCTCTTTTCATTCATCGGCCTGGACCTATTTTTCCAGTTAGTATTTTTGTCATTTTTCTCATTTTTTTTTCTATGAACAATAAAATGAATTACTAAATTTTTTCGGGTTGGTATGATGAGAGGGGGATTCTCATTTCGTGTCGGTTCCACAGCTGTAGGCTGGGATTGTCCCTCCCCTTATATGTGTCGTCCATTCAGGGATGACCATAAAATATATACGGTCTCCCCGTGGCACACCGGCAGTTTCAAGCTGTCGGAGTGTAAATTGTGGGAGATCCTCTAAAGGTCTCTTCGGATGAAGAGAGACTTTATCTGTTGAAGAAACGCCCCTACCCTCATATGCTACTTCGTTGTGGCTGGGCATCGGCCTCTAGGGGTCAATGGGTCATTCGAAGGGATTTCTTCAGCAGACATTGCACTTGTCATTCGGGGAGATCCGTATTTGAAATAATCAACCCATCCATTTGACTTAATCATCAGGCCACGACTGGCCTCTGTAAGTGGAGGTGATACTGGGGCGATTAATAGCAATGAAGTCAACGGTTCATTTTATTCCGAAGTGAAACGCATCACATAAAAAATGATTGTACGTGTTAACAATTAATCATGGCTGGTGTTGGTATCACGAGATAAAAGAATCGTACAGAATTTAAGGAAGAACAATAAGGTTATGTGTCATTCAATAAATATCGGTATCGGGTACGTGACTGAAAACCCTCGAAAATTGGTATCGTGATTCGTATTTCCTAGCAAGTGGTTTTATTACACACAAAATTATCAGCCCTTCTTTAATTGTCCAATCCACTGTTTTGACGCTGCTGGTAAATTACACGTTTAATGGAGAATATTTACATGTCGCCTAACATTGAAATGGTCTAAAAGAATGCCGCAAATTTTAATGAAGCATTTGAGTACTTAAAACTACCATTGTGGCACAGGAAATAATAACATTTTTTTCAATCATGTATCGAAAGTACTAAGAAAAGGCAAAAATTTTGAAATCAGCATTTTTGTTGAGAAATCCACCATTTTGGGCGCTTGTAGCAAATGATTCATATTAAGGGCAAAATCTAGCTGAGCACCTAAGTAATGAAAACCACCGGTATGGCGCTAGAAGCAGATACATTTATTTTCATTCTAATCTGATCCTGTGTCAAATCTATCAAGTTTTGAACATGTTGTTTTCAAATGTATAAAACTGGCAACATAGCAATTTAAATACATTATGATGAAGAACTACGCCAAAGGAAACAAAAAAAATTGTAATTGCACGCTTTGTGACTTGCCGAGTACATATATTTGATAATTCACACATTTGTTATAACAACAATGGTTTTAGGATAAAATATGGAATGGTGGATCGGATTTTAAAAAGGTATTTAGACGTTCTGAAATGTGACCAACTGGGATGGACCTTTGCCATTTTCTAGCCATTAGTGTGCAAGTGTACACATTTTTTTTGCTCTTTCTATCATTAAATTTTTTTGGTTTCTGCGTGTGTTTTGTCGGTGTATGCAGGTATGTATGTATTTAAGGGGACATAGCACCTTCAAAATTGAAAAAAAAAGTTTTTCAAAGATTTTTTTATTAATGGAATAAAAAGAGATATCTTTTAATGAAACTTTTTATTGACATTTTATTTAACTGAAAGCACAAAAACAATTTTTTTAGATTTTTTTTTTAGCCCAAGGTCGTCTGCTACAAGGGTTCTCCAAAAACACTGAAAATTCGCAGCGTGCTTCATAACTACTCTCAGAAACGTCTAAAAAAAATGGGGTTCTATTCAGCATGAAATCGCCCTTGGAATGAACTAAAAGGAAAAAAATTGGTTGAAAAATAAAAAAATGGCGGTTTTTTTTCGAAAATGCAACTTTTTTGTCCCCCCCCCCCCCCCCCAATTAGTTGTAACTCAAAAAATTGAAAGCCGATTTTTCCTTCCGTAGTTCATTCTGAGCAGAAATATATGTAGATCAACGTGTTAAACCGGAGGTTGACCACTTGGCATGGCTAGATGTAGTTATGTAAACATTTACAGGTTTAGACATCTCAAGGTGTGGGACGTTCCCACATTTGTTACGACTCTATGGTCATAACATTTATTTCCCTTCCGTATGTGTATTCTTTCTTATTCGTTCTATGGTAGTGGAGTATTTTGTATGACTACAGTGTCACCTGTTCTCGAGCCTTTGGTACTTTTAGTACTAATATTTTCTTTTTGCTGCCGAATTGCCAATGTCTCTTTGTATGTTGGTTTCCGTTTTTCTCAATACGATGGTGTCGCGTGAGCGTCGGATAAATGTGGGAGCAAGACCGATGTGTACCGGGTATGTGTGTGCAATAGCAAGACGATATAGAATGTTTTTTTGGGTTGTTCTCTTTTTTTTATATAATATATACGTGCAATTTAATGCGTGTTGGAGGGAGTGCAAAAGTGAAGCGTACGAAAAAAGAAAACAACAACGAAAAGAACATTCTAGAAGTTTTAGCCTTGATTTGGAATTTGATGTAAAATAAAGTTTTGATTGGGATTTAAAAAAAAGACTCGTATTGCTTGTAGAGCACGTAACGGATGACCATTTGAATTTTTATTTACCGTGAAAGCATCGCCATTGGTAAAAATATATAAAGACGGGAAGGCACCCAACGTTGGATTTTTTTTAAATTTACGATCCAAAGGCGGAAAGACGCCCACGGAAGTGGCCGACTGACCAGTTGTATAATATTTATATATAGTTTCGGCGAGGCAACGCCCATACAATTATTTACGGGTGGCCAGTGAAGCCACTCCGCTTACGACGGATCGGGCGGCCAGTTGAGGCCAGCCGTAATATTTTTTGGAATTTACCGGCGGTTGGGACCCATCGGTGGAACGGGGTTTCGCCACCAAGGCCGCAACCCATTCAGTTATTTGGTTTATGGCGGAAGACGCCCAACGGTCCGGGTGTGGCAATTCACCTGTGGCAGGACGCCACCAAGGCCGCAACCTATTCATTTATTTGGTTTACGCCGGAAGACACCCAACGGTTAGGGTGTGGCAATTCACTTGTGGCATGACGGCACCAAGGTCGCGACATGGAGGAAGGTTTTTTTTTATTTTTTTTCATTTGTTTAAACTTTTTTTTTTATTTCATTATTCAAAATTTTCATTTTTTTTAGAAAATATTGTAATCGAATGCCGAAGAACTATTGTTTGTCGCACGCTCGGTGCTCATTGGTCTTGTCTCTCATTCGGCGGCCATCTTTTTGATGTTTTTTCTTTCCTTTTTTTAAGACAATTTTTTTTTCTTTTTTTGCATTGATATCCATCATTTTGTTTTGTTGTCGTTTATGGAAAACTAAAAATTGGTACGGCGCTTTTTGCCATTCGGCCTCATTATATTTTCACCCCTTAGGTTGGATTTCCTTAAGTTAGATATTTACAGGTTGGGCTTGTCATTCCTATTCATCTCCTTGGCAGGACATCCACAGGGTCGGAGTGGCCGTCCAGCATATGTGTTCCCCATTTGCAGGCGACCGTAAAATGCAGCGGTCTCGTCGTGGTACTTTGGCGGTTTCATGTGGTCGAAGTGTGAATTGTAGGAGATTCGTTAGAGGTCTCTCCGGGTGAAGAGAGGCTTGGTCTGGTGGGGAGACGTCCCTACCCTCTAATGCTTCTTTGTTGCAGCTGGGAATTGGCTTTTCGGGGTCGATGGATTATTCAGGAGGAGGTCATCACAGGATAGACACACCCGGTTATTATTTCTTTATTCAAAGGTTCCTCAAGTTTCGTCCCACCAATTTTGGCGGACATCCAGTTTTTGTTATTTTTAATTTTACTTCGCGTTTTTCTTTTTAAACTATATCTAAACACGGTGTGAGCCAGAAGCATGGCATGCCTCAAAACCCCACGACCCAAACATTTCTCCCTGAGATCTAGCCGGAAAAACCACTGCGATATCTGCGGGTCAGCTGCTGAGCTGTCCGTAACAAAGTCTGTATAGTTCATTACATGTATTGGCGTCTAAATTTAAAGGGTTTGGTACAATTTCACAACTAATAGTTTGAATTATCAGTATTTCCTGCAAGATGTTGCGGGAGGATAGGCTGAAATTCACCATTGCATGCTGTGTTGATGTTCAGTTGTTGTCAGTTAAACGGTGGTGGTCGCGATTTTTCTTTTAATGACCAGCACATGGTGGTGGGAAATAGATACAGAATTTCGTACAAAATTCTTTCAATTTTTGGATTTTTAGGTGGTGGTTTCTCGTGTCTGGTTTCAGTAGCGATAGGAATGGTTGTTTAAATGTTTATTTCGGTGGTCTCGTGTCCAGTTCGGTGGCAGTCTGTGTCCTCTCATGGTGTGTGGTGTCTCGTATCCAATTGGTGTGTTTGGGGTCAATAATGATTTTTAATTTTTAACACTGATATTAGTTTCACTTTTCGCGAACTGATCAGGACTCGATTGAGAATGAGTTTGGTTTGATTTTTGCATCATTTCAGAGTGGAGTCTTGGTTGGATGAGTGTGATTTGTAGTTTTGTTTGGCGTATGGAGTCTAAATTGATTTAAATAAATTTGTTTTTATCTTCATGGCAATTTTATTTTATTTTTTGGTGTAGGGAACCTTAATTGGTTGAACTATTTTTCAGTGTAATATTTGGCGATTTTCATTTTAATGTCTTTTGGAGGATGCTGTTTTAACTTGGATCTTTTATTTAAATTTACTAATTTAATAATAATTTTCAGCTTGATTATAAGTTTTGTAGGTTAGTCAATTATCTCAATTTTATCCTCGAAGCCTGAACATCTTTAAGCAAGCCGTTTCAAATTTTTTGAACTATATTTCTGTTGTCTTGTGCTAACCTATTTTTTTGATTTTCACTAATATTTTACTAACTAATTCATCAGTAATCGGATCAATTTATTTGCTACTAACAATCCTCTTCTATCCTCCTTTATGGTATGTGTAAGAAAGGGTGTATAGTTAGGTCCGACGCAATCCGGAACACTTGTTCCAAGTTCAAACATGGTTGTACACTCTAATCAATTAACCAATCAATCGATGTTCAAGAATATAGCCGTCTGGGCCGGAACTATATTATTTCTGAACATATTGGCCGGAAATAGTTTCTAAAATGATTTTTAGAAGAAGTTCAGTTCAGATATATGGCCAACTGGAACGGAACAAAACATGATGAAAATGAGTATGGCGGATGAAAAAAGGATTCTAAGACAATTTTTGGAAACAATTCTGGAATATGACCCGGAATATGGGCCGCAAACAGGTTATTTCTGAACAGATTATGGTTAAGTTTTTCATGCTGGATGAAACTGGATTCTAAAATAATTTTTGGATAGAGTTCTGATATATGGCCAACCGGGACGGAATTAAGTCATTTCTTTACTGATCATTATGAAATTCTGTATAATGAATAGAAATGAAAATCATTTTTGGGAAAAGTGCTGATTAAAAGAAAAAGATAGTGAAATATTATGATGAAATTTCGTACGAAGGATAGAAATGACATATTTTAATAATATTAAGAAGCTCTGGAATATGTTAACTGGGACGAAACTATTTGGTATGGTGTAATGGGATTCAAAAATAATTTTTGGAACAGTTCTGCAATATGGCCATCGGAGCTAAAACATTTCTTAAACGATCTGGATGCAATTGGATATGTTGAATGGCAATGAAACTCTAAATTAATTTTGGAAGAACTTGTGGAATACGGCTGAGGAAAATTAGTATGGTGGATGCAAATTATGAATGGAAAAAAATAGAAACTAACTAAAATCTAAATATGTTACTTTAAGAAGAAGTTCTGAAATATGGCCAACTGAGGTGGAACTACGCCAATTAACCGATCATAATGTGATTGATTATGATATTTTTATAACATCTTGAAACTGATTTGATAAATTACGAATTACTTCGAGGCACACTTAGGTGAAAGGCGCGTGAGCGCCGCTATCGAGGCGCAAAGCGCAGAGGAGTTCCCTGAGCGCGCAGGGATCCCTTATAGTCTGATGGAGCACGAACTGCCGTTTTTTTCCTAGTTTTACATAAACTTCTACTGCATCCCTAATTTTTGAACGTTCTTTGTACAAGTGCCAGCATATAATACTTTCTAGTTGAATTCAAGGACGCACTCAATATATGAATTTAATTAATTTTCCAAGTTATGTAAATTCTTAAATTCATTAATAAATGTCTCCAAGTTGTGGTCACGAAACAAATTTAAATGTTTTTTAAAAATTAAGCTATTTATACAGAGTGTTTTGATCAAGATATTTCAGAGCATTACAGTTTGATTCAAATAACTTAAAAAAAAACAGAATGGTTCGCTTTTGTTCAAATATATTTTTGTGCGTTAATTATACAAAATTTTAATTTCCAAATGACTTGTTTCAAATAAACGCAAAAAATCAAAGCTCACGCAAACCTAATATTATATTTTATATCAAATTAATCATTGGCAAGGCGAAATTTCAATTTGTCAAAAAAGTACATAACCTTAATTGAAATTGATAAGAAGAAGGTGGTATAAATATTGAAATTTCTGCGAAGCAAATCGCTCGCAATAATTAGTCACGAATTAATATTCTATGTAGCATCCGTTTGTGTAGTCACGCACCTTCGTAATTAGAGACATCACAAAAATTTTCTCAACTATGAAAACGGGTGGAAAAATTCCAAAACAAACATTGATACCTTGTCTGTCAATCCATGTATACCTGCTGTCATGGAAAAAACTTTTATAATATACATATTTATCAGTCTTTTTAGGTTATGTCTTTTTACATTGAAAAGTTTTCCCTGTACTACGTTATTATTATTATTGTGATTGATTGAAATTAGTTTTTGTATAGATTTCTGTGAGGAAAAACATTGTTTGTGCACGCGGTGTAATGTAAACGGTTTTCCCGTACTCCCAAGCGGCGCTAACCTATACCCATATACCAGGAACTAAAGAAGAAATGGGAAAATCATGTCAATACGAATTTAAATTCGATTAATCAAATCGAAGAAATAAATATGTTGAATGAATAATTCATTTCAAAAATTCTATTATAGTCATTAAGCTTCATGTCATAAATATCTATTTATAAATATTATAAAGTTTTGTAAAACTATTCTATAACTGTTCGTAAATAGAGAATAACGGGTGGGTGAACAGTAGAAATACATTAAAAGAAATTAGATTTATTGATAAAAGTTGGAAACCAACCGCAACACCACACACATAGCATTTTCTTTTTATTTTGCAAAAAGTTGAAAGTTCTCAGATATGATGATATGTAGACGAGAATGGTAAAGTTCATCCGCTTATCAAAACATAAAATCGAAATGTATTATACACGTTCAGATATTTAGATGCAAACCAAAAAATTACCAATTTGATTCGCTCGTATATACGTAACGTACTTACATTCGGGAGAACACCACGCAAATAAAAAAATATTAAGGCAATATAATATTGCTATTATCCTGATTATGATTATTATACGTTTTGTTATTTTCCACATACTCGCGCTCACATTCACATGATAAAGAATGAAAATTGGATATAAATAGCGCACCATAAAAACCAAGGCAGTAATCATACCGAAGTACAGGATAATAACCATTCTACTACACAATCCCACAATAGATGGATTTTTTATTATTTTGTGCTGGTTTTTTTTTTTGTTTTGGCAAATCGGTTGGTTCTAGTGGCAACGGGAACAGCAGCAACAAAGTTAAGTTTACCAGAATAGTATTGTTGTATGTACACGAGAACGTAAAAACAAAACAAAAAAAATTTGGTATTGTAAAAGGATATAGAAGGACCAACAAATGATTTTTAAGAGGATTATTTAATTTTTTTTAACAAACGAAATGGTTAGCGGTTTGTCAGTAATTTTTTTTTTAAAGGTCGTGGTTATTTTCCGAACTTCGATTTTAACTATAGAACTTGTGTGTTGTGGTTTTGAATGAAAAGTGTGTTGCTATCAAAAGTCTTGCATAGCAACATTTATTATTTTACGTTTGTATAATTAATTCGTACAATGCAAAGGCTAAACGCTTAATCCTATTTTCGGTAAGTAAGACAAAGGCAAATTAAATACAAATGGAATTATAATTCAATTGTCTAAATTATAATGCATTTGATGAAATCGTCCTAGACCATGTCATATGTAATTACCTATATTGTGTAATGTAATCTACTTTAACTCTATTTCCGAATAGCCATTGGCAACCTATGGTTGATTCTACGGTTCAAAATTTTCCCTTATTTGTCTTGAATTCAAGACCGATAAAGTGAGTACACAACTTTTTCAATTAAACGAATCGGTGAACTTAGTCGCTCGGCATTTAAAAGAACTTAAGACCGAAGTTGACTCTTACTTTAATCGCATCCTTACGTAGAAGATTTTTCAAACTCGTTGGATAAAATAGTGGGGAACCAAATCAACAACATAAAGCTATCTGCACTCAATAAATATGGGGGATGGGCTTGAAATCCCGTATTTCCAAATACCGTTTTCAAAATCTAGTATTTCCAACTCACATATTTTAAATAAATTAAAATAAAATTAATTAGTTTATTAATTTTAATTAAATCAAATTAATTAATTATTACCAATGCCATAAAAAGTATTTCGTGGAGTGAACGGGATTTTGAGCCGCTCCCAAATATGGGCATGGTAAACCCTTGGTAAAAATTATTTTATTTGTTGATGGTTTCGACACAACCGTCAATGAAGTTGTCACCAACCAAATGGATTGCGTTCTCACTGAACTTAAGGACCAGGGGGTCGATTTTGTTCAAAATTCGACAATTGACGAAAATGTAACCGCAAGTAGGTTCTGATAGCGATTCATAATTCAGTGATAGTTCGGTGATCTTCATTGCAGACACTGAAGAAACTGACATAATATGCATTAAAATCAATAAACACACGTCAAAAATACTGAGTGTTTTTTATTCAACCTGAATAATTTTACTATGCACACTGCGTTTTTATTTCTGAACTATGCTACCACCGTGCATACTCGCTTTTTTAAATTTTACTGCGAAATGAATGCCAGCGTCCGAAGAGTGTGCAATTCTCGGGGTAGGCCTGCTTGCCCATGTTGAATTAAAAAATAGACTATCAATTTTTACTGCGCACCCTATAAATATTTTGCACTGTCCATACCCTACGTCCAAAAATACAATGGTTGGTCCATCCTGGTATAATAGCGATGTCCGTATATTGTGTAACCTCAAAAACAAACGCTGGCTATATGAAATCAAAATCGGAAGTTCACTATAGCAAACCTAAAACGGTTTTGACAGTTTATTGATTTCAAAACGAAATCTGACGGCAACATCAACAATGTTCGATGACAATTCATCCAATAGCCCTATAAAATTATATCTAGCATGTTGTCACATTTTTAAGTCGGGCTTTTTCTAACAGCGACTCGGAGCCTGACACACAGACTATTTCCGTTATTTGTATGGTTGTGCACAAACATCCCTTGTTTCTATTGACATTTTGCCATAGTGACCCGACGGTTTACCTCCAATTGTGTTAAAAAAATGGGCCAGCAGATTGGCTAAACTTCTTACTGCTTTATATCAAAAGTCACTCTCTCTTGGAATTTTTCAGTCCATATGGAAGGAATCATACGTTGTTCCGATTCATAAGAAGAGTTGCAAGTCAGATGAAGTTAACTTCAGGCAAATCACCAAGCTGTCGAGCATTCCTAAAATGTTTGAACGTATTGCATACGATTCTCAATTTTTTCACTGCAAAGAACTATTTTCCTTGGGCTTCCACAAAAAAATCATTTTATTTAAACTCAAACCTAGTTCAGACCCTCAATATACCAGCCTTTTTAATGCTACATCCGCTGCACCCCACGGTATCCATTTAGCGCCCTTAATTTTCATTCTATCAATTATTGATGTCGATTACATAAGCTAAACTTCAGATATCCAGAAATTGGACTGACGTTCAATTGTTGAAAAATAGCCTCCACAACTTTGGTATTTGGTGAAAAAAACATCTCGAATTGAACGTGAACGGTCAATAACTTATTTTCGTAAAAGTTTGTACTCCCCAGATCGTGACTGTAGTGATGGAACGGATGTAATGTGTACAAATATCATCGATAGGGGAAATTCAATGCTTGGTTTTGTCAAACGTTGGACTAAAGTATTTCGTGAACCTTACGTCGCAAAGGCACTTTACTCTTCGTTAGGGCCTGTTTGAGTATGCCTGCGATGTGTGATTCCTGTACCAAGTTACCCGCATCAACCGAATTGATGTGGTGAAACGCAAATTCCTCCGCTTTGCTCTTCAGGGTTTTACCACACAGATAGTTACATTTTACCACCCTACCTAGATTGTTTAAATCTAATTAAACTTCAAACAATCAAACAACGCCGTGTTGTGGCAGACATTGTTTTTATTCAACATTCATTGAGTGGCGTTATTGAGTCGCAAGCCCTTCTTGAAAAAACAAATTACAACTTCAATCCACGCACCTTAAAGACGGTTTCAGGTTTTTAACAAACTGTTCGTAGAACTGATTATGGCCAAAGTATGCCAGTTACAAGAATGATTCAAATATAAGTTTTACATATTTCGACTATAACATCGGTAAATTCTTTCTGAAGAAGCTTCTCTATGCCACATCGCAAATATTTTTGTCGTTATCTGCTTGAATTAAGTAGCCCGACCGAAACCGAATTACTTTTTCGAAGGTGAGGTATAATTCATCCTGAACTATATCGTTATAATTTTTATCTTTAACTTCCCGGTATCATTGATTGAACTAGAAGTCGGTCTCATCAAAAATCCTTCTGATTTTACTCAAAATAATAATCGTAACATATTATAGATGATTTACCACGTGCGGTTAGGGAGGAGAATTTGTCATTGGGAATTATTATGATTATTATTTATAAATGCGGGCACGCTTTTGGTATTTTAAAATTTTTTTTTTAAAGATGCACCGGACAGGTAGTGCAGTGGTTAAAGCTTCGGCACTTGGGCCGGGTGGTACTGGGTTCGAATCCCAGCAGAGGATGGATGCAAAGCGAATATTTGTAATCGATTACGGTCGGTGATGTTAATAAACACAACTAAGACCCTCGCGTCCACGTCAGTGTACAAGTTGACATGGAGTATCATATATTTGTTCTCCTTCTGGATGGAAGAGACTTGATGTTATCCTGCATAGCTGCATCGGAACATTGTTCTTAACTTCTAGTACACGAATCTAAATAAGGCCGAGATTTCCTATGCTGTGTGAATTTAAAGATAACAATTAATTTTTATTGGAATGAGCTAAATGTAACTGCTTCCAGCGCCAAAACGGTAGTCTAGAGAACTGCGTACTTCAAGACATATATTATACCAGTGTCAAAATGCTGAATGTGAGAAATAAATAGCTAATAAAAAAATTTCCTTTCGACCAAAATCTAATATGCCATATGATTGTATCTGAATATGAAAAAATGTATTATCTGCAATCAGCGTCACAATTGTGATTTTGAGTACTAATATGCTTCAGCTAAATTTGTGACATCAAAACCTTTTCATTGACATGTCACACTTATATATTCTATAATGAACCAATAATAATAAGCCACCGGTGCTAATACGGTGAATTTATCAACTAAAGCGAACAACAACAATTGTTGCTTTTTCCAAGACCTTTGAAATGATATGCCACATGATTATAGGGGAATAATACCAGTTGACTGCTTCCAGCGCCACAACGGTAGTTTTGAGTACTAACTATCAGGGCCAAAACGATGAATTTATGAACTAAAATTGTATCGAAATTGGTGTCTGTTCCAAGGCCTTCCAAATGATATACTACACGAATATATGGGAAAAATGTAAAGCAATATCGTGGTAAATGGATGATGTTTTAGGTGATTTCCGAAGGTAAGTGACCGACCCACTTGAGGTAGATACCCCAAAAGAGTGATGAAAAAATTAGTTTTTAATAAAGAATCCAATATGAGTTTAGATAAGGAGAGTTTAGTTACGGTGCAGGGTGTAGGAAACCCAGTACCGGCCGAAGGGAGTGAGCAAGCAAGCTCCCAGCGGTCGAAATCCAGCAACTGTAATGTTACAACGGTCGCGAACTTGGCTGGTGTGACAGATATTTCGACAAGTGAAGAGAGAGGAAGCACTACATCCGTACATGGGGAAAAAATACGCGGTAACCCCTTCGTAAAATAGTGCGTTAATGCAGAGGTCCCCTTAGAAGGGAGCGATGACCGCAGTACATTGCAGAGATGTTTTTCGTCGCCTTCTTTGAGGAGTTACAAGGAGGAAACCCAAGAAATAAGGCTAGCCAGGCTTGGGAAAAAAATGGAGGAACTGATGGAGTTCGTAAGACCGCGAAATAATGTTCATAGCTAGATTAAAAAGATGATAAGCACCATTAGCACGCTTTATGGTTCAGCTATAAGTAAGATGAGTGTTTCGGAAAAGCAGTGACAAACTTCACCGTCCAATAATGACGGGAAGGAAAGTTTAGGTCATCTACGAACTATGAGCAGGAAACAGGAGCTGACGGGGTCGACGAACGAAGATATACGATTTGTGGAGCAAGGTAAGAGGAAGTTGTCCACGCCACCTAAGAGTGATGAAAGAAGGCAAAGTAAGAGAAGTAATACTAAGGCTGCTTCTCAAGGTCCTCCGCAAGCACTTCGAATACCGGAGACCCTTATTAATGATACGGACGGAAAAAAGAAGAAAAAGACCACAGCATCTATGTTGGATAATGGAGATATAAACACCACGAGTTCAAATCATTTGGAGGATGCGACAGTTAATTCAGAGCAAAAATGGCAGAAAGTGAAGGGGAAAAGAACGCAAAAAAGACGATCACGTCCGCGAAGGAAAAGAGCTCGCCCGGATGCGCTGCTAATAAAGAAGAGTGACGAAATCTCCATTGCCGATCTGCTGCGGAAAGTTAAGGTGGACCCGACGCTAAATACTCTGGGGGAAAGGGTATCAAACATATGTACGTCAAACTTATAGTGGAGACCTATTGTTGGAGCTACAAACTACAGGAGACCAGCCAAAGACCGCAATATTAAGAGAGCAATTAGCGAATGCGATCGGGGGCAATGCGTCAGTTAAAACTTTGACCCAGGATGCGTTACTGGTGATCAAAGACATGGACGAGGTTACCACGTCTGAAGAGGTGAGAGAGGCTCTGGAAGCACATTTTGAAGATGTGAAAGGCGCCTGTATTATTAAGTCACTCACAAAGGCCTATCGAGGAACGCAGACAGCGGTGGTTACCCTCCCCAACTCTATGGTTGGGAAAGTGCTAGAAGTAAGAAAAGTAAAAAGAAACCGATAAACCAAACTTCTGCACCACATCTCGTGAAGAAGAGCGCTTTGATAACACAAGTCAAAAAGATTCAAAATGCATGCTTTGTGACGAAACGGCTAAAGGCTGTAGCAAACACGTTACTGGTAGCGGTAAATCTCCGGTTTACCAGAAAGCGCTGCAAAAAGAGCGTTGGAAACGAAAGTTATCCAAGTCAATCTTAACCACTGTGAGGCTGCGCAGGACCTGCTGCAGCAATCCATACAGGAAGTGGAAGCGGACATTGTAATTGTGTGTGAGCAATATAGGAACCTTGATAGTCGATGTTGGGCTCCAGATAGATCGAATCGAGCTGCTGTATGGGTTTGTGGTACCTATCCCGTACAGGAAATTGGCGTGAGTACGGTACCCGGGTTTGTCAGAGCCAAAGTGAACGGCGCTCATATTTATAGTTGCTACGCACCTCCTAGTGCATCGATTGAAGAATTTAAAACTTTTCTCGATCAATTAACGGATGATGCACGGAGCTACAACCCGGTGCTCATAGCCGGGGATTTCAATGCATGTACCACATTGTTAGAGGCCTTCGCATCATTACCGGTCGTATTAATGAATGCAGGAAGCACACCTACGTTCTGTAGAGGAAATGCCACCTCGATAGTTGACCTAACGTTTATGAGCCATTGTCTTACTGTATGAACTGGCGGATAGTGAACCCCAAAGGACCATGGTTAGACACAGGAAGAAAATAGGATGGAAGTCCGCAGCGTTCGAGGAGAACTTCTTCCGTCTCATGATGGAGGATCTTACCCTATCTGGTACCGCAAATAACAAAGCCGTCCAGCTGATGAGACATGTTACAAGTGCCTGTAATGCAGCAATGTCTAGAAGAATGGTGAATAATCGTAGAAAACCGGTCTTTTGGTGGAACGACGAGATTTCGGAATTGCGGAAAAGATGCCTGAACGCAAGAAGACGATACAAGCGTGCTAGACACGTTGAAAACTCTCTCCTTCAACAACAGTACTGTAAAGCTCGTACGGAACTTAAGCATGTCATTAAATTAAGTAAGCGAAAGTGCTGTCGCGAACTGTGCGAGGAAGTCGACCGCGATCCCTGGGGTAGATCTTACCGATTGATGATGAAAAAATTTAGAAGCAATTATGCCACTGCTCCCACATACTCGGCAATGCTGTCTGACATACTGAGTCACCTGTTCCTGCAGCAACCCGATTGTGTATTAGAAGTATTAGACAACGAGGAGGATGATGATGATCACCAGGTCCTGAAGGCATGTGGCAGAGTGGGTAACAATAAAGCTCCTGGCCCAGATAACATTCCGAATATTGCATTGAAGCCGCCGGTTAAAGCATACCCAAACTTTATCACGGAGGTATATACTGCATATACTTAGTTGAAGGGGTGTTCCCTAGTAGTTGGAAGGAACAGAGACTGGTATTGTTGCCAAAAGGAGACAAACCTCCAGGTGAGCCGTTCTCCTGGCGTCCAGTCTGTCTATTGGATACGGCAGGCAAAACCCTAGAGAGAGTTGTATGTGACCGGTTACAAGAGGCTATAGTTAAAACAGGAAGCCAGGCAGAGCATCAATATGGCTTTCGAAAAGCGCGCTCAACATTGGATGCGATTAAAGAAGTTGTAGATACGGCGCACAAGGCGATATCCGGTTCTCGATGGCTACGTGGTAGTAAAAAATACTGTGCTGAAACTAGTTTCCAGCTACTTTAGCGAGAGTTTCTGAATTTACGATACTGGGGAGGGAAAGAAAACTTACATGATGAATGGTGGAGTTCCTCAAGGATCAGTGTTAGGTCCTACGCTCTGGAATGTGATGTACGATGGTGTATTTCGACTGCCCATACCAAGTGATGCACGGGTGATTGGATTTGCGAACGATATCGCGATTGTAGTTGTCACAAAACACAGAGAGGAAGTTGTGGAGATCTGTAATAAGACGGTTAGACTTATTCGACAGTGGTTAACATCAGCTGGGCTGCAACTAGCAGAACATAAGACAGAAGCTGTTCTTATTACTAGCAGAAAAGTAATGGAGAGTGTAACCTTAGAGATTGGAGCCCAACAAATTGTAAGTCAACCATCCATAAGGTATCTAGGGGTAATGATCGATGCCAGACTGTCATATAAGACACATCTCATTACCTCCAGCGAGCGAGCAAGGAGAGTTAACGTGGCACTAGCACGTATAATGCCTAATACAAAAAGGGCGCGGATAAACAGCACAGTTTTGCTGGCCAACGTCGTTAAATAATATATGGGGCACCAATTTGGCTCAACACGTTGGAGAAGGATACTTATACGCAAAGAGTAGCAACAGTTCAAAGGCTAAGCGCTCATGAGAATATTGTGCGCATTTCGGACCATGTCAGAAGACGCTGCCTGTGTTCTAGCGGGAATGCCCCCAATAGATCGACTGGCCAAGGAGCGCCAAACCACGGACCTGCATCGTGGTCAAGGAACAAAAGCAGAGAACCACCGATTAGCACGGGGTGAGACGATCGCTGTATGGTAGACAAGATGGAATGAGTCGACGAATGGTAGATGGACTCATCGCCTGATCACCTACATCGAGGCGTGGCTAAACAGGCGACACGGAGAAGTGGATCATCATCATACGCAGTTTCTGACGGGTCATGGTTGCTTTAGATCATACCTGTTCAGATTCAAACACGAAGAGTCACCACATTGCCCTTTATGCATCGGAGTAACAGAGAATGTAGAGCACGTAGTATTCGAGTGTCCACGATTTACTGAGGAGAAAAGCAGTATCTGTGCACGTAGAGTCCAACTAACACCGGTGTAAATATACTGAAGTTTGTGCTGGCATCTGAAGATGGATGGAACGTCATAAGCGCAAGTGTCTCACGTATAATGGGAGAGTTGAGACGCCTCGAAAGAAGAAGAAATTTAGTAAGGAACTGCCTCGCGAAGTAATACCTAACGGTAGTTCCACGGGGCCGCCGAACGGTATGGTTTATCGGGGTGGTTTAGTCGGTCAGAATCTGACTCACTATCACGTAATTGATATATGGGTTCGCCCATAAAAAAAAAATTAAACATCAGACATTAGGCACGATACAGACATAATACATAGACACAAACACAGACACATGCGCAGCCACATAGATCCGCCATAAGACACAGAAGCAGACACACACATATCAGACATTAGACATCAGACATCTGACATCAAGCATTAGACAGCAGACATCAGACACGACGCAGACATCAGATACAGTCACAGATACAGTCACAGATACAGGCACAGGCGAAGACACATCAGACATCAGACACTAGACATCAGACACGATACAGACATCAGACATAGACACAAACACAGACACATGCGCAGACACATACATCAGACATCAGAAGAGATGGTCATCGAGTAAAAGAATGTAAGGAAGAACCAAATTGTGTGCTTTGCCAAACCAAGACGAACCGTAACCATATAGCAGGCAGTGGTAGATGCATAGCTTACGTGGAGGCGTTGAAAAAATTACAGCGTCTATGAAGTTCCTCCAACTAAATCTAAACCATTGTGAGGCTGCACAGGATGCACTAGTACAATCTGTGCATGAAGCGAAAGTTGATGTCGCAATTCTGTGCGAACAATACCTAAATATGGAAGGGTGTAACTGGACAACTGATGCAACAGGTAAAGCCACAATATGGGTTTGTGGCATACGGGCAATACAGGAGAGGGCTAATAATTCAAACGCAGGATTTGTGAGAGCGAAAGTGGATGGTTTGCACATCTACAGCTGCTTTGCACCACCTAGTGCCACAATAGAAGAGTTTAAGCATTACTTGGACCGATTGATTGCTGATGAACGGTTGCGAAATCCTGTCGTCATTGCTGGTGATTTCAATGCCTGGGCAACGGAATGGGGAAGTAAAAATACGAATGGAAGAGGAGTGACACTGCTCGAGGTATTCTCCTCCATACATGTTGTGCTTCTCAATAATGGTGATGCACCGACTTTCCGTAAAGGTGGTGCCTCCTCAGTAATTGATCTGACATTCGTCAGCAGTACTTTGATGCGTTTGGTGACCACATGGAAAGTCAGTGAACTCTACACACATAGCGACCACCAAGCCATTATTTTTGAAATAAAACTGGCAAGGGAAGATAGACGTACAAAACTTCAAAGGAAACAAGCGGGTTGGAGGGCAAGCACCTTCGAGGAAGATCTATTTAACCTAGTTCTTGCAAAGCCGAACCTCCTGGGGACTGCCAATGCAAAAGCAGCGCAGATAATGAATATGATCACAGACGCCTGTTCTAAAACTATGGTAGAAAGACAATTAAATAGTCACCGTCAACAAGCATACTGGTGGACTGAGCGAATTGCACAACTGCGCCGGTTGTGTCACCATGCAAGGAGAAAAAATCAACGTGCCTGGGGTAGGGAGTTCTATGCTAGCTTGCGCGAGAAGTACTTGGATGTTCGAAAACAGCTTAAACAGACAATTAAGGCGAGTAAGCGTGAATATTGGAAAGAGCTGTGCGAAGAATTGGACCATGAACCATGGGGGAGACCCTACAAAATCGTCATGAATAGGCTCAGAAACAGAAACACAAATGATTCGCCTCCCACTTGCCCAATAATAATACCTGGCGTGGAAGAAGTTCCCTTGGTATCCACAGAAGAGCTGATAGATGCATATCAACGATTTGCGAATTCAAAAGCTCCTGAGCCTTGACAATATTCCAAATATTGCATTAAAGGACGCCATTCGAGCTAGACTTGACGACTTCAGAGAAGTCTACAACTCATGTCTGAGGGAGGGGGTATTCCCGGAACAATGGAAAAGGCAGCGGCTGGTCCTGTTGCCGAAGGCAAATAAACCTTCTGGAGAACTATCCGCATACCGACCACTGTGCATGTTGGATACGGCTGGCAAAGTGTTAGAGCGCATAATCTATAATCGATTGGAGAAAGCTGTGAAAAGGGCCGGAGACCTCGCCGAAAGCCAGTATGGATTTAGGAAGGCGCGATCGACAATCGACGCCATTCAACACGTCGTTAAAGTCGCAAAAGAAGCAACACAAGGTAGAAGATGGAAGGACGGTTCTAAAAAGTATTGTGCCGTGGTTACGCTGGATATCAAAAATGCGTTCAGTTCGGCCAGATGGGACTGTATTCTCAATGCCCTACTTGAATTGCAAGTACCGATGTAGATAAGGAGGATTATCTCGAGTTATTTTTGCAATAGAATGCTCATGTATAATACGGATGATGGGATCATAGAATACAAAGTTAAGAAAGCTACTAATGTAGCTGCAGCCCTCTCTCGGATTATGCCCAACACTGGTGGACCAAGACAGAGTCGTAGGACCCTGCTGGCAAATGTGGTAACATCCATCGTCCTATATGGAACACCTATCTGGAGCGATGCGATGGACAATAAATCGTATAGATGCAAGCTGGCATCGGTGTATCGATTGGGTGCCTTAAGGGTTATATGTGGCTTTCGCACAGTATCCGATGACGATACCCTCGTTATTGCAGGGATGATACCCATTGATCTACTTGCAAAGGAAAGGAAGAAATGGTATGTGTGTCGAGGAAACATAGGTAGTAGAGCATCAGAACGCATTGCAACCACGATAGAATGGCAAAGGCGCTGGGATAGTTCGGAGAAAGGCCGGTGGACCTATCGTGTTATATCATCCATCAATAAGTGGATAAATAGGCGGCATGGTGAAATTAATTACTACCTGACGCAGTTGTTAAGTGGGCATGGTTGTTTTGTTGCATATCTTTACAGATTTAAACATGCCGACACTCCGGAATGTCCTGCCTGCAAAGGATTAGAAGAGGATGTGGAACATATATTCTTTCAATGTCCACGGTTCGAGACAACTCGAACAGAATTGTCCAGTGTCCTCGGGCAGCCAGTGACACCTGATAATATATTAGAGCTAATGCTTGTGTGTGAAGATAATTGGAATGCAGTAAGCCACATGGCAGCAGTGGTGATTAAGGAGCTGAGATGCTTAGAGCATGCTAGAGAGGAACATCGTGATATGGCTAGATAGCGGTGGCAATCTCAATGTTAGGCTGGGACGCTGAGAGGAGAATAGAGTCTAGTAACTAGTCACCTCCATGCGAAGTAATGTCTAACGGATAGTTCCGCATGGGGATGTTGATAGGGTGTGTGGTTTCTAGATGGTAGAAATCCATCACTGTTGCTGAGATGTTTGCCCATCGAAGCTTCGTCTTATTGAAGATTTTCCTCACTTTACCCGGTAAAACAAAAAACAAAACAAAAAAAAAAATACATCAGACATCAGGCAGCAGACAACAGACACAGACCCAGACATCAGACATTAGACATCAGATATCAGACATCAGACACATGATACGGATGCTGACATAGACCCAGACATCATGACATTAAACAAAATATATCAGACATCAGACATTACACAATAGACATCAGACACAGACATCAGACACAGACGCAGACTCAGGCATACATACATACATGTAATCAGTAGTAGTAACATAATTGGAGCAATCACCTTCACAATTATTTTTCGAAATTCACAACTAAAGGCGGATTCATTGTTGTAGCTCGTTGCGTTCATTCCGTTCGTTTCGTTCGTTATGCTTTTTTGTAGACCAATACGATTTGTCACAAATGACGTTTTATTTCTGCGGTATTTTTTTCATCAAGTTGATCTATCTTCAACTTTTTTACCGAAGAAACATGGCAAGAAAGAGACGACATGATATATAGTAACGGGTGATTTTTTAAGAGCTTGAGAACTTTTTTTTAAAAAAAAACGCATAAAATTTGCAAAATCTCATCGGTTCTTTATTTGAAACGTTAGATTGGTCCATGACATTTACTTTTTGAATATAATTTCATTTAAATGTTGACCGCGGCTGCGTCTTAGGTGGTCCATTCGGAAAGTCCAATTTTGGGCAACTTTTTCGAGCATTTCGGCCGGAATAGCCCGAATTTCTTCGGAAATGTTGTCTTCCAAAACTGGAATAGTTGCTGGCTTATTTCTGTAGACTTTAGACTTGACGTAGCCCCACAAAAAATAGTCTAAAGGCGTCAAATCGCATGATCTTGGTGGCCAACTTACCGGGCCATTTCTTGAGATGAATTGTTCTCCGAAGTTTTCCCTCAAAATGGCCATAGAATCGCGAGCTGTGTGGCATGTAGCGCCATCTTGTTGAAACCACATGTCAACTAAGTTCAGTTCTTCCATTTTTGGCAACAAAATGTTGGTAGCATCGAACGATAGCGATCGCCATTCACCGTAACGTTGCGTCCAACAGCATCTTTGAAAAAATACGGTCCAATGATTCCACCAGCGTACAAACCACACCAAACAGTGCATTTTTCGGGATGCATGGGCAGTTCTTGAACGGCTTCTGGTTGCTCTTCACTCCAAATGCGGCAATTTTGCTTATTTACGTAGCCATTCAACCAGAAATGAGCCTCATCGCTGAACAAAATTTGTCGATAAAAAAGCGGATTTTCTGCCAACTTTTCTAGGGCCCATTCACTGAAAATTCGACGTTGTGGCAGATCGTTCGGCTTCAGTTCTTGCAGGAGCTGTATTTTATACGGTTTTACACCAAGATCTTTGCGTAAAATCTTCCATGTCGTCGAATAACACAAACCCAATTGCTGCGAACGGCGACGAATCGACATTTCACGGTCTTCAGCAACACTCTCAGAAACAGACGCAATATTCTCTTCTGTACGCACTGTACGCATTTGTGTGGTTGGTTTAATGTCCAATAAAGTAAACTGAGTGCGAAACTTGGTCACAATCGCATTAATTGTTTGCTCACTTGGTCGATTATGTAGACCATAAATCGGACGTAAATCGCGAAACACTTTTCGAACCGAACACTGATTTTTGTAATATAATTCAATTATTTGCAAGCGTTGCTCGTTAGTAAGTCTATTCATTATGAAATGTCAAAGCATACTGAGCATCTTTCTCTTTGACACCTTGTCTGAAATCCCGCGTGATCTGTCAAATACTAATGCATGAAAATCCTAACCACAAAAAAATCACCCTTTATAATAGTAGAAGCAAACAGACACATTTTCGATATTTTTATTTTGTAGTCAAGTACGATGTTCATTTTGTGTTTTAATGTTTTGTTTTTTCGTCAACAATGAACCCAAAAATAATACTGCGGAAAAAATACCGAACGAAAGGAACGGAACGAACACAACAAACTACAACAATGAATCCGCCTTAACTTAAATTTAAATCCATGTAATCGACCATTTTTGCTTGTTTCGAACTCATTCTTAATTAGTTTCAAAAATCCATAAAAAATGGATTGTCCGGCTAAGGTAATAAAAACGATGGATTCGTAGGATGATCTATAGATTTTGTCAATAATAGGTTTTATGATAATGGAAACAGGAAAAGTGTGAATGTTGTCAGAAGTGGTTTATGCCTATGTAACTTAGAAGGTTTTACATATAATTAGAGCAGAAAAATTATGTACATGTTAAATATGTTTACCTAAATAAAATTAATAGCATTAAAATCTCTGCACACCTAAATTAGTATGCAGGTAAAAACGATGATTTCCATTTTTGCATAAATTGTCCATTTTATTCCGTAGAATTATTAACAACAACTTTATCGCGTACATTTATTGTTCTTGGTAACGACGCGGATTACAAAAACTTTTGCATTAAGCTCTTACAACAAAAACAATTTGTACGCGCATTATGCATGCAGAAAATATCAAACCACACTTAATAAATATCAAATTGGTTATAAAATAGTGATAACAGAATAAAATAATAGTTTTCCTTCACATAACGTCTTAGCATACAACATGAAGAATATTATTTATTTTATTCAACATACCAAATACATTTTTTACACATGAGATTCTCGACAGCGGAATAAAAGACCCAACCCGAGAGGAAAATTTGAGAGATTTCCCGTTTTATTTGAAATAATTTGCATATATTGTATCAAGAAAATGAAGAAGGTGCAGACGATACGAAAGAAATAACAGTGAAATATTTTCCATGTCGTACCAGATTGGTTTATATCAAGATATGTACTCATATATGTTGAAAAAAGCTTGTTAAGCTCCTAGACCTCTTATGGATAGAAACATATAACATAAAATTTTGTTTGTTGAACTTTGACATATAAATACATTAAACATATCTATATAGAGATATAAAGTTATTCTCTCGACTCGAAAAGCACAACTTGCTATTTTTATTGGTTGACTCGTGTGTACGCCACTATATTAATGGAAAACCACAAAAATAATATTTGTTTTTGCTCGCACTGTATACATTGTTGTTATTGGAAATAAATTTGTTAAGTATACACAAAACTTTTGTATATACGTTTAATGTTTAAAGTTGTCGATATATGCACATAGTAACGAACGGTACCGTATAATCCGGTATTTATTCCATCAACGTCACGTTAATCGTTCATAAAGCATCTATTAGCATTACAGCATGAGGAATTAATAAAGTTTTTCCTCCTCAACTTTTTCGTTACACAACAATCATTATAATTAAATTTATTTTAGTTTAAATCCTCCGAGGAACGTATTGTAACTGTATATTTAAAAATGAAAAAGGTTAAAGTAATTTGAATTTTTCACAACATGAAGAAAAACTGTCAACTATATAAAATAAAAACAAAAACTGTCTGTGAAAATTACTTTGGAAGCAGTTTGTATGTATAAACGCTATATCCCTTTTTCTACCAAAAAAAGTCCAATCCACACAAATGTTTGAGTAAAAAAACATAGTATGTTTTTAAAAAATTTCGCTTGATTTGAAGTACGACCAACACAATTGTGTGTGTTGGTTCATATAACATACAAAAATATTTTTGTCATGATTCGTTTGCCGTACCCAACAATTGTGTGGGAAGGCAGGAAAAGGGATTTATAGGGAAATAGATGTCGATATAGCTTTCGTAAGACAAGCTTGCAAATATTTGTTATTTTTTGGTACGGCTTCTCATTGCAGCTTTTATTGCAATTAGTTTTTAACAGTTTGTTAAGCGATAAGAAAAATGTCGTAGATGGATGGGGAAAAAAATTTGAAATTTGTTTAATTAAAATCAATCCTTACTTCAATAATAACAACAAATCGGATTTTCGTGTTAAATGTAACAAATTGTGTATCATCGTGACACTACTTTAGAGTGTTTACTCTATTTTACGGGGATCCCAGGCTCGTATCCCGGTGGTGGTCAAAAAAGCTACCACCGAGTGTTTTTCAAGTGATTTTAAATCATAGTTATCGAGTTGTTCCCTTGCATATTTTTTTTAGTTTGTCATCTTCTCATCGAATGGCTAATTGGCAGCACAATATTAACAATTCATGGAATTATGGAAACCTTAGGCTAATATGAAGTAAACTAAAGCAGCTTATATCTACCTCATCATGCTGTATAGATTGGCAAAGACATCTACAGTTGCATTATTGAATGATGCCAAATGAAGAAAAATATTAGATGCAAAAAATGTTTCGAAAAGAAAATCGCAATGTTTGGATATTGTGTAACGACTGAGGTCTATCAAAAGAATTCTTAGTTTCTTCCACCTTAGTAAATTTCACATTTTCCATTCAAATTTTGTTTAACAGAACATCATTCATTTTGTTCGTCCTCTATGAGCAGTGGAAGTATGACTAGTTATTCGCAGAATTGATCCCTCAACCATATTAGCGAGAGAAAATTTACAGTCCGCCTTGCAACAGAGATAAATATCTCATTACTTCAAAATCGCATTTACCATTGCAACCGGAACTGTCCCCCAGCAATCAGCATCGATGTAACCATTGGCAAAGCCACTAGCCAAGGCAAAAAAAAATATTCGTGATATTGCGGGCACTACTAATTGGATCACCAGGTTCCGATGCAGTGTTAGGAAATTCGTAACGAAAGGAAAGAATCGTCCTCAAATTGTAACCAATAATACGAATTACAGCGGCAACTTCAATTGTCGCTGTGTCCGCAGAAAACAAACATCCTTACCCAACCAGAGTTAAATACCTTACCCAACCAGGACAAATTGAATTAGTTTTGGCAATACAGGATGCCTACAAATGAAAAAACCAGTAAACAAAATCGGCCACTTTATCCTAAATTGAAATTACTCTTCGGTGGTGATTAAAAAATTTTAGCAACTCAGGATTTCGTATTTTGCTCAAAAACTTTAGCGCGGATCGTTATCCATCAAACGACTTTCATCGTTTATACATAACTTTTTGGCTGGCAGTGCGGAAAATGGTTGTAGGCTTCTATTAGAGACCACCCCAAACACACCTGGGAAGAATTGCGAAACAGTTTACTATCTCCATTTTCGTATCAGGAGTTCTAACGCAAAACTGAACTTTTCATTGAACGAAGCAGAGCAGACTAACCAACGTGAAAATGCACACACACGGAGTTGAACATTTGCGCCCAGATTGTCAAAAGTACGAATTGTTATGATAATTCGACACTTCCGAAAAATCGTCGTCCACAGTACTCAAAATGAAACTTACCGATTGATGCATATGCTCGGATTTGCCGTAAAAACTGGTCCAAGTTGCAATCGTTTGGCGAAAAATGCAACGCCGAACGCAGATCGTCCTTTAGAGACTCGTTATCACTGAAAGCCTCCCTCAATCGAGGACTTAAACTTTTGATAACGGGCTTCACAACATTATACCGATACCCAACCAATTAATGTTACCTAAGTATCAAATTTTACTCAAGCAGACCGAACACCTCTCGTACCTGTTAGAAGCCAGTCTTCCACTGATGATGGACCCACGACCTTACATAGAAATTAAAATAAAATATACGTGACTTAAAGAATTACTATAGTGGGGCTTCCATAAACAATCGCAGCTCTGAATAGGATTTAAAATAAGAAAATACTTCACTTTTTATATATTCGGAAGGCCTTTGTACAAATTCAATGTTAAACTGCACGAGCTTAAGTACAAGTGGACGGTCTTTGCCCGATCAATGCAAGGGGACGCAATTGGCTTATTTAATATACCCACATCCGATAAGCGAAATAATCGTTTGCTAAGAATGGTAGGAAAAAAAGCTCCCTTTTCAAACTTATTAAAGAAATCAAGGAAATTCAACTATGGAATGCCAAAAGGCTTTCGAAAAACTGCTAACAAGTGCTTCTGTTCTTGTCATTCTTGACTATTTTTGACCTTTCCACGTTGAAGACGACAATGAAAGGCTCATTTTTTTTTTTTCCCAGAAAGTAAATGAAGCGCATTCGTAGCATATATTGAGTTTTTTTTCGAATACTATTATAACAGACCATGCTTAACTTCGATGGAGTCTTAAACTCCAATCTTATAATTCCGTGTATCGTACATGAGAAAAGCGTTCCAGATGCCCCTTCTAGAGCATGGAAACGACGCAGAAAGAGGCTACGCCACTCGCCGTTAAACGTTTCCGCGCTTAATTCAACCACACTTTATGGAAACTGGGGGTCTATTTTGAAATTTTTGACGCGCGTATTTTTTTCGACAACGTCGACAGTCGACAACGTCGAATATCGCTATTATGAATTTTTTTTTCGACGATGTCGAAAAATGAAATTAATTATTTTTTATGTGAAAATTTAAATTAATCATTTTTTATTAAATTTAAATTAATTAATTAATTTTTATTAATTAATTAATTTTTATTAATTAATTAATTTCATTAATTAAAATTTTATAAGTTTAAAATATTAATTTATTTTTACTAATAAAGTTTATTTATTTCTCAACACTTAACACATTTCTTTTATGTAATCGACACCTCAAGACATGTCGTAAAATAGTCGACGTTATCTAAAAAATAACGCGTCGAGTATTTCATAATACAAAAACTCGAAAATCTTTCATAATACCAAATTTTCGACAACGTCGAAAAAAATACGCGCGTCTAAAATTTCATAATCGACCCCTGGTTACGTATCCCTCAAATAAAAATTTTCATAACCTCAGATAAACGAAACGGAAATGTATAAGAACTAGCGATCCGGCCGCTTCTCATGGTAGCAATAGAAATACTATCGCACGGATTCGCCAATTTTTCGAGGACTGCTCACGATGTTTGTTCTTCGAAGAGGCGGGTAACAGGAATTCGAAACAATCAAAGATCAAAATAACCAATATCGTTATTATCAAGGACAATAGTCTTCCACTCACAAAGTGCACACTTTGGCGGTGGCAATAATCATGAACCGGCCAGTTATAAGAAGGTAAGCAATTTTATTTATAGTGTGAGGCGATCAAGGCCTATCAAAAAAGGCAAATTAAACCGCATCACTTAATGGCAAAGAGTTTCCTCGCTTCAAACATCGATATATGGCAACTGTACACAACAAATGATGGCTTAAATATATAGGGAAACTCCATTATTTGAAGAATTATTTTTGGGGAGAAGCGGCCAATCCTATGTAAGGTACATAGCCTTAACCTTACTTATATAGTTATAGACACGCTTGGGCCATGCTTTAAACCATTTTATTCATACATTTATATAACTAATCGTTTGGGGTCCGAAACAACAGGAAAGGTCGATTGATATATTTCTTGTATTGTGAAAACTCGACCAATGAAAGCTTGGCCACAGTTAAGGAAGGGATTCCCAAACATTCTAAAAATTACTGAATTTTATCAGTGGAGGCTGCGATGCACTAGAAACATGTGAGCCGATGCACTAGAAACATGTGAGTGAAAGCGCATCGGCTGAAGATAGAAATGTCGTATATTCTGAAAGGTGGAACGAGACGCACTTATATATGTGTAAAGTTAATCGCTAGAGCAAAGATGTAAATATCCAGTCCATATAAACTCATGTTTTAATTGAATACACGTGCTGCGAAAGGAATTAATAGCACGCTGCATGACAAATAGATGGACAATATCGAACATGCCATCTTCTGTTGGACTCTGCTTCTCAAATAACTTTCATGGCGTAGAAAATATATATGCGTCAAAGAACTACCTAAACATTGGGGTTTGATCAATTCAAGTCATTAGCCATTAAGGCACACATTTCACTAAAAATCACAACACTAACACCCATAAATGAAAAAGAATCGAAAATGAACACCACCATGTTGGTGGTGAGTAATACTCTACAGGGTGCCATCTAAACAATCTGATTGCAATGAAAAGGATTTTTCAATAAGAGCAAGTCGATGTTGGCAGCCTGTGGCGGCCATGTTTTTTTGGTTGCATCTGTCTTATTTGTTTTTTTCAGTCACTGATGCCAAATCACCATGACAAGTTATACGATTGAGCAGCACGTCCAAATGATTAAAATCATCTTTAAAATGAAAAATCAACTTTAGCGACGAGGCATTTTTTGCCAACTCACACGAGGTTCACCAGGTGGCAATCGATCCACAAAAAGTTACTGTTTGGTGCGGATTTTGAGCTGGCCGCGCCATTGGTCGGTACTTTTTTGAAAATGACGTTGATTTCTTTTGATCCTAATTGAATGATATGGAGGTAAACAACATGTGTTTCCAGCAGGACGAGGCATTCTGCATGAACGATTTGAGGGTAGAGTTATTTCTCGAAGAGCTAACGTGAATTGGCCACAAAGATCGTGCGATCTAACCCCGCTAGACTTTTTCTTGTGGGGTTCTGTCAAGTCGCAGGTCTATGCCAATGAACCGCAATCTACAGATACCCTTAAAGCCCACGTAACCAATACCATCGCTTCAATTCATTCGGATCTATGCGGCAGAGTTATTGAAAATTGGATCACTCGGATTCGTGCCACCGTAAGAAGCCGCGGCGGACTTTTGAACGATGTTATATTCCATAAATAATGGCATACACGAGAGGGCTGATTTTTTCAAAAATCAGTAATTTCATCCGTTCGAAACTGATTGTTGTGATTCTTACCCATTTTCCGTCAATTTTCAGTTTTTGTCGATTTCTTTACAGCAAACTGTAAGGTGGCTCTAATCTTATTGTGAAAAGAGCCCGAATAGTTGGAACAAAGCTAAGGCCGTTGAATTATAAGACATTCAAACCACTAAAGGGCGTAAGAAAAATCAATTCCCTTCACACCGTAGTAAAACAATTTAATAAGCATCCATCCAAAATGTGGGGACGACTCAAGACTGATTCGAACAATAGCGTTCGTAAATCCTTAACAAGAGTGACAAAGATGCTACACTTGAAAATCACACAATAATTGACATCTACTTAGACGATTTTGGTAACCAACCAACTTGGCAAGAGCTCAACTAAAGCTTGAGAGATTTTCGAACATGAGTAATTAATTCATCACTTTCACCAGCAACAAAAAAAAATCTTCGTTTTCTTGTATTGAAAACTTGTTTTAAAATCTCTCAGAAACCGATACTCTTCTAGGAATTTCTTCTCAGAATTTCAATACTCTTCTAGCGTAAAATTTTTGGTAAAAATTAAATAGAAGGTTAAAAGAACATGAAGCTTTATATAGAATTTGTTAATTAAGGATTAAGGATATAGACAAATTGTATAAAAAATGTAGAAAAAGTATAAGCTATCAATAATACATTTGCGTCTACCTTAAGGTTACCTACCAACGTTTAAATTTTGATGAAATAAATATTTTTGGAAAGCTTTAGGTAACATAAATATTTTATGTATTACGTACCCAAATTCTTCGAAAAGATGAACGAATAAATTTAATTTAAATGGTGACTTAGGAATAGCTTTATTAGTCAAGTTCCAAATACAATACACGATGAAATATTATAAAAAATAAATGAAATTGGAATTATAAACTTTATAGCATACAATCAAATTGTGGGCTATTCATTTAATCAAATTCATCAGATTCAGTCATATTTCAACTTGGCTTTATATAATTTACTTAATTTTGAAAAATAATGACTGATTTGTAACCAATTAGCTCTAGTGTGAAGTTAACGTACTTAATAAAAATTATAAATTAAATTCAATTTGACTTTATACAATTTACAATCCTAAAAACCAAACCACGCGATGATAATTTGACTAAAACTAGTAGGGTGAGATGCAGAACTAGCAGCTAATTTTAGGCCAAGTTACGAAAAATCGTTATGTCGCAGATGATATTTGTTTACAATCTGTATTATGAGGTAAAAATTATAACTGGGTTTTACTTGTGCAGCTTTCTACAGAGCAGCACCGTCATACCAACAATAAAGAACGTTCATTTATACATTTACATGGTTTCGTGAATCAGAGGTAGGACCTGTTTAAAATGTTGCAGTTCAGTAATCCCTTTCTTGAAACATCTATATTACGTCTGCTTACAATCTAAACTTCTTACAGTAACTTCGCGTTAAAACAGTTTAAAAGATTTAAATTTCGGTCTACAGATCGAGGAGCATGCTTTAACTGCAAAGCAAGCTTTTTTTTGAGGTTATGCTAAACCCGAATACCCGAATTAATATTCAAATAAGAACTTTATCTATTTACGGGTAACCCGAAATTATGGCTAATTCATTTTGTGTAATATTAGAGGTCACAATGTATCACGTCACTCAATAAGCCACGAGTCTTCGTTCCAGTTCGATGCCTTTCTTGCAAAACGACTAGCATTTGTTGCAAATATCTTCCCCAGGAGCAGTTTTTCGAGATCCGATTGCGTTTTTCGCAATTTCTTCCTTCAAACGCACCAATAAAGCCACGTAATATTCGTTGTTGGTGAGCTTGCTCTTCTCAAGATGCTCAACAAATAAAACACCTTGTCCTAATCCCAAAGTAAGAAAGCCAAAACCTTACTGGTTGAAGTTTGTGTTTCAAACGGCTTTCAACTACCGCCTACTGCCCACTTAACTGGTTAATGATTTAATTCCGGGGTATAGTGTTGGATCTATGTTTCATCCATCGTCACATACTGACACAATTTTTTTTTTTATTATGGTTAAGCAGCTCCAAACAGCATTATGAAAAATCAGTGAGTTGCTATTTTTGGCCAAATTACCTTTAAGGTGTCAGATATCTAACGCACTTTACTGTCTTCTAACACGATTATCAACATGAGCCCAGTAATATAGTCTATAGAACGTTTAATATAATTATCTACATTGGCTAAGAAGTTTCTACCGTTCTGCCTAATATTTAATCCAAGTCAATGTAACGATTATCAGAAAAGCCTATAATATTCCGAATATATTTGAAATTATATACATTTACAGAACTTTACAAGATTCTATGGAAAACTATATGCAAATAATAGGCTAATTAAATGCTAAATTAAATTTGGGACTCCATTCCTTCCAACTGAAACGGCGGGTTCTACTAGCGTTCGAAAAAGTTAGCAGAACCCACAACCCAAATTAGTTAAAAACAACTAGAAAATTAAAAACTATTTTAGGCCAATTACATGCCACATTAATAATTTTTTCAGCACGTTCTACACTAAGCTTTCTAATTAGGATTTCTTTTCCACTTTAAATCTACCGGAACCCAAATCGAAAATCGAAACAAAACCGGAATTTGTTGTGTTGAACGCAAAATAAGATCAAATAACTAAGTAAATTTTGGTTCAGTGAGGCCTAATCAAATATTTCATTAAAAGATTTTCTGTTTGGGTTCTGTCCAAAAATTCGGAGCCCAAAAATTTTAATTAGGTCATTTGATTAGGCCAAAAGGAGCCTATCTTTATTTGTATACCAATAGCTCTCGGTTTGAGTTCTAAACTCGGTTTTGGTCCACTTTTCAATCTGGGTCTGCTGGCTTTAAACTAACTGACCTACATCTTGATCTATAACGAGTAAAGCCAAAAATGTTTAATGGGATATTTGACTAGAAGGTTAGATTAGTTTTTGTTGCATTGTCGCATTGAGGCGAAATACCCATGGCAAATCCTGAAGCGTCTGTTCTTCATATTAATGGCGGCTTTCACCAGCGTCTGTTCTTCATGTTAGGAGCGGCTGTAAGAAGCCTAACTGTCAAAGAACCAAAGAAAAGGTTCTAGGAAATTCTGATTGTGTGTGTATCCTAAAGTGGGATTCCTAAAGTTTTGATTTGGTGATATAATTCGCTAAATCAAAAAGTTTTTATCAACTACTGAGTAGACCAAATTTTTATCAGTACGAAACCAAACTGCCAAAGTGGACTTGAGGAACTTCTTCATTTTTGTAAGGGTTGTATATTTTTATTATACAAGTCTCTTGGGATTAAAAATAGAGGGAGTGAATTTTGTAATTTGTTTTGGTAGAGATATTGTGAGTAGATGGCTTCTTTGTTTCCAATGACTAACAAGTCGTAAACATCGTGAATGTCATTAAAAATAACACTTTGTCTAAAAAAAAGCCGAAATTTTAAATAAACTAAAAAGTCGAATAAAAAATATTAGTTTTGAGTTAAATAAACTAATTATATGCAAAAATTGTGCGCTAAATATAAGTTTTGACATAGAAAATTGGGTGGTCCGGATACGCCTATCGGGCGCTAATAAAAAAACACGGCTAAAGACAACAATGTAAAATAAGATACAAGCAATGCTACAAAATCAAACCGTTATCATCCAGAAAGTAGAATTTCTCCGATAAATTATCTGAAGATATGCTACTTGAACGCATACAGTATAAGCCAACACAAACTCGAATTAGAACATTTCCTAGCAAAACACGAAATTGATCTTATGGTAGTTTCTAAATGCTTCAGAATAAATCGTTATACGAAGTTTATGAGACAAAACATCCCTTGGCCAGAAGTCGAGGAGGAACAGCTATTATCAAAAAGCGGGTTTGCCATTATGTTCTAAATGAATATAGGACCGAGGAAATTCGAGCAACCTCTGTATGAATGGACCTCGGCAACGAAAGCTTAGTCATCGCTTCAACATATTGCTCTTCAAAATAATAATGTTTAGGCAGATATCTAAAAATAAAAATTGCAAACCTGAGTCAACGTTTTGTGGTCCCTTGTGACTTTAAGACCAACATACGGGGTTCAAGATTGACTACTCCAAGGGGGCGTTAATTAATGAATGTTATTCAAGAAGTCGAAAAATCTCTGACATCTTTGATTTTGCAGTCACAAGTAAAATAAACCGAAAAATAATCCAAGCTAAACTACTTTCAGAATTATCTTCTGACTACTCTCCCGTCTTACTACATTACTAGACTGAACAAAAGCCATGTTCTACAAAAAACTTTCTAACGAACACCTTCATTAACTGGTTGAAATTCAAGATGTACACTGCAGTTCACTTGAATAGAAACAACTGTTTCTTGGAATATTTGAAAAACATTTTTTTACAGAAAGCACTTGTTCTAAATGACAAAATATTTAAATAAAAATAATTTAGTAGGCCAGAAGAATTTTATTTAATTTTGTTTTTTCTTAAAAAGTACATTTTTTGTTTGTTTCACTTAAATAGAAACGACCATAGTTATCAATAAAATGGAAGTGTTAGCAAATTTAAACTTTAATTATTTTTTTTGAAAAAAGTTAACGTTTTAACACAAAAAAAAAATAAAAAACGGTCGTGGAAAAAACTTAGCAAAGAAGAAACAGCCTAAGTTCAAGTGCTAGCGAGCCATACTAAGCACAGAATCCAATTACGCACTATCTTGTTCAAAAATTAAAGCGAAAGCTGTTGTGGAGGCAGGCCGAATAACAGTGTGGAGAACCATTGAACAATCAAATCACCTTATTCGAAGAAAGCTTCAAAAGAAACCACCAAATAAGGAGAGGAACAAGAAAAGATTACATTTCTCGAGGCTACATATGACATGGCTGAAAAATGGAAATGTGTCGTTTTCTCTGATGAAAAGTAATTTAACCTCGATGGCCCCGATGGATTTAACTATTATTTTCACGACCTTCGAAAAAAGGAAAATTATTTATCAAAACACCATAGCCGTGAAGGAGGCGTTATGGTGTGGGGACCTGTATCATTTTATCGTCAGGGAGATTTGTCATTTCCAACCGGAAAAATGACCGCATCACCTTACAAATGCACCCTTGAAAAAGGATTTCCCCATTTCACTGTGACCTTTGGGCCAAGGCCATGGATATATCACCATACAGCTAGATAATGCCTCTAGCCATATAGTTAATATATTCAAATCATGGATATCGCTACAAAACGTAGAGCTTTTGCCATGGCCGTGTGAGGTTCGCTGTCTCGGAAAGTTTACGAAGGTGGACGACAATTCAAAAGCAAAGAAAGCCTTATTAGGGTGATAAATGAAGCCTGGAATGAAATTACACTAGATTATTTAAAATATTTGTATGACTCCATCTCCAGCAGGTTCTATGAAGTTATTTTCAATAAGAGAAGTAGTACGCATTACTAAAACCATGTAAATCTAATTAATTATTAAAAATAAATCCAATTTAATTATATTTTGAATCAAAATACTAACTTTTTATTAAGATTTGTTAATCGTTCTTATTCAAGTGAACATCTAAATTTATCATTTTTTTGGAAAAAATCACAAAGCACAATTAATCATGTAAACATACTATGCATTATCTTCTTTAATATAGAAAAACTTATAATTCTACGGAAAAAAGTTATTATGTTAGACCGATTTTAAAATACATATTCCAAAAAAACGGTCGTTCCAAAACCAATGAACTGCAGTGTATATCGATTTCACATATCGACCTGACGTTTACACTGCAGACGGGTAACTATAAACGTTGCAATCGAAAACTTTAAATGTTTACTCATCATAACATCAAAAATATTTACAGAGAAAAGCCGCTTAAGGCGCAAATTAATCGATCACCAGATGTAAAACACCTCTAACCAGGCGAAAAGAAAACTGGAAAGCCTACTACAAAAAACAAGATGGAATATATGCCAAACTGTCTTAAGGAATTATCTCTCCATTCGGACGCAAACTATTCATTATGGAAGGCCACTAAATACCTTAAAATCAAAATTCTAACGGTAAACGGGTTAGAAATGACAAGGAAAAAGCTAAAGCCTTTGCTGATCACCTTGAAAGTGTATTCACTCAAAACCGTGGATTATCGGTCGTTTGTTGACATTGTCCAACGAACACAGTCAAAAATTCTCAGAATGATTAAAGGAGAACCGTGGAGGGAAACTATGCAGGGAAACTAGCATCTCATCCGAATTTGTTGGCGCGAAACCTAAAAGATATACCTATGCCTTCGCGATTAAAGAATAAAACGATGGCTGTAATAACTCCAAATGGATGGATTCTGCTAGTTGTATAGGGACGTATACAACCCGTCTGACAACCGACGTCATCAGATAGCTCTGATCATTGTTACTCTTATAGCAATTTTACATTTTCTTACATTTTTCACATTCTTTCCCCTTCCACATACATTAAGCCAACGGGAGATCTTTATTATTCGCATATTTATTTAAATGTGAAACCGGAATAAGATGAAATAAATTGTTACAAATGAACTTTTGACCTACTCCGTCGAGGCCTACATAAAAACACTCAAATCACGGCAATAATGTTTTATTTTCTATATGTATTTGTTAGTGGGATTTAGGGGTGATCATTTATCACAAATTGTTATCATGCGAAGCTGTTTGTTGGTTAATGTATCAATCACATGTCTCATTTTTATCATAATAACAGACATTTTCATATTTCAGTGTGTATAATGTGCGTATTATGTTGTGTTGTCATAACAAACATCATACGTACACATCCATATGGCAAACGTAATAAAAATACATTTGTCGGGAGTAAGGATGAACTGACAACGTGTTATTAAAATTTAACAAAAAAATGGAGCCAATTAAAATATTGTACAGTATATGATAGCACAGGAAACCGGATCCTCCACACAATATAAAATTGGATGGCCGCAATATAGCATATAGAGGATGAAATAATCGCATTATATTCAATTTCTGTAAATAGAAACCAAAATTTTTTTTTTTTATTAATTAATGATAACCCACACCATCCATCCATCCCTGTCGCATGCACTCATCTAATATACCGAAACTCTTAATTTTTTATATAAATAACGAGAAATAAATAGTAAAGTGGTTTCTAATTATAAACCACACACTTTATACCAACAAACAAAAAAACTTGTTCGTTTGTGATAATTTGGAATGGAAACCCAACTTAAAACTCACACAAACACAGAAGAAGAGAATAACATTTTTTGTGTATATCAGATAAAAATAAGTTTAACTTAAGTTTTTCATTTAAACATTTTTTACTTTAAGCAATAAAAACTACTTAAAAAAATTATTTTATATTTTTAACTGTTTTCAACATATAGAAAATTGTCACATTTAATTCATAAGTTTTATGGAAAATAAAAAAGCATAAATACATAATTTAATTTATAATGAAATAAAAATTCAAATGGTTGAGCTTTTTAAGGAAATCAATTTTAATACTTCGTATGTACTTAAAATGTTTTGAATAAATTAACCAAATTACATGCTATATGCTTTTAGGGGTTTGTGCTGTTTGTGGTACACCTTATATGTACAGTGTTTATATACGAGTATATGTAAGATGGAAATGAAAATTAATTCAAATTAATTCTGTTCTAGATTTTCAAAATAATATTCAATATATTTAGAAAAAGCTTTGTTTCTCATAGTATTGGATTTCGAACTCAAGGTAATACAATTTTCTAGTAAAGTAGCATACCTATCGACAGCATCTTGTTGTGATTGTTCTATAGATGTACATATTTTCATTAGTGTAACAGAAATAAATTTATTATGTATATAGATATATATAGTTTCTAGTCGACAACTCTTCTATAACATAGGAACTATGCTACTATTGTTTATCGAGAGTATACAAAAAAAAATATCCTAATGTATGTTATTCCACCGAATCTAAAATTAGAAAGCACACAAGAATTGAATTTATTCTGAAAATCCAAACAGCAACAAAAACTGACATAAAAATAAAATACATTTGAAGATTATTGTAATGCGCTGCTGTATTATATACAGTACTTGTTACTATTGTTCTATCTTGGGAGAAAGATTCTGGGGTGCAAATTTTAAAAATGAAAATCAGTTTTCGTTTTATTTTTGTTCGCCATCGTGTGTATAGGAACTAGGTATGTATGTATGTATGTGTATATTTTAACGGGTACGAAACGAATCATACAATGGATTATGTATTTTTCGGTAGTATTCAATGAAAATTGGTTTATTGTTTGGCGTGGGTAAATTTTGTAATAAAATTTTCTTGATTTTATTATTATCTGATTACATAAATTATTGAATGGTTTTGTATTAATTCGGCGATAATCTAAGAGACCAAGGCCGGCTTAAGCTACTAAGCGGATTAAACCTCGTACAGTAATTCTCTAATCCTGAAATTATACCACAGGATAGACAGAAACGTCATAACGCTATTTTTGTATCGAAAAATATCGACTCATTTTTTGACCTTGCTTCGCGAAAAGTTAGGAAAAATTCGTAGCTCATAATAGATGAGCCGGTATGGTAACCTGAATAAATATATATTCTATACTATATACTAATGAAACAACACTTGATTAAGCAGAATACATGAGCAGGGTATCTCAGAATGAATGGATAAGCCTGGAACACCTTATAGTAGAGCTGTTGGGCGCTCAAAATAAAATACAAAAAAGATACAGTGGTACAATAAAGAACTCGCACAGGCAGAGGTTCGCACAGGTTCTTAAAGACCGTGTAATATTGGAAATAATCGAAATAAAATTATACAACAAACTAGATTAGGTTAATTATTTATTTTAGAACTCGCACAGTGAGTTTATTTACATAATACATATAGTACATACATTCTACTACTAAACTATTGCTAAACTATGACTCTTTATCTCAGTATTCATTAATAAATAGTTTACTAATAAACGAAGGTTTACTGTTCTGGTTTATATTACATAAAAGTGTTTAAACATGCGATCTGGCAAATATTCTACACCGGAGGAAAGAAAAATCATTATTACCCTTCACAATTAAACAAAAAGTTTATCAGAAATATCTAATATTGTCAATAAACCTAAATCTACAATCAAGGGAATTATTGATCGGTATGGGATTACTAAAAGTGTTCAAAATAAAGCAAAAACTGGCCGCCCATCGAAATTAACGCCCAGAAATAAACGGTTTATTGTACAAAAAATTAAAATAATTTAAAGGATTTAAAGGAACATCAAGGACTTGTTGTTTCTGCAGAAACCGTACGAAAAGGTTTGCGAAACGAAGATTTTCATAGCAAAAGTGCGCGAAATTTTTTTTTTATAACAAAGTGAATAAAGCAAAACGATTAAGGTTCGCTAAAAAATATGTAAATATGCCAGTTGAGTACTGGCGTCGATGGGTATTTACAGATGAGAGTAAATTCAATATCAGTGGTTCAGATGGAAATTGTCGAGTGTGGAGGAACCCAAATACAGAGCTGGAGCCAAAAAATATGGTTGGAAGTGTAAAGCATGGTGGAGGCAACATAATGGTCTGAGGCTGTATGTCAGCTAACGGTGTGGGAAATTTACAAATTATCGATGGAATAATGGACCAGTATAAATATATTAACATCTTGAAGAAAAATCTGCAATCTAGCGTCATTTAAAATGAGACTTCCGGCAGATTATATTTTTCAGCACGACAACGACCCAAAACATTCAGCTCTGAATACCCGGTTATGGTTGCTCTACAATACACCACGCTACGTTAAAACTCCACCACAGTCGCCTGATTGCAATCCTATAGAGAACTTGTGGGCGAAATTGGAAAAACAGGTGAGCAAACGGCGTGTAAGGAATCGCACAGAGCTGAAACACGCTTTGCAAGAAGAATAGACAGCTATAACATACAAAAGAATATATTTACAAAAAAAAACTTGTGGATTCGATGCCAAAACGACTCCAAAAAGTTATACAAGAAAAGGGCTATCCAACAAAATATTAATTTAATGTGTTCAGGCGATTATACACCCATCAAAATATGAACAAACAGGCTGTGCGAGTTCTTTCTTGGAATAATTTTTACGTTTATTTGTGTAAATAGTAATGATAATAAACTTAAACGTCTCGTTTTCATCATTTTTGTTTTCTAAATTTCTTCTAAAATAAATATTAACCTAATCTAGTTTGTTGTTTAATTTTATTTCGATTATTTCCAATATTACAAGGTCTTTAAGAAAGAAAGTACTGCGTGTGCGAGTTCTATATTGTACCACTGTATATCCCAAGTAGTACTTAAGATATACCTTTTTTTTAATAAACAGTCCATTTTTTCACATTACTTTACATTTCCGATCACCACGGCCACAAATAAATTAAATCTATCTGTTTTTTGGTGTTATAATATTCTTAATGGATCATACTAATCCATATGCAGTAAATTGTACGACTGGCTGTTGCACGTTTTTTGAAAAAAAAAATCTAAACTACAATTTTCAGCATGAAACGTGGTAAATATTTTTTTTTATAAAAGTTTGAGCGTCTTTGGTGAAAAAAAATGTATGAGAACCTAAATGGCCAACTATTCTAAAATATGCGTGTTTAATGCACACTCTAAAATGGTATAATACATCCTTTTATCTAATGTAAATACGAGGTTATTGCTATTAATATGCAGAAGGAGCAAATTCGGCTAAATAACAAAATTTTAAAAATTGGATTATTTCTTGTCTTAAACTGTACCTGATGATAAAGGCTTCATAAAAAACAACAGTACACATTGATAATACTTTATTTAACCTATGTACATTTATAGTGAATGCTCAAATTGTCTGCCACCGACTCTGATACACGCCCGAATAAAAGCTCTTTTGAAAAGTCGCGCATAACGCAGTTGAGTAATTTTTGAAGCGGCTTCCTGGATACGTAACTCTTCTAAACTCTTAATCAGTTTCGAATAGACCTCTTCTTTTAGCTTTGGCCAGGATAAGTTCCCGGGCAGTTCAAATGGGCAACATATTGTATAGTTGGCACGTCATTGTGGTAGATGTCGCCCAATCCAAAGAGTTCGTGCAATAAAAATTTAATGTTCCCAGAAAATACGCCTTTTATCGTAATTAATACCTGTGAACCCTTTTCGACAAAATATGAATTCCGAGTATTTATTGTCCTGTTAATTAGTGTAACCTCCGAATTGTTTTGACTTTATGACAACTAGGTAGCATTTAAAAATTAATATTTTACTGAAGAATTTCAGTCTAGTTTGTGACTTTGAAAAGTGAAAGTGAAATTGGTTTTTGTGATATTAGTGAAATTCATTATGGGTAAAGCAAAGGACATCAGTACTGTAGGCCAGTATATGCATGAGCAAATAGCCCAGAAAACAGGAGTGAGCCAATCATTCATCAACAAATTTTCGCAAAAACTAACATCTCAGTCATCAACAAGTCCCAGAAGAAGAAGAAAATGTGATGGCAATCCTAAAACAACAGTCAAGCAGGACAGATGTTTAATGCGGAAAGCTAAAGAAGATCGAGCGTTATCCAGTAAGTCTCTGAGGGGTACAATGCGTAACGTTGGTGTGAAAATATTGGAGGGAACGGTGAGGCGGAGACTTTTTCAATATGGGCTATGTGCAAGACGCCCTAGCAAGAAGCAAAGGTTAAATGCTAGGATTATACAACAAAGAAAAACATGGGCCAATGGACATTTTACATGGTTTCGAAAGGGCTGGGAAAGGTACAAACAATAAAAGTCTTTCTCTTAATAATATTTTAAAGTTACACTTTTCAATAAATGTTTCTTTCAACTTTATCTTTTTCTATTCCGTGATTAGGTTGTATTCAGTGACAAGACTATGCAGCAAATATGACGAGACTATGCCAGCAAATAGGCCAGATATGCATCCCGTCGAAAATATCTGGGATATTATTAAAGAAAAAGTAGCAGAAAACTGCCCACCCAGCATTGATCGAAGCGATGAAAGAAGTCTAGGAAAATGACGCCGATCTAAAGCCAAAATGCAATAAGTGAAATGCCCCGTAGGATAAAATTATTAAAAATTACTAAAGGAATGTTCAACAAGTATTAATAAATATAGTTATCATAAAATTTTTTAACTTTTATTTGAAAAAAATAATTTTTTAAAGCTATAATCTTTCAAATATCTAAATGTGATAATAATTTGGCCACATCTGCATATATTAATGCCCTGGGTTCATCAGGACGGGTAAATCATTTTGGTGAATCTAAATTATTTTTAAAAGAACCTGTGCGTTGTTTCTTGTAGTTGAAGAAACAAGCCGCTACATCACTCCCTCCTAAGTGAAAAGGTCTCCCTTATTGTGAGTTTTGTGTGCACCAGCGATTGTGGATGGAGTCTTGGGAAATGACTTTATTATAATGATGAATGATCATTTTAATAGCAGTAGTGATGTAAATTGTATACCAGCGAAAATTAATGATAGATGCGATGTATGATGTTCAACAAAAAAAAATTATTCGTTATGTCCACCAGTGTGTGGTTGGTGGAATGTGGGGGGTTTTGTTTAGACAGATAGTTAATTTGTAATACAAAGTGCTTACGAAGTCGTTGTATCACTTTGTATGGGCGAATTTTATCTATTCGTACGATAAGATCAGGCCATCTCGATGTCATGTAGTAAGTTTACTAGAGAAGTGGACTAGCGATCAATCAGAAATTCAGAAATCTTTTGATTGTCTCATATTTATCATTGGTCGGAGAATCTTGCAAGATGTACTTGATCTTCTAAGCCTGCGTTGCCGAGAGTGATAGCATAGTATGCGCAAACTTTTATTTGTCGCTAATGGTCTTGTTCGCGTCGAACATGATCTCGGCTGTTAAGAACCAACCAAGATTTGAAAAAAATTGAATGAGTTAAAATTTCAAATTGAAAGCTCTTTAATTCATAGTGCTTCCCACTAGCCCTAAATTTTATAATGATATTTTGATAAAATATTGAACGCACAATAAGATCGCGTAAATTTAAAATAACAATTTTTTTTAAGTTCGTCAAACTCGAAAAAATATACATTAAAGACATATCCGATTTCTGTAATAAATATTTTTGCGGTGATAAATTTGACACTAACAATGAGATAAGTTAAAATCAAATATATGCTCTCTAGTGGAATGTGTTCAAGATCAAACAATCCTTGATTACAGCTTCCTTTTTGGAAACTGAAATAAAAGATTTTCGATGATCTATACAGTGCTAAGTGACATAATTCCTACAAAAGCGGCATCCAACAGGATTATTCTATTTTAGACACGCCACTGGAAAGGGATATTACTGTTATATTCCCAATTGGCTTTCTACAATCAAAATGAGATAAATTGTTTTTACAAACTTTCAATTCTCTTGATACGAACAGAATAGTAAGATTAAATGATTTTTGATTAAAAATCCGGTAGGTTAAATCCTACGTTCCTAAATTTGTTCTAAAAGGCGACAATAATAAAATATGTGTAGATCTGTTTGTAGAATGTCTCGATAGGACGAATTTTATCATAAATCGTAATATAAAAAATTTTTGTAAAAAAAACAGCATGCTAAGTGATATTACGCTATTAGATGGGGCCTAGAGTCTCTCAGAGTAAACGTCACTTAGCATTTGTACTTTAGAATTATAGTACTTAAAGCCAAATTTGGCTGTCGTAAACTTCGTAATTATCAAAATTTGAGCAAAATAAATCAGTTTCTCTATTAGATGGGGCCTGGTAACATCTCAAAAAATACCTCGCTTAGCATGTTTCTTTATAGGAGTTTCTCGAAAGAATTCAGAATATTGCACGTAAGAATTATAGTACTATTTGACTGACCCCTGACGACACAAAAACTCGATTAAATTAATTGCCAATTTTTAATGACATTTGTAAGTTTTACAGCATCTAGCGCTGTATCAACGTTTTGACATTATTAAAACAATTTTTTAAGTTATTGTTCAATTGTGAATACGCGGAGAAAATTACGTGATTGTTATGTTGTTAATCAAATACACTGAGAGATAAATAAAGACAAAGTGTTGCTGAATGTCCAGGGGGCTTATTATGAACGTGATACGAAGCGGATCGCATTTCGCATTTTCATGCGATATCGCATTTTGGTATTATGAAACACCCTTTTCGGATATTAAGCGCATGACGCGCCATATTATAAACTCCACCTGCGGATTTTTGCGAAAATAAAATTGACAAATGCGACTGCTCAATAGCAGTCGGATATCGCATTTGAGTAGTGAAACAATATTTTGTGCGGCGATAAAATGTAATAAAAAGTTAATTAATATTTTTATAAAAATAATTGAAAATGTTTTTTATTACACTAAAATTTTAATTTTATGTATTTTAATAATTAATAATTATTTTTTTCTCGGGAATATCCAAAGGACATGATTCGTTCCGCAGTACATTTCGTCTGATTCTCGTATTATTTACATTTTCCTCTTCGTCATCCTCATCACAGAAAAAATATAAAGCCGCAGTATCCATATTTTTTTTCCTTTTTTATCAAATTTACGTTTTTTGTTACCTCAAAAATTATTTTTAGTGAAATATTCGTACAATTAACCTCACTTTTTACAACAATTTGACAGAAAATAAATTTCCCGAAAAAGGGAAATGTGATATGCGATAATGATATTTCATAATAATCTCATACGAAGCGCATCATATTTGATAAATCGCAAGAAATGCGAAATGCGATTCGCTTCGCATAAAGTTCATAATAGGCCTCCAGGTCTTATCGATGCCGTGCACAAGAATTTGGAATGTTTCTATCATGTGTGTAAAAAATTCTCAAAGAAGATTTGTATTTTATCCGTATAAAATTCGAAAATAATCTTCAATGGCAACGAGATTGGAGTGCTAGAGTTTTATAGCTCGGAACAAGCGACCACCATTTTTGACAAAAAACCATTATGAGCGACGAAGCACATTCCGACTTCACAAATGATAGTCGACCACTAGTGGGCCAGCGGAATAATTGTACCCTAACTTTTTGAGGACGCTAGAGATATGCTGTAACAGTTACTGATGACTGCTATCGGGACATGTTGGAAAAGTTTATTGTGCCCGAATTCGACCATTGGATCATATGATTCCAATAAGACGGTAGCCCATCACATACAGCTTTTCCTACGATGTAAATTTTGCGAGCAATTGTTCCCAGCCGAATAATGTCAAAAGGTGGTGATATCGACTGGCCCCACGATCCGGTAATTTGACCCCTCCCGATTTATTCCTATGTAAGTACTTCAAGGGAAAGGTGTATACCAATAAACCAACCACAACATTGATGCTTAAGAACGTTAGATTTGAAATTGCTGAAATAACACTAGTAGTTTGCGGAAATGTTTTGAAAAATTTGTTTAAAAAAGCTCGCCTTTACGTCATGGCCAGAGGCGGCCATTTGACCGACATTAATAATATAATATAATATGCTCCTTACATACTGTTAAAGACCTGGAACATAAAAAGCACCCTGTTATGATGACATTCTGGAGGTCTTTCAGGGCAAGAAACAGCATACCAAACGTCTGAACATTATTTTCAGTCGCTTAACAGATTGATGGTAATTACATGAAACCCTCAATTGTACAGGTTTATTGAAATTATAACTTATCTAGTGCTGTAGTTTTCGTACCATGTTCACAACGAGGGCCCTTGATCATAAGAGACATAAAGTAAGCAAAAGTAATTTTTCCATCCGAGATTTTTTTTCAATTTTTCTGAACTCTTTTGTACGAAAATAGGCGTGTCTGTTGTATAATTTACGTGATGTAATTGGTTAAAACGATAGGATAGAAAAATCCGAGATGATAGGGTTATGTCGTATGAACAAAACTTGAATCTTATATCTGGCCTACTAATGAAATTAATTTGGTTTCCAGAGGAACAAACGAAGTAGTTATCAGATTCAAGTTACCGTAGTATGGATATGCACAGTAAAAAAAAATTTCGAACAAAATTTTCCCAATCTACTTTGTTTCGTAAATATTTGCACCAAACTAATTCCATCAGTAGTAGGCAAGTAGTAAATGTTACGAAAATATTTTTCCCAATTTCCTTTCATAAGAAGAGCCGGAATAGTGCCACTGGACAACGAAATGCGAGAGCTTGCAGATGTTCATTGCTTATCGTGAAGCTACTAGGAATTTATGCGCTCTAAAAAAAAAAATTAAAATTTTAATTTAAATGTTCTTGGGTAATATTTTAACCGGCTGCAAGTGCCTCATGTCGCTTTTCTAAAAAATAGGAAAATTACCTAAATCAAGATAACAAAATTAGATGAAATATGTTAACTTTCTAGATCTGAAAAATCTTTTTTTGCAGCAACATTTCGGCATTTTTCCAGTTATTGGGAATTTTAATTGTAAGAATGTTACAAGAACATGCCCCCCCTCATAATATTGTTCCACTTTCCTCCATCTTCCGTAATTTAAATAAATCATAATTAAAAATTAAAAGTGTATGCAACGGAACCAATTTTATTCAAAGTACCTGGCATGTAAATACACTATAAGATAATACGTGTAATTGGATAAGAAGATATATAAGATAAGAATTCACATCGAGGAAATATTTCAGATCAATTAAAAACTACATCTTTGCAAGCAAGAAGTACCTATACAAGAACGAAGCAATTTTAAGGCGATAAATTGAGAATCAATTAAAAGAATTTCACTTGAGAATAAAAACAAAACGTTAATCAAGGGCTCCTTGGTAAACTTATTTTAACTATATAAAACAAAAGCAACAATGAAAGAACATTACAAAAAATAACTTATTTTAATTTAATTGTTCATTAAAAACTGTTATAATAATCTCATTCTAAAGTAATTCAAGAATAATTAAATACGACATTAAGAAGAATGTAGTTTAACAAAAAGCAATTTAAAGTACGGCTCGTATCACCTCACCACCCTACCCCGTACAGATATGAATATGTAGTTTTGAAAAGTTTTAAAATAACAAAACCAAGGAAAGCTTTTATTGTTTTTTTACCCCCTATTTTTTCTTGTGTATGTCAAAACTACATGTATGTATTTCACCCTGGGGTAATATATTTTATCGGTTAGTCGAGAGGAAAAAATTTATAAATCTACTCTATTCGAGATTTTTTATGTGTTGATCTTCCTGTTTCACACACAACATGCTTTAGGTATAACACTAAATTTATGCACTCTGTTGCTTTTTCGAATATCGAACTTAATACCGAAATCCTCGGTACAAGTGGTTATTAGAATTTGGTTTAGAGATATAACCAACAGCATACAAGCAAAAAAAATAAAAAATCCCAAATAATTTTATCACATTTTTTATCTCAGTTTAAAGTTTTTTATTTTACTTTATTTATTTGTGCCCCAAACATAAAAGCTCACCCAACACAAAACAAACAAAAAACCAACTGAATTTTTAATTAAGGTTGTCTGAATATTCATCGTCATTTTATTTTAGATAAATAAATTAAATTATAACATCTTTAAAAAAAAAATTGTTTATGGTCCGTCGTTTCTCTTATATATATGTTCGAGTGACTATATCTAACCGCATCCGTACCTATCTAGAAACCATAACACACAACGGAGGCAAAATGTATTTTTTATTTTTATTGTTGTGTTAACAATTTATTTAAAGGACGATGTTTTCGAATAACTTAGACAATAAAAAAAATATTCTTATTTTTAAACATTAAGCTGCACAAGAAAAAAGCTTTTCTTGACTTTTCTGTACTTTACAATTCAAACAATATTTTTTCAGGTCAACAGGAAAGGAATATCATTATTTTTATTATACAGCGACTTTGTCTTTATAATTCATATATTTAAAATTTTATTTCATTTTTTTTTTTAATTTCTTATTCTTGATGGCAAAAGTAAATGAAAAGAAGAACACTAAATAACAATAACATAAAAGGAAGAAAACATTATTTTGGGGGGGAATAAAATTCTGGCCAACACTCGACTATCTATCTTTGTCCCATCCAAGTTTTATGATTAGTGTTTCCACTTCCTAACTTTAACAAGTTCAACATTTGAACGTTATTTTTACGGCAATAAATGGTACTACAATCTCTAAAGTATAATTTTTGGACTTACTTAATTTTTTACAGGAATATAAATGAAGACGCTTTATTACCTGGAAATAAACAAAAGAAAAATATTAAATTAATACAAAATTTTTATTAAGCTATTGTTAAAATAAATAAATATTTGACAAAGACTGTTGTAATACCATTTTAATATCCATTATATGCATTTTTAGCATATCACCAACAGACATAACCATTTTATATTGTAACACTGGACCAGAAATGAAATTTAAAGATGAAACAGCTAAAACCATACAAAAATCGGACACACCTCCACCGAAGCTTTTAATCCTCTTGTATAACAAATTATTTATAAACCAACATGGTCTAGTTGAGTGCAAAAATGCAGATGGCAAAGTTTATGTTTGTGACAAAATTTTGTAATTTCTCGCCTTGAAAAAGTCATAAAAAAGGAAAAATGTAAATATTCACCACTACCGTATGTATAAAACTACTGTATGATGTTGATTTATCTGCAAAGACTAGAGATCGCCTAAAATTTAGTGAAAAATAAAATTCTCAGATTTGTTATTGTTGTATTACAAGTACAAAAAAAAAGAATTAACAATTGTATTTTTATTTTTTATTTGTAGAATGTAATATACGGAGTGTTTAGTGTTGAGAAAGATTTTGCAGACTGCTTTTAGGTTCACCAATTACACTCAACTTGTTCCGCTATGTTGATATTCTATATCTTTATTGGTCCATTACGAAACGTTTCGAACAAATGTGTAGTGGTTTTTGTGGTTGGTTCTATTTTACAATCTTTATAATTCAGTGAAGTATATTGCAATTGAGAATTCTAATTTGCAATTGCAAATCAGAATTTATCTAATACAATTTTTTGATATTTTGACAACTATTCGAATATCTAAATTGTATCGTTTTCTAAATAGTATTCGTTGGTAAAATAATCGATTGCAGAATAGTTTTCCATAATTCGTACTAATAGACTCAACAAATATTGCATACTTATATTTTTTATAAGATTTTTGTTTATTTTTGCAATTGCATAGTAAAACAACACAAAAATTTTCTGTTCATTTTTTGAAACCGCAAAATTTACTGTGCAATCGCAAAAAAAACAAAAATTTTTGATAAACATAATTTGAAAATCAAATTTCCTTGGTAAAATTGATTGAGAAGCCAAGATTTCGGCTAGCAAATTGCTTGCTTGCTAGCTAGCCGATCAGTATCTACCCCATAGTCTGCTTGAAAACTTTCAGATGTTCCTTAAGACCTTAACACTTATATGCGAATTTTTCGAATTTTGGCTAAATATTAATTGGTCACTTGGGTAAATATTTGATAGTGTAGTATTTGAAAATATTTTGGCAAAATCGAAAGGCTCACTACGCAAATTTAGATTAATATAAAATGTTTCGCTATGAATATACAATTAGTAGAACAGTCAACACAAAAATAAGTCATATTGGAGATTCAGCACGAACATGGAACATTGAAAGCGAATGTGATAAGTTAAATAAATTACTTGCGATCTTTTAAGTGTTAAGCGTCAATATCAAAATATTCGTTAAGTAAATTAAAAGCTACTAAAGTTAAAAGAAACTTTCAGCGGAAAAAATTAGGTTATCAATAAGAATTTATTTCAATCACAAATTATATACAGTCTTGGCCAAAAGTATTGAGCACCCACGATATCTTACAATTTTTTTGGGAGTATCAACTTGATTTATTTGAAACAATTTTTATAGGTCTTTGCCTTAATTACGGTAGAAATTTTTTTGGGTAGAGAGCTTACGAGTTTTTTACATTCTGCAGGACGTATGGCGCTCTATTCTTGGTGCAGACAGCGTTTTAGGTGCTCTTTGTTATTTATTGTGTAGCGCCTGACTCTGCGTTTTAATAAACTCCATAAATGTTCTATCGGGTTCAGGTTCGGGGACTGGGCAGGTTACTCCAGAACCTCAATGCCATTTTCTCGAAACCATGCCATTTTACGGGCAGATTTATGACATGGCGCGTTATCTTGCTGGAATTTAACGCTATTCATGTTTGTGTTACCAAAAAGTTATAAAAAGAAGGCAGCAATGCAGATTCTACGATGTTTATGTATTTTGAAGAGTTCATATGACTTTCACACACGAACATTTCGCCAACTCCAGAATTAGTCATGCAGCCCCAGACCATTATGCTGCCCCGCATGTTTAACGGTTATCACACACTCTGGACTAAATGCTTCGCCTACCCGGCGACGCACAAAAGGCACACCAGGTGTACCAAAAATCTGAAATAAGGAAAATGTAGAGACTTCGGAAAACAATAATATTTGTATCGATGTATTTTATTTGAAAATCATATTAAATAATATTAGAAGGCCTGATCTGACACCTTCTGCGAGTGGTGCGAGCAGAGATTGGTTTCTTAATTTCTATTGACAACTCAGCAGCGAGGTTTGAAGGAGGTTTTTCCTATTGTTTAAAGCTTCTCTCACTAATTTTCGGTCTTCACGGTATGTGCTGATGCGTTTGCGCCCGGTTCTGTGCCTATTACTGTGAGATCGGCGTGAACATTTCATAGTTTTAGAAATCTGTAACTCGTTTTGTTTCGGCATATTGCAATAATAAATTTAACAAATCAAAACACCAAAAGCGGAATAGATCACTGGATGTGTACACAATGAGCAAAAGTAGCGAACTGACGAATAAATACAAAATGGAAAAATAACAAATTTTATTGCACCAGATGGTTTATTGCCACCCCTGCGGTGTGAGTCACTGTTTTTAGTCCTTTTTAGATGTCGAAAAAACAAAAAACAAACAAAAGGAGAACTTACTGGAGAGCATGTACAGTAGTCCAGAAACAACAACAGGGAGACGTTCACCACCAATGGGACTATCACGAAGATGGTTCCTATAGAAGGTTCGTATAGAAAATTCAGGTAGTGCAAAAATTAAGACCGATAGATTATGAAGAACTAGATTTGGCCATTTCGCTACGACGAAAAGTTGAAAAAATCCCGAATGGATTCTGAAATAATGAGCGATGAAGCCATTTTAAATTAAATGGCTTCGTAACCAGTAGGTTTTTGGCAATATAAAATACAAGATCCATACATCAACGCCAATTACACTCACTTGAGTGTACTGTTTGGCGCGGAGTAGTCCATAGCTGTGGCTCTAACAGGATGAAGTTAGCGTCCATACTGCAAGGGGCACAATGGCTCTGTTCTACGAGCCATCTTTGGCGAGCAAATAATTTCGAAAAGAAGCAATTCCAATTGGCCGCCGCGCTCACCAGTTTTAACTGCTCCCGACTTGGGATTATCTGAAAGAAAGAGTGTAAGTCAATAAACCAGCAACCATATCAGAACCTAAAAACAATATTCGAAGTAAAATTTTGGGCATAACAGCTGCAATTTTGAGAAAAGTTATGGTACGTTAGAAAGAGAAATATATGAAGCAGAAAATCCTTTTTCACGTTTAAGCCAAAAAAAATTTCCATGAAATATATAGCTGTGGCTGGCGATAACATAAACGCCGTATACCATGAACTCCGGGTAACGTGAATAATTGGAAAGCTCGATAACGTGAATTAAATTTTGTACACTCTCGCATGATTCGGCGATTCCCAATTTGTCCTTTTTTCATAATTTGAACTAAATTAAATTGAAAAAACGATTCGGGGATTCCCAATTTATTCCTTTTTTTTCATAATTTGAATTGAGTAACATTGAAAGTGCAGCAGTAAGCGAAAATACTTTGTGAAAGGTGTGTGTTTTATAAAAATTGTATTTGTTCTGTGATTAATAGTTTTTAATTTAAAAAAATGAGTAAAAAATTAACAGTTCTAAAATTAAAGGAAAAATTTGAAATTATTGACAATTTGGTAAAGAAAAAAGTGTTACAATTGGATCCTGAAAATATAATGTTGCTAAGTCTACTATTTGTGTAATTAACAAAAAAGTGATGAAATTTTAAACGCGGCGAACAAAACCTTTATGGGGCCTTTCCTTAAATGGAATTTGCTTAAACTTTTACAGGATCAAATAAAAGAAAATGAAAGCACTTTCAATGTCAGTGATGGGTGGCTAGGCTGCAACGTTTCAAAATTCGTTTTGGTGTGCGCTTCCTTAAAGTAACTGGAGAGAAGTTGTTCTCTCAACCTGAACTCGTAGGGTCATTTAAAAGAAAATTGCAAGCAAAAATAATTGAACTTGGTCTGTCTGTAAACTAAATTTATAATGCAGATGAAACAAGTAAAGATCTTATTGTTGGATAATGCTCGATCTCATCCACCTGAAAACGAAAGTACTAGTTTATTACGTTGAATAGAAGCTAACGAGCTAAATAAAATGGAATGTTACAGATGCTATTCTTTATTTAACTGCGGCTTGTGGAAGACTTGAGTAAAGTAGAATCGCAAAATGTTGGGGAAGATCCAGATAATGATGTCGCTACTTTTGAAAAAATCAATGGAATGCTAAAATTACCTCTGCAATACAGCATACCATTGAGATTCGTGACATTATTCCCGAGCCGAAAGAAAAAACTCGACCGAATGAAGCAATTAAAATTTTCAATAAGACTTTACATTGGGCTGAAGAAAATAAGGTGAATAAACTTATAAACATTCAAACTTCATATGAAAAAAATCAACTCCCACAAACATAAACAATCTCGTAAAGATGACTTTGCTTGGTTTAATTTTGTTCACGTTATCGCGAGTATTTACAAAAAAAAAAAAAAAAGTTATCAAAACATTCACCTTAGAATGATCTTTTTGCGCCGCCCTGGAATTTAAAAATTAATAAATTTGGTAAAAATATTAAAAAAAAATAGTTTTAAATATTTACAAGATAGTACATTAAGGTATAGTAGCCGAATTTGAGACATCCCAGACAGACCAAGAGCATGCACTTAGTTTCGATCGTGCAAACCCACAATCAAGAATTCAGGATAGATTATCCATGCCAGTAATCATAATCATCCGATCATTAATTGAAAGTTTATCAAGCAGAGGGGAAGCTAAAAGGGGACTATAAATATTCTACAATCGTTAATAGATTTAGAAATAGGAACTATCCCCTCTTGGTGGATCTTCTGGAAAATGCTTGAAAGATTCTGACTTCTGGAAGTACCTAGGCCTCCTCCAGAGACAGTAGATTAACCGTTCCCTAGATGTTGCTTGTTCTGTAGTAAATTTCAGTCAAATTTCAGGCCGAGTCGTCGGATGAAATTGTCTGAAGTTCATATTTTTTAATAACCTCTCCTACCCGCTTCATCATATCACGCAATATAAAATGGGAACAACTGTTTATCTCATGCGGGGAATCGACTGTAAAATATTCAAATATAAAATTGGACCATGTGTTAGAGGCGATTCTGGCACCAAAATCCAAAAAACTTCGTTGATTGAAATCTATATCACGGTTAGCGACCTGTTTCAATTTTTCATAATTGCGAATTTTGGTGGTCATCGCCTAATAGCGTACTACAGACATTTGGAGCCATCGTAACTCTACTAATCTCATGGCAAACAAATAATGATAAGAGAAGTAGGAGGATACAGGAGATCAATGTTGGAAACAATTAGTTCACTACTCGCAGAACTTCAATTCTCTTTTTTTAATTTCAACTAATTGCTTACTTATTACTTGCTTTTTCAGCTGAGCCTCAAATTGACCAGGCTGAATATCCATCTATCAACCATGGACCGTTGGAACATTGCTAAAATAAACTATTTTACCCACTTTTAAATTTGGTACATGTTTAGATGGTTTATCCTAACGTTATTTCATTTGGGTTTGAAATCTTTTCACTCGATTTCTATTCGTGAAAATTGACCTTTTTTCGTTTCCCTTTATCTGAATGTACAGGTAAATTTGTCGTAGGCCACCAACTACGTACGAAGCATATCTCGTGATATTTACTTGTATGGCAAGCAAAGTTATAAACACTTGGAATTGGCCTCCAATATAACCACAACATCGAAGTCTCAGAGTAATGAGAACGTTGTTTGTAGTTTAATTTATGTTTTGTTGTTTTTTTTTCAGAACTTTGCAAAATCAGAGATGAAATTTTACGCGTCATAAACTAATTGTTACGTGAATGCGTAGACAAATTGTCAATAAAGTCGACATTATCGACGAGCTGTCGACAACGTGCTATCTGATAAAAATCATAAAAAATTGGAATATATATTTTGCTAGCATCTACTGACATTTGATCAAACTATAAAAATATGAAATTGAATTTTGTAAATTTTGATTTGCAAATATTTTATTTAATGAACTGCCAAATATTTTTTTCATGTATAAATTAGTTTAACAGTGCAGTTAAAAGTCAAAACATTCACAGATTTTTTTTTTGTCAAATTGATTGTTTAACTACGATACCCTCCTATTCGCTATGTATTTTTTCTTTCAATCTCGAAACTTAGAAATCGACCAATTTTATCGTAACTGCACAGTCGTTGTCTGTCGATGGAGTGGGTGATGTAGGTGTTTGTGTAAATCGATGTGCCTACGCCTGTCAATCCAGATTGGCAGCTCACTAATAGAATGAACTAATTACGTCACTTTCTTGCATTAAACGAATTAATATGCATACCCAGCTAAACATGGCCAAATTAGTTAATTTCACTATATGATGAGGCCTACGAAAATATGCGCAGCGTGAGCGTTCCTACTCGAGGTCTCTGCTGCAACATCGAAATTATATTATTTCTATGCCTATGGCTACTATTTGAGAATAATTGGTATCTCAAGGATAAGTACCAAACAACCAATTCGACGAACGAAGCAATCACAAACACTTTTAAACAAATAATGTGGGTAGAAGTGACCAATTTAGTTCTTTATCAGTTGGTATTTTTATGGTATGCTAATTATGTATGATAATATTAAAATAACCGAAACAATCATTTGATTATTAACCAATGCGAAGGAGAACTGGTGGCCCTGATACAAGGAGAAAGTGAACTTATCGGCTGAGACTGAGTTCACAGAATTCAGGCATCTATGCCAGAAACAGGATAACACTTCTGTTATAGAAAATCTCAAAATAGCGGGTTACGTTAGTAAAATCAATCACTTTGTTAATCTTTTAAACTTTTAATTTAATTTATAATTTATTTATTATTTATAATATTTCATTTATTAATCATTTAATACACATAATTTATTATAATATTTCGTATTTATAATTTGAAATATGGAACCGAACTGATTCTACAAAAATATATTTTATATTACATAGGGTCGGTGTATCTATGTATTAAGCTGATCTTATTTTATATACAATGTACAATATAATAAAGTACAAGATAGAGATGCAAACCAATATTTATATACTATAATAATTGTATACAAAATAAGCGAATGCAGGGCTATACAACACCTTCCCCCTAAAAAAAATATAAGTTTATTGTACAAAATAAACTTATAATTATAATTGTACTAAATTTATAAAATTAACTTAAGAGTAACTTTAAATCTGTTTAACTTAACATTTTTAAAAAAATGTATTTATTTAATTTCAGGTTTATTTATTTCTGTATTTTTTAAAATTTATTTTTATTTTATTTTTTTTTATTTTATATTATTTTATTTTTGAACTAAAAAATTTATTTAATATTTTTTGTATTTATATACCAATGACATATATGCAATATAATTAAGTATGTATAAACTAAATTTGTATTCGTAGTCATTATATATATATATATATATATATATATATATATATATATATATATATATATATATATATATATATATATATATATATATATATATATATATATATATATATATGTACATAGAAAATAAATATATACTATATATTATATGTGTTATCGTTAAAGATTTCATTTGAGTTTTCTTTTATGTTAAAAATAATTTTAAACGATTATTATGAACTACTCTAGTGCTTTTACCAATTCGTATTGTAGTGTTTTCGTTCGAATTCGTTTGTAACACTTCAATTTTCCTTTAATTTGTTCATTTCTCAACAACACTTTATCACCTATTTGAAATTGAACGTTATTAACATTTCGATCGTAGTATAATTTTGACCTTTCCTTTTGATTTAGTAAATTATTATGGGCTATCTCGTAAGAATTTGCAAGTTTTGTTTTTAGATTTTGAATGTAGTCTTCTTGATTGTAAAAAATTCTTGTACTGCTTTTTAAACTTGTAGGTATATGAGGTTTAAATCCATGTATCATTTCAAAAGGCATAATATTTGTAGATGTATGAGGGGTAGAATTGTAAGTGAACATCGCAAAAAATAACCACCTGTCCCAATCATTTAAATCCTTATCTATGTAGTTACGAAGATATTCTACTAATGTTCGATGGGATCTCTCCAAGGCCCCATTGGTTTGTGGGTGATAAGCGGTCGTTTGAAATTCCTTTATTTTTAGTATTTTACATAGGGTTTTAAATAAGCTACTCAAAAAGTTGGTCCCGTGGTCAGTTAGTATACATAAAGCAGCTCCAAATCTACACACAAAGTTCTCTACAAATGCTTGCGCTATGGTTTCCGCTAGTTGATTTTCTAGAGGGACAGCCAGCGAGTACTTTGACAAGCCATCCTGTATTGTTAAAATAAATCGATTATTATTGTATGAAGGGTTAAGAGGCCCAACAATATCTAAAAATATTTTGTCGAAAGGTCGTTTTGAAGTGGTGGTTATTACCATGGGACATTTGGTAATTTTCGAAATCTTATTTTTGTGGCATGACTCGCACTTGGATATAAACTTACGTATGGTGCTCCACATTTTTGGGAAGTAGTAATAGGATTTTAGTCTTTTAAATGTTCTTTCGATGCCTTGATGTCCGCCTAATGTTGAAATATGAAACTCTTTAATTATTTTGTCTATATCCGAGATATTTTCAAGTTTTATGATACCATTACCAAAGTTAGCATTTTGTGGAAAGTGTACATCCGATGTTTGTAAAGGGCCAGAGGAATCTTGTATAGAAGGTTTTGAATTATTAGGAATTTTTTTCGTGTTTGGTTCTTCAGTATTTCTTTTTGACTGAGATCTAGTAATGATTTTGACGTTACCTTGACCGACAGACTCTAATGAAATTCTGCTCAAAGCATCCGCGTTTACATTGTACCTCCCAGGTTTATATATTATATCATAGTCGAATTCATCCATTTCTATTCTCCAACGCATAAGGCGAGATGAGAGATGTTTAGCTTTATTGAGCCATACTAACGGTTTATGGTCAGTGATTATGCTAAATTTGACTCCGTACTGGTATGGTCGGAAACGTTTAACCGCAAAAACGATTGCCAGAAGTTCTTTCTCAGTGGTAGAATAATTTCGCTCAGCTTTATTAAGGACCCGGCTAGCATAAGCTACGGGCAAGTCATAATCGCGTATTCTCTGTGAAAGAATAGCTCCAAGAGCAATGTCACTTGCATCAGTCGTCACGTAAAATCTATTATTAAAATTAGGGTATTGTAATATTAGTGGGGTTATTATTTTTTGTTTCAATATTTCAAAACTATTTTGACAAAAAGCATTCCAAATAAAAGGTGTATTTTTCTTTAAAAGCGAATTGAGAGGTTGAGCAAGTTCAGAGAATTTTTCAATAAATCTACGATAATAGCCAATAAGACCAAGAAATGATTTAACTTGCTTTTGTGTTTTTGGCACAGGAAAATTTTGAATTGCTGTTATTTTAGAAGGGTCTGGTTTAATTCCATGATTAGTTATTATATGCCCTAGATAGCAAATTTCCTTTCGTAAAAAATTACATTTGGAAGGTTTGAGTTTTAAATTATATTTTCTTAGTGATTGAAATACATCAAGGAGTTTCCTGTTGTGATCTGGGAGATTGTATCCATAGACAACTACATCGTCCAGATATACAAAACACTTTAGCCCATGCAAGCCAGATAACACGTTGTTCATGATTCTTTGAAACGTGGCAGGTGCACCTTTCAGCCCGAAAGGCATTCGCGTGAAATGGTAATGACCCATTTGGGTGCTGAAAGCTGTCTTTGGTCTGTCTTCATTGCTTAAAGGAATCTGATGGTAGCCGTCTGCTAAATCTAGAGTAGTGAAATATACTGCATCGCCTAATTGATCCAATATATCAACAATATTTGGAAGTGGGAAAATATCATCCACGGTTATTTCATTTAAACGTCTGTAATCCACCACCACACGCCAACGTTTATTACCATCGCTAGATTTTTTGGGCACTACAAGCAAGGGGGAATTGAAAGCACTATTGCTATTCTCGATTATACCCTTCGAAAGCATTTCCTTTACTTGTGTGTCAATCTCGGCTTTAGTTGAGTGTGCAAGCCTATATGGTTTTATATTCACGGCTTGTGCATTAGTTATAAGGAGAATATGATGACAACCAGCATTTGTTATTGTGAGTTGATCTCCAGGTAGATGAAAGATTTCATTATATTCGAGACAAATTTTTGCTATCGACGATTTTTCTTCCAAGGTCATATAGGATAAAGTTATTGCATTTTGTAAATTGTTTAAGTGATTTTCTAATTTATCTGTCCAATTTTCCAATTTAAGAAGGTGAGATTCGTTTTTCTTCTCTGGCACTATATACACACTATTTAATTCAACCGGAAAGTCATTCATATTGATTATACTGATCGTTGCGAATGAATTGTTGACTTGAATTAGCGAATTAGCAATGTATACCCCAGGTTTAATCATTTGAGAAGGGCATAGATACTCGTTGTCACTATCTATTTTGAATCGTAGTTTTACGTTTTTCTCTGATCTACTAGGAAGAACTATTGGTGGATTATTCGATGAAAGATTAAGTGTAAATTTGTTATTTTTGATCGTAGGCGGATTTAGTTTTATCGTGTTAAGACAATAGTCAATACTACATTGATTTGTTTGAAGAAAATCATTTCCAATTATTCCTGCACAATTTATTGGAAAGTTTGGCTGTACAATATGGAAATTATGACATAGCGAAATATTGTTGGATAAATTTATTTTTAACGCCAGGGTTTCTAATGTTTCAGACGTTATTCCCTTCATAGAAACTTTTAAATTTGGATAGCATAATTGATCAGGTTTTATAAGATCCTTTTTTATAACGCTTATGTCTGCACCGATATCAACTAAGAAAAAATGAGGTTCTGTTAAAATATCTAAAGGAAGACTAACAAATTTCATGTCACTATTATAGAAATTTATTGAAAACGAAAAAATGTTTTCTGGTGATAAATTCAAAGGTGGAATGTAAGGTGGACATGAATCATTTGGTTCGAGATTATCTAATGAGTTAGATACTTTAATATCAGAAGTTATATTTTGAATGGGATGTAGATTTATAGGTCCTGAACCCGAACCGCTACATCCTTGGATTCTCGGTTGGATTCGTTCGAGTTTTTCGGTACATCTAAATTCGGTTGTAGTTGATTATTACGTTGTTCAATAACTCTTTTTCTAGAGAGACATACACTAATGTGATGGTCTGAAATATCGGTTAGGATTTGGTAGAGTTCCAGGATTATTATAGTTATTATTGAGTGAACTCGATGATGCTGAATTGCGACTGTAACAAGTTCTTGCGGTATGGCCTATCTTAGAACAAATTTGACATTTAATTTGTTAATTTTGATATTGTGAATTTATTTCGGGCTTAACAGATCTAATTTTATTAGCTAAACTTAATTTCTCTTCTTCAATAGCCTTGGCAATAGCATCTTTTAAATTGTTATACCTACATGCTTTTATGATTAGTTTAATTGGTTCTCTAAGACCATCTTCAAAGGACCGCAAGGCTGTTTTTGAATTTAAAAGTTGAATATTTTGGTCCAGCTGACCTTGCTTTTTAGTACCGAATGAAGATTTATTCAATTCTGTTAATAATTTTTCAATTCTGGTTGAAAAATCTTTAACGGATTCTTCATATCGTTGTCGAGCTTGAACCAGTTCGACCTGCACATGTTCAAAAGCTCTAACCTTATCGAATTTTGTTTTAAGGTCATCTTGTAATTCCTGCCAAGTATTATAAGTATTAGTTAATACAGTTTGATGGTATGCATCGTCCACTAATTTTACTTGGACTAATTCCATAAATATTGGAATATCGTCCTTTTTCACATCTGTATATACTATTTCGCAACAATGAAGGAATCTATCTAATTTATCTTCATTTGCATTAAACTCAGGGATTAATTTGAAAGCTCGGTCGAAATTAAAATCCATGTTAGAGACATGTGAATCTTTTGAATCGTTTATTGTATTTTGTAAACTTGAGGAAGTCGAGCTTTGTTTAATAACTATTGGATATGTTAAATTATAGTAAGGTAAAAGCGATGTTGTTGGTTCACAAACACTAAATGGAATGGATTGTCTCGAATTAGTACATGCTTCGTTATCGGTATTTCTTGTAACTTTTCTGTTTCGTAGTTGTAACGAATAACTAGAATTTTGCGACATTTATTTTAAAACAATTCAAATAAAATCTTTTCGGAATTTGTATATATAATTAAGTACGAAAGTTGTATTAATCATTAGATAAAGGCATAATAATTTAATTGTATATTTATGAATGTGTATGTAAATTTAATAATGTAAGAAATAAATTTTTCAATTTGTAAAAATCAAATAACTTACAAGTTGATCAATTGAATGTTGTATTGAATCCATATGGCTATCAGCGTTGTTATTAGACAATGAAGTTTTAAGATCCCGGTATTGTTATATAAACACGGAGAAAAAAAAACACCAATTTTTTTCCTATTTATGTATGGGAGTCCGATTATAGTAAGCTGTACTATTTATTATTATATAATTCATTATGTATAAAGGAAACATTCTATTTTGCATAGTAGACAGTGCTATATAGGAATCTCTCCTATAAATTACACCAATTACTATTTCCCATAGTAGTATTTCCTATTAACTATAGAATTCTTATAGGAAGGTTACCTATTTGTTATAGGAATTCAAGAAAATTAAGATTTTAATAGTAAGCCCTGCTATATATTATATAACAGTTTCCTATTTACATGGTAACCGTAGTAAATTTTACTATCCGCTATAGTGAATTTTCCTATTCATTAAATAGTAATCTGTCCAATTATATTCCACCAGTGCACCGGCTCCTATATTTATTGAAATCTGTCCTATATATTTTTTCCGTGAATATCTCCGTTTGTAAATTGATGTTTAAGAATAGTGGTAAAATCCCGTAGTAGAATTTATTCAATGAAATATACATAGCTATTGTATACAACTAGATCAGCATGCATCCTTTGGTAATAACGACGAAAAAACAGCATTTTGGAGCGTATTGACCATTTATCAATCATTAAGTTCAAACGATAATACTCGTACAGATCAGGTGCATAATAATATTATGTTATATGTATTAACACGGTTTTTTTATTCGGTTGCAACTATTTAAATTGTTCACTATGTATGATTAATAATTTAAAATTTTTGTTTCTTTTTCTTTGGTTTTTAATTTTTGTTTTGTACTATTTAATTACACGATCGAACCAATTTTAATAAAATACTTTATTAATCCATGAATTGTTTATTCTTTGTATCAACCGTTAATCACTTAGAATATTAACTTTTATTTACGTTATACGAACTTTATATTACGTCACGTTTTAACACCACGCTTATTAACGTTTCATCTGCACGTTTATGGAATAACGATTTTAATGTTCATAGTACAAATTGTTTTCACTTCACACATAATTTATGTGTATATACGTATATTATATTATATTTTAGTTTTAGAACCTTTTTTTAGATAATTTTAAAATTTTACTTTAATTAATTTTTTTTTTTTTTTTTTTTGTAAGCGTTTAAACTGTCTTGTATTTTTATTTTAATTTATAATTTTTAAAAGTTCACCACATTATTTTAAGATTAACTATATAAGATTTATTTTGTCGTAATGGATGCTTGATTGCGAAATCAATTTTATTTTGTTGTTGCATCCATCCCTCCGCTGCCACCAAATTTGTTATAGCAAATCTCAAAATAGCGGGTTACGTTAGTAAAATCAATCACTTTGTTAATCTTTTAAACTTTTAATTTAATTTTATTATTTATAATATTTCATTTATTAATCATTTAATACACATAATTTATTATAATATTTAGTATTTATAATTTGAAATATGGAACCGAACTGATTCTACAAAAATATATTTTATATTACATAGGGTCGGTGTATCTATGTATTAAGCTGATCTTATTTTATATACAATGTACAATATACTAAAGTACAAGATAGAGATGCAAACCAATATTTATATACTATAATAGTTATATACAAAATAAGCGAAGGCAGGGCTATACAACACTTCGCCCAAAATATCAAAAATGTGCACTGTTATGGTCAACAGTAATTTTCCGTCGTGATAAATAATTCTATTTGATAAGAGATGGCGCAAAGCATATAATCTATTGAAATATATGTATTTTTTAGAAGAAGCTATTCCTTAATATTCGATTGATAATGTTAATTAATTAGAGGTTTATTCAAATTTTATTTGAAATTTTTAATTTAATAAATGCTCATAAAAGTTAGAATTAGTTATACTGTATTTCAGTAATGTACAATTTAGTTTTAAATTTTCAATAGAAGTGAATGAAAAACTGTTTGGGTGGTAATTAGCTTGTAGCTACGTAGTCAGTAATTTTATTAAATTGGCATACGTAAATAAAGAGAAATTCATGAGAAAATTGAGATTTTAATATCATTTTCTAAATTGTCGAGCTTATCTACTCTACATTGCCAACGTCAGGGACTTCGTCGATAACCACATAGATTACATTGCATAATCTACCTTGCCCGTATCCTTGGCAAAAACATAGTTCCATAAAATAGTTCTAGAATTGGTTGATTACTTACAGTTTTTATTTTCTTTTGCATATGAATCTTTACAAATGACTTTTGTATTTCTTCGATATAATTTTGTCACTACATGTTTAAATAAAACCAACACTAATTTAAAAATGGGAATTTTTATCTATTACATGGTATATAGTTTTATTATATATAATTTTAACAAATTAAGCAAATCAAGCAATTTTCCCATAGTTTGTTTATTTAATAAGAATAATTTGTATAGAGCAAAGTTTTTTACAAAAAAAAAAAAATTGTAAAATGAGGAAAAAGCATAATTAATGAGTCTCTATTCATAATAATTTTATAACCATCAGCAAGAAAACATAATTTTTCATTTAAGTACGAGTATAATAAAAGTTTAAATATTATTAAACAAAATATGTTTATATTATATAAATTATTACTATTATTACTTATGTCAACGGAATCGTAAAACTATGATATGAAAATAAAAGTGTTTGTTTGTTAAGCTTTTATATCTACATCTTCATTAAATTTGCATGCTCAAAAATTATTAACGCAAATACACAAAAAACAAATTCAAGACGAGAATTAGTAGCATTTATGTATTAAGTCGTTGATTATTTTAGTATATCATTAAATAATTTTATAAAATAAAATAAATATTTAATCATCACACATATTATGCGGATGGTGTGGTACTGTCGTGCAAATAGTAAAATTTTTTAAAGATTCATCACTATATAGTTACATGTACAGGTACTTGTTGCTTTAATAATAATAAAATTTTTTCATTTTATTTACATCTTCTGTCATGTTTTAATTGTGCGTATACGCACAAACATGTCAGACGCTATTTAGTATTTGTTTTAACGAGGTGGTCTCAAACTTGTGTGTAATTTAATGTAAGTAAATTTTGTATACATATTTGTGTAAATAATTAACACTTGCGACCCAAAGTTTTAGCTAAATATAGTAAAACAAACTTTAAAAATGTTAAACAATTATCAATTTAACAAGATAAATTTGCGGCAATTTATTAAAATCACTTAACATCACTTAAGTGGTTTTGCCAAATTTGGCTTATTATTGTACGCTATCGCCCCTTCATTAACCTCAAAATTGTCGCCTAATTCTCTTCAATTTTCACCAAGTTACGATATTTTGAAAAAAACCACTTAACTGCAAAGCATGTCGTTATGATTTTTGAAAAATCGCTTATTTCACATTTTTTAGTTAAGCTATAATATTAATTTGCATTAAAAGTATTATAAAAAAAATTTAGTTGCGAAAATAACTTATTAGTACTTAAGCAAAACATATTTTTAAATTTAATACAGAAAATAAAATCAGAAAAATAACTTAAGTGACAGTTCTGTAATAATATTTGTATAATACTTAAGTTGTTTTTCTACAAACAATTATAGATAAAGATCGGTTAAATCAATTTGGCAGCGGTTACTAATTCAGTTAAGTAATTTTTCTATGGGAGGCAGTGTTGCCAGATTGTTACATTTATCTGAAAATCTCAGTTTTTCTAATAGGACAAAAGATTTTCAGTTTTTCTACGAAAGTTCAGATTTTGGTCAGTTTTTTGTTTAATAGTTTCGTTTATATAGTTATCGTTAAAAAAAAATGATGAAGAAAAAAATTCCGAAATAATGTGTTTAGCAATTCCGAAAACCAAGCTGTTTATCAAAATTCGGACTATACAAAATGTTTACTATTTCCTTTGTTTGTTTGTTGGGCTTGCATGTAATTTCGTTTACGATTACGGCTGTTAGGATCTGTTTGTCAAATTATTTGATGGTTATGTTTGCAACTGAAAATAATTGTGATACGATGTGAAGTGATAGTAATCTTTAAAAATAAATTAATTTTATTAATTTCAATGGATAAATTTTTGATTCGAACACCAATAGGTAACCATTATAAAATTGTTAATACATGCTATTTGAACAAACCTGGTGGAATTGTGGTACAATTTTTATTTTTTCCAGAAAAATCTGTAGGAGAACCAAGCAACAAAAATAATAAAACACAACCGGCATTAGAATTAGAACATGAAGAAGTAAGTACTTATTCGTTTTTATATTCGTGTTAAGTAGTTACTACTTACTTATGCTTACTGGAAATATGTTTATTATTTTAAAGGTAGATAGCGATTTGGAAACTAGTCACCCTACCTCTAATACATCAGTATTTTTAGAAATCTGCAGAATCAAAAAAAGAAGATGAAACTACTGTAAGATTAAATTTTTGTGTTTTATTTTTCGTACTATAAATTGTAATTTAAATTTTCTTCTAGAAAAAGAAAAGCCAAAAAAAAACCAAAGGTGTCTACTCTATTTTATGGGAGGCCGACGTAGATTTAAAATTATGGCTTAAAAAGTGATAATAATTTTGCATTCTGTAAGGTATGCAACTGTGAACTAAAAGCCGGTGGAGGTATTACCGACTTAAAAATGCACGCCAAAACAAGTAAACACCGTGAAAGATCAAGGGCCATTGATATCCAATCGGCATCTAATAATGTTATTAAGGAATTTCTTAATAACGAAAAGGAAGTATCGAAGCTTGAAATACAGATAGCAGCATTCGGCGCTGAACATAATTTATCGTTTGTTGCAGTTGAAGAGCTGGCTTCATTTTTAAAAGATGCGGTGCCCGATTCCAATGTTATAAAAAAAGTAATCCTTGGTCGTACAAAAGCCACGGCAATTGTAAATAATGTAATTGGCCTGACTCATTTTGAAAATTTATGTGATATGTTAAAAACGAATTTTTTTTGCTGTGTGTTGATGAGTCGACGGACGTTTCGACATCAAAATTGTTGTCCCTGGTGATAAGGGTAGAATATAATGGAAAAATTCAGGATTTATTTTTTAGCTTGGTGAAAATAGAACAATGCAATGCGACCGGAATTTATACCAAAACTATAGAAGTTTTTAAAGAAAACGAAATTAATTACAAAACTAATCTTATCGGATTTGCGGCCGACGGGGCAAATGTGCGCAATTATTAAAAAAAGATTGCCCCAGTTTAATTATATTTAAATACATTTGTCACTCGTTCGCCCTTTGTGTCAACCACTCAATGGATTCCCTTCCATCTTATTTAGAAGAATGTGCAAGAGACATATATAATTCTGTTCAAAACAGTCCTAAACGGAATGAATTATTCTCTAAAATCCAAGTCCTCCTCGACTTCGAACCTCGCAAAATGCTTCACCCATCGCAAACTCGGTGGCTATCTATTAAAGCGACAGTGGTGCAATTGTTAAGTCGAATTGAGGCATTAAAATTGTTTTTCATTCATGAAGATTTGGAAAAGTTTCCCAAAACTCAACGTATAATTGATAATCTTTACAATCCTCAATTCGAACTTTACTTGAAGTTTTTAAAATTTACTTTAGGCCATGAGAATAAGCTTAATCGTCTGTTTCAAAGTGAGCAACCTCAAATTCACAATTTGTATTTTGAAGTTTCTAAATTGTACATGAATATTTTGATTATTTTATAAAAGAGGAATATATTTGCAGTGAAATGTTCAAAAAAACCGATAGAATATTGTCCAGTGAAAAAATTTGAACGATATTTATTTTGGAGCTGAAATTTCGACTGCACTTGAATCAACTCACATACTGTCTGAAACTGACGAAATAGATTTTCGAACACATTGCCTTAGTTTTTATGTAACTTTTTGAAATAATTTATTGAACAAATTTGATTTTCAAAATGAATTTCTGCAATCCGTTGCCATGTTCACTCCTAAAAACATTATTGATAAAAAATTGGCACAATTTCCAAATTTCAAATATTTGTTCCCAATGTTTTTGATCTTGAAAATGTACAACAGGTCGATGATGAATGGAGAGAATTGCGTGCCGTAAATTTTGAAGAAATTGAACTTAATGAAAACACCAACATCGAAATATTTTGGAAAACGGTGTTTAAATTAAAGAGAAATGATGGAAGTGAGTGTTTCCCCAATTTAAAAAAAATAGTTTTTGCAATTTTGTCAATTCTGGTCGCCACTGCCAACGTTGAACGAATTTTTTCGCAAATCAACCTTAATAAAAATAAGCTAAGGAATAAATTAGAAATTCCGACTTTAACAGGAATTTTAAGGACAAAGGAATGTTTAAAAAAACTGACATAGGGTCTTCGCAAAATTTGGAACCCTCAAATGTAATGATAAAAAAACTAAACTCTAAAATGTATGAAACTGTATGTATGTAAACCCTAAAATGTATGTATTATATATGTATGAATAAGTAATTGATAAAAATTGGACTTTGCAATAATAAATAATATGAACAATTTTTGAATTAAAATTACTTTTTTTTTGTTTTATTTTTTTGTCAGATTTTTTGCTTCTAATTCAGTGTATTCAGATTTTTTACCCGAAATTCAGATTTTTTTTTCAGTTTTTGGAAAAAATATATGGCAATGCTGGCCGGAGGTACAAATTAGTTGAGGGATTTACAAAAGATGGCGCATTTAAATCACATCGGGCCATCTTGTAACATATTCATTAGCGTCATCATTTCTGTCTAAAAATCAGTATGTGTCATGATGATTCTGATGCCGACCCAAATTTAGTTACAAGATGTTCTGATAGTGAATCAGATATGAGTAGTTGGCAAGGAAAATTGTAGCAAACCGTGAACGTTTCGACCAAAATGTGCATAGTACTTCAAAATAAGTACTTAGCCAAAAATCAAGTGACTACGTTATGAATATTGCGAATTCGAAAGTCATTACAAGGAATATCGCCGACTATACAGGGGAGATTGATGCAAATATTAGAAGTTTGAATAATAACAAACAAAGGCCCTCAAAAACTGTCACGCGTCAGAACATAAAGAAAAATCGAAATCCTGGTATGAGTTGTACAACCTTCTCAAATAAATTAGTTAAGGTAGGAGTGTAAGCCACTGGAAGATTGCCGTTTTAGTTACAAAAACAAGGTTTCTTTTGAACAACATTGAACCCTGCTCTTTAAGGAATTATAAGCAACGTGTATGCTTTTTGGCGGGATTAATCCAAATAAAACCTGTCAAATGACCATTTTGAGCAAAACACCAGAGTCGAAGGTCAGACTTCATTATACCTACCATATTGAAAATAACGAAAGAACAAAAAACACTTAGTGAAACAAATAATTTCATTAAGTCAGTGGCAAAAAAAATATGCAAATGATGTGTTTGAACGACGGCTACTTAGCTGATGGTAAAGGAAAAACGGTTCCTTCCAACAAATTGGATGCTCATGGAATTCAGAAAATTAGGAGAGTTATTGCCTTATTTCATACTTACGACAGCCATTAAACACGAGGGCATCACTCATAGTTGTATCTAGAATCAGATGTAACATTAACCAAAATCCATCATTCTGCCAGCCATTTAAAACCGGTTTCAATTTCAAAATATTCTGAAATTCTCAAAAGTTAGTCATTGGTCGCTATCAGGGCACGCAACAGTTGGGAATATGTTGAATAAAATTGCGGCCAATGCTATGAAAATGTTTAGTACTATGAACTTTTCAACTAAATTGGCGACTTAAAAGAATTATAGAAACCTAAAAGCGCCCATTGATTGATTAAAAGATGAATGAATTAATATTTAATTTAAGTAATATGACTATTTTATGTTGCTTTTAGGAACGGGAATCAAGGAAAGACAAGGAAACTGCCGTGTCATCAACATCTTCTACATCGAAGATTTTCACCTATGGCCTTTGACAATGCCTTCCGACACCTTTCCTCAAGACATCCGTGTCATTCTATAAACGCCCACTATGGACTTATAATTTAAATATCCACGGCTGCGTCATCAACGACGCATATTGTTATTTGTGTCTTGAAGCCATCGGAGGAAGAGATGGAAATGACGTTGCGACCTCTGTTTTCAAAAATTTGCAAAAGCATGTTTTAAGTAATTGATTGATTGGACTGTAAGACCAAGTACTTGACAAATGTCCCGGATAACGCCGAGTCTATTCCTACAGCCTGTTTACACATAATAATAGGATAGGAAAAGTATTTTTTTTTAGAGCGGAACGACCCGGTTTCAGACACCTAGCGATCGTACGGCACAACACAATTCTAATCTACCTCTAATCTACTGGAGGAAGGAACATGAACATATTTGTATTGTAACTAACATCGCTTGTAACAACCAAAAACAAAAGTAAGATGAACTGAAAATTTTGAATTTTCAAATGAATTGAATTCTGAATTTTCAAATTCTGAAAATTCGGAAATTTCCGGTTCAAGTTAAAATAAAATAAAAAATTATGTTCTGAATTGAAGACAACACTACCGAAATGAGAAGGTGCAAAAAATTGTAGATAAATATTATAGAGGAGGAAATGTTGAAAATTACATGGAGGTGGGCGTAAAAGGAAGACATCCAACCAAGACGATCGACGATTATACCTTTAAGCAAGGAGAAAACTATAGTGAATCTGCGAGAATGCTGAAAGAAGATATAGAACTAGATGGTTCGTTATGGAGAGTGCGACGAAGATTAAGAGAGTCTGGTCTAAATAACTATATTGCCAAGAAACGTCCACTAATTAGCGCTGCACATAAAACAAGGAGAGTGAATTTTGCAAAGGCTCATAAAAACAGTCCACCCGAGTATTGGAACCAAACATTTTAGAGTGATAAATCCAATTGAAAAACCTAAAAAAGAAATTGACGAAAGGATGACTGGCAGTTTATACGTAAACGTACTACAGAACAACTTAACAGAATCAGCTGCCAAAATGAAGTTAGGTCAAATTATCTTCCAGCAAGATAATGACCCTAAGCATACATCTCGGATTGCTAAAAATAATTTTACTGAAAGTCGCTAGGTAGCCATCAAGTCACCATATTTAAATGAGATAGAACACCTGTGATCAATATTAGATTCTAAAATTCCACTGTCTGCTAGAATTAATAAAAATACTTTTTGGGCGGCACTTCAGCAACAATGGGAAAAAATACCAATCGAAGTCCTACAAAGTCTAGTGCTAAGTATACCACAACGTTTAGCAGCAGTGAGACAAACTAAAAGTGCAGCAACAAATTTCTAATATACACTTATGTTCCAACCCAATATTTTGTGTTTAATTCCAAATTTAATTTTTACCAAATGGGCAATATAAGAATGAACTTTTCTTTAATTCAAAATGTTATACATTAATGAAATGATAAATAAATACAACATTTAAAATAATTTAGTTTATTATAAATGAGCCATTCAACTTTAGATTCACAAATTGCTGTCGTGAACTTTCAAATACTACCTAGTGTATTTCACGTACATCTGGAAATTCCCCGAAATTTAATTCTAAACTAACATTTTCCGGCTTCTTCAATAATATAAACATTTATTAATTTAATCTTTCGGCAATTCCATAACTTACGATATAATTTTCTGAAAGAATTATTTAGATTATATTAAAAACTTATCTAAAATTCATTTGTATTTAACTCTTGATTTGCGAAATATATTTTAAGTAATGATCCAAAATTTTCATCTAGACGAGATTAATCATAAATTGTTGATTCCGGGTCACACTCATATGGAGTATTTTTTTGATTTCAGTTTTAATTTTCTTCCACATTTTTTTCGTTTCGTTTGCATAAATCGCCAATGCCACTATATCGTACGGCCTACTTGCATGCGCCCATGCGCGGTCGATTTATGCAAGCTGATTTTTATATCGATTAATTAATTTCGGATTAATCGTATGTCGCATTCTATGTCGTATTGTATGTCGCATTATATGTTGCACGGTGTATGTCGCATTCGTCGAATTTGAAGAATCAATTATTTTGCGATAATTGAGTTGCTACAGTACCCCCTCCTAGTTTGGAAAACGATTAAAAGTTAGGAGCGGATTTTTTAGGCCATGATTCATACGGATTTTCGTATCCTCAATGCAGGAATTCGTTCTGCAGAGCAAAGTATTCCGTATGCCGGTTTCAATCGGCGAATGACTTTATATGGGCCTTCGTATGGGGTTGTAGTCCTGTGCGAATCTTATCCATTCGTACGAACACGTAGTCGCAATTATCGAGCGATTTCGGTACAAAAATATCGTTTCGTCGTAGTTGTCGAGTGTTCGTGGGGATAAGATTTTGTATAGTTGTGCGTAATTGGTCGACGACTGCGTCGGTTGAAATTGGAGGAGAAAGAGGATTTTCGGGAAAGAACTCGCCACGTAGTTTGAGCGTTTGTCCATAGACCATTTCGGCTGGTGAGCACTTGAGATCTTATTTAACCGTAGCTCGAATTCCCAGCAATACGATGGAAATTTCGGAGCTCCAATTAATCGTGTTTTCTCGGGCTTTAGAGCAGCTTTGAGCTGTCGATGAAAGCGTTCGACCATGCCGCCGTTTCCTTGCGGATGATACGCAGTCGTGCGTGTTCGATGAGAATCAAGGAGTTTCGTTAATTCGGCGAACAATTTTGATTCGAATTGCGTACCTTGGTCGGTTGTTATTGTTTTCGGAACACCGAATCGAGATACGTAATTACTTACGAATGTTTTGGCAATGGTATTTGCAGACATTTCGGTCATGCAATAAGCTTCGGGCCATCGAGTGAACCGGTCGACACAGGTTAAGAGATATGTATATCCATTGGACGGTGGAGGCAAACCAACTATATCCAAATGAATGTTCGAATTGACCTGTTGGAATATCGAATCGTCCAATCGTCGCCCTGGTATGCCGTTGAACTTTCGATCGCTGGCAAGATAAACAAGCTTGTGTCCAATTACCTACGTCTTTGTTTATACTTGGCCAAAAATAGCGAGCGGCAATCAATTTACCAGTAGCACGGATACCGGGATGTGAAATGTTGTGTAACGTGTCGAATATTTTTCGTCGTAACGGCTCTGCGATATATATGGGCGATTCGCGCCCGTTGATGTTTCGCAGTATATTTCGATGCCGGGCAATTTAAAAAGCTGTAGTTTATAAGTCGAACTAACGTGACATTCGGAACCAGAAAGTAAATTCTGAAGTTCTAGGTCTGCTGTTTTGCCTCTATTATTTTGTGATAGTCGAAGCTCGTTTCGACTGATTCGATTGTCGTTCGATGTTGCCGTTTCGTTGTCGATCATGCGGCATAGCGTATCCGCGGCAACGAAATCTTTACCGTTCACATGTCGAATATCCGTGGTAAATTGACTGATGTAATCCAAATGTCTTGCTTGTCGTGGATTACGTTCAGTTTTAGACTGAATTGCTCTAGTCAGAGGTTTATGGTCGGTGTAAATAATGAAATCCCGACCTTCAACGAAATATCTAAAATGCTTAATCGAAAGATAGATCGCGAGTAATTCCCTATCCAATGCAGAATACTTTCGTTCGGTATTCGTAAGTTTCTTTGAAAAAAAAGGTTCCCAACAGTCGTTATTGTGGTGCTGTAACACTGCTCCGACAGCAGTGTTCGATGCAACTGTTGTAATACTAAACTTCGCGTCGTTAAGTGGATGTGTTAATAACGTGACTGTACCCAAATCCGTTTTTAATTTTGTAAATGCGTATTGGCATTCGTCGGGCCAAGAGAAGTTTTTCGGTGTCTTGAGCTTCTCTAGTAGAGCAGCCAAGTGTTCGTGGATTGGGGTGGTTGGGGGTGGAAATTCCGTAATGGCATTAATTCGTTCTTTTGACGACAGAATACCATTCCGCGTGATCGTGTGGCTGAGAAAATCGAGAGAGTTCGAACCGAAAACGCATTTAGAACTCTTAATATTGACACCAAACTCATCGAGTCATTTGAAAAGTTTTTCGAGATGTAGTTTGTGTTGTTCCTCATTTTTCGTTGTCACAAGGATGTCGTCGATGTATGTGAATACGAAGTCTAAATCTCGCGTGACTTCGTTGATAATACGTGTGTAAACGCGTGTAAACTCGTGAAGGCCAAATGAAGTCGTAATTGCCGTTTTATGTATATCCTCGGGAGCCACGGGAATTAAATGATAGGCTCTAACGAGATCGATTTTGGAAAATTAAAACATCCGTATAAATTCATCGAGAAATTTTGGATGTGTGGTATCGGGTAACGATCCGGTATCGTTACTGAATTGAGTCGGCGGTAGTCTCCACATAGCCTCCAGTCGTTATGTTTCTTTCGTACGATGTGAAGAGGGCGAGAGACGGGCGATGCCGATGCGCGGCAAATCCCTAATTCCACCATATATGTTGGAATTCGATATACGCAGCTTTGTGACGAATCGGATCTAGTCTTCGTGGTCGAGAAACCGGTAAATGACCTGTCGTTACGATATGATGAACCACGAAATGGTTAACGGGTAAATTGTAACTTGGTTCGGCTGTTAGGGAAGGAAACTTCTTTATTAGCCGACCATAATCGTTATCGATCGTATAATGTGTCGGAGTTGGCGTATCGACCCTGATCGACCTGGCATTGATTGACAGCTGAGTCGCTGAATCAATCAGCCGTTTTCGCTTAACGTCTACTAAGAGAGCGAATTTACCGAGAAAATCAGCGCCAATCATCGGATGATTCACATCAGCTAAAACGAAAGCATGAGTAAACGGGCGTTTGAGTCCGATATTAACCTTGAGCAATTTTGTGCCGTATGTATAGATTTTCGTGCCATTGGCGGCTGATAAAACTAGATTGTTGGATTTCAAATTCAATAAAAATGATAACGTATCGTAACGTCTGACAGGGAGTACCGAGAGATCAGCTCCCGTGTCTATTAGAAAATGCAGGTTATTATTTTTGTCATATATAAAAAATCGGCTATTCGTATTAATTAATTCGTTCGTAGCCGATGCAACCGTGCGACTTAGTCGTTTTTTGTCGTATCGTTTTGTGTTTGTGAGGACGTAACTGACCGTTATATACGATTACAGTATTAACTGTTGAAGTAGAATTAATTTAAGTTTGTAGATTAAACCATCGTCCCAAACCTTGTCAAAGGCCTGCGCTACATCAAGGAATACTGTGGAACAAACTTTTTCTCTTCTAAAGTTTTTTCAATGATATTCGTATGGTGCTATGCACCTGTTCAATAGTTGAGTGGTCACTGCAAAAATAAAATTGGTGATTCGGAATTAGGTTATTTTTTGAGTCTTTTTAATAGTAAATTTTCAAAGAGTTTAGACATTATTGGCAGCAACGATATAGGCCTATATGATGTTATTAGATGTGGTGGTTTTCCTGGTTTGAAAATCATGATAACCTCAGCCACTTTCCAAAGTTTTGGTACATATTTTAACCTGAAGGCGGCGTTTATGATATTAGTTTACTTTACCATACCGGTAGCTGCTTTTTTATTTTTCCGGTAATCAGATCAAATCGTGGTGGTTTCATTAAGTTTAAATTATTTTTAATTCCGTTTGGTAAGGCGATATAGGTGTAACATGCAATCAGAATTTGTATTATGTTTTCATGCAATGATTCTCAGCTTTCCTTTTTTCCATCCATTTTCCTGATAGAACGAATCAGCATTATTGGCATCAGCATTTTCATTGTTTTAGTTGCTTTCCAGAGCGAATAATCCGTATTACTGTCATTCGTCAACTTACTTAAGTAGTAATTAACTGACTCATTTTTTATTTTCGGAATTTTTCTTGTTAGTTGTTGAGTAAGATTCTTTAGTCTTCTTTTGTCTTGTGGAGCTTTAGTTTGGTGTCACATTTTTCTGGATTTGGGTTGATCCCTAAGGAGATTTTTAATTTCTATTGAATTGTTATTTCCTTTTAGCCTTGAATTGATTTCTGGAGTACTTTTCCATGCTGATTGTTGAAAACCCGTAATGAACTTTTCTACTTCAGTTGATCCATAGCTTTTAAAGAAACTTTCAAAGTATTCTTTGTTCAAGGCGTACTTTGAAACTTTCCCAGTCCGTATGTTTGTTGGTTAGTACTGGATTATTCCCTTTTTGGATGATATACTCGCTTAAGGTTAGGACTATTGGAGCATGATCTGAGCTCAAATCTTGGTTTTGTTCGACTTTCATAAAATTATTAGAAACATTTTGTTATAAAAAAATCGAGTATTTTTGCATTAATGTCACCACCTATTATGAACCGATTTCCTAGACGCTTGAAGAACTCTGAGTATTGTTTGTTTTCAATAGAATGTTTTGGTGAACAGTACAATCCTGCCACAACAATAAGAAAGTTGTCGGTTTTTATATAAAAGACTGTGGCCTAAATTTCTTCTTTTTCATATTTTGCTTCTTCAAAATGTAGGATATTTTTTTATGGATGACTGCACTTTCTCCTCTGGCTAAATTATCTGCATGAGTAGTGTGATATACGCAATAGCCTTTAAATGTTATGTAAGTTTCCTTAGTAAAATGTGTTTTAGAAATAAGACACACATCTATATTCTCAATGTTGATGACTGCTTGTAGTTTTTGTTGATGCCGGTGCAGACCATTAGCATTCCATGACATGATTTTATTGTCATGGTGCTGTTCATTTTGGTGTGGATTTGGGTTTAGCTCCCAATACGCTATCTTCCAATTTTTGTAGCCTCTCATCAAATTTTGTTAATTTCATGAGATTATCTTGTAATGTTTGACTAATGTCTACATCTGTTAATGTTTGCGTGGTTTATTGATTACGCCTCACATTTCTTCGGCATATGCAACGCCTTCAATCCTTAGATGGCGACCAAATGGTTGCCTAGTGTCTTGTTTTGTCTGGCAAAGCGATAGCCTGACCTTACATTTGAGTTTTATTCATCTTTCAAATCATTTGGAAAAATAAATAAAATCACTCAAGATAAAGTTTAGTATTGTAAAAAACTGAATTTCCATTTTATCTGAAACATTTCTCCTTTGTAATTTTATGTAAATATTTTTTGAAGCTGAATTGCCACTAAAATATTGATCCCATATAATATTTAAATGCACCATAACCTAACCAAAAACGAGGTCGTTGGTTTAGCTTAGGAAGAAAATAGAAAAATCGTTACACCATCCTTTTTTATTTATTTGTTAATATTTTCTAATATCCTTCTAATCTCATTAATTTTGGGAAACCAAACCATCATTCATATTTTATTTTCTTGACTATTATATGGAATGAATCCAGAGAGAATAATTGAATTCAATCTCTTTTGGTACACACACACACAACCATATACAAAATATGTATCTATTTATCATATTTGTGTGTTTGATCACATATTCAAAAGAAAAGCACACAATACCTAAAAAAAGCTCAGCACAGCAAACATTCTATATTCTGTATATATCCTCAAGTGAATGATTATAATTTTTACCAAATGAAATTTTCTACCCAAATAAAAATCGACAGAAATGTTTTTCAATTTTTTTTGTTTTTTTCGGAATCCAAAATTAGATCCATTCCAAAACTGTCTCATCTACATATGGGAGACCAAAATACAAAAAATGGTTCATTTCAATAATATATATTTTTATGTATATGGTGAAAAATACATCAACTCACTAATTTACTATACGGAGCCGCTTGTTTGAATTAAGTTTTTTTTCTGTTTGGAATGTATACCTCTGAGTAAAATAAACTTTTTGTGAAAAACGCATTTTTCTTGGTGTTGTTGCATAATATATAGGGTGTTGAATAGCAACATAATTTTTCTATTCCTTCATTTTCAAAATTCCCGCGAAAATTTTATTTTTGAGTTTTCTCAAAAACTTATTTCTTTTAATAATTTAAAAATAAATTCGTAAACTAAATAAAATTCAGATTGAGGACACCTAAACCATCAATATCATCGGAAAACCCGGAACCACTCTAATTAACATATAACAGTGACCTTCATTCGGAGGAGACAGCGAAGAACGTCAGTCAACATTCAGGTGCAGCGGAGTCATCTAATAAACTATTCAGAAAGCAGAACGTTCCTTTGTGACAAATGTATAAGAAATTAACAGTAGAACAACGAGGCAATGGCCTTGTAAAATCAGCGACATGCCGACATCAGTATCGGAAATAGAAATACCATAATTATATCTTGAATACTAATGATAGAACATCGAAGGAACATGCCATAAAAATGACATATATAAAATTCAAGCTTCAAAAAGGAGCAACACAACTTATCAGCCACTTAGCAACTTCAGGGGAGAATTACAAGACGACTTGGAACACGATATAGCAACCCAAGATTGCTAGCAAATAACTATTTTAATTCACCGCTGTCTCTATCAAAATTGTACACAAGTCCGCAAATTAGAAAGTTTTTTCAATTTTGTGGAGACGATTCTAATTCTTAGAGGCGCTGGGAAGTAAGAAGGCCGCTATTCCACGTGCACAAATTACACAGCCTTTATACCGCGAATGAATGCAGAAACTATCTTAAACACTTTCCTGGGTACAACAGTGCAAAGGCCATCATAAATTAAAGTATTGCAATTTCTTTAAACGTTGGAAAGAGCAAGGTTGGTAAATAGTGCTAATCTTTGTGGGGAAGGGGAACGGGAACTTCGGGAAACACAACACATTTTAGGATTGCAACAACTCGGCATCGAAAACAGAAGTTACACCCAAAACCTTTGTAGTGAGTCAGCAACCATCAGTATTATTACCAATTGCCGTAGTAAGAGCAGCAACTACCACTGATGGCTCGTTAATTTACGAGCATTAATAGACCCAGGATCGCAGGCAACTCTAATTTCGACAAAGGCCGCTAGAAGGGAAGCAGACACTTGTCGGCACCTAGTTAACACTGACCTATCACCAAGGTCTGCTTTGTTTAAAATATTGAAGGTATGGTATTTGGGAACTTCAACCATCAACTGCTAGAGATGTACGTTGATACCACTAGATGGAGTCATCTCAACAAAATACAACTAGCTGCTCCACTGATTAATCGATCGCAGCCAATTGATTTAATATTAGGGGTTTATACGTAGACGACCTACTGGCCGTGAGAGACAGCATAGGAGAAAATCTTCTTGCATTACGAGAGCTAATGATTATCACCAACAAACTAGCTATGAATAGAAACTGGCCAATCAACCAAACGTTCATCATTAGCTGACTCATCCAACCTATAACAATTGAAAATTTGAATGCAAGGAACGCGGACGTCGGGGATTGGATGGAGAGAGCTGTTACCAGAAAATAAATACTGAATGGCTTAAATATGTAAATACAACGAAAATAAATTAGAAAGAGTTGCAAAGATTCGCGGTTGCATCGGATTACGAGATGCATCGAATCCATTCTAGTGGATTCGATGATCACGTTAAGTTGGATCAAGGATGAACCATACCGCTTCAAAACCTTTGAAGCAAACAGGATTTCAGCAATAAGGCTAGATATTGCATCACGTGGCATAACCTCATAACTTTTACTCCGTAGTAAATCGGTAAACCTATTTCTAGATGAAAATGGTTTGTCACATGTGAAAGGACGCCTACTGAATTCGGACATATGTACCAGCAAGAACTAAGAATTCAATAATTTTAGAAAAAAATATTCTTTTTACGCGTAAACTCATTGAAAAGGAACACAAAGACAAGGTACAGGGCGGAATACAATTGACATTAGAGTGTTCTGTTATCCTGTTGTAGCAACATCACCTATAACGCCGAAAGTAGCCTGTTGCTAAGTTTCCTATATTCTGAGTAAATTAGAAACCCAATACACCAGCAGGAAAAATTAATCGATTTAGCTTCAATGGCACAATCAACATGTTTGGTTCCGAGAGTCGCACCGCTTTTGAATCAGTCAACCGAAAACCAATGAAAGGTTGCAGGTTATAAAAACCAGCTGCTCAGATCAGAGCGAGCTGAATTCAATGCAACATATGGTGCGAACACCTAAAAATCGACGAAACAAGAACGGTCTACTAAGATTTCCAGCAGCTAAAGCGAATAAGTGATTAGCTCAGCTCAAGCAAGCATGCTATCTTTTAGAATGCGAAAGCTGTCCGGGACTAGATATTTAGAGAACATGACTGCGAGAATGCTGAGTTAACGTTTAGTCAGTGGATTACTACCGACAGATGGAATTTGAAAACCTTCTCACATCCGTTAACCGTGTGATTTTACCAACTTCAACAACAAAAAATCGTACAAATAATTTTTTTAATCAACAAAATTTTGTGATATCACGTATTTTCCACCATGTACATAATATATTTATTTCGAAATGAGTTGTATACTCAACTATACACAACACAACATATTATGTAGATATTCATTGGAGCAAATCGAAATGAAATCAATTCGATTGAATAGCAACTTTTGCTGTTGTTGTAATACCATCCGTTCCAGGAATAGGTTTCTATTTTTAATGAAAAATTTGAATTTTTTCTTTATATTTTTACCGATGTTAAAGGTATAGAAGCAAGACACATTTATCTAGTCCCCAAATTTATTTTTTATTCAATTACACGCCTATTTAATTTATAATTTTATGAGCTTTCAATTTCTTCTTGCTATGTAAACATAACTTTGAATTTTTTATGTTAACGCTTAATCAGCCAATACTCAGTGACAAGCGACGTTTGTTTGTAGTGAGGCTGGTAAAATTTTGCTTCTATAAATTCCTAATTGAAAACAATCCTCAGAGAATGAGTAGCCCAATTTCGGGGGTGGCTGTTCGATTGGACTGATGTTGCTAAATATTCAGGCAAAGGTAAGCGTCTTGAAAAAAATATTCTTCAAATTCTTTAACATACAAATCTTATAGTGGCAGCAAACTTATTGATGGTAACTCTTTTGTACACATAAGAGTAGTTGCACACATTACGAGTAGTTGCATAGCAACCACCCCTACAAGATACCATATAAACCGTATTCCAATTTAACCATAACTAGTGCAAAAGTAATTTTTAGTACAGCAACGCGCCAAAAATCGCACAAAAGGAACAAAACTCTAGGTGCAGACGACAAATATTTTTTTACACATGGGACTTGAGTTTTCTAGTTTAGTTTAGAATCTTACTAAATGCCAAGGTGCTTAAACATGTCGACTAATTGAATATTAATGCATTTGGAATCCCAACCAATGGAAAAACATTTTGAAAAATTATGATACATTACTTGGTTGAAGTTTGTCACGGTTGTACCGCCAGATAATTTGAATAAATTTAGTTTCATATTGTTCCAAAATGACGATCTTTTTTCTTCGGCATTTTTTCACAAGAGATGGTTGATCGAATTTTTCTTTGAAAGAATGAACGAAGAGGTATGAATCCGGCCTTAAATAGAATCTTTATTAAAAAGTCCTTGTACATTGAGCATGAGAAGACATATCGTTGGTTTTGTTCAGAAGTCAACAAAAACATCAACTTCTGGAGGTGGTTGTCACCTTTGTATTTGCGATCCTCCTAAACCACTACATCAGACTTGGATTGGCAAATCACCTGAGAGTAGAAATGGTATTTCGCCTAAAATCAATCTGATGAATCGCAATGTATCAAACATAATGAAAGGACAGTTATCGGCTTAACACCATTGGATTGCTTTGAAAGTTGACCAGTCACTTTTTGTGGAGTAGTTCCAATATTAATAACAGGTCATCCGAGTCTGATATTCTTAATGTTGGTTATGAGTCAACTTTTGTAAAACAAGAAGTCCTTGATTTAATCTGCAACTACACATCTAAACACAGGTTCAGTAGATATGGTTGATTTTCATAGCTAAGACACAATAAGCACATATTTTAGAGTGTCAGTGGCCCTATTCTGTCTTTCGCTGGGAATAGGGATTTGGGAAAAATATTTTCATAGCATTTTTGTCTAAATTGTATTTTTCTGGCCTACTGAAGGAATAAGTTTAGTGCAAAAATTTTCAAAACAAAGTGAATTGGGAAACTTTTGTTCCACAAAATTTTTATTGGGAAAAATATTTTCCCATTTCACTTTGTTTCAAAAATATTAACATCAAACATGTTCCCGCAGTAGGCCAGAAAAATACAATTTAGACAAAAATGCAATGAAAATATTTTTCCCAATTCCCTGGGAATAGGGCCCAGGGAAAGACAGAATAGGGCCACAGGAATCGATTGCTATGGGCCCCAATTTTGTAGCAATTGCTTTAGAGCATCATGCGGTGGGCCCAGGTTCCAGGTTCCAATTTTAAATTTTTTTTTTTAATTCGCACGATTTTATTAAAAGTCGATGAGGGAGCATGTCGAGTGCCAGAAATCGATTGCGATGGGTGCTTAATTTCTGCGAAATCCATTCAGAGAGTCGTTTTAAAGGGGCCGGGTCCCTTCGATTTAATTCTTTCATCACGCACGATCTCTATAAAAATTGCTTGAAGAGTGATTTTGAGTGCCAAAACTGACTAAGATGGCATGAATTTCGATAAAATTCGTTTGGCGGGTCCTCCGATGGGACCGAGTTCCATTTTTTTTTTTTTTTTTTGGTTTCCACCATTTTGATAAAAGTTGGTGAAGGGTGTTTTTCCAATACCACGAATCGATTTCGAACTTCGGGACAATTTGTTAAGGGTGCTTCTAAGGGTTGAAATTATTTGAAAACAAATTTAACTCTAACGATATCGATGAAAATTTGTGGGGGTGATTTTCGAGTGCCAGGAATTAATTGCGATGGTCCATATTCATGGTAGTTCTTGGGTTTATGGCCTTCATTTAAAATTTTATTTGGCTTGAATGATTTTGCTGAAATTTGGCAGGATAGAGTTTTCAAATGCAAGGAAACGATTACAGGGAGTTGCATGAAGGTGCGGTATGTCCCACCTATTGTGAAATGTCAAGAATCGATTTCGATAGGTTCTAATTTCGGGAAAATTTGTTTAGGGGATCCTGCGGTGGGGCCCAGGTCCAAGTGATTGCGATGAGTCCTAACTTTGGAAAAATTGGTGTAGGAGGTAGGGCTCGGGCCCCATTTATATATAAAACAAATGGCTTAACAATTTCAATAAAAATTCGTAAAGCGGATTGTCCAATGCCAGAAACCGATTCCAATGGGTCCTTATTCATGAGGTTCTTGGGCTTGGGGGTTTCTTTTAACACTTTAATGGGCTTGAACGATGTTGATGAAATTTGGCAGAACAGGGTTTTCAAATGCAATAAAACGATGAAAGTTACACCAAGACGAAAGATGTTGCATCATTTTGCGTTGTATTGCACCATATTACATGATGTTGCACCATGTTGATTACCATTTGCTAAATATTGGGGGGAAAGTGTTTTCAAATGCAAGGGAATGAGTGAAAGAGTTTTGATTTCTAAATAATTCATTTATTAATCCTCCAGTTGGGTCGTTGCCTGATGCTGAAACATCTTATAATGTTACACAATATTGTGTAATATTGCACCGTTTTGTGGGTTGTTGCACTATGTTTTGGGATATTGCGGTTGTTGAGAGATATTGTGTGCTATTGCACAGTTGTGTCATATTACAGAATGTTGCATAATGTGTGATGTTGCACCATTTTGCGCGATGATTCACCATGTTGCGACATTTGGTACGATGTTGTGTCATGTTGCTTTGTGTACTCGCATTATGTTCCATAATATTACGGAATGTTGCACCATGTTATGTTTTATGCGTTGCGGAGATATTGTATGCACTAACAAACAATATTGATTTGGAGCAATTCCTATCTAACTAACGTTTTAATCATAGCCTCTTTTTCACATTTTCGATGACCCCAAACGAATTTAGTTTCGTCTGATGAAGCCCGAGTCTTTTTAAGTAATAATTTTTTTAACTTGCACGATTTTGTTCAAAATTGGTGAAGGGAACACCAAGGAATGAAATGCCAGTGATCGATTTCGATGGGCACTTATTTCGAGAAAATTTGTTTATTTGGTGAGGCCCGGGTTCCATTTTTACACGTTTTTTCAACAGGAACGTTTAAGATAAAAATTGCGGTGAAAAAAATTCGTGAGACCTAATTTTGAAAAATTCATTTAGAGTCTATCGGTTTAAGTAATTTTTATAAAATGGGTTCTCCAGTGCTACGAATCGATTGCGATGAGTTTTAAAATCATGAACATTTGTTTAGGGAGTACGATTTTGTAAAAAACTTGAGAGAGCATATTTTCGAGTGTCCAGAAATGACTGTAATGAATCAAGATTTTGGAAAATTTGTTTATAGATCCGGTTTAGCACTCAATCGAAGGGGACGGAACTCAGATTAATGATGAAAATTGGAATTGGATGGAACTCGGTTGGTACGCTTTAAAACCACGAAGTCTTTAAAATGAATAGAACTAAATCATTACTTATCCAAGTGTAGCGTAATTATTACTTTCTTTTACAAAATAAAACTGAAGTATAGTAAACATGAAAATTATCAACGTCGAGATTTATGTTGATTTACCACTCGCTATACTACCGAAGTTCGAAAAAGTTGTTTTCGAGGTGGATTCTGTCTGTCTGTGCTCTTTCTATAGAAAACATTGACTAATTTGGATAAAAATTCATATTTGATTTTTTCCAAAAATTGGGCGGTCCGAGTGAAATTTGACAGAAATCGGCACACTGGAAGACAGCTTTTTCGTTTTATAGAAATATTTAAAAATCACGCCAACTTTTTAAAAAGCATAACATTTACGAGAAAATCTGTTAAAAACAAATCGATTCGAAGTTAAATTTGCAACAAAACTGGTTCACATCATTTTAAGAAAGGATTTCAATCATTTCATAGTTTATCTGGATTCGTTTAAAAACTTGGCGGGTCCTGCTTTTTTACGTGAAATATGGATAAATGATAATTAAACTAGTTTTTATCAGTTAATTTTCACCTGTTTTGTTTATTGATCACTATTTGATTTATATTGCGATTGAGGTTAGGCCTAAAATCAACCTCTCCAAGTTTCTAGTCAAGTTAAGTGCAGCTAATTTCTCATCCATTTACTCTATTGATAATCCATGTTTCACCACCAAATCGTTTCTGAAAGTTTAGGAAAATTGTTTTTTGCATAAAAATGAGTCGCGTCGTAATCGTCTTATTAAGCCTGGATATCTAGGGCCTTATTCACAATATGATCAAACGTAAAATGTGGCTTTTGAAAAAAGCAAAGCGAATTATTGACAATCAGCGATTCCAGCAATATGTTAATAATTACGTTTGTAAGGTGAAAGATAAAATTGAAGCTGCACGAAAATTTTATTACAATAGGAAGTTTGATAACTACTCCGGTGAATTTAAAAGGACGTGGCGTCAGTTAATTGTCCAATGCAAATGATATTAGTTCTGTTCTTACGTTCAGTAATTCTGATATTGCTAAGGAATTTAGCATATATTTTGGTAGTATCGCTTCTAATTTAAAATCTAGCGTCCAAGTTATAAACAGGAACCTGATGGCTAACATGTTTTAAGAAGCAAATTTTCAACTGGACTCTTTGTTAATATAAAGAGGTTTTCGACAGGGTCGATCACAGTCTTCTATTCACAAGCTTTTTAATATTAGTTTCAGAAGTAACATGCATAATTGGTTTAAATCATATCTATACAATCGCAGTCACATTGTTAGGTGTTCCACATGGCTCCGTTTTGGGACCTCTTTCGTTTTCAATATAAGTTAATTCAATCTTTAATGCGAATTTGTCAGGTTCAATTGTTGCCTTTACAGATGACATGGGCCGGACATGGATTATCACCGCTGGTTGTTACTCAAACATGTCGCATACTGCGTTTCACAGCTGATATCAAGTACTAGTGAAAAGAACTACTATTTTTAACTCCTTGAAAATGTCAAATTTTATTATTCCAAAGAAACATTATTTTATTGCAAAGTAAAGGGCACCGGAAACTTATCGTTTGCGTGGAAATTTACTGTAAGCATGCTTCATCGCATACAACGTGCAAAGAATGTTTTCAACGATTAAAAATTATGATTTTGGCATTGAAGATAAAGAGCATGGAAAATCACCCAAAAAAATTGAAGACGCTGAATTGTAAACGTTATTGGGTGAAGATTCTTTCCAAACACAGAATTGGCTGTAGCATTAAATATTTGACTGTTTCAAAACGTTTACAAACAATCGAAATGGTTCAAAAAGCTAGCATCTGGGTTTCTCATGAATTAAAAGAAATAGACTTCGAATGTTGAAACCCTGTAGTTACTGTAGATGAAAAATTGGTTTATTATGAGAAACCAAAACGCAGACAATCTTGGGTGAAGCTAGTCCATCGCAACCAAAACGAAATATTCATTGCAATAAGGTTATGCTCTGTATCTGGTGGGATCAGAAAGGTGTGGTATATTATGACCTACTGGAATCAGGTGAAAAGATCAATGGCGATGTCTACCGACGACAGCTAATACATTTCAAGCGAGCTATAGAGGAAAAACGACCAATGACACTATTCTCGGGGAATAGGGAACTGAGGAAAGAATTTATATGTGATTTCTGTTCAAATATTTTTTTCGGCCTACTGAGGAGAAATGTTTAATGTAAATATTTCTAATTTGGGAATAATGTTTCCATTTGTTTTCAAAAAAAAAAAAATAACACTAACTTTTTACCTCAGTATGCCAGAAAAATATGTTTAAATAAAAATTACATATAAATTCTTTCCCCAATTCCCTATTCCCGGGGAATTGCCAGAATAGTGCCACAGATTGGATGAATAGACAAAACAAATTAATTTTTCAGCACGGCAATGCAAAACCAATCCGAAAATTGGAAAAGTTCTAGCTACAGACGGGGCATACCTTCAATAAATAATCCAATTTTAAACTAGCAGGTGTGTTTTATTTTAATTTTTTTATTTCACACGCTCAATATATAAAGAAAAAATCAGTAAGTTACCTGCTGTGAGGTGGACCCCAATCACTCTTTGTGGAGTAGTTTCGACATTAATAACAGCTTCATCAGAGTTTGGTTTGGCTCCGGTGGCAAAGTGGTCAGCATGCTTGATCCAGCGACCGGAGGTCCCGGGTTCGATTCGCGGTGGTGACAAGGAAAAGTTTTCACGGCTAGTTTAGGACCAATGAATTAATCACTCATTATCCGAAATGAAAATTTGATTATGAAACCTCTTGATGGGATATAGTGCCAGAGAAAGAGAGAGAGAGTTTGGTTGTGAGCCAATATTTGTAAAACAAGGCATCGTTGATTTAATCTGCAAATACAATGTGACGAACAGTATTGTCAATGAAACACGATTCATTTATTTTAACTATGGGTCCTGATTTTGTAGTAAGTGGCTTGAGTTTTTGTTTTTTTTTTGTTCGCAGGGATTTTCATTTGAAGGAATCAGGATTGAGATTAGTTCAGATTTCGGGAAAATTCATTCAGATGGTCGAACGGGCCCAGATGCCTTTAATTTTTTAGGTCGCACGATTTTTATATAAATTGATGAGGGAGGGTTTCGAGTGCCAGGAATCGAATGTAACGAGCTTTATTTCTGGAAAATCCATCAAGAGAGTTGTTTTATGGAGCCCGAGTTCCTTTCTTTAATTTTCTTTTCAACTCGCATGATTTTTATAAATATTGCTGCTTCGAGCACCAAAAACCGATTATGGTAGGTGCGGATTCCGGGAAAATTTATTTAGCGGGTCCTCCGGTGGAGGGAAAGGGTGCGGTTTCCATTAATATTTTTTTTTGGTTTCACGATTTTGATAAACATTGGTGAAGGAGAATATTTCAAATATCAAAAATCGTTTAAGATTGGTTCTAATTTCGGGAAAATTCTTTCTTGGAAAGGGGTCTTTCGTTGGGGCCGGGATAATTTTTTGTCGGCTCGACCGATTTTGATAACAATTGCAGTAATTAGGAGGGGATTTACGTGTGGTAATTATTCCAATGGTTTTTATCTCTGGTGATTCTTGTTCAAGGGGCCTTCATTTAACATTTTATTTGGCTTGAACTATTTTCATGAAATTTGGCAGGTCAGGATTTTCAAATGCAAGGAAATGATTACAAGGTGGGCTAATCCTTTTCAAGGAGTTTACATTTTGAAAAAATTCATTCTGAGGTTTTCCAGATGTGCCGGCATGTTGCACCATGTTGCGGGATGTTGCATATTATTGTGCCATGTCGCATAATGTTATACGATATTACGCCATGTTGGGTGAAGTTGCGGTATGTTGCACCTTATTGTAATATGCCGGGAAACGATTTTGATGGATTCTATATTCTGGAAAATTTGGATTTCCGGGCGCCAGTAATCGATTGCAATGAATCATTATTCATAATGGTTCTTGGGCTTGGGGCCTTCTTTTTACACTTTATTAATGGTTTTCGAATACAAGGATGTTGACCATATTACGTTATCTTCCACCATGTAGCATGATGTTTTAAAAAGTTGCGTGATGTTCTACCATGTTGCGTTATGTTGCATCATCTTGTGAGCAGTTACACAACGCCGAACGATGCTGCATCGTTTTGCGATATATTGCGCAATGTTTTTTATTTAGCTTGAACGAATTTGTTAAAAATTGGCGGGCTAGGGTTTTCGAATGCAAGGAAACTATTTCAAAAGTTCTAATTTCTGAATAGTTCTCCGGTTGGGCCGTTGCATGATGTTGCTTCAGATTATGGGAACTTTCTGCGGGAATATTTTGGAATATTGCATCAAGTTGCGTCATATCGCCTATTATTCCGTGTTGTTGCATCATGTTGCTTGATGTTGCATACCGTTTAGGCATATTGTGCGATGTTGCACTATGTTTCGTCATATCACATAATTTTACATGTTGCGTAATGTAGAACCACGTTATTTGTGTGATGCTTCACCATGTTCCGCGATTTTGTTCCATGTTGCGTCATGTTACTTCGCGTTCAATACTGTGCTTTTCTTTAATTAGATATCAAGCATTATACTCAATAACATTGCGGAACGTTGCACCATGTTGGTTTTGCCCCTATCGGGATTCAAACCCGATACTTCCCGATCCTAACGCCAAAGCTTAGTCGGTGAAAAATTTGTTCTCGAGCAATTTTGTTTTGTAATTTTACAGAAAAAACGACAACTACGGTTTGCGATTACGAGATTACGAAACATACACACCAGACACAACACATGATAAATTGATCTTTGGAATCGATTAAACGGAAGATATTTATGGTACAACTAAATGGAATATAGAAAACGACGTGATATCAAAAATATGCAATACAATGCATTTTGGCATATGAGTTCATAAGAATCAAATTCCGCTTCTCAATGCAACATGGAAATTCAATATCACCAAAATTCGAATTGTCAGTTAAAATGTTTAGTTTATTAGTTTATCTTAACATTGGTTTAAACTAAATATAACTTACGAGGGCAAATCAAAAAGTCTTGCAATATCATATGAAAAAAAAGAGTGAGTGAGACAGCAATATTTTTATTTTTCGACATAATCTCCTTTAAGGTTTATACATTTGTCACATCGATCAATTAACTTGCCTAAACCCTCTAAAAAAAAAGATTTCTTTTGCTCCATAAAATATTCATTTACAACAGACTGTACTTCATAGTCACTGGAAAATTTCCGGCCCCTTAGTGTTTTTATCAAATTGGGAAACAGAAAGTAGTCACTGGGTGCCAAGTCTGGATTTTACGGTGGATGCGGAATTTCCACGAAGCCGCAGTCTTTTAATGCAGCTTGAGCAATATTAGCCTTGTGCACGGGTGCATTGTCGTGAAGAAGCAAGATTTTTTCCTAACTTTCCTTGGCCATTTTTTCCGGATCGCTTTTTTCAATTTTCGCAAAATCTCTGCGTAATATATGCCTGTGATTGTGGTTTTCGGTGGCATATAATCGATTATCAAAATTCCTTCAGCATCCCAAAAAATTGTTGCCAAAACCTTACCAGCAGACGGTTGAGTTTTGAATTTCTTTGGTGGTGGTTCACTACGTTTAATCCATTGCATCGATTCTTGTTTGGATTCCGGATCCCATTGATGAAGCCATGTTTCATCGCCTGTTATTATGTTATCCAAGAAATTTTCTGGATCTTCTTTGTACATATCTAAAATCGCCTTTGAAGTTTGAACGCGCATTTTTTTTTGTTCTCCATTCAACAAACGGGGAACCCATCGCGCACTTACTTTCGACATGTGAAGGTGGTCATGTAATATAGTATATGTGGTACCGTATGAAAGAGAAAGTCTTCACGCTAACTGCGGAACAGAAATACGCCGGTCCTCCAATACAATAGATTCGGCCAAAATTAAGTTTTCATGGCTAATGGCATCTACTGGCTGACCCGAGCGGTTGTCGTCTTCTAATGACTCCCGACCACTTTTGAATAATTTTACCCACCTTGTTACTGTGGCATATGATGGTGCAGATTCGCCGTAAACTTTTGATATATAGTTGAATATATAAATTGCATTTCGTCCATCTTTACAGAAAAATTGAATAACGGCGCGATATTCAATTTCATTCATTTTAAGAAAAATTCAAAACACATGTTACTAAATTGACAAAAACAAATGAACTGTAAAATTTACATCGAAATGTTCTTCTAGAAGTTTCATCGCGATAAAAAATGGTTTTGAAAAATATATTGTTGTCTCACTCACTCTGTTTTTTCATATGATATTGCAAGACTTTTTGATATACCCTCGTATCTTGTTTAAAAAAATCCGAGTAATTCAATAATTAGAAATTGTACTGTTACCAAACTACAGAAACGATAATTGGTAATGTTTAAATTTTCGATAAAGATGAAATAAGATTTCTAAAATTTGTACATTTAACTAAACTTTTAACACCTTTCATTAAATATACATCATGGGTTTTGCACGAAAAGACTCTATATATGATTACCAAAGCATAAAAATTGACACACCCATTCCCCCCTTAGAAACAAAATCTTTTAACATTCTTATCACTTTTCTCCTATGTTTAATAATCTAAATCAGTAATCTTAAAATAATTTCTTTTATAAATTAAATTTTAATCTTATGGTGAAAAAAAGTTAAAATAGTAACTTTAATATACGAAGAATACAAAACTTTTAAATCAAACATTAATTTTCTCTTATCTTTATGAAACCCGTTACCGATAAAGCAAAAGCAATGCTGTACTATTGGCACAATCGAGTGTTACGAACAAATACAGGGTTATCTAAAATATTTTTATAAAATTCATATGCAAATACCATATCTTATTACAACATTATTATATTTCTTCAAAGTAAATAAGTTATTTTATTATAAAATATAAAAAAAAGCAAAAAAATAATAAAAAGTTTAAAGATAGATTGAAGCTTTTTCTTATATCGTCTTAAAAAAGAGGAAAAAACTTTTCTCGTTCGAGTATGTGTATTTCGAAATATTTTATACTTGGAGTTTTCTTCTTCTTCTTATTATTATTCTTTATTTTAATTTAATCTAACTCGTCTTGTTAGTTTAATGATGATATAAGTACCTAGTTGGTGCCCTCCTAGTTTACCAGCATTTTAATATTTTATAATATGTATACCGTATGTGTTACAGGTTCTTCGTTTGCAGAAAGAAAATATGCTTAACAATTTGTTGTCTTGTGTATATGATAATGAAGATGGTGACGATATGGTAATGTTAAAAGATCAAAAAGGTTATTCAAACATGGGTCGACCGTAATATGACCTACCTCACCTTGAAGATATGAAACGGTTTTGGCAACAAAATTATAATTTTTCAAAAAATTAAATAATAGTTTTTTAGGGTACGGCACGCATTTCCATAAATTTTCCCTATACTCTCCCTATACATACTCTTTCTTACCAAAACTTATTATTAAGCTTTTTTTTTGTATGTGTGTGCGTGTATATATATAAAGTTTAAAAAAATGTTGGACTTTATTTATTTAATTTAGGTCTTTCTCATTTGTGTATATAAATATAAAAAAGTTTTTGTAAATTGTTAGTTTAGTACATGTTTAGTTCAGAATTTCAGATTTAGGTTAGTTCATATCAGATGAAAATTAATTTTAGAATATTTCTTTTACTTTTGTTATTACTTGTACCCCTACCCCTATACACACACACACACAAAAATTTTGGTTAATGCACAAACGGTGTTTCTGTATTAAGGAAAAGTAAATATTAGAGTTTTTCATGATGAACGTTATTTTTAGCACGCGCAAGGTACCATACCTCTTCGCAGATCGTGGAAAAACATCGGTTTTATGTGTTTTAGAACGTGATTGTTCAAATATAGATTTTAATCAGGGATGGACCCATATACAGTCAAGGACAAAATTATTTGTGTTTCGTAAAAAGTGGAAAATGTTTCAGTAAAAGTAAAAATTTCAGCTAGAAACTTAATTAATTAAATTTAATTTTTGTTGTTATATTTATTGTCGTTTATTTCATTTCAATTGCAAGAAAAAACAAAAAAAAAGTACAAAAAAAATACAATCGAAATAACAAAGTAAAATATAAAAATTCATAAACACGAAAAGTTAATTGTGAGAAAAAATATATAGAAAATTAATAAAATAATTCGCTAGTATTACAATTACATAGTATTGTTATATATATAGACAATATTCCAATGTAAATGTAAATATACGTCAGTCGTCGCGACCTGTATACTAATTTTGTTCGAAAACCGCGGCTTGAGAGTTGAAAGTTTTTTTTGTCGTTTCATCAACAAACATACATCAATCAATAATAATATTAATTTTGCGCATCTAGTAGGTTAGTGAAACAGCAGCACAACTCCCAACGAGTTCAAGTCTCAGTTTTCGAACAAAATTTGTGCTCTGATGCGAAGACTGAGTTTTTCAAGTCAATAATCTCTTTCGTTCGAAACCGATTTTTCGATTCTTACAAATTTTTCATCTATGAGTCAAAAATTCAAAAAAAAAAGTTTTAATCCACATGAATATAAGCAAAAAAAAAACAAATGGGAAAAATTATTTGTACATTACTATAAAAAATCGCTAATAACGAGAGTCCTTTAGTTTTTTTTTTGTTTCCTTTTGTTTTTCTTGGTTTTTTTGTTTTTTTTTTTAAATGATCAAGTGTTTGTTTAGTATTAATTTTTGACGCCACGGGATAAGTAATATTTCAAAAAAATGGTGGAAACAAAAGAGTTATGATGCTGGAGTGCTAATTAATGAAGTGGCTTAAATGTACAATTGCCATAAAAATTTACAATCACGTATCAAATTCGGGAATCTCAAACCAAAAATAGCTTAATAAACATCCAAGGAAGGGGACGGAAAAGAGCTACCACATCAAAAGAATGATGATTCAGCTTATGCAACGAAATCCTATAAATAAAATAAAATCTTTGCTAAGTCAAATAAATAGCTCAAGAAAAAATAAAATCACCGAAAAAACTGTTCGGATGCGTCTTCGTAAAGCAAATTTTAAAACTTATGTGATACAAAAGACACCATTCATAAGCTTGAAGAATAAAGTACCCCGATTCAAATTTGCACGTACAGGTATTGTGGACGGACGAATCGTGTTTTTTTCCTTAGATGGAACCTATGGAAAAGCAAATTTTTTACTCAACACCCAAAAATAAGAAAAATTGCAATATTACAATGCCAACTGCCCGAATGGAGCTAGCCCGAATTTTCAGCCCGAAATTTTAATTTTTTCATGAGTATAAAGAAAATTTATGTCAAACGCAAATCATAACTATTAATTAATTGTGTATTAAATGAATATCGAACTAATGGTGGCTTCTAAATTTTGATAAAAATAATACAAAAAAAAAGTATTACTGTTGAAACTACAAATTAAAAAAATTACTAGGTCATGTCATTAAATTCAGCTTGAGAAAAAGTTTATCGAATCTTAATTGGATTATATTCTATTATACGAGTATCTCGCCTTATAAACGATTCACGAGCCTTGACCTATGTATATCACTAAAGCTGCTAAAGATTTGACTAGAAACCGACAAAATTTCGGAAAAAATCTATCTGTAATTATCTGGATATAGTCGTTTGAATATCGCCTTACAAACGATTCACAACCACTTCACTTATACAATAGGATTCGTTAAAATTTTGGCTACAAAACTAGAATATTTCCTGAAAAATCCTTACGGGATATAGTCGTTTGAATCTCTTCTCACAGGCGATTCACGAGCACTTGCCATATGCCACCGCATTCGTTGAAGTTTTGACTACAAACTGAGAGATTTGTAGAAAAATTCTTTCTGGAATTATCTAAATATAGTCGTTTGAATCTCGACTCGTAGGCGATTCACGAGTACGAATCCGGCGATATATTCCAAGTGCTCGAAAATCGCCTCTGAGACGAGATTCAAACGTCGATAAATTATTTTTTTAAATCTCTCAGTTTGTAGGCGATATACAACTTTCTTGATAGTTATAGTTTAGTATTGCTAATGGGCTTTTTGAACTGAATATCGGGCTAGCTTCATTTAAATGAAGAGTTTAGGTCTGACTGGGCTACCAATAAGCAATAGTAATATATCTTAAAAATACATAAAAGTACTTTTAGAATTTTGAGCTGAATGTTATACATGTCATGACGTTGTATCATGACACTATTTACTGTCGCGATAGTGACATTTTTCGGGCTGGGATAGTAAACTCTCACGATAGTGATAGTTTAGTGTTGCCATCGCGTTTTTTCAGGCTGAATATCGGGCTAGTTTCATATACATATGCGAACACGTCATAGTAATGGTTTGGTGGTGTTTCAGCGTTAATGGCGTAGGAGAACTAATACAGCTGTCGGGTAAGGTGACGTCAAGCATGTATCTGACTGTCATTAATGCTCGTGTTTTTGTTTCTGGCTGTCATTTGATTGGAACTGATTTTATTTTAGAACAGGATAACGCTCCAATCAAAAAAAGTATGTTTATTACTAAATTTCTGAAAAATGTGGGTCAAGAAACATTAGACTAGTCAGCACTGAGCCCGAATCTTAATATTATAGAAAATCTGTGGCATTATATACAATAAAAAAGGACGACATTTATTGATAGACAGCCAAATGAAACATTCGCAGAAATAAAAAGCATCTGAGAGCAGATCCTCAAGCCCCCCAAGAAAGTTTAGTCCAATCGATATCAAACCGCCTGCATGAAGTTGTTAAAAACAAAGGTGGAAGTACATTTTACTAATCCTACCAGAAAAATAAAAGAATTATAGATAATTCAGTTAGTTTTAATAAAGAACAGGTAAGGTACAAATAATTTTGTCCATTTGTTTTTTGGCTAACAACAAAAATTACATTTATTTAATTATGTTTTTAGCTGAAATTTTTGAGTGTGTGACGAAATCTCGGTTTTCAAAATTCCGGGTTTTAAAATCCTGGATTTCTAAATCCTGGTTTTGTATAAAGAAAACCCGATTTTTAGGAAATCCCGGTTTGAATTTTTAAAATTTGACATATGGGGGGAAAATGGGCCAAATGAGTTTGCGTTAAAGTTCTAGAAAAATGCTAATAGGCATGAAATTTGGATGGAGGGCTAAATGTCCGTGAGAGTTATCGAAGCCGTCAGCCAAACAATTATTGCATTTCAAAATGTTGCATTAACAAAACATTGCCTTTTCTTATTAATCTGGCAACTACAAAATGTTGCAATTACAAAATGTTGCAAGTACCAAATCTTGCAATTAAAAAACATTGTTAATTATTTTGTGCAATTAGAACTAGAACACAAGTAAACCGGGATTTTGAAAACCGAAATTTCGAAGTAAACCCAAAATGTTTACTTTACCTGAAACATTTTCCATTTTTTACTAGACACAAATAATTTCGTCCTTGACCGTATATAAAGTTGGCCCAAATTCTAACTAAAAACAATCTTTATGGCAATACTAAAATATACAAATTTTAAGTATACGCAAGTGTCAGCCCAAAAATTTTTAAAGACTCATTTTTTCTATATATCAACCCCAAAAAAGAAAAACCTCCATGTTTTAATGTCGGCCAAAAATTAAATTTGTCGTGATACTATCGTGATACCGTCGTAATCTAAAAATATTACTGCCAACCCAGAAAAGTAAAATAAAACGAAATCTGTATTTAATTTTAATTTTGGGTCGGACTAATTTGTGCATGGCTCCTGAATATGAATAGCATTTATATTTAAGTATGCATCAGAGCATTATACGACATAAATATTTGTTGGGGAATCGGAGGCTTAAGAGCTCCCGTTAGTCTTTATTCCCCTATTCATATTCAGCCGCCATACTCAAATTAATCAGAAACAGAATTAAAATCAATTACATAGATCGTTGAAAGGTACTATCATCGGAATATTGACTACGGGGAGCCCTTAAGTCTCCGATTCTCCAACAAATGTCAATAGTTAATATTTCATTATGTTTTCATTTTTGATTTGAAAGTAGTGTTTTATATATCATTCGGGTTTGACAGTTTCAAGACAGATTTATTTTTGAGCTGACATTAAAATATGACGGGTTTGCTATGGCAACAGATTAAATTTTGATTTAACGTATCGAAAATATAAATGTTTGGTAGATCCTTGATACAGTAAATGGTCGTATATTTTGCGTGTCGTGAAATACTTTAATATTTTTGAGGTTAGAATTTTTGGCCCAACTTCAAATACACTAGGAATCTTCAATATAAACCTCAGGAAAGATGGAAAAGAACATTTCAGTTTCTGAAACAATTCAAATGAGACAACAGCCAGAATTTGTCCTCCTTTTTTCTATAGCGCAGTAGGAACGTGAGTTACAAAACTCTCAAGGTACTTAAGTGCCACTAATAACGGAAAAAGATTATTGGCCGATTGAGGAACCGCCAAGTGCAGAGGAAATTTTTGATATTGTAAAGGCAATGAAGGCAGGAATGGCCGGTGGTTTGGGCCGGATACCTTTACAATTAATAATCTCTTTACCTAAAGAAGGGTGGAATCTATTCCAATCCTGAAGAGTGGATGGAAACAGTTCAAATACCATTTAAGAAAATTCCTAATCCAAAAACATTATCTGATTTCAGAAGAATCATAATTACCGATGTAGGATATAGAATTTATGCCAAGATACTATACTTAATAGAATATTAAAATACTCGGAAACATTAGGTTCGTATCAAGCTGCTTTTCTAAAAAACAGGTCAACAGACGATTACATGTTTGTGGTGGAATGATGGAAGAGGAATGGAGTCATGGAAGAACGCTTTTCGTATTGTCTTTGGGCATTTGTCGAGCTTTTGATAGCGTTGATCTGGCATCTGTCACCAGTATGCATAAATTTGGAAATATTCCGCACCACCTAATCAACAGGATTGTAAAATTTGTCTTTGGGAGAAAACATCTATATTATAGTACCAGCAAAGAAGACAAATGAAAGAAAAAAATATTGGAATGAAACAAGGTGTTCCATTGTCGCCCCACTTGTTCAATATCGTTCTAGATAATGTCTTACAAACGTTATCAGAACTTCTACCATAAGTTAAATTGAACCAGGATGAGGAGATTGTGTTGCCGTTACTAATGGTCTATGCTGATGACATAATAATATTGCACACAAATATGCCACAACTGTCAAATATTGTAGAGGAGGTCATTATTGTAAAGCCTACCGTTTCAAATAACGACAGTAAATCGGAAATTCTTATAAGATCTCCTTTAGAAGATTATCAGGAAGTACGAGAATTGAACATAGGAGGCAAGTTGATAAAAGTAAAGATCACTATAAAATATCTGGGTACACATATTTCAAGTGGTCTTAGTAGAAAAGAAACAGCGAAAGTGTGATGTGGTAAGGCGTTAGAAGTGAGCAAAAGTTTATCTTTGTTTATTAAGAAAAATAAACTACCTTCCGAGACCGCCATAAAAATGTATAAAGCTATCATAGCTCCACTCTTCACGAACGGTTTAAAAACCAGTAACGCTAACAAAAGCTAATAGATTAAAACTTAAACGTTATGAAAGAAGAATTCTCTCAGAAATGTTAAAATTCTCATCTTTCAGGTCGGTCAGGAGAAGTGTCAGGGCGGCATTATCAGGAAGAACATTACAAAGAGAGTAACAGTTTATTGCATTTGGTATTGGGGTCATGTTCTAAGAAGAAACGGAGGCCATATGTTAAATTCGGTGATAAGGTACACCCACGATCAGAAGAAAATTGGTCGACCTTGCTTCACATGGAAGAATAATTCTGATCAAGAATGACAATATTGCTCGCCAGAGATAAAAAAGAAACTAAAAGAAAAAGAGATTTACGATTTGATAAATGCATCTTCAGGCGATTCATCTAGTCAGGGTTGGTCAAACGAGAATGAAGTATTGTGATTTTATATGTAGAGATGGTGATGTTGCGATTTGATTACCTTTTGTCCTATGTACAGGGTTATGATGTTAACTGAGATCATTGGAGCAGACAAAATCGTAATATTATTGTAAACTATTGAATATTTTATTATATTATTATTTTTACTTTATTTAATATACATTATTAATTTATTTTAATTTATTTATGAATGTACATAAATTTATATTTTTCCTGATTTTAATACATGTTTGTCCCAAAAGTTTCCCTATGTCCGCTTACATAATACACATGCCTCGTAAAATGTATACTTCAATCAGAACTTTTGATTATTTTGGCCGAAGAAACAGAAAAGCTTTGGTGTTTGATGTACTACCAGAGCCATCTATGATTTTGAAGAGCCGTAATATTAAAAAGAGAGCTTTCAGTAGAGGGGAAGCTTTTATTGAATTACTATAAGAAACCGTGGTAATTGGAAAATTTTTGAACATGAATTTATGAATAAAAAATTAAACAACTCATTTAAATTTTAATTTTATATTTTTAATAAACTATTCAAAAAACACATATTTGAAAATCAGCCATCATAATGTAGTATTTATTTGGTAAATTTAAACTAAAGCGGAGCATAAATTTATTAATTTTCTATAAAAATGAGCTTTCCGTTTAGTTGTGTAGGTTTATAAAGTAAGATAATAAAGGGTGCTGCCGCGGATTCCTCTTACATCCAATTTAAAATTTAGTTTTATAAAAATTTAACTTATTTGGTATATTCTGGTCACATGCACATCAGAATTTTTGAGCTGCACGATGCATTTAATAGCAATCTAAACATTCCCCATTTATAACAAAATTAAAGGGAAAACGTGAGCTGAAACGAAATTTTATGAATCACCATGTAGAAACAATAATATTATTCATATAATAAAATTTATACATCAAAATCTATTTACGAAAATTATTTTTGTATACAAATAATCAACGATGTCATGATTTTCTTAATTAAATATTATTACAAAACAGAACAAAACGTAAAAAACTTCAATTTTATCCGACTGCAAAACCGAGCTTTCTGTAATTTGAAAATCCATTTACAGATGTCTCTGTAATAAATTTATTTGAAATTACAGAAAAGCGTAAAATAATTAAATAACTATTTACGAAAATAAACCATTATTGTAAGTTAAGCGCGAAATCTTTAATATAATAATTTAACATAATTAATAAAACTCAAAACAATTATAAATATTATTTATTATTCGGTTGGCATAAACAAAACTTTTCGTCATAAAATATTCACCATCATAGTTGCTACGCGCTGTAAAATAATAATAGAAAATTGTCACAATTTTTCCAAATTTGTTATTTTTTTCAATCTAATTCGCTGGTGTTGCGTTTCTCAGTTGAAGGAGATCTCCATAATCTATTGAACCAGGTAGTATACATAAATGAATTGTTAAATTTTCGAAACAAACATTTGGATTTTAAAATTTTCAATTTTTGGCCGCCATATTGTTTTCTAAATTTATATTTAGCGACATCTTTTGATTGGTTTTGTAATTGCGAAAAGTTCTATAATGTTTTTATTTTATGAAGCTCCGTTTTGTTTATACTACAGGATGAAACAGTATAGCCTGCGAATTTGTTGCGATGAAATTTTTAACAAATAACGAAAAAAAAGTTTTCAAAGTTTGTTCATCAACAATGTTGTAATAGAATCCAGAACACAATAACCCCCAAATTACATAGCTACTCAAAAAACGGTTGTGAAGTTTGTCCCAAAAAAAATCCCGTGTACATATACAAATCCAATTAGAAATTTGTAGTGCAGAACAGTATTAGTATTTACACTGTTAAAATAAAATATTCGCGAAATAACTATATTATAATAGACAGAGACGGAAATACGTGCCACATTTTTTCATATTCGATTTATGTATTTGGCAAAGATGAAAGAAAGAGTGAGAAATAATCGAGAAAAATTAAAACACATTAAGCCCTCGCAAATCTAATCAATTTTATTGGTTTGAGTAGTTTAAATGTAAATAAATTCTGAATATCCTAGAGTTTGTCGGAAAATTTCACTATGTCCAAATGTTAGCTTTAGGTTGACACAATCAAATAAATTCAGAGCCATTTCCATATCTAGTGGATAGGTGTCATTTTTCACTCTCGCAATTCTAATCAGTTTTATTGGTTTGAGTAGTTTTAATTTAGATAAATTCTGAATATCCTAGAGTTTGTCGGAAAATTTCACTATGTCCAAATGTTAGCTTCAGGTTGATACAATCAAATAAATTCAGAGCCATTTCCATATCTAGTGGATAGGTGTCATTTTTTGCTCTCGCAAATCTAATCGATTTTATTGGTTTGAGTAGTTTTAATTTAGATAAATTCTGAATATCCTAGAGTTTGTCGGAAAATTTCACTATGTCCAAATGTTAGCTTTAGGTTGACACAATCAAATAAATTCAGAGCCATTTCTATGTCTAGGGGATAGGTGTCATTTTTTGCTCTCGCAAATCTAATCGATTTTATTGGTTTGAGTAGTTTTAATTTAGATAAATTCTGAATATCCTAGAGTTTGTCGGAAAATTTCACTATGTCCAAATGTTAGCTTCAGGTTGATACAATCAAATAAATTCAGAGCCATTTCCATATCTAGTGGATAGGTGTCATTTTTCACTCTCGCAATTCTAATCAATTTTATTGGTTTGAGTAGTTTTAATTTAGATAAATTCTGAATATCCTAGAGTTTGTCGGAAAATTTCACTATGTCCAAATGTTAGCTTCAGGTTGATACAATCAAATAAATTCAGAGCCATTTCCATATCTAGTGGATAGGTGTCATTTTTCACTCTCGCAATTCTAATCAATTTTATTGGTTTGAGTAGTTTTAATTTAGATAAATTCTGAATATCCTAGAGTTTGTCGGAAAATTTCACTATGTCCAAATGTTAGCTTTAGGTTGACACAATCAAATAAATTCAGAGCCATTTCCATATCTAGTGGATAGGTGTCATTTTTCACTCTCGCAATTCTAATCAATTTTATTGGTTTGAGTAGTTTTAATTTAGATAAATTCTGAATATCCTAGAGTTTGTCGGAAAATTTCACTATGTTCAAATGTTAGCTTTAGGTTGACACAATCAAATAAATTCAGAGCCATTTCCATATCTAGGGGATAGGTGTCATTTTTTGCTCTCGCAAATCTAATCGATTTTATTGGTCTGAGTAGTTTAAATGTAGATAAATTCTGAATATCCTAGAGTTTGTCGGAAAATTTTACTATGTCCAAATGTTAGCTTCAGGATAGGTGTCATTTTTTGCTCTCGCAAATCTAATCGATTTTATTGGTTTTAGTAGTTTTAATTTAGATAAATTCTGAATATCCTAGAGTTTGTCGGAAAATTTCACTATTTCCAAATGTTAGCTTCAGGTTGACACAATCAAATAAATTCAGAGCCATTTCCATATCTAGGGGATAGGTGTCATTTTTTGCTCTCGCAAATCTAATCGATTTTATTGGTCTGAGTAGTTTAAATGTAGATAAATTCTGAATATCCTAGAGTTTGTCGGAAAATTTCACTATGTCCAAATGTTAGTTTCAGGATAGGTGTCATTTTTTGCTCTCGCAAATCTAATCGATTTTATTGGTTTTAGTAGTTTTAATTTAGATAAATTCTGAATATCCTAGAGTTTGTCGGAAAATTTCACTATTTCCAAATGTTAGCTTCAGGTTGACACAATCAAATAAATTCAGAGCCATTTCCATATCTAGTGGATAGGTGTCATATTTTGCTCTCGCAAATCTAATCGATTTTGTTAGTTTGAGTAGTTTAAATTTAGATAAATTCTGAATATCCTAGAGTTTGTCGGAAAATTTCACTATGTCCAAATGTTAGCTTCAGGATAGGTGTCATTTTTTGCTCTCGCAAATCTAATCGATTTTATTGGTTTTAGTAGTTTTAATTTAGATAAATTCTGAATATCCTAGAGTTTGTCGGAAAATTTCACTATTTCCAAATGTTAGCTTCAGGTTGACACAATCAAATAAATTCAGAGCCATTTCCATATCTAGTGGATAGGTGTCATATTTTGCTCTCGCAAATCTAATCGATTTTGTTAGTTTGAGTAGTTTAAATGTAGATAAATTCTGAATATCCTAGAGTTTGTCGGAAAATTTCACTATGTCCAAATGTTAGCTTCAGGATAGGTGTCATTTTTTGCTCTCGCAAATCTAATCGATTTTATTGGTTTTAGTAGTTTTAATTTAGATAAATTCTGAATATCCTAGAGTTTGTCAGAAAATTTCACTATTTCCAAATGTTAGCTTCAGGTTGACACAATCAAATAAATTCAGAGCCATTTCGATATCTAGGATAGGTGTCATATTTTGCTCTCGCAAATCTAATCGATTTTGTTAGTTTGAGTAGTTTAAATTTAGATAAATTCTGAATATCCTAGAGTTTGTCGGAAAATTTCACTATGTCCAAATGTTAGCTTCAGGATAGGTGTCATTTTTTGCTCTCGCAAATCTAATCGATTTTATTGGTTTTAGTAGTTTTAATTTAGATAAATTCTGAATATCCTAGAGTTTGTCAGAAAATTTCACTATTTCCAAATGTTAGCTTCAGGTTGACACAATCAAATAAATTCAGAGCCATTTCGATATCTAGTGGATAGGTGTCATATTTTGCTCTCGCAAATCTAATCGATTTTGTTAGTTTGAGTAGTTTAAATTTAGATAAATTCTGAATATCCTAGAGTTTGTCGGAAAATTTCACTATGTCCAAATGTTAGTTTCAGGATAGGTGTCATTTTTTGCTCTCGCAAATCTAATCGATTTTATTGGTTTTAGTAGTTTTAATTTAGATAAATTCTGAATATCCTAGAGTTTGTCGGAAAATTTCACTATTTCCAAATGTTAGGTTCAGGTTGACACAATCAAATAAATTCAGAGCCATTTCCATATCTAGTGGATAGGTGTCATATTTTGCTCTCGCAAATCTAATCGATTTTGTTAGTTTGAGTAGTTTAAATTTAGATAAATTCTGAATATCCTAGAGTTTGTCGGAAAATTTCACTATGTCCAAATGTTAGCTTCAGGATAGGTGTCATTTTTTGCTCTCGCAAATCTAATCGATTTTATTGGTTTTAGTAGTTTTAATTTAGATAAATTCTGAATATCCTAGAGTTTGTCAGAAAATTTCACTATTTCCAAATGTTAGCTTCAGGTTGACACAATCAAATAAATTCAGAGCCATTTCGATATCTAGTGGATAGGTGTCATATTTTGCTCTCGCAAATCTAATCGATTTTGTTAGTTTGAGTAGTTTAAATTTAGATAAATTCTGAATATCCTAGAGTTTGTCGGAAAATTTCACTATGTCCAAATGTTAGCTTCAGGATAGGTGTCATTTTTTGCTCTCGCAAATCTAATCGATTTTATTGGTTTTAGTAGTTTTAATTTAGATAAATTCTGAATATCCTAGAGTTTGTCAGAAAATTTCACTATTTCCAAATGTTAGCTTCAGGTTGACACAATCAAATAAATTCAGAGCCATTTCGATATCTAGTGGATAGGTGTCATATTTTGCTCTCGCAAATCTAATCGATTTTGTTAGTTTGAGTAGTTTAAATTTAGATAAATTCTGAATATCCTAGAGTTTGTCGGAAAATTTCACTATGTCCAAATGTTAGCTTCAGGATAGGTGTCATTTTTTGCTCTCGCAAATCTAATCGATTTTATTGGTTTTAGTAGTTTTAATTTAGATAAATTCTGAATATCCTAGAGTTTGTCAGAAAATTTCACTATTTCCAAATGTTAGCTTCAGGTTGACACAATCAAATAAATTCAGAGCCATTTCGATATCTAGTGGATAGGTGTCATATTTTGCTCTCGCAAATCTAATCGATTTTGTTAGTTTGAGTAGTTTAAATTTAGATAAATTCTGAATATCCTAGAGTTTGTCGGAAAATTTCACTATGTCCAAATGTTAGTTTCAGGATAGGTGTCATTTTTTGCTCTCGCAAATCTAATCGATTTTATTGGTTTTAGTAGTTTTAATTTAGATAAATTCTGAATATCCTAGAGTTTGTCGGAAAATTTCACTATTTCCAAATGTTAGCTTCAGGTTGACACAATCAAATAAATTCAGAGCCATTTCCATATCTAGTGGATAGGTGTCATATTTTGCTCTCGCAAATCTAATCGATTTTGTTAGTTTGAGTAGTTTAAATGTAGATAAATTCTGAATATCCTAGAGTTTGTCGGAAAATTTCACTATGTCCAAATGTTAGCTTCAGGATAGGTGTCATTTTTTGCTCTCGCAAATCTAATCGATTTTATTGGTTTTAGTAGTTTTAATTTAGATAAATTCTGAATATCCTAGAGTTTGTCGGAAAATTTCACTATTTCCAAATGTTAGCTTCAGGTTGACACAATCAAATAAATTCAGAGCCATTTCCATATCTAGTGGATAGGTGTCATATTTTGCTCTCGCAAATCTAATCGATTTTGTTAGTTTGAGTAGTTTAAATGTAGATAAATTCTGAATATCCTAGAGTTTGTCGGAAAATTTCACTATGTCCAAATGTTAGCTTCAGGATAGGTGTCATTTTTTGCTCTCGCAAATCTAATCGATTTTATTGGTTTTAGTAGTTTTAATTTAGATAAATTCTGAATATCCTAGAGTTTGTCGGAAAATTTCACTATTTCCAAATGTTAGCTTCAGGTTGACACAATCAAATAAATTCAGAGCCATTTCGATATCTAGTGGATAGGTGTCATATTTTGCTCTCGCAAATCTAATCGATTTTGTTAGTTTGAGTAGTTTAAATTTAGATAAATTCTGAATATCCTAGAGTTTGTCGGAAAATTTCACTATGTCCAAATGTTAGCTTCAGGATAGGTGTCATTTTTTGCTCTCGCAAATCTAATCGATTTTATTGGTTTTAGTAGTTTTAATTTAGATAAATTCTGAATATCCTAGAGTTTGTCGGAAAATTTCACTATTTCCAAATGTTAGCTTCAGGTTGACACAATCAAATAAATTCAGAGCCATTTCCATATCTAGTGGATAGGTGTCATATTTTGCTCTCGCAAATCTAATCGATTTTGTTAGTTTGAGTAGTTTAAATGTAGATAAATTCTGAATATCCTAGAGTTTGTCGGAAAATTTCACTATGTCCAAATGTTAGCTTCAGGATAGGTGTCATTTTTTGCTCTCGCAAATCTAATCGATTTTATTGGTTTTAGTAGTTTTAATTTAGATAAATTCTGAATATCCTAGAGTTTGTCAGAAAATTTCACTATTTCCAAATGTTAGCTTCAGGTTGACACAATCAAATAAATTCAGAGCCATTTCGATATCTAGTGGATAGGTGTCATATTTTGCTCTCGCAAATCTAATCGATTTTGTTAGTTTGAGTAGTTTAAATTTAGATAAATTCTGAATATCCTAGAGTTTGTCGGAAAATTTCACTATGTCCAAATGTTAGTTTCAGGATAGGTGTCATTTTTTGCTCTCGCAAATCTAATCGATTTTATTGGTTTTAGTAGTTTTAATTTAGATAAATTCTGAATATCCTAGAGTTTGTCGGAAAATTTCACTATTTCCAAATGTTAGCTTCAGGTTGACACAATCAAATAAATTCAGAGCCATTTCCATATCTAGTGGATAGGTGTCATATTTTGCTCTCGCAAATCTAATCGATTTTGTTAGTTTGAGTAGTTTAAATGTAGATAAATTCTGAATATCCTAGAGTTTGTCGGAAAATTTCACTATGTCCAAATGTTAGCTTCAGGATAGGTGTCATTTTTTGCTCTCGCAAATCTAATCGATTTTATTGGTTTTAGTAGTTTTAATTTAGATAAATTCTGAATATCCTAGAGTTTGTCGGAAAATTTCACTATTTCCAAATGTTAGCTTCAGGTTGACACAATCAAATAAATTCAGAGCCATTTCCATATCTAGTGGATAGGTGTCATATTTTGCTCTCGCAAATCTAATCGATTTTGTTAGTTTGAGTAGTTTAAATGTAGATAAATTCTGAATATCCTAGAGTTTGTCGGAAAATTTCACTATGTCCAAATGTTAGCTTCAGGATAGGTGTCATTTTTTGCTCTCGCAAATCTAATCGATTTTATTGGTTTTAGTAGTTTTAATTTAGATAAATTCTGAATATCCTAGAGTTTGTCAGAAAATTTCACTATTTCCAAATGTTAGCTTCAGGTTGACACAATCAAATAAATTCAGAGCCATTTCGATATCTAGTGGATAGGTGTCATATTTTGCTCTCGCAAATCTAATCGATTTTGTTAGTTTGAGTAGTTTAAATTTAGATAAATTCTGAATATCCTAGAGTTTGTCGGAAAATTTCACTATGTCCAAATGTTAGTTTCAGGATAGGTGTCATTTTTTGCTCTCGCAAATCTAATCGATTTTATTGGTTTTAGTAGTTTTAATTTAGATAAATTCTGAATATCCTAGAGTTTGTCGGAAAATTTCACTATTTCCAAATGTTAGCTTCAGGTTGACACAATCAAATAAATTCAGAGCCATTTCGATATCTAGTGGATAGGTGTCATATTTTGCTCTCGCAAATCTAATCGATTTTGTTAGTTTGAGTAGTTTAAATTTAGATAAATTCTGAATATCCTAGAGTTTGTCGGAAAATTTCACTATGTCCAAATGTTAGTTTCAGGATAGGTGTCATTTTTTGCTCTCGCAAATCTAATCGATTTTATTGGTTTTAGTAGTTTTAATTTAGATAAATTCTGAATATCCTAGAGTTTGTCGGAAAATTTCACTATTTCCAAATGTTAGCTTCAGGTTGACACAATCAAATAAATTCAGAGCCATTTCCATATCTAGTGGATAGGTGTCATATTTTGCTCTCGCAAATCTAATCGATTTTGTTAGTTTGAGTAGTTTAAATGTAGATAAATTCTGAATATCCTAGAGTTTGTCGGAAAATTTCACTATGTCCAAATGTTAGCTTCAGGATAGGTGTCATTTTTTGCTCTCGCAAATCTAATCGATTTTATTGGTTTTAGTAGTTTTAATTTAGATAAATTCTGAATATCCTAGAGTTTGTCGGAAAATTTCACTATTTCCAAATGTTAGCTTCAGGTTGACACAATCAAATAAATTCAGAGCCATTTCCATATCTAGTGGATAGGTGTCATATTTTGCTCTCGCAAATCTAATCGATTTTGTTAGTTTGAGTAGTTTAAATTTAGATAAATTCTGAATATCCTAGAGTTTGTCGGAAAATTTCACTATGTCCAAATGTTAGCTTCAGGATAGGTGTCATTTTTTGCTCTCGCAAATCTAATCGATTTTATTGGTTTTAGTAGTTTTAATTTAGATAAATTCTGAATATCCTAGAGTTTGTCAGAAAATTTCACTATTTCCAAATGTTAGCTTCAGGTTGACACAATCAAATAAATTCAGAGCCATTTCGATATCTAGTGCATAGGTGTCATATTTTGCTCTCGCAAATCTAATCGATTTTGTTAGTTTGAGTAGTTTAAATTTAGATAAATTCTGAATATCCTAGAGTTTGTCGGAAAATTTCACTATGTCCAAATGTTAGCTTCAGGATAGGTGTCATTTTTTGCTCTCGCAAATCTAATCGATTTTATTGGTTTTAGTAGTTTTAATTTAGATAAATTCTGAATATCCTAGAGTTTGTCGGAAAATTTCACTATTTCCAAATGTTAGCTTCAGGTTGACACAATCAAATAAATTCAGAGCCATTTCCATATCTAGTGGATAGGTGTCATATTTTGCTCTCGCAAATCTAATCGATTTTGTTAGTTTGAGTAGTTTAAATTTAGATAAATTCTGAATATCCTAGAGTTTGTCGGAAAATTTCACTATGTCCAAATGTTAGCTTCAGGATAGGTGTCATTTTTTGCTCTCGCAAATCTAATCGATTTTATTGGTTTTAGTAGTTTTAATTTAGATAAATTCTGAATATCCTAGAGTTTGTCGGAAAATTTCACTATTTCCAAATGTTAGCTTCAGGTTGACACAATCAAATAAATTCAGAGCCATTTCCATATCTAGTGGATAGGTGTCATATTTTGCTCTCGCAAATCTAATCGATTTTGTTAGTTTGAGTAGTTTAAATGTAGATAAATTCTGAATATCCTAGAGTTTGTCGGAAAATTTCACTATGTCCAAATGTTAGCTTCAGGATAGGTGTCATTTTTTGCTCTCGCAAATCTAATCGATTTTATTGGTTTTAGTAGTTTTAATTTAGATAAATTCTGAATATCCTAGAGTTTGTCAGAAAATTTCACTATTTCCAAATGTTAGCTTCAGGTTGACACAATCAAATAAATTCAGAGCCATTTCCATATCTAGTGGATAGGTGTCATATTTTGCTCTCGCAAATCTAATCGATTTTGTTAGTTTGAGTAGTTTAAATTTAGATAAATTCTGAATATCCTAGAGTTTGTCGGAAAATTTCACTATGTCCAAATGTTAGCTTCAGGATAGGTGTCATTTTTTGCTCTCGCAAATCTAATCGATTTTATTGGTTTTAGTAGTTTTAATTTAGATAAATTCTGAATATCCTAGAGTTTGTCAGAAAATTTCACTATTTCCAAATGTTAGCTTCAGGTTGACACAATCAAATAAATTCAGAGCCATTTCGATATCTAGTGGATAGGTGTCATATTTTGCTCTCGCAAATCTAATCGATTTTGTTAGTTTGAGTAGTTTAAATTTAGATAAATTCTGAATATCCTAGAGTTTGTCGGAAAATTTCACTATGTCCAAATGTTAGTTTCAGGATAGGTGTCATTTTTTGCTCTCGCAAATCTAATCGATTTTATTGGTTTTAGTAGTTTTAATTTAGATAAATTCTGAATATCCTAGAGTTTGTCGGAAAATTTCACTATTTCCAAATGTTAGCTTCAGGTTGACACAATCAAATAAATTCAGAGCCATTTCCATATCTAGTGGATAGGTGTCATATTTTGCTCTCGCAAATCTAATCGATTTTGTTAGTTTGAGTAGTTTAAATTTAGATAAATTCTGAATATCCTAGAGTTTGTCGGAAAATTTCACTATGTCCAAATGTTAGCTTCAGGATAGGTGTCATTTTTTGCTCTCGCAAATCTAATCGATTTTATTGGTTTTAGTAGTTTTAATTTAGATAAATTCTGAATATCCTAGAGTTTGTCAGAAAATTTCACTATTTCCAAATGTTAGCTTCAGGTTGACACAATCAAATAAATTCAGAGCCATTTCGATATCTAGTGGATAGGTGTCATATTTTGCTCTCGCAAATCTAATCGATTTTGTTAGTTTGAGTAGTTTAAATTTAGATAAATTCTGAATATCCTAGAGTTTGTCGGAAAATTTCACTATGTCCAAATGTTAGTTTCAGGATAGGTGTCATTTTTTGCTCTCGCAAATCTAATCGATTTTATTGGTTTTAGTAGTTTTAATTTAGATAAATTCTGAATATCCTAGAGTTTGTCGGAAAATTTCACTATTTCCAAATGTTAGCTTCAGGTTGACACAATCAAATAAATTCAGAGCCATTTCCATATCTAGTGGATAGGTGTCATATTTTGCTCTCGCAAATCTAATCGATTTTGTTAGTTTGAGTAGTTTAAATGTAGATAAATTCTGAATATCCTAGAGTTTGTCGGAAAATTTCACTATGTCCAAATGTTAGCTTCAGGATAGGTGTCATTTTTTGCTCTCGCAAATCTAATCGATTTTATTGGTTTTAGTAGTTTTAATTTAGATAAATTCTGAATATCCTAGAGTTTGTCGGAAAATTTCACTATTTCCAAATGTTAGCTTCAGGTTGACACAATCAAATAAATTCAGAGCCATTTCCATATCTAGTGGATAGGTGTCATATTTTGCTCTCGCAAATCTAATCGATTTTGTTAGTTTGAGTAGTTTAAATGTAGATAAATTCTGAATATCCTAGAGTTTGTCGGAAAATTTCACTATGTCCAAATGTTAGCTTCAGGATAGGTGTCATTTTTTGCTCTCGCAAATCTAATCGATTTTATTGGTTTTAGTAGTTTTAATTTAGATAAATTCTGAATATCCTAGAGTTTGTCAGAAAATTTCACTATTTCCAAATGTTAGCTTCAGGTTGACACAATCAAATAAATTCAGAGCCATTTCGATATCTAGTGGATAGGTGTCATATTTTGCTCTCGCAAATCTAATCGATTTTGTTAGTTTGAGTAGTTTAAATTTAGATAAATTCTGAATATCCTAGAGTTTGTCGGAAAATTTCACTATGTCCAAATGTTAGTTTCAGGATAGGTGTCATTTTTTGCTCTCGCAAATCTAATCGATTTTATTGGTTTTAGTAGTTTTAATTTAGATAAATTCTGAATATCCTAGAGTTTGTCGGAAAATTTCACTATTTCCAAATGTTAGCTTCAGGTTGACACAATCAAATAAATTCAGAGCCATTTCGATATCTAGTGGATAGGTGTCATATTTTGCTCTCGCAAATCTAATCGATTTTGTTAGTTTGAGTAGTTTAAATTTAGATAAATTCTGAATATCCTAGAGTTTGTCGGAAAATTTCACTATGTCCAAATGTTAGCTTCAGGATAGGTGTCATTTTTTGCTCTCGCAAATCTAATCGATTTTATTGGTTTTAGTAGTTTTAATTTAGATAAATTCTGAATATCCTAGAGTTTGTCGGAAAATTTCACTATTTCCAAATGTTAGCTTCAGGTTGACACAATCAAATAAATTCAGAGCCATTTCCATATCTAGTGGATAGGTGTCATATTTTGCTCTCGCAAATCTAATCGATTTTGTTAGTTTGAGTAGTTTAAATGTAGATAAATTCTGAATATCCTAGAGTTTGTCGGAAAATTTCACTATGTCCAAATGTTAGCTTCAGGATAGGTGTCATTTTTTGCTCTCGCAAATCTAATCGATTTTATTGGTTTTAGTAGTTTTAATTTAGATAAATTCTGAATATCCTAGAGTTTGTCAGAAAATTTCACTATTTCCAAATGTTAGCTTCAGGTTGACACAATCAAATAAATTCAGAGCCATTTCGATATCTAGTGGATAGGTGTCATATTTTGCTCTCGCAAATCTAATCGATTTTGTTAGTTTGAGTAGTTTAAATTTAGATAAATTCTGAATATCCTAGAGTTTGTCGGAAAATTTCACTATGTCCAAATGTTAGTTTCAGGATAGGTGTCATTTTTTGCTCTCGCAAATCTAATCGATTTTATTGGTTTTAGTAGTTTTAATTTAGATAAATTCTGAATATCCTAGAGTTTGTCGGAAAATTTCACTATTTCCAAATGTTAGCTTCAGGTTGACACAATCAAATAAATTCAGAGCCATTTCCATATCTAGTGGATAGGTGTCATATTTTGCTCTCGCAAATCTAATCGATTTTGTTAGTTTGAGTAGTTTAAATGTAGATAAATTCTGAATATCCTAGAGTTTGTCGGAAAATTTCACTATGTCCAAATGTTAGCTTCAGGATAGGTGTCATTTTTTGCTCTCGCAAATCTAATCGATTTTATTGGTTTTAGTAGTTTTAATTTAGATAAATTCTGAATATCCTAGAGTTTGTCGGAAAATTTCACTATTTCCAAATGTTAGCTTCAGGTTGACACAATCAAATAAATTCAGAGCCATTTCCATATCTAGTGGATAGGTGTCATATTTTGCTCTCGCAAATCTAATCGATTTTGTTAGTTTGAGTAGTTTAAATGTAGATAAATTCTGAATATCCTAGAGTTTGTCGGAAAATTTCACTATGTCCAAATGTTAGCTTCAGGATAGGTGTCATTTTTTGCTCTCGCAAATCTAATCGATTTTATTGGTTTTAGTAGTTTTAATTTAGATAAATTCTGAATATCCTAGAGTTTGTCAGAAAATTTCACTATTTCCAAATGTTAGCTTCAGGTTGACACAATCAAATAAATTCAGAGCCATTTCGATATCTAGTGGATAGGTGTCATATTTTGCTCTCGCAAATCTAATCGATTTTGTTAGTTTGAGTAGTTTAAATTTAGATAAATTCTGAATATCCTAGAGTTTGTCGGAAAATTTCACTATGTCCAAATGTTAGTTTCAGGATAGGTGTCATTTTTTGCTCTCGCAAATCTAATCGATTTTATTGGTTTTAGTAGTTTTAATTTAGATAAATTCTGAATATCCTAGAGTTTGTCGGAAAATTTCACTATTTCCAAATGTTAGCTTCAGGTTGACACAATCAAATAAATTCAGAGCCATTTCGATATCTAGTGGATAGGTGTCATATTTTGCTCTCGCAAATCTAATCGATTTTGTTAGTTTGAGTAGTTTAAATTTAGATAAATTCTGAATATCCTAGAGTTTGTCGGAAAATTTCACTATGTCCAAATGTTAGTTTCAGGATAGGTGTCATTTTTTGCTCTCGCAAATCTAATCGATTTTATTGGTTTTAGTAGTTTTAATTTAGATAAATTCTGAATATCCTAGAGTTTGTCGGAAAATTTCACTATTTCCAAATGTTAGCTTCAGGTTGACACAATCAAATAAATTCAGAGCCATTTCCATATCTAGTGGATAGGTGTCATATTTTGCTCTCGCAAATCTAATCGATTTTGTTAGTTTGAGTAGTTTAAATGTAGATAAATTCTGAATATCCTAGAGTTTGTCGGAAAATTTCACTATGTCCAAATGTTAGCTTCAGGATAGGTGTCATTTTTTGCTCTCGCAAATCTAATCGATTTTATTGGTTTTAGTAGTTTTAATTTAGATAAATTCTGAATATCCTAGAGTTTGTCGGAAAATTTCACTATTTCCAAATGTTAGCTTCAGGTTGACACAATCAAATAAATTCAGAGCCATTTCCATATCTAGTGGATAGGTGTCATATTTTGCTCTCGCAAATCTAATCGATTTTGTTAGTTTGAGTAGTTTAAATGTAGATAAATTCTGAATATCCTAGAGTTTGTCGGAAAATTTCACTATGTCCAAATGTTAGCTTCAGGATAGGTGTCATTTTTTGCTCTCGCAAATCTAATCGATTTTATTGGTTTTAGTAGTTTTAATTTAGATAAATTCTGAATATCCTAGAGTTTGTCAGAAAATTTCACTATTTCCAAATGTTAGCTTCAGGTTGACACAATCAAATAAATTCAGAGCCATTTCGATATCTAGTGGATAGGTGTCATATTTTGCTCTCGCAAATCTAATCGATTTTGTTAGTTTGAGTAGTTTAAATTTAGATAAATTCTGAATATCCTAGAGTTTGTCGGAAAATTTCACTATGTCCAAATGTTAGTTTCAGGATAGGTGTCATTTTTTGCTCTCGCAAATCTAATCGATTTTATTGGTTTTAGTAGTTTTAATTTAGATAAATTCTGAATATCCTAGAGTTTGTCGGAAAATTTCACTATTTCCAAATGTTAGCTTCAGGTTGACACAATCAAATAAATTCAGAGCCATTTCCATATCTAGTGGATAGGTGTCATATTTTGCTCTCGCAAATCTAATCGATTTTGTTAGTTTGAGTAGTTTAAATGTAGATAAATTCTGAATATCCTAGAGTTTGTCGGAAAATTTCACTATGTCCAAATGTTAGCTTCAGGATAGGTGTCATTTTTTGCTCTCGCAAATCTAATCGATTTTATTGGTTTTAGTAGTTTTAATTTAGATAAATTCTGAATATCCTAGAGTTTGTCGGAAAATTTCACTATTTCCAAATGTTAGCTTCAGGTTGACACAATCAAATAAATTCAGAGCCATTTCCATATCTAGTGGATAGGTGTCATATTTTGCTCTCGCAAATCTAATCGATTTTGTTAGTTTGAGTAGTTTAAATGTAGATAAATTCTGAATATCCTAGAGTTTGTCGGAAAATTTCACTATGTCCAAATGTTAGCTTCAGGATAGGTGTCATTTTTTGCTCTCGCAAATCTAATCGATTTTATTGGTTTTAGTAGTTTTAATTTAGATAAATTCTGAATATCCTAGAGTTTGTCAGAAAATTTCACTATTTCCAAATGTTAGCTTCAGGTTGACACAATCAAATAAATTCAGAGCCATTTCGATATCTAGTGGATAGGTGTCATATTTTGCTCTCGCAAATCTAATCGATTTTGTTAGTTTGAGTAGTTTAAATTTAGATAAATTCTGAATATCCTAGAGTTTGTCGGAAAATTTCACTATGTCCAAATGTTAGTTTCAGGATAGGTGTCATTTTTTGCTCTCGCAAATCTAATCGATTTTATTGGTTTTAGTAGTTTTAATTTAGATAAATTCTGAATATCCTAGAGTTTGTCGGAAAATTTCACTATTTCCAAATGTTAGCTTCAGGTTGACACAATCAAATAAATTCAGAGCCATTTCGATATCTAGTGGATAGGTGTCATATTTTGCTCTCGCAAATCTAATCGATTTTGTTAGTTTGAGTAGTTTAAATTTAGATAAATTCTGAATATCCTAGAGTTTGTCGGAAAATTTCACTATGTCCAAATGTTAGTTTCAGGATAGGTGTCATTTTTTGCTCTCGCAAATCTAATCGATTTTATTGGTTTTAGTAGTTTTAATTTAGATAAATTCTGAATATCCTAGAGTTTGTCGGAAAATTTCACTATTTCCAAATGTTAGCTTCAGGTTGACACAATCAAATAAATTCAGAGCCATTTCCATATCTAGTGGATAGGTGTCATATTTTGCTCTCGCAAATCTAATCGATTTTGTTAGTTTGAGTAGTTTAAATGTAGATAAATTCTGAATATCCTAGAGTTTGTCGGAAAATTTCACTATGTCCAAATGTTAGCTTCAGGATAGGTGTCATTTTTTGCTCTCGCAAATCTAATCGATTTTATTGGTTTTAGTAGTTTTAATTTAGATAAATTCTGAATATCCTAGAGTTTGTCGGAAAATTTCACTATTTCCAAATGTTAGCTTCAGGTTGACACAATCAAATAAATTCAGAGCCATTTCCATATCTAGTGGATAGGTGTCATATTTTGCTCTCGCAAATCTAATCGATTTTGTTAGTTTGAGTAGTTTAAATTTAGATAAATTCTGAATATCCTAGAGTTTGTCGGAAAATTTCACTATGTCCAAATGTTAGCTTCAGGATAGGTGTCATTTTTTGCTCTCGCAAATCTAATCGATTTTATTGGTTTTAGTAGTTTTAATTTAGATAAATTCTGAATATCCTAGAGTTTGTCAGAAAATTTCACTATTTCCAAATGTTAGCTTCAGGTTGACACAATCAAATAAATTCAGAGCCATTTCGATATCTAGTGCATAGGTGTCATATTTTGCTCTCGCAAATCTAATCGATTTTGTTAGTTTGAGTAGTTTAAATTTAGATAAATTCTGAATATCCTAGAGTTTGTCGGAAAATTTCACTATGTCCAAATGTTAGCTTCAGGATAGGTGTCATTTTTTGCTCTCGCAAATCTAATCGATTTTATTGGTTTTAGTAGTTTTAATTTAGATAAATTCTGAATATCCTAGAGTTTGTCGGAAAATTTCACTATTTCCAAATGTTAGCTTCAGGTTGACACAATCAAATAAATTCAGAGCCATTTCCATATCTAGTGGATAGGTGTCATATTTTGCTCTCGCAAATCTAATCGATTTTGTTAGTTTGAGTAGTTTAAATTTAGATAAATTCTGAATATCCTAGAGTTTGTCGGAAAATTTCACTATGTCCAAATGTTAGCTTCAGGATAGGTGTCATTTTTTGCTCTCGCAAATCTAATCGATTTTATTGGTTTTAGTAGTTTTAATTTAGATAAATTCTGAATATCCTAGAGTTTGTCGGAAAATTTCACTATTTCCAAATGTTAGCTTCAGGTTGACACAATCAAATAAATTCAGAGCCATTTCCATATCTAGTGGATAGGTGTCATATTTTGCTCTCGCAAATCTAATCGATTTTGTTAGTTTGAGTAGTTTAAATTTAGATAAATTCTGAATATCCTAGAGTTTGTCGGAAAATTTCACTATGTCCAAATGTTAGCTTCAGGATAGGTGTCATTTTTTGCTCTCGCAAATCTAATCGATTTTATTGGTTTTAGTAGTTTTAATTTAGATAAATTCTGAATATCCTAGAGTTTGTCAGAAAATTTCACTATTTCCAAATGTTAGCTTCAGGTTGACACAATCAAATAAATTCAGAGCCATTTCGATATCTAGTGGATAGGTGTCATATTTTGCTCTCGCAAATCTAATCGATTTTGTTAGTTTGAGTAGTTTAAATTTAGATAAATTCTGAATATCCTAGAGTTTGTCGGAAAATTTCACTATGTCCAAATGTTAGTTTCAGGATAGGTGTCATTTTTTGCTCTCGCAAATCTAATCGATTTTATTGGTTTTAGTAGTTTTAATTTAGATAAATTCTGAATATCCTAGAGTTTGTCGGAAAATTTCACTATTTCCAAATGTTAGCTTCAGGTTGACACAATCAAATAAATTCAGAGCCATTTCCATATCTAGTGGATAGGTGTCATATTTTGCTCTCGCAAATCTAATCGATTTTGTTAGTTTGAGTAGTTTAAATGTAGATAAATTCTGAATATCCTAGAGTTTGTCGGAAAATTTCACTATGTCCAAATGTTAGCTTCAGGATAGGTGTCATTTTTTGCTCTCGCAAATCTAATCGATTTTATTGGTTTTAGTAGTTTTAATTTAGATAAATTCTGAATATCCTAGAGTTTGTCGGAAAATTTCACTATTTCCAAATGTTAGCTTCAGGTTGACACAATCAAATAAATTCAGAGCCATTTCCATATCTAGTGGATAGGTGTCATATTTTGCTCTCGCAAATCTAATCGATTTTGTTAGTTTGAGTAGTTTAAATGTAGATAAATTCTGAATATCCTAGAGTTTGTCGGAAAATTTCACTATGTCCAAATGTTAGCTTCAGGATAGGTGTCATTTTTTGCTCTCGCAAATCTAATCGATTTTATTGGTTTTAGTAGTTTTAATTTAGATAAATTCTGAATATCCTAGAGTTTGTCGGAAAATTTCACTATTTCCAAATGTTAGCTTCAGGTTGACACAATCAAATAAATTCAGAGCCATTTCCATATCTAGTGGATAGGTGTCATATTTTGCTCTCGCAAATCTAATCGATTTTGTTAGTTTGAGTAGTTTAAATTTAGATAAATTCTGAATATCCTAGAGTTTGTCGGAAAATTTCACTATGTCCAAATGTTAGCTTCAGGATAGGTGTCATTTTTTGCTCTCGCAAATCTAATCGATTTTATTGGTTTTAGTAGTTTTAATTTAGATAAATTCTGAATATCCTAGAGTTTGTCAGAAAATTTCACTATTTCCAAATGTTAGCTTCAGGTTGACACAATCAAATAAATTCAGAGCCATTTCGATATCTAGTGGATAGGTGTCATATTTTGCTCTCGCAAATCTAATCGATTTTGTTAGTTTGAGTAGTTTAAATTTAGATAAATTCTGAATATCCTAGAGTTTGTCGGAAAATTTCACTATGTCCAAATGTTAGTTTCAGGATAGGTGTCATTTTTTGCTCTCGCAAATCTAATCGATTTTATTGGTTTTAGTAGTTTTAATTTAGATAAATTCTGAATATCCTAGAGTTTGTCGGAAAATTTCACTATTTCCAAATGTTAGCTTCAGGTTGACACAATCAAATAAATTCAGAGCCATTTCCATATCTAGTGGATAGGTGTCATATTTTGCTCTCGCAAATCTAATCGATTTTGTTAGTTTGAGTAGTTTAAATGTAGATAAATTCTGAATATCCTAGAGTTTGTCGGAAAATTTCACTATGTCCAAATGTTAGCTTCAGGATAGGTGTCATTTTTTGCTCTCGCAAATCTAATCGATTTTATTGGTTTTAGTAGTTTTAATTTAGATAAATTCTGAATATCCTAGAGTTTGTCGGAAAATTTCACTATTTCCAAATGTTAGCTTCAGGTTGACACAATCAAATAAATTCAGAGCCATTTCCATATCTAGTGGATAGGTGTCATATTTTGCTCTCGCAAATCTAATCGATTTTGTTAGTTTGAGTAGTTTAAATGTAGATAAATTCTGAATATCCTAGAGTTTGTCGGAAAATTTCACTATGTCCAAATGTTAGCTTCAGGATAGGTGTCATTTTTTGCTCTCGCAAATCTAATCGATTTTATTGGTTTTAGTAGTTTTAATTTAGATAAATTCTGAATATCCTAGAGTTTGTCAGAAAATTTCACTATTTCCAAATGTTAGCTTCAGGTTGACACAATCAAATAAATTCAGAGCCATTTCGATATCTAGTGGATAGGTGTCATATTTTGCTCTCGCAAATCTAATCGATTTTGTTAGTTTGAGTAGTTTAAATTTAGATAAATTCTGAATATCCTAGAGTTTGTCGGAAAATTTCACTATGTCCAAATGTTAGCTTCAGGATAGGTGTCATTTTTTGCTCTCGCAAATCTAATCGATTTTATTGGTTTTAGTAGTTTTAATTTAGATAAATTCTGAATATCCTAGAGTTTGTCAGAAAATTTCACTATTTCCAAATGTTAGCTTCAGGTTGACACAATCAAATAAATTCAGAGCCATTTCGATATCTAGTGGATAGGTGTCATATTTTGCTCTCGCAAATCTAATCGATTTTGTTAGTTTGAGTAGTTTAAATTTAGATAAATTCTGAATATCCTAGAGTTTGTCGGAAAATTTCACTATGTCCAAATGTTAGCTTCAGGATAGGTGTCATTTTTTGCTCTCGCAAATCTAATCGATTTTATTGGTTTTAGTAGTTTTAATTTAGATAAATTCTGAATATCCTAGAGTTTGTCGGAAAATTTCACTATTTCCAAATGTTAGCTTCAGGTTGACACAATCAAATAAATTCAGAGCCATTTCCATATCTAGTGGATAGGTGTCATATTTTGCTCTCGCAAATCTAATCGATTTTGTTAGTTTGAGTAGTTTAAATTTAGATAAATTCTGAATATCCTAGAGTTTGTCGGAAAATTTCACTATGTCCAAATGTTAGCTTCAGGATAGGTGTCATTTTTTGCTCTCGCAAATCTAATCGATTTTATTGGTTTTAGTAGTTTTAATTTAGATAAATTCTGAATATCCTAGAGTTTGTCAGAAAATTTCACTATTTCCAAATGTTAGCTTCAGGTTGACACAATCAAATAAATTCAGAGCCATTTCGATATCTAGTGGATAGGTGTCATATTTTGCTCTCGCAAATCTAATCGATTTTGTTAGTTTGAGTAGTTTAAATTTAGATAAATTCTGAATATCCTAGAGTTTGTCGGAAAATTTCACTATGTCCAAATGTTAGTTTCAGGATAGGTGTCATTTTTTGCTCTCGCAAATCTAATCGATTTTATTGGTTTTAGTAGTTTTAATTTAGATAAATTCTGAATATCCTAGAGTTTGTCGGAAAATTTCACTATTTCCAAATGTTAGCTTCAGGTTGACACAATCAAATAAATTCAGAGCCATTTCCATATCTAGTGGATAGGTGTCATATTTTGCTCTCGCAAATCTAATCGATTTTGTTAGTTTGAGTAGTTTAAATGTAGATAAATTCTGAATATCCTAGAGTTTGTCGGAAAATTTCACTATGTCCAAATGTTAGCTTCAGGATAGGTGTCATTTTTTGCTCTCGCAAATCTAATCGATTTTATTGGTTTTAGTAGTTTTAATTTAGATAAATTCTGAATATCCTAGAGTTTGTCGGAAAATTTCACTATTTCCAAATGTTAGCTTCAGGTTGACACAATCAAATAAATTCAGAGCCATTTCCATATCTAGTGGATAGGTGTCATATTTTGCTCTCGCAAATCTAATCGATTTTGTTAGTTTGAGTAGTTTAAATGTAGATAAATTCTGAATATCCTAGAGTTTGTCGGAAAATTTCACTATGTCCAAATGTTAGCTTCAGGATAGGTGTCATTTTTTGCTCTCGCAAATCTAATCGATTTTATTGGTTTTAGTAGTTTTAATTTAGATAAATTCTGAATATCCTAGAGTTTGTCAGAAAATTTCACTATTTCCAAATGTTAGCTTCAGGTTGACACAATCAAATAAATTCAGAGCCATTTCGATATCTAGTGGATAGGTGTCATATTTTGCTCTCGCAAATCTAATCGATTTTGTTAGTTTGAGTAGTTTAAATTTAGATAAATTCTGAATATCCTAGAGTTTGTCGGAAAATTTCACTATGTCCAAATGTTAGTTTCAGGATAGGTGTCATTTTTTGCTCTCGCAAATCTAATCGATTTTATTGGTTTTAGTAGTTTTAATTTAGATAAATTCTGAATATCCTAGAGTTTGTCGGAAAATTTCACTATTTCCAAATGTTAGCTTCAGGTTGACACAATCAAATAAATTCAGAGCCATTTCGATATCTAGTGGATAGGTGTCATATTTTGCTCTCGCAAATCTAATCGATTTTGTTAGTTTGAGTAGTTTAAATTTAGATAAATTCTGAATATCCTAGAGTTTGTCGGAAAATTTCACTATGTCCAAATGTTAGTTTCAGGATAGGTGTCATTTTTTGCTCTCGCAAATCTAATCGATTTTATTGGTTTTAGTAGTTTTAATTTAGATAAATTCTGAATATCCTAGAGTTTGTCGGAAAATTTCACTATTTCCAAATGTTAGCTTCAGGTTGACACAATCAAATAAATTCAGAGCCATTTCCATATCTAGTGGATAGGTGTCATATTTTGCTCTCGCAAATCTAATCGATTTTGTTAGTTTGAGTAGTTTAAATGTAGATAAATTCTGAATATCCTAGAGTTTGTCGGAAAATTTCACTATGTCCAAATGTTAGCTTCAGGATAGGTGTCATTTTTTGCTCTCGCAAATCTAATCGATTTTATTGGTTTTAGTAGTTTTAATTTAGATAAATTCTGAATATCCTAGAGTTTGTCGGAAAATTTCACTATTTCCAAATGTTAGCTTCAGGTTGACACAATCAAATAAATTCAGAGCCATTTCCATATCTAGTGGATAGGTGTCATATTTTGCTCTCGCAAATCTAATCGATTTTGTTAGTTTGAGTAGTTTAAATTTAGATAAATTCTGAATATCCTAGAGTTTGTCGGAAAATTTCACTATGTCCAAATGTTAGCTTCAGGATAGGTGTCATTTTTTGCTCTCGCAAATCTAATCGATTTTATTGGTTTTAGTAGTTTTAATTTAGATAAATTCTGAATATCCTAGAGTTTGTCAGAAAATTTCACTATTTCCAAATGTTAGCTTCAGGTTGACACAATCAAATAAATTCAGAGCCATTTCGATATCTAGTGCATAGGTGTCATATTTTGCTCTCGCAAATCTAATCGATTTTGTTAGTTTGAGTAGTTTAAATTTAGATAAATTCTGAATATCCTAGAGTTTGTCGGAAAATTTCACTATGTCCAAATGTTAGCTTCAGGATAGGTGTCATTTTTTGCTCTCGCAAATCTAATCGATTTTATTGGTTTTAGTAGTTTTAATTTAGATAAATTCTGAATATCCTAGAGTTTGTCGGAAAATTTCACTATTTCCAAATGTTAGCTTCAGGTTGACACAATCAAATAAATTCAGAGCCATTTCCATATCTAGTGGATAGGTGTCATATTTTGCTCTCGCAAATCTAATCGATTTTGTTAGTTTGAGTAGTTTAAATTTAGATAAATTCTGAATATCCTAGAGTTTGTCGGAAAATTTCACTATGTCCAAATGTTAGCTTCAGGATAGGTGTCATTTTTTGCTCTCGCAAATCTAATCGATTTTATTGGTTTTAGTAGTTTTAATTTAGATAAATTCTGAATATCCTAGAGTTTGTCAGAAAATTTCACTATTTCCAAATGTTAGCTTCAGGTTGACACAATCAAATAAATTCAGAGCCATTTCGATATCTAGTGCATAGGTGTCATATTTTGCTCTCGCAAATCTAATCGATTTTGTTAGTTTGAGTAGTTTAAATTTAGATAAATTCTGAATATCCTAGAGTTTGTCGGAAAATTTCACTATGTCCAAATGTTAGCTTCAGGATAGGTGTCATTTTTTGCTCTCGCAAATCTAATCGATTTTATTGGTTTTAGTAGTTTTAATTTAGATAAATTCTGAATATCCTAGAGTTTGTCGGAAAATTTCACTATTTCCAAATGTTAGCTTCAGGTTGACACAATCAAATAAATTCAGAGCCATTTCCATATCTAGTGGATAGGTGTCATATTTTGCTCTCGCAAATCTAATCGATTTTGTTAGTTTGAGTAGTTTAAATGTAGATAAATTCTGAATATCCTAGAGTTTGTCGGAAAATTTCACTATGTCCAAATGTTAGCTTCAGGATAGGTGTCATTTTTTGCTCTCGCAAATCTAATCGATTTTATTGGTTTTAGTAGTTTTAATTTAGATAAATTCTGAATATCCTAGAGTTTGTCAGAAAATTTCACTATTTCCAAATGTTAGCTTCAGGTTGACACAATCAAATAAATTCAGAGCCATTTCCATATCTAGTGGATAGGTGTCATATTTTGCTCTCGCAAATCTAATCGATTTTGTTAGTTTGAGTAGTTTAAATTTAGATAAATTCTGAATATCCTAGAGTTTGTCGGAAAATTTCACTATGTCCAAATGTTAGCTTCAGGATAGGTGTCATTTTTTGCTCTCGCAAATCTAATCGATTTTATTGGTTTTAGTAGTTTTAATTTAGATAAATTCTGAATATCCTAGAGTTTGTCAGAAAATTTCACTATTTCCAAATGTTAGCTTCAGGTTGACACAATCAAATAAATTCAGAGCCATTTCGATATCTAGTGGATAGGTGTCATATTTTGCTCTCGCAAATCTAATCGATTTTGTTAGTTTGAGTAGTTTAAATTTAGATAAATTCTGAATATCCTAGAGTTTGTCAGAAAATTTCACTATTTCCAAATGTTAGCTTCAGGTTGACACAATCAAATAAATTCAGAGCCATTTCCATATCTAGTGGATAGGTGTCATATTTTGCTCTCGCAAATCTAATCGATTTTGTTAGTTTGAGTAGTTTAAATGTAGATAAATTCTGAATATCCTAGAGTTTGTCGGAAAATTTCACTATGTCCAAATGTTAGCTTCAGGATAGGTGTCATTTTTTGCTCTCGCAAATCTAATCGATTTTATTGGTTTTAGTAGTTTTAATTTAGATAAATTCTGAATATCCTAGAGTTTGTCGGAAAATTTCACTATTTCCAAATGTTAGCTTCAGGTTGACACAATCAAATAAATTCAGAGCCATTTCCATATCTAGTGGATAGGTGTCATATTTTGCTCTCGCAAATCTAATCGATTTTGTTAGTTTGAGTAGTTTAAATTTAGATAAATTCTGAATATCCTAGAGTTTGTCGGAAAATTTCACTATGTCCAAATGTTAGCTTCAGGATAGGTGTCATTTTTTGCTCTCGCAAATCTAATCGATTTTATTGGTTTTAGTAGTTTTAATTTAGATAAATTCTGAATATCCTAGAGTTTGTCAGAAAATTTCACTATTTCCAAATGTTAGCTTCAGGTTGACACAATCAAATAAATTCAGAGCCATTTCGATATCTAGTGGATAGGTGTCATATTTTGCTCTCGCAAATCTAATCGATTTTGTTAGTTTGAGTAGTTTAAATTTAGATAAATTCTGAATATCCTAGAGTTTGTCGGAAAATTTCACTATGTCCAAATGTTAGTTTCAGGATAGGTGTCATTTTTTGCTCTCGCAAATCTAATCGATTTTATTGGTTTTAGTAGTTTTAATTTAGATAAATTCTGAATATCCTAGAGTTTGTCGGAAAATTTCACTATTTCCAAATGTTAGCTTCAGGTTGACACAATCAAATAAATTCAGAGCCATTTCCATATCTAGTGGATAGGTGTCATATTTTGCTCTCGCAAATCTAATCGATTTTGTTAGTTTGAGTAGTTTAAATTTAGATAAATTCTGAATATCCTAGAGTTTGTCGGAAAATTTCACTATGTCCAAATGTTAGCTTCAGGATAGGTGTCATTTTTTGCTCTCGCAAATCTAATCGATTTTATTGGTTTTAGTAGTTTTAATTTAGATAAATTCTGAATATCCTAGAGTTTGTCGGAAAATTTCACTATTTCCAAATGTTAGCTTCAGGTTGACACAATCAAATAAATTCAGAGCCATTTCCATATCTAGTGGATAGGTGTCATATTTTGCTCTCGCAAATCTAATCGATTTTGTTAGTTTGAGTAGTTTAAATGTAGATAAATTCTGAATATCCTAGAGTTTGTCGGAAAATTTCACTATGTCCAAATGTTAGCTTCAGGATAGGTGTCATTTTTTGCTCTCGCAAATCTAATCGATTTTATTGGTTTTAGTAGTTTTAATTTAGATAAATTCTGAATATCCTAGAGTTTGTCAGAAAATTTCACTATTTCCAAATGTTAGCTTCAGGTTGACACAATCAAATAAATTCAGAGCCATTTCGATATCTAGTGGATAGGTGTCATATTTTGCTCTCGCAAATCTAATCGATTTTGTTAGTTTGAGTAGTTTAAATTTAGATAAATTCTGAATATCCTAGAGTTTGTCGGAAAATTTCACTATGTCCAAATGTTAGTTTCAGGATAGGTGTCATTTTTTGCTCTCGCAAATCTAATCGATTTTATTGGTTTTAGTAGTTTTAATTTAGATAAATTCTGAATATCCTAGAGTTTGTCGGAAAATTTCACTATTTCCAAATGTTAGCTTCAGGTTGACACAATCAAATAAATTCAGAGCCATTTCGATATCTAGTGGATAGGTGTCATATTTTGCTCTCGCAAATCTAATCGATTTTGTTAGTTTGAGTAGTTTAAATTTAGATAAATTCTGAATATCCTAGAGTTTGTCGGAAAATTTCACTATGTCCAAATGTTAGCTTCAGGATAGGTGTCATTTTTTGCTCTCGCAAATCTAATCGATTTTATTGGTTTTAGTAGTTTTAATTTAGATAAATTCTGAATATCCTAGAGTTTGTCGGAAAATTTCACTATTTCCAAATGTTAGCTTCAGGTTGACACAATCAAATAAATTCAGAGCCATTTCCATATCTAGTGGATAGGTGTCATATTTTGCTCTCGCAAATCTAATCGATTTTGTTAGTTTGAGTAGTTTAAATGTAGATAAATTCTGAATATCCTAGAGTTTGTCGGAAAATTTCACTATGTCCAAATGTTAGCTTCAGGATAGGTGTCATTTTTTGCTCTCGCAAATCTAATCGATTTTATTGGTTTTAGTAGTTTTAATTTAGATAAATTCTGAATATCCTAGAGTTTGTCAGAAAATTTCACTATTTCCAAATGTTAGCTTCAGGTTGACACAATCAAATAAATTCAGAGCCATTTCGATATCTAGTGGATAGGTGTCATATTTTGCTCTCGCAAATCTAATCGATTTTGTTAGTTTGAGTAGTTTAAATTTAGATAAATTCTGAATATCCTAGAGTTTGTCGGAAAATTTCACTATGTCCAAATGTTAGTTTCAGGATAGGTGTCATTTTTTGCTCTCGCAAATCTAATCGATTTTATTGGTTTTAGTAGTTTTAATTTAGATAAATTCTGAATATCCTAGAGTTTGTCGGAAAATTTCACTATTTCCAAATGTTAGCTTCAGGTTGACACAATCAAATAAATTCAGAGCCATTTCCATATCTAGTGGATAGGTGTCATATTTTGCTCTCGCAAATCTAATCGATTTTGTTAGTTTGAGTAGTTTAAATGTAGATAAATTCTGAATATCCTAGAGTTTGTCGGAAAATTTCACTATGTCCAAATGTTAGCTTCAGGATAGGTGTCATTTTTTGCTCTCGCAAATCTAATCGATTTTATTGGTTTTAGTAGTTTTAATTTAGATAAATTCTGAATATCCTAGAGTTTGTCGGAAAATTTCACTATTTCCAAATGTTAGCTTCAGGTTGACACAATCAAATAAATTCAGAGCCATTTCCATATCTAGTGGATAGGTGTCATATTTTGCTCTCGCAAATCTAATCGATTTTGTTAGTTTGAGTAGTTTAAATGTAGATAAATTCTGAATATCCTAGAGTTTGTCGGAAAATTTCACTATGTCCAAATGTTAGCTTCAGGATAGGTGTCATTTTTTGCTCTCGCAAATCTAATCGATTTTATTGGTTTTAGTAGTTTTAATTTAGATAAATTCTGAATATCCTAGAGTTTGTCAGAAAATTTCACTATTTCCAAATGTTAGCTTCAGGTTGACACAATCAAATAAATTCAGAGCCATTTCGATATCTAGTGGATAGGTGTCATATTTTGCTCTCGCAAATCTAATCGATTTTGTTAGTTTGAGTAGTTTAAATTTAGATAAATTCTGAATATCCTAGAGTTTGTCGGAAAATTTCACTATGTCCAAATGTTAGTTTCAGGATAGGTGTCATTTTTTGCTCTCGCAAATCTAATCGATTTTATTGGTTTTAGTAGTTTTAATTTAGATAAATTCTGAATATCCTAGAGTTTGTCGGAAAATTTCACTATTTCCAAATGTTAGCTTCAGGTTGACACAATCAAATAAATTCAGAGCCATTTCGATATCTAGTGGATAGGTGTCATATTTTGCTCTCGCAAATCTAATCGATTTTGTTAGTTTGAGTAGTTTAAATTTAGATAAATTCTGAATATCCTAGAGTTTGTCGGAAAATTTCACTATGTCCAAATGTTAGTTTCAGGATAGGTGTCATTTTTTGCTCTCGCAAATCTAATCGATTTTATTGGTTTTAGTAGTTTTAATTTAGATAAATTCTGAATATCCTAGAGTTTGTCGGAAAATTTCACTATTTCCAAATGTTAGCTTCAGGTTGACACAATCAAATAAATTCAGAGCCATTTCCATATCTAGTGGATAGGTGTCATATTTTGCTCTCGCAAATCTAATCGATTTTGTTAGTTTGAGTAGTTTAAATGTAGATAAATTCTGAATATCCTAGAGTTTGTCGGAAAATTTCACTATGTCCAAATGTTAGCTTCAGGATAGGTGTCATTTTTTGCTCTCGCAAATCTAATCGATTTTATTGGTTTTAGTAGTTTTAATTTAGATAAATTCTGAATATCCTAGAGTTTGTCGGAAAATTTCACTATTTCCAAATGTTAGCTTCAGGTTGACACAATCAAATAAATTCAGAGCCATTTCCATATCTAGTGGATAGGTGTCATATTTTGCTCTCGCAAATCTAATCGATTTTGTTAGTTTGAGTAGTTTAAATTTAGATAAATTCTGAATATCCTAGAGTTTGTCGGAAAATTTCACTATGTCCAAATGTTAGCTTCAGGATAGGTGTCATTTTTTGCTCTCGCAAATCTAATCGATTTTATTGGTTTTAGTAGTTTTAATTTAGATAAATTCTGAATATCCTAGAGTTTGTCAGAAAATTTCACTATTTCCAAATGTTAGCTTCAGGTTGACACAATCAAATAAATTCAGAGCCATTTCGATATCTAGTGCATAGGTGTCATATTTTGCTCTCGCAAATCTAATCGATTTTGTTAGTTTGAGTAGTTTAAATTTAGATAAATTCTGAATATCCTAGAGTTTGTCGGAAAATTTCACTATGTCCAAATGTTAGCTTCAGGATAGGTGTCATTTTTTGCTCTCGCAAATCTAATCGATTTTATTGGTTTTAGTAGTTTTAATTTAGATAAATTCTGAATATCCTAGAGTTTGTCGGAAAATTTCACTATTTCCAAATGTTAGCTTCAGGTTGACACAATCAAATAAATTCAGAGCCATTTCCATATCTAGTGGATAGGTGTCATATTTTGCTCTCGCAAATCTAATCGATTTTGTTAGTTTGAGTAGTTTAAATTTAGATAAATTCTGAATATCCTAGAGTTTGTCGGAAAATTTCACTATGTCCAAATGTTAGCTTCAGGATAGGTGTCATTTTTTGCTCTCGCAAATCTAATCGATTTTATTGGTTTTAGTAGTTTTAATTTAGATAAATTCTGAATATCCTAGAGTTTGTCGGAAAATTTCACTATTTCCAAATGTTAGCTTCAGGTTGACACAATCAAATAAATTCAGAGCCATTTCCATATCTAGTGGATAGGTGTCATATTTTGCTCTCGCAAATCTAATCGATTTTGTTAGTTTGAGTAGTTTAAATGTAGATAAATTCTGAATATCCTAGAGTTTGTCGGAAAATTTCACTATGTCCAAATGTTAGCTTCAGGATAGGTGTCATTTTTTGCTCTCGCAAATCTAATCGATTTTATTGGTTTTAGTAGTTTTAATTTAGATAAATTCTGAATATCCTAGAGTTTGTCAGAAAATTTCACTATTTCCAAATGTTAGCTTCAGGTTGACACAATCAAATAAATTCAGAGCCATTTCCATATCTAGTGGATAGGTGTCATATTTTGCTCTCGCAAATCTAATCGATTTTGTTAGTTTGAGTAGTTTAAATTTAGATAAATTCTGAATATCCTAGAGTTTGTCGGAAAATTTCACTATGTCCAAATGTTAGCTTCAGGATAGGTGTCATTTTTTGCTCTCGCAAATCTAATCGATTTTATTGGTTTTAGTAGTTTTAATTTAGATAAATTCTGAATATCCTAGAGTTTGTCAGAAAATTTCACTATTTCCAAATGTTAGCTTCAGGTTGACACAATCAAATAAATTCAGAGCCATTTCGATATCTAGTGGATAGGTGTCATATTTTGCTCTCGCAAATCTAATCGATTTTGTTAGTTTGAGTAGTTTAAATTTAGATAAATTCTGAATATCCTAGAGTTTGTCGGAAAATTTCACTATGTCCAAATGTTAGTTTCAGGATAGGTGTCATTTTTTGCTCTCGCAAATCTAATCGATTTTATTGGTTTTAGTAGTTTTAATTTAGATAAATTCTGAATATCCTAGAGTTTGTCGGAAAATTTCACTATTTCCAAATGTTAGCTTCAGGTTGACACAATCAAATAAATTCAGAGCCATTTCCATATCTAGTGGATAGGTGTCATATTTTGCTCTCGCAAATCTAATCGATTTTGTTAGTTTGAGTAGTTTAAATTTAGATAAATTCTGAATATCCTAGAGTTTGTCGGAAAATTTCACTATGTCCAAATGTTAGCTTCAGGATAGGTGTCATTTTTTGCTCTCGCAAATCTAATCGATTTTATTGGTTTTAGTAGTTTTAATTTAGATAAATTCTGAATATCCTAGAGTTTGTCAGAAAATTTCACTATTTCCAAATGTTAGCTTCAGGTTGACACAATCAAATAAATTCAGAGCCATTTCGATATCTAGTGGATAGGTGTCATATTTTGCTCTCGCAAATCTAATCGATTTTGTTAGTTTGAGTAGTTTAAATTTAGATAAATTCTGAATATCCTAGAGTTTGTCGGAAAATTTCACTATGTCCAAATGTTAGTTTCAGGATAGGTGTCATTTTTTGCTCTCGCAAATCTAATCGATTTTATTGGTTTTAGTAGTTTTAATTTAGATAAATTCTGAATATCCTAGAGTTTGTCGGAAAATTTCACTATTTCCAAATGTTAGCTTCAGGTTGACACAATCAAATAAATTCAGAGCCATTTCCATATCTAGTGGATAGGTGTCATATTTTGCTCTCGCAAATCTAATCGATTTTGTTAGTTTGAGTAGTTTAAATGTAGATAAATTCTGAATATCCTAGAGTTTGTCGGAAAATTTCACTATGTCCAAATGTTAGCTTCAGGATAGGTGTCATTTTTTGCTCTCGCAAATCTAATCGATTTTATTGGTTTTAGTAGTTTTAATTTAGATAAATTCTGAATATCCTAGAGTTTGTCGGAAAATTTCACTATTTCCAAATGTTAGCTTCAGGTTGACACAATCAAATAAATTCAGAGCCATTTCCATATCTAGTGGATAGGTGTCATATTTTGCTCTCGCAAATCTAATCGATTTTGTTAGTTTGAGTAGTTTAAATTTAGATAAATTCTGAATATCCTAGAGTTTGTCGGAAAATTTCACTATGTCCAAATGTTAGCTTCAGGATAGGTGTCATTTTTTGCTCTCGCAAATCTAATCGATTTTATTGGTTTTAGTAGTTTTAATTTAGATAAATTCTGAATATCCTAGAGTTTGTCGGAAAATTTCACTATTTCCAAATGTTAGCTTCAGGTTGACACAATCAAATAAATTCAGAGCCATTTCCATATCTAGTGGATAGGTGTCATATTTTGCTCTCGCAAATCTAATCGATTTTGTTAGTTTGAGTAGTTTAAATTTAGATAAATTCTGAATATCCTAGAGTTTGTCGGAAAATTTCACTATGTCCAAATGTTAGCTTCAGGATAGGTGTCATTTTTTGCTCTCGCAAATCTAATCGATTTTATTGGTTTTAGTAGTTTTAATTTAGATAAATTCTGAATATCCTAGAGTTTGTCGGAAAATTTCACTATTTCCAAATGTTAGCTTCAGGTTGACACAATCAAATAAATTCAGAGCCATTTCGATATCTAGTGGATAGGTGTCATATTTTGCTCTCGCAAATCTAATCGATTTTGTTAGTTTGAGTAGTTTAAATTTAGATAAATTCTGAATATCCTAGAGTTTGTCGGAAAATTTCACTATGTCCAAATGTTAGTTTCAGGATAGGTGTCATTTTTTGCTCTCGCAAATCTAATCGATTTTATTGGTTTTAGTAGTTTTAATTTAGATAAATTCTGAATATCCTAGAGTTTGTCGGAAAATTTCACTATTTCCAAATGTTAGCTTCAGGTTGACACAATCAAATAAATTCAGAGCCATTTCCATATCTAGTGGATAGGTGTCATATTTTGCTCTCGCAAATCTAATCGATTTTGTTAGTTTGAGTAGTTTAAATGTAGATAAATTCTGAATATCCTAGAGTTTGTCGGAAAATTTCACTATGTCCAAATGTTAGCTTCAGGATAGGTGTCATTTTTTGCTCTCGCAAATCTAATCGATTTTATTGGTTTTAGTAGTTTTAATTTAGATAAATTCTGAATATCCTAGAGTTTGTCGGAAAATTTCACTATTTCCAAATGTTAGCTTCAGGTTGACACAATCAAATAAATTCAGAGCCATTTCGATATCTAGTGGATAGGTGTCATATTTTGCTCTCGCAAATCTAATCGATTTTGTTAGTTTGAGTAGTTTAAATTTAGATAAATTCTGAATATCCTAGAGTTTGTCGGAAAATTTCACTATGTCCAAATGTTAGTTTCAGGATAGGTGTCATTTTTTGCTCTCGCAAATCTAATCGATTTTATTGGTTTTAGTAGTTTTAATTTAGATAAATTCTGAATATCCTAGAGTTTGTCGGAAAATTTCACTATTTCCAAATGTTAGCTTCAGGTTGACACAATCAAATAAATTCAGAGCCATTTCCATATCTAGTGGATAGGTGTCATATTTTGCTCTCGCAAATCTAATCGATTTTGTTAGTTTGAGTAGTTTAAATGTAGATAAATTCTGAATATCCTAGAGTTTGTCGGAAAATTTCACTATGTCCAAATGTTAGCTTCAGGATAGGTGTCATTTTTTGCTCTCGCAAATCTAATCGATTTTATTGGTTTTAGTAGTTTTAATTTAGATAAATTCTGAATATCCTAGAGTTTGTCGGAAAATTTCACTATTTCCAAATGTTAGCTTCAGGTTGACACAATCAAATAAATTCAGAGCCATTTCCATATCTAGTGGATAGGTGTCATATTTTGCTCTCGCAAATCTAATCGATTTTGTTAGTTTGAGTAGTTTAAATTTAGATGAATTCTGAATATCCTAGAGTTTGTCGGAAAATTTCACTATTTCCAAATGTTAGCTTCAGGTTGACACAATTAAATAAATTCAGAGCCATTTCTATATCTAGGGGATAGTTGTCATTTTTTGCTCTCGCAATTCTAATCAATTTTATTAGTTTGAGTAGTTTTAATTTAGATAAATTCTGAATATCCTAGAGTGAAAAATGACACATAGCCCCTAAATTTAGAAATTACTCTAGATTTATTTGATTGTGTCAACCTGAAGCTAACATTTGGACATAGTGAAATTTTCCGACAAACTCTAGGATATTCAGAATTTATCGAAACAAATTTTGTTTAATCCAATAAACTCGTCTTCATTTTCCACAACTAAAAATGATAGCTTATTCTAGCTATCGTTTGGAAATTGCACCTAATTAATTTATTTTTGTCAACAAAGGCTCTTATTTTTACATAGGTGATTTTTCCGACAAAGTTTACGATAACCATAATTTATTTTAACAAGAATTACGCAAGCCAATAAAATCGACTAAATTTAGCAGAACTAAAAAGCATATTTGGAAGCTAAGTTCATTTCATTGTGTTATCTTATAGTCATTTTCCGACAAACTCCACGATTTTAGTAATATATTTCAACTAAAACTACATATACCTAACGAAACGATTCCATTTACCAGAACAAAATTCAGAAATATCCTGTTTTTTGGAAATGTCCTTTAGCTCACTTGATTTTCTTCTCTGTCTGGATATCCTCTTATCGTGTAAATTTCACATAGTGGCTTTCTACACAATTTTTTTTTTACCAGATATTTGGAGAGTACTGCGGATTTTATACCCGGCATTAAGATATATTGAAATAAATTATCTTCTGCAAACTATTTACAAATGAAGAAAAATGGAAATGATTTTCCGGGGTATTATGAAAAATGTCAAATAATTTTTTTGAGTTTATTTTCTAGTTTTCACTCAAAATTCTTATAAGAATTTTTTAACAGTGTATATACTAATACAGGTTTATTTTTGTTATTTGGGACATACTTCACTGCCATTTTTCCGGGGTATTATGAAGAATGTTAAATAATTTTTTTGAGTTTATTTTCTAGCTTTCACTCAAAATTCTTATAAGAATTTTTTAACAGTGTATAGACTAATACAGGTTAATTTTTGTTATTTGGGACATACTTCACTGCCATCTCAAAAAGCATTTTTTAACGAACGTTTGTTTTAGGAAAGAAATGCTGACATTTTTGATGGAAAACTCTATACTAATTTCTTACATACACATATAAACAAATTCTTATTTCTACAATAAAAAAAAAATTTTTTTTTTTGGTAGACTAATTTAAATATTTTTGCATTAATTCGACATAATATGACTCAATTTTAAAATATGCTTTTCCTGAAAATTGAACTAACCATTCAAATTAAAAATTGAAGCGAAGCATTAATGTTTCTATATACGAAAAAGCTTCTAAAAAATATTAAAATACACTGATTGGTATGAAAAAGAACAAAAAGCTTCCCCTCTATGGAAAGCTCACGGACAAAAAAGGCAGAATCTTACGGCTCTTATATTAAGGAGGCTCTGGTACTACTCATTTTGTACGCATGTTAAGCTATTTTATCGTATTCACTAAAAAAATGATTAATTTTGACACCTTTGTGTTTGAACGAGAACGACGACTGTTTAGAATAATTTCACTGTTGAGATAAAAAGCAGTTTGACGTAATTCTCGTTTTATTGCTCGATATTAAAGATAGAATTATAAAATGAGCCATGTGACAATAAAATCCAATCGTAATATGCTAACCTTAACTCAAAATTGAAATCATTGGCGTACGAGCTTTTCGTTTTATCTCTTTTATTTATCTCGCCATTTGATTGATTTTCCATTTATATTGCACACGCACGATTCCCTAATAATAAAAATCTTGATGAGTTCATTTTTAAATGTATACATTTAATTGTATTGTAATGAACGTGTAAAAGAGGTGGTTGGTGGTGGAAAAACCAATAAATCAACGTGATTAGATTTAACTTAATAACTTATTATAGAAAGTAGAAAAAAATGGGCGGACCCCACCTCATGCACAATTTTTACGTCTATTTTTATTACACACAATAGAAATGTCTTAAAAGCTTAAATTACTAAAATGGCAATTAAGTATTTTAAGCCGAACGACTATATTGCTACACGTAACTAACCAACCAACCAACAAACAGCAGATGGGGGTAGTTTGATTACACAATACATAATTTATATTTGATTTGATGGATGGTAAATGCGTGTTTAATATCTTCGCTTGTTCTTTATACCATTTTCTGGTAAAAAATATAAAAAATTCGAAAAATTAACATAAAATTTAATTTTATATTTTTAACATGACTGCGAACCGTTATGTGGATATTTCCATACACACACACACACACACAACATTTAAAACTATTATTATCGAGTTTTCAATCCATTATCGCAACTTTATATATGAAACATTATTACACCCACAAGGATTTAAAATAGAAAATAATTTTTATTATTAAAATATTTGAATAAGACTTTTAACCAGGAATATATGAATAACAACCGCATGAACGTGTATGGTGCGAGCTTTTTGTTGCGCACAAATAGGTCATTGGGGGAGAATTGAAATTAAAATTCCTTTTTCTAATATGATACCTCCTTGTATTGTACTATTAGAACGAACCATCTGTGCCTCGTTATGTAAAATACAACAATTTTTTTTTTTTGTTCAATTTTTATAAATAAAACGATAAAGATTTTAGACATCATATGGTCTGATGTATATCTTTTTAAAAATCAGCCGACAAAAAATTAAACATAAATCAAAATACAATCTTTCACTTTGATGATATGCTCGTACATCCGTTGCGAAACCAGTGCTGTATGAATAGCGGCACATGAGACCAATTTGGTTTTAAAAAAAATTATGGTAACATTTAGATTGCACCATAGCTAATATAGATTACAGTTTAAACCTCTATTTGCGTGTCTTATGTCAGTTACTCATAAAAGTTTAGATGCATTAATTTGATTTTGAGAGGAGCTTAGGATATGCGAATGTAAATACCGACAGGCATGTAAATACCGACCATTTATCAAGTTAAACACAATAAAATTACAATTTTTTTCATTATCCAGTTTGCGGTATCATCTGCGTATTTATTTCATAAACAGGAGTGTTACATTATGATTCTTATTGTTCAAAATGAACCCAATTACGCAAGGGTTTGTCTAAGTCAAATTCTGGGCAACGTCACAATTTTCGTCCATAAATAATTTACCTATTCACCATGGCCATAGTAAATTAAATTACGTTTTGACTAAAAACATATTTTATATACCCTCATCTAATGATATTCAAAAACGTAACAAATTTACGACCTTCAACCTTTATCCCTCATTAAGCCACCCATTATAACGTATATTTTATGTAATAAGGACAAAAACAAAAAGCCATACAACAAACATAATAAATTCTATTCATAGTTTTGTGAACAATTTAAAAATTATTATTTTTTGCCAGGCACACCAGTATACCAACACCATGATGAGGAGATAAATCCAAAAAATTTAATTATTATATTTTATTTCCATAATACATAATACAGATAAAATTTCATGAAAATAAAAATAGTGAACCACCTAATAGTTATTTATTTTTGAGCCCATTAAAATAACAACGACTATTAAAATCAAAAAAAAAAACGAGCTGCCAACAATAAAACACCACCACTAACTAACTACATCGGACAGGAACAGGAAGATAAAAATTCGTATGGAGGATATTTGATTAATATTAAAATTACATAAAAAATGGGATATAAACGTAAATTAACCTAAATCAAATTATACGTGTTACACACATGAACCCATAAAGCATTAGAAAAAATACCTTTATCAGTGAGCTTTTTTTGCCAAATATTTTTTTGCTGTTTGGATTTTAATTTTATGATTTTTAAAGTAAACACAAAAAATGTGAGCTTTATATATTTGTACATTGTTTTAGGAGGGGGGGATTACATGATACACGTATACACACTTTAAAAATAATACGATCCTGGTGATAGGACGGTACATCCTTTTCAATGTTGTTGTTTTTGTTATATACATCCATTATTTACAGTCGAGTCATATAATGGATTTTTATCACCAATGAATCAATATGTACATAATACATAACCCATATATACACATACACACACACACAACCCCCATAAGAAGATAGGAGGTTATAGGATGATAATTTACACGAAAATTAAACAAAAATGAAACTTTTCACTTTTCAAAATTAGGTTGTAAATTTTAGTTTTAAAATTGACATAAGATTAGGGCTTTGTTTGTAAATAATAAATTTTCGAAACGATACGAGATAAAAAATGTATTCGACATATACGACTCTTTGGTACAATATTATGTGAGATAAAAAAAAAATTTAAATTTACTGGATAAATGAGAAGGATACGTGCAAAAATACATTGGAAATGAAATCCCAAATGAAAAATTGATTGATGCGGCTTTCAAGTGCTTTGTTCAACGCAGAAGTTTAAGTCGCCATTCTAATGCATAAAAATAGGTCAAAATGCTTCATTGGCTCATACGATTCGAACAGGTCAATATGTGAAAACATTTTTTATAAACACAACACAAAGCAATAGTGGATTGGACTGCAGGACCAAATATTGGTCAAGTGTCCCACCTGGCCTATTCCTACAGCCTGTCTACACATAACAATAGGAAAAGTATTTTTTTTGTAAAACGGAACGACCCGGTCGTAGACACCTAGCGATCGTACGGCAGAAGAAAACAAGAATCAGGCAGTAGTGAGGACGAGTATAGGAAATTATGTTAATAGTCATGGACACTACATGTCACGGCGAGTCATTGACGCCCTAAAACTAATATCGAATCAGCGTCTGTTCTCTACAAATGTGTTCCAGGTTGGACTGGATGCATTAAGATTACCCATCAGTACGTGACCCACACGACGCCAGCGGCAGGCTTATAAACTTTTCTCATAAAAACAACTAAGGTATGAAAGACATCGGATTGATCACAAACACTACCTCGGAAATTGTACACGGATAACGCTTTAAAAATTAGAACATGGAACGTGCCTAGCCCCATAAGACCTGAAGTTCTCCAAAAACGTTTGAACCAGGCAAAGATTTACACATTGAACGAACTAACACTATAAGAGCTTCAATGATCTGGGAGTGGGATCCATCATACCACCAATGATTACACTGTTCGGTACGGTGGCCATCAGATTGGAGGAAAATTTTGAGTTGGCTTCCCCATCCATCGGTGCCTGAAGTAACATACCATCACCATATCAATATGCGGATATGCACGATAGACTCCTCACGAGGAAGTCATCTTTAACATCCCACACTACGACATTAAAATCATCGTGGATGACTTTAGTGCAAAAATCGGTAGCAATTAAGAAAATACATCGTACATTGGTCCTAACAGCTCGCACCTAACTAGTAACAATGACGGCCTTCATATCACCGACATGGCAATAATCTATATTACTAATAAAAATTAATTGACGCATGTAGTGTTCGTAATTGTCAGGACATGGTTTGTATCTTGGGAAAATCCACTGGAAAAGTCGGTAAGTTCGGAAAATCGAAAAATGATGTTTTTTTACAATTTTTTCGTACGTATCCGATCCAGATGGTCTTTTAGAAGAGAAAAATTGGAAAATCTTAGTGGAAAACTCGGAAGCTTCTGGAAAAACCCGAACAAAATCTATATTAATAAAAATCAATTGCCGCATGTATTACCGATCATCACTTGAGAACGGCTCGACCGATTTGGCAAATTTTTTATTTGTTGTGTTCGTAATTATCAGGACAAGGTTTGTATGAAAGAAAATTTTGGGAAAATCTACCGGAAAAGTCGGAAATTTGGATAGTATTTTTATATGAAAAAATGGCTAAGATGCCATCGACATTCAGTAACAGTTTTCGTAACAACAACAAATTCCGAATTGAATATTGATATTTTGGTATGATATCAAAGGGCCGAATGTCGAAGGGCCGAATTTTTTTTGATTTTTTTTTTGTTTTTCGAAATATATTTTTTTTGGCTAGCTTTTAGTATCGCAGTCAAAATTGACTGTCGCGACATTTTTTCAAAATGGTCATAATTTTAACTAAAAATGTAAACATATCAGACGCCATTTAGATAAATTTCAATTTTTTATATATTATTTATATTTTTTTCCGCTTTTGGATTAAATTTTTCTACATTTTTTTTAGGTGGTTATAATTTTAACTAAAAAATTGTTAATTAAATTGACTGCCATCTTAGAGATATTTTTATAAATAAAATAAATTTGAATTTGTAACATATGAACTATTTTTAAATGTTTAGTAAAATAAATAATAGTAAATGATTAATTTAAAATCAAAATGTAAATATATGGTTTAAAAAAAAACATAAATGTTAATAAGTCACATGCGATTATTATTAAATATTCGTCATTTAAATTCGTCATTTTTGAGACGGTTCACCCTACACCCCAAGGAATTTTTGTATGCTGTTGACGCAAAATAATTTGACATAATATGGTACATCTATCAGCAGAAGCGATACCAGCGATATTTTCTCTTTGATCTGTATCTGCAAGATTGACGAAGCATAAACAAATGCAAATCAAATGTACGGTAATTTCAATATTGTTAAGCAGATTTGCAAATTTTGAAACTTTTAATTGTTTAATTTATTAAAAACTATTTTATCACGGCTTAACGTAAAATGTTAAATGTTGGTTCATTTTTATTCCGATAGATGGAGTTAGCTTAGACACAGAAAGTGACAAAGACACATTTTTTTAGTTATAAAAAATCCGCTTTTGATCAAAGTGGTGCCACCGTCGATATTTTGTGAAAAATATTTTAATTTAAAGCGATAGTTCAGTGTGTCAGTGGTGGTCGAATCATTGGTCCATTCACAATTTGAATTTCTTATATTCGTTGTAATTTGGTGTGTTGCAAACACCGAATTGATTTCTGTAGAATTTTTCAAGCGCGGTCCATTATGACTCCGGAACAACGGACACAGTCGAATTCGACTCATTCATTTCAAGCTTCCGCACAAAACAATTTGAAACGTCGTTAAAACAGACGGCTAAACGTGACAATTCGAAATGATCTTTTGGCGTTCAGATATGATCCAACAATCGATTATGCCGCGGATACATCGCAGTTGACTTCGGAACAATGAGCACGATTGGTCAACATTGCAATGTTTTGAGGTTTCGACACGGACCGCCAGGATTATGTTGTGCGAGCGGAATTGGGGCGAATATTATCGAACCACGACATTTTGCATGAATGTAGATGGAAATGTAAACATTTTAGGCCGACTTATCATTTTGCTAGCGACGTATGTTGGAAGCCCAAGGCACATACACGAATACACGTAAGATGCAATGATCTACGTACGCCAATACGGTCGACCAAACTTATTCATCAATTTTACTCGCAACCCCAAAATGGATTGAAATTACGCTGCTGTTACTACCCGATCAATTATCCACCGATCGCCACGACATTACAGCACAAGTATTCAAATAGAAACTCAAGGCTCTCATGGACTTCATTGTGAAGTATCGGGTCTTCGGAGACATGCGATGTTGGATGTACTCTATGTGGGTCGAAATGCGTTTGTGTGTACGACACGAAGGAAAGTGACCTGGCTGTATTTGCTACTTCAGCTCGTGATATAAACGATGAAGTTTCGCAATACCAAATGGAAAGATATGTCAGCAGCAATGAGACGGTTATGAGTATCTTTCCATTCTCAATAGACGAACGTCTACCCTAGCTTATTTCACGGCAGTTAACACGACCAACGACCACCCACGACTACACTAATAAGCTTTTGAAGTGATTCCTTTGCAAGAAGGCAGTGCTTTACTCGGAGATGCCGAGATATTTCACTTGGAACGCATCATCAAAAAAAAATCCAACTTCAATCCTATATTCAACCGATGCATTGGGGCGCATTTACATGCTACCTGTATTTGTTATTGGTTAATGTTCATGGACTGACTTCATTTGACTTTCTACGAGATGTTAATTGTGAGCCGTGCGCAACATATCGAGAAACTATCAGTGTTTACATTTGCATGTGATTTTCCTATGGGTAGTTGAACGTGCTCGACAGTAGGTAAACCATCGGCGCTATTCGTTTTATCTCCGGCAAAAAGGCAAAAATATCATTCATTACCAAGCGTTACGATGATTATTAATTGGCTGCCGAGGTCGTGAGATTTTACAAATCTCGATACCTTTCAGAAGGGTTATTTAAAATCACCGGATTATGCTGATAAACCAGCAACAAAATTTGCAGAAAAATCTTCTATGTGTGCACGCCCGCGAAGATTTCTACGTTTGAAAAGTCAAGGTTAGACACCGGGGTCTAGGGGCTCAATACAAATTTTTCGTAAAATTTCAATTTTGATTATTTTTTTGGAATGAGGTGGCAAATGAGGAATGAGTTTACGAAAGGGATTATATGAAATTAGTGTCATGTTCGAATCCGAGGGATGCGTCCTCTGAATCAAGTCGCCCATTCTTTTGCATTTCTGTACTATTCATCTGATTGCGATGAAACGTTGATGATGGGTTGGGTGCATGCTCGCGAAAGTTTCTGAGTTGGTAAATTTAGGACTGGAATCCTAGGTCTAGGGGCATCGGTAAAATGTTATTCTAAAATTACAATTTTTGGTGGTTCCGGTGATGCTTCCGATACTGAATTCAGTATCTTATGAATTTCTGTCATATACGATTGCATAACTACACTGACGTCGAGAATTTGCCTGCAAAATATCCGTAATTAAAGTAATTTTAATTTCTCCCGTGCAACGCCGGGTAATTCAGCTAGTTTACAATATAGTTGTATCACGTACGATTTTTCCAGAGAATCTCCAAAGTAACGTGGATATCGAATGATGGAAGAGCGGAAAACCGCAACCAAATGGATCACGTCATTATGTGTAAGAGACACTCTACCAGCATATCCGAGGTTAGATCTTACAGAGGTGCAGGAATGGAGAGGGATCATGTGTTTGCCATATTCTAATATAAGTGCAAAATGTCATCTACAATATGTTCATCTACAATATGACTATTTAGACTGGCACACTAACAACGAAGAAACTCCTAACATCCAGGAGCAGTGGCACACTATACTGTCAGCCATAACTATACCGCGACACACCATCGGAACAATGGCACCAGTGTTCGGCAGGGAGATGCACTCGCACATGTCGATCGCTACGCAAGCGGACTTGGTTTGAAGGTGAACTGTAGCAAAACCAAATTTTTAGCAACACCCAGGAGCATCTCCATGGCAAATTTCGGAATTGGCGACCCTCTTAAGCGAGAGCTGGACGCCCTCTAATGATTGTAAATTGTTTATCCGATTATTTGTTGTTTCGAAAGGACAGTCATTCGTTCCATCCTCGCTCAAATTAGACAATTAAAGTTGCGAACTGAACTTACTAAATTTTAGTAAATTAAATAACTCATCGGTCAATAAGTGCCGAGGCTAATTACTAAACAACATTTTATTTGCAAAATTCGATTTTGTTCATCAACATAGTTTCCTTCAAGAGTGATACATTCATTCCAATGCTTCTCTAACATTTCGATGCCGTTTTAGTAGAACGATTTATCTTAGGGCTCAAAATATTCGTTTGTTTCGGCAAAATCTCTTTCGCGTGTCATTTTTTGAGGTCTGCAGACAAAAAAGTCGCTATAGGAGCAGGCTCCGGAGAATATGATGGATAGGAAACCAATTCGAATTTCATTCATGTAATTTTGCCTTTTTAAAAAACGATTTTGTAGCATAGTGCATTGTCTTGGTGAAAGAGCATTTTTTCCTTTTCCATTTGGGATCATTTTCTCACAATTTCTTCCTTAAAACGCACCAATAATGACATGTAACATGATGCCTCCCTCCGGTTGTCATTAAAAAATTTCCAAGACCCGAAACCTGGAGTCACATGTTATAACATCACATTTTCGATACGTTATCAAATGTTCTGTCTCTTGTCCTAGATTGACATTCGCGACTGATACGTTTATGAATTATTTCTTTTATATTGCTGTCATAACCTAAACTAGAATAAGTATGAGCAGCACCACTTTTTCCATTTGCGTTTAAGAAAGGAAAACAACATATTTGGTGATAGAAATGGAATAGAAATTGAAATTTTTTAATCTAGTAGGCTGGAAAATGTTATAAAAAATGAAACAGTATCCTATTTTATTCTACAAACGTGAGACAAAATGTTCGATAAATTATCGAAAATGTGATGTTATAACATGTCTCCCCTGCTAAAAATTGTGTGTTGAACATAAAATTCAATAATTTATTATTTTAAAGTTTTTAACCAGTTGAAATTTGTTTGTAAGATGATCTCCCATTCCTATAAGAAAAGCATTATGGCTCATCACTCAATAGGACCGAGCAATGTAGCCGCCATTCGGCTTTATCGGTGCAACCAGAGCTGGATTAATGGAGAAACGCAGAACAGGCTTTGCTTTACAGAAGAACACAAACGCTCCACCGGACAAAACCAGTTTATATATCCGGTTTTAGCATTCATTTATATATACAATTTCACCAAAAGCCACGCCTCCACTCCACACTTACTACCGTATTCACCGAGAATGAAATAATAAAAATGTGTGTCACAAGAATCATGCATTCACCCGCCAATTATAACCTACAAATACTGAAAGAGGGTATAATGGCGGATCAGAAGTGTATTTCCTAAGTGATTTCAAAATTACTCAAACGGATTGGAAGGATAATAAAAATGATTTGACGCTACTGCTCATGGCTTATCCTCAATGATATAACCCCCCGGCTATACTACTGTTGCAAGTCCTTTCCACTTACCCAAGTTGGTGTGGAGACAATTGAATGCACAACCAAGAACAAAACAGAAAGCAGAGGAATAATATAATATTCCCACAAAGCTTTCATCTGTTGTATTAAAATAGATACAGAAGCCCCAGTAACAACAATATCTTTTAAGGATTATCTTTTAATATTCAGTGTATCCAGGTTTAGAATACTTATCGGTTACGAAGTCATTCCGTGGTTCATTCGAAACATCGTATGGAACGGTGTGATCAATTTTCAATATTCTTAGAGTTATGCCGAGTGTTTATTTCACTGAAATGTTACCGAGTGTTTTCATTCAACCGAAGCAATAAATAAACTTGTTTCACGTTGTGGAATGAGGCCACAATAGTCCAAAATCTTGTGATAAACTATAATGTGCGGCATATTGTATAAGATTTTCTACTGGGAGAATAGGTTCATGCGGGCTTATGTGACCAAAAGGTTGTGAAGAACATGCCACTTTTTTGAAAACAAGAAATTGTCTAGATTTTCTTCATAAACAATTACGAAAGAAAAATTGTCATTATACAAATTAGGCAAAAGTGCTCCCACACAACAAAAACAATACCAGCCATGCAGATCCAATGAATCAACTGCATACTACATTTCACACTTTATTACATTTCTTCAGACCCCTCGAAATCAGCAAGAAGGAACGTGAAGTGTCAACTTTTGAATGTGTTTCAGTTTTGTGAGAGGTCTAGAGAGACCGTGTTTCTAAATACCCGAAAGCCAGAGCTTTGGTATAACGTACTGAAGTTCAATAAAACAGGCCAAGTCTCTGGATACCATGCAAATATGTTCGAGAGAGTCTGACGTAGTTCACGATACCATACAAAGAAAACGCTAATAAATAACACTGGTCAGTTTCCCAAAATATAGTCGGGAACAAAATTTCGACACTGTACAAGTCGACCGCGGTCCACTGGAAGTGGTAGCTTCCATAGGAACTTTTTAGTTTTTTTATATTTAGTAAAACCTTCAATAAGAGCTTTTTCAATTTTTGGATGAATAAATGAAAAGTATATAATTTACAAGAAACCTGATTATGATCTAACAGATTCTAAATTGATTTTGTAACAATACCGATCCCGATCAGTTTTCCAAAATTTAAGCGGAAATGACGACTTTTGTCTGTTATAACTAAAACTGTTATTCAGTAAAAATTTTGTCCCTATACAGCGCTTATGGATTGATTAATCGGGCCGAAACATGTATACTTATTTTTTTTCCATAAATTGGAAGATCCCAGTGATTTTCGGCCGAGATTGATTCACCGAAAGTGCAGCTTCCATTGAAGGTTTTCCGTTTTTTGCAAATATAGTCGATTCCGCTTAATCGGGACTATTACAGTTTGTCCTAATTGAGTGGCTGTACCGATTAACCGGCATCCTAATGAAACGGATGTCCCGATTAAGCGGAATCAACTGTATTTTGAAAAGTATATCAACTATAAAAAAAGAACTATGGACAGAGAGATTGTTCATCAATAAGCGGAAAGGTCGATTTTTGACAAGAAGCTTTTTTTTTTGGTAGTAATCATGAACATTTTTGACCTTGATGAGTTTCTTAGCAAAATATCTGTGTCATCTCTACAGCTCAGACGGCGTGACCGATCGGAGCGAAACTTCATAACGGGTGATTTTTTAAGAGCTTGAGAACTTTTTTTTAAAAAAAAACGCATAAAATTTGCAAAATCTCATCGGTTCTTTATTTGAAACGTTAGATTGGTCCATGATATTTACTTTTTGAAGATAATTTCATTTAAATGTTGACCGCGGCTGCGTCTTAGGTGGTCCATTCGGAAAGTCCAATTTTGGGCAACTTTTTCGAGCATTTCGGCCGGAATAGCCCGAATTTCTTCGGAAATGTTGTCTTCCAAAACTGGAATAGTTGCTGGCTTATTTCTGTAGACTTTAGACTTGACGTAGCCCCACAAAAAATAGTCTAAAGGCGTCAAATCGCATGATCTTGGTGGCCAACTTACCGGGCCATTTCTTGAGATGAATTGTTCTCCGAAGTTTTCCCTCAAAATGGCCATAGAATCGCGAGCTGTGTGGCATGTAGCGCCATCTTGTTGAAACCACATGTCAACTAAGTTCAGTTCTTCTATTTTTGGCAACAAAAAGTTTGTTAGCATCGAACGATAGCGATCGCCATTCACCGTAACGTTGCGTCCAACAGCATCTTTGAAAAAATACGGTCCAATGATTCCACCAGCGTACAAACCACACCAAACAGTGCATTTTTCGGGATGCATGGGCAGTTCTTGAACGGCTTCTGGTTGCTCTTCACTCCAAATGCGGCAATTTTGCTTATTTACGTAGCCATTCAACCAGAAATGAGCCTCATCGCTGAACAAAATTTGTCGATAAAAAAGCGGATTTTCTGCCAACTTTTCTAGGGCCCATTCACTGAAAATTCGACGTTGTGGCAGATCGTTCGGCTTCAGTTCTTGCAGGAGCTGTATTTTATACGGTTTTACACCAAGATCTTTGCGTAAAATCTTCCATGTCGTCGAATAACACAAACCCAATTGCTGCGAACGGCGACGAATCGACATTTCACGGTCTTCAGCAACACTCTCAGAAACAGACGCAATATTCTCTTCTGTACGCACTGTACGCATTCGTGTGGTTGGTTTAATGTCCAATAAAGTAAACTGAGTGCGAAACTTGGTCACAATCGCATTAATTGTTTGCTCACTTGGTCGATTATGTAGACCATAAATCGGACGTAAATCGCGAAACACTTTTCGAACCGAACACTGATTTTTGTAATATAATTCAATTATTTGCAAGCGTTGCTCGTTAGTAAGTCTATTCATTATGAAATGTCAAAGCATACTGAGCATCTTTCTCTTTGACACCTTGTCTGAAATCCCGCGTGATCTGTCAAATACTAATGCATGAAAATCCTAACCACAAAAAAATCACCCTTTACTTAAGCTTTTGCCATAAATCGGGATATTCCAGTGATTTTGGTCGAAATCGAACCACCGAAAGGACCAGTTTTCGAAAAGGCTTTTTCGTTTTTTATAAATATTTTTAAAAGCTTTTCTCATTTACGAGGAAACGTTTAAAACATAGAAATTGTTAATTAATTTTCAAACAAAATTTATAAAATTTTACCGGAAATGACGAGTTAGAGAGAAAAATTTTATTTCACCAAAATTCGGCATCTCTAAAGTCCAGGTGGCTTGACTATTCTTAAACAATTTTTATTAATTTAAATCTGCGTAGTCGAAGCAGCAGCTTCCATGGGAGTTTTCTCAATTTTTACAATGATATTGAAAAGTTTCGCATTTGCAAAAAACGAGAAATAATTAAAAAATTTATATAAATTTAAAGATAAAATTATCAAACTGGGTCGTTTCTAAAATTTTATACAAGACAGTTTTACCAAAATTCCGGTAAGTTTAATTTTTAACTGTAAAAATCATGATCGGTGCATTGGAGATCTATGTATGATCGTGCAGGTAAACGAATGTCAGATGTTGGCCACAACATATTCCCCCTTCTTTTTTTATGGAAGAATGAGATAGCTTATGTTCCCTATAGTGTTTAGACTGTCAACCTGACTAGAAATAATTGGAAATTATTTATAAGAAGTGCCGTATTTCGATTTGAAATTTGATCATTTATCAAACTTTCAATCTCCGATTATAGGACAATATTTTGATCCAATTAAACACCGCTTTATTTAAAATTAACCTTCCACAATTGACTAGGTATTCCAAGAATTGCACGCCAAGCCATGAATGTAATAGTTGGAGATCTTCAACATGGTTACAAGAAGCGTAATGATCAGCCACGTAGAGCTACAGATTGATTGAGACTCTTGCTAATTGGTGATGCTGGAGTTGGCTAAAACCTTTCTACTAAAAACCCTGCTACAACAGAATAACATCCTGTATGACAAATGCGTTGTGACAGTGTGTGCACTGCCTGACTTTGCTTCAGACTTAGTCGGATGCTCAACATTACACACCACATTAAGACTTCCAGCTTCGAAGGATGCTCTTAGTACTAATATGCCACTAGTAAGGTGAAGTATCTACTGGCAAGTCATGCGTAGACAGTGGTTTTCGTGTGTTCGTAATCAGCGATGAGATTTCGTTGGTACAATATCAGATGTAATGCATGGACGGACATAGACGGCTCAAGCATAATAAGAATGAATTCTTCGGGGACATGAAGCTCCGTTTTGAAGATTTGATGCAACATTCACTAAAACTCTTCACATACACAATATGTTCACATATACATGACCATCCTAGATGTACTGTGGTTATTTTTTCAATAAATTTCTAAATATTAAGTTTGAGTAAAGTTTGAGTTGTTAAACGTAACCCACCAATAAATAGTGTCCGATTTCAGTATGCTGGATAGTTAAACCATGACAGGACCACTGCAACCATAAAATTTATGAGTTACAAAAAGAAGTTCGGTTAAGATATGAGACGAAGTTGGAGGAGCCGTTTTAAATTTACCACCTTTCACGGTAACAGTTCGGGTTTGCCGCAACTCATGAGATTTAGCAACACAGTGTCACACAAAGCAATTAGGAATGAGGATATTTGTACCTAGTTTTGGCTGTATATTTTATTATAAATGATAAATTGACAAGGCGCTGCGAATATCCAGCCAACAAGCAACTAGACGATCAAACCAAAGCTATGCCACAATACTTAAGTAAGGCAAAGCCAGGAAGTTCAAGATTAGGGCACAAGAATCACCGGACATGCAAAACCAATTTTAATCATCGATTACGATCGGTGATGTTAATAAACATAGCTAACACCCTCTGTCGGAGTGCACAGATCAGCGCCCACCCACAGTCCATGTCAGTGTGCAGGTTGATATGGGGCTTATTGCAGGTGGTATATATGACGGTCGCTTATTCGTGGTACGTAATACAAAGCACGCGCATGCAATCCTTCCCAAAAGATTGTCCGAGCATTTAATTCCTTACACTACCACTCATTTCCAGTTCCAATGATTCACGCGGCTGGATGTGCTGTTTGTGTTCGGGGTTTTCACATGTATAACTCTTTTGTTTTTTTTTTTTTTTCATTGTGAGCCAGCAGTTTTTTTGCATAAAATTTGACAGCTGTCGATTCGTATGGTGCGTGGTGAGGAATCCAGTAGTTTACTAAAATACGAGCATGGAAAATTGTAGTAAATGGCAACCGAATGAGATGCTCCAGGATGAAAGATGGCGTTGGGTCAGCTTTTTGTTTGGATCAATAAAAAAAAAATATGGAAGAGCGGAAAAAATGGAAGAGCCAAATAAACGAAAAACAAAAAGTGAGGTCGCTGGATCCGGGGAGTCGGATTTTGGAGGCAGAAACACCACGACCAAAAAAAAGCGGGAGAAACTAAAAAATATGCGAGCACGAATATCTGTGGTGATTTGAGGAACCGCAGAAAAAAGGAAAGCTACTATTGTAATGTAGGAGGATAACAAGAAAATAGATCCGATTCCTATAAGAGTTTAAAAATGAAATAAAAAAAATAAGAAAACCATACATCGAAATATTTACTGGGTGGGGTAAGAAAAGAGGTTTACCGGTGCCCAAGCCCAAGCTAGCCAACGAAATAAAAAACAAAAAAGGGAAAAGAAAAACAAAGAGAAAGGAAGAAAAAATAAGCATCACAAATCCAGTAAAATTGCACGGAAAGGAATAAGAAGCAAGAGAGCGGTAAATACGCCCGGCCAGGTGAGTCCATTTTGTTGTCACCCAATTTTATGTTCTCTTTGAATTTTTTTTATTTTTATTTTTTTATTATCCCTACAATCTGTTCTAGTCCAAGGCACTCCCAACTCTTTTGCGGTTTGCTTTTTTCGTCGTTACTTGTACGCCGTTGCCAGCCAATTTGAGGACGTACGGCTATAGGTCCGATTTCGGGATGGGTCGGTCCATGAGTTATGCACTCCGACAGGGGGTCATAGATGGGTTCCATTTGATCACAGATCGTAATCTGTTGATGAAAGTTCCTTTTGCATCCTGCCCATATCGGGATTCGAATCCGGTACCTCCCAATCCTAACGCCAAAGTTTTAACCACTGTTGACCTTCAAAGGACATTAAATCCACTGTACAAATAATACTTTCTTTTTCTTTTTTAAAATTAAAAGAAAAAAAAAGATCAGATGGTAAACGCAATACGAAATTTCGGAAATCGAAACTTTAGTGACATAATTCCATTTCATATTAATAACGCTGGCGGCTTTTGAATTCGAGATATTTGTGGGAGCTAAAGTTAGGAATTAAGATACGGCCCAACATTGACATCAGTGGGAAATGTAAGGTAGTAATTGGATTGACCAAACAGTTCTTTGCAAAGTGCAGTTATGGCACGGCTGAAAGAAGAATGCTGCAATTGATCTGTTGTGGTCACCGATAGTACATAAGATGCAACGATTCACAGTCGAGGAGGGTCAAGCATATGTCACCATCTGCTGAGTCAGATCCCTCGATGGACTCGACTATAGGAACTGAAATGTTCGAAACTTAGTGGAAAGAAGTACTTCACCACTTTAAGAAACGTAATTAAAAATTTATTATTCCAATTCATTTAATATTAATGAAATTAAAAAATATTACCTAACTTATATAGTTCCATTCACAGATAAATCCACTCACCTGAAAAAAAGAAAAAAAAAGAATTATTAATTTTAAAATATCTCAAATAGTCGTCTATACAAATACTAAGAGGTAAAATGTTATGGAAGGTGTGGCAACTTTTAGTTCGTTTTCAAATGATTAAACATTCTGATTAATAACGGAATACTATTTTATGCGAATGACTGCCTCGGCTGGACCTGCAGTACCCGATTCTCTTTGAGCCTCTATTTCACCAAGAGTAACAAGCCACGATAACGGTCGCCATTTTGGACCATATATTCCATACCAAACAGCACTCGTTTTTGGTGTATTAGCTTCTCAATTGTCACGTGTGGAATTTCTGTGTCCAAAATATATCAATTTTTCTTGTGCACATAAACGCCGAGGTAAAAATGAGCTTGGATGGTCAATTGCCTTCAATTCTTGAACAAGTTGGACTTTGTAGGCTTTCATACCCAGGTCTTTATGTAAAATTCTTCGCAAAGTCCTGTCACTGAGGTTCAATTCTTGTAAACGATGGCGGATTGAGGTGCTACAGCAGCAATGTTTTGCATTGAACGAGGAGGACCGGCGATGCGGAACGTGTGTATGGAAATAAGTTTGCAAAATCTCTCAACGTTGATCAAGTGTATATCGACCGTCACTTGACAGATAACATTAGAGTTGTGAAGACGCACCAAAAGATGTCGCACCCTTTATTAATTATTTACTTATATCGCTACACAATAATATTAGATCCCTGAATATTGATACAATAATTGTTACCTTGATTGAAACGAAAATTACACTTTTAAAATATTCGCATACCATCTCGTATTATCAATAAATATTCGACATTATAAATATACGTATTTGAAATATTTTTGTCATTTTCATACGAGTCGTGTATATGACACAGTACGAAATGAATAATTTGAAAAACAAAATTTTCCATTTCATAAAGCTTCCCATTTGTACGTACCATACAAAATTTAAGCTTATTTTTCTCTTACGTACGACACAAAGGATATATCATCGATATTATTAGAGTTGATTAAATTGATTTTCACAATTTAAAATTGGTAGATGGTTATAAATTGTATTTTGTCGAGGAGGATGGGAGTGGTATAATATATAATAACAGTGTAATGATCTTGTGTATCATTTCTTCAATGGTCGGTGAAAAAAATAATTTTTCTCTTTGCTCAAAATCGTATATATTCGTTCAAATTTATTTCCCATGGGACTCCGATATGCAATATTTTTCTTTTAATGAAAATGAGAACGAAAACGTACCAAGTTCGTAGCTTACTTGTAGATACAGTCAATTTATATGAATTTTTTTATTTGGTTTTGTTTCAAGCTTAAATGATTTTAAAATATTATATATGAAAAGCTTTTGGGAGTTGAGTTTAAAAAATATTTATTATACGTGTATATTTTTAATATGAGACATAAAATTGGTGGAAATTCATAAGTAGGTCATAAATAACTCGATGCATCATACTTTTATGTAAATACGAAAGGTTTAAATGAAAATAATTTCGTGCGTTTTGTATAAATTGTGTTTTTTTTATATGTATATGAAAAACGTGGTCCGAATTTAAAAGTCAAAACAATAGTTCTACTCTTGAGCTTTATATTTCTTTATCTTATGAAAATTTGATTTATAAGACCTGCCTTATCTTATCATAATAACGTGCAAATCAGATACACACACATTGTCTAAAGTTTAATTGGTTGATGGTAAATAAATAAAATAAAATCAAAAAAAAAATCAATTTTCATATTAAAAAGTAACAACAACAATTCTAGGAAAAATAAAACAGCAACTGACGACTAAATATTTCCAATGAATAAATAAATAAATAAATTTAATTTAAAATGATGAAATATGTATTGATTTTGTGAATAAATAAATAAAATAAACTTTTTTATACAAAAGTATCAAAAGGAAATCTTTCAAAGATAACAAAGAGCATCAAACCACCGCCAATAATAATAACACGAAAAACGCGAATATTGAATTTTCTGATGAATTTAAATTTTATAAAATTCAGTTAATTGGAATTTTTTTTATATATTGTTGATGATCATGCCGGGCTTCAATGTCATTGTTATGTACATATCGTTAATAGCAATTGTTTGTATTGTATTCCAATTTGAATTGGTCATTTGTGCTTATATACCTACATATAACTGTATACAGAGAAGGCAATCGTGGCCACTCAAGTTTAATGAACTTACGCGCACCACCCATATAATTTAATTTAACTTTACGCAAAAGGAACATCAAAATTTCATTTCTTATATATGTGCATGTCGGCGGAATAGCATGGAAAACAGCAAAACTACCTGTGGCCCTATTCTGGCTTTCCCTGGGAATAGGGAATTGGGAAAAATATTTTCATATCATTTTTGTCTAAATTATATTTTTCTGGCCTACTATTGAAATTAGTTGAGTGTAAATATTGTTGAATCAAGGATATATTGGGAATTATTGTTCCCTATAAAAATTTTGTGGAACAAAAGTTTCCCAATCAACTTTGTTTCGAAAATATTTACTCCAAACCAATTCCAATAGTAGGCCAGAAAAATATAATGTAGACAGAAATGCTATGAAAATATTTTTCCCAATTCCCTATTCCCAGGGGGAGCCAGAATAGTGCCACAGGGACACACATTGTATCGATACAAAAATATCGACACAAACAAGTATTTTTTAGCAAAAATTGAAGAAATAAAAGCATTCTGGATTTCTTTTAGTTTCAAAGTGAATCACAACTATTATGAAAAATTTACCATTTGGTTTTATTTTTTGATCATCCAGTAAAATCAAAGGCCTGCTAGAAATTTATTAGGAATTTTACTACCATGGATAAAATTTTTGTTTAAACATTAAAATTTTTGCTGTGCCTGACACTGATTTTTTCGACTAAATTGCCGACTTTTCAAGTGTACCTTATGCTATTAACCGCCAGGCGGACAATGAAAAGTCTACTCGCGATTGATTTGTACGTATGTTTTGCGATACGATTACATATTATGTGGAAAATATAAAAATTGTTTACAATTGGGATTTTAATAACAATTTTATTTAAAATGAGTAAGTGGCAATATTCCGCTAGATGTAATTAACCTATAAACTTAAAACCTAGTGGTTATATTCAATTTGAAATTATGTTTTATGTAAAATAAACTAATTTATTTTATATAGTTTGCGCTACGTGTTCATTATGGGACACACAGTATGACAAATGCAGAAGCCTAATCAATTTTAATACCTGTTTAATTTTAGGGGCGTACGATGAAACTGTTAAGTTTATAAAAGCTCGTACAAAAATGGATTTTTACTGGAAAATTTTACGATTTGAGGAGCAGTTGGGAGTAAATCATTGTATTATATTTATTTTATGTATTTTTATAAATTTGTACGTACAAATTTTTGTAGGATGGTGGGAGCAGAAGCAGGAATTGATGGTGATTGAGCAAAATTAAACAAAAAGTGGTCGAACTTGATGCCCAAATACAAGGTACCTACACAGTAAAAAAAATTACATATTTTTAAGGGTAAACAAAATGCCTCGTAAATGTATTTAAATTTCACGTATGGTATGTACCGTACATAAGACATGGAATTTTCATTTTCTGATTTATGTAAAATTCAACAATGCTGATATATAATTTTCAATAAATCATTATGTAATTTTGTATACTGGGTTGGATAAGGGTAATATTCCATATTTAAATATTGAAATTTATAAAATTTGCCTAAAAATTACATAAACAATGAAGAATTTCATTGCTTACAAAACATGAGAACCACCACAAGTTCTTTCTTGTCAGTTTGGTCTTGTACTGATAAAAGGTTGTTTTGTTCTACTTATCAGGTTGCACTTATCCTTGCAACGACCAATCTGCAAAAATTCAATTCTTGCTTTATACTAAGTATAATAAAAGAACATATCGACTTGGCGAATTATATCACATTAAACAAAATAATTACGCGTCATATCATATTTATTCTTGCTCGTAGATTTCTCATCTGTCGTATTTATCTCCGACAATATTCTACATAATAATTATGGAATATTTTAGGAAAGGATTTAATTTTCTTACAAAACATTACAAAATTCTATAAGATACATACTTAAAATTACATAGACAGGTTACTAATCTCTACATAAAATAAAAAAAATTTCAGTATATTCTGTGGAGTTCTTTAATTTACATACTGGTTTACTGACTATTCCGTCACTTGTTATGGAAATAAAATTTTTACATTAATGATGTAAATATTTTACCATTAAATGTATGTAAATTTCCATAAATCATGTAAAAATTTTTTACTGTGTATATTTTATAGTAGTGATTGACAGTTTTATTAAAAAAGGATAATTTTCATTTGATATAGCCGATAATTGAACCTCCGACTGGCTTAGGAACAGAGGACGAAGGGCCAGAGCCTCTAACGTGGCCTTATTTTGAACTAATACACGATTACGCGTCCGTTGGACATAATATTAATCCGCTGAAGGTTTTTGATACCGCACCACCTGCAAAAGCAGAAACAGAACTCTTCTTTTTGAATACGGAAGACTCTTGTACAATTAGCGAGGGTTCTGCATCACGTAGTGAGTCAAGGAAGATGTCATCTACTTCGCGGAATGAGGGCACTTCATCGCGCAGTTCTTCCCACTCAACTTCGCTAGGTAAAGATGCGAAATTAATGTGACACGCAGCAAAAAACCTTTATTAAATATATGGCAAATAAACATAATATAACCGTCCATGATAGTGGTGAAGAAAATTAAAATACCAGTTACATGAATTAAATGTGATTAATTTTTATTATTAAACTTTAATATTTATTATTTTATTTTAAAAACGAAATTCGTTTATTTTATTTATTATACTTATTTTTCAAAATAAATTATCTTGAAATACAATATATTTATTATCAATTCGCTTAGAGCAGTCTCTTCATCAGTGTGCTGAACGTTATGCAACAAATTAAAGTGGCTTTCTTTAAAGGTCAGTACATGATCTTGACGAAAAGGTGTTATTATAGGCACAGGTGTCAAAGTGCATTTGAATCCACTATCCCCGGCAAGTAGTACCCAGGCGAAGGAAATTTACCAGACCGATATATATATATTACTGTTGCGTAGAACTTGCTGATGGTGTAACAGCAACAACAGATATGGCCATTATGTTTAGACTAAAATCCAACTTTCGATACTGGACATGCAAGTTCGTGGGTACCATAATTTTTCCATGAAACCCATCTATAGCACCTACAGCTTTTGAGAATGTGTAAATACAAACATATTCTCAAAAGCTGTAGGTCGCCCTCGAGTTGAAATGATGGCCAAGGTCTTCGAGCTCGCCAAATGCTGAAAATTTTATAATATTTTTTTTAATTAAACCCGAACAAGCAGGCTTGCCCTGAGTATTGTACACCGAGCACAGGTTGTGCAGTGCAAAATAACTCAGTGTGCATAGAGTAATAATTTGTTTTTTACTTTGCATACTATTCGTACACTGGCATTCTGTTCAGAGTAAAATATAAAGAACCGAGTATGCTCGGTGTAAGCACAGTTCACAAATAAAAACACAGTGTTCAGAGTAAAATTACTCAGGTTGAATAAAAAAGAGAGTATTATTTGACAGCGCACTGCTTGCTCAGGCTGAATTAAAAAATAGGCCTTCTGTGAAGCGATTTCGCGGATGCGCGAATGTGTTGTTTGATAAAACAATCGTCACCGCGGTTAGTATTTGTCGGTATATTTCACAATTATAGTATTTTACGAATGTTGTTTCTGGTTGAAATAAGATATTATAACGTAATAATGTATTGATACGAATTCTAGGTTAAAAACTTTTTACCTGGCAGCTTTTATGTAATATTTTTTTTCTTCTTTATACTTCTCTGGTTTATTATTACATTAATAAATAATGATAAGACCATATCATCTTCAATCCCAATTGCATCGTCTTCAATTTGCATTGTTATTTATTATATGTACATATATGTACTTTATTTCGATTTCTGTGAAATATTTTTTTGTTCATATTTTGACGTTTGGAAAAAAAGCAATCATCAATTTAGTCAGGCACAGCTTGTACTTTTGCTGCTACTGCCATCTATTAATACCTGATGTTAACTAACCAACAATTTAGATAAGTCACCAATTTAGTCGAAAAAATCGGTGTCAGGCACACCACACACATTACTATTAGTGTAATTTTAATAAAAACGTGACATTTAGGCGAGTTATTATTTTTTTCAATGAAAAATGCATTTCCACATTATCCACAATTAGCTACTCAAACTCGAAATTACCGCTCTCATAAAACTAACAAAAAGTGATTCTGATCACACCAGGAAAACAAGCGCACTATTTTTTAATTTAACAGTCTCTGGCCGAAGTAATTCCTAAAAAAAAAAAAAAATTGCTAAAAAAATATTAAGTAAAAACAAATGTGTGTCAAGAAAAATTTCACACTTCACAAAATAAAAATATGTTTTTTTTATTTAAATACATACATATTTATTTTTAATTAATTCATCGTACTGGCACTTTCAGAATGTCCAAAATTATTTAACAATTAATGCCGACATCAAAAAAACTTCAAATTAAATTAAAGTTTATTGAATTTTTTGGGTTTCATGTACTAGTCGATATTTTGCAAAGTGGCCATCGATCTCACCATCGACTCTCTTGATGTTTTATCTATCAAATTTCCATCAATTTTCCAATGTCCATTATGTTCATGATGGTTTTCAAAATTTTGTCATAATTTCGACCGTATGCAAATAAATGTGGCTCCGAAACGTGTGAGTTGAAATACTTTTGAACATCCAACCATTACTAATCAAGATTTGGTCCGGTTCTCATCCACTCCTAAATGCCGTTATATAGTGCTCACAATTGTTTCAAGATTTTTTTACCGTAGTTCCGATATGGGCGAGTATGGCCCCGTAACATGTGAGTCGTGAATTGCAATGTATTTCCAATTTAATTTAGTACTACTCGAGATTTTACCTGACTTTCTCATCAATTCCGAAGGGTCGTATTGTGTCATGATTTCGGGAAAATTTGATTAGTTGGTCCTCCGGTAGTGTCCGGAGTCCATTTTGATAAAAATGCGAAGGAAATTCTCGGGTGTCAGGAAACGATTGCGTTGAGTTCGAATTACGGAAAAAAATGTTAAGTGTTTGTCTGGTAGGGCACGGGTTCCTCTGTTAAAAAAAATGTTTAAGGGCTCGAACTATGTTAAAAAAGGTAAGGGAAATGAGATAGGCAAAATTGGTTCAAGGGGTTCTCCGGTGGAGCCAATGCCCATTTTTAATGTTTTAGGCTCGAAAAATTTCGTTGAAAGTTGGTTATTGATTGCTAGGAACCCTTGATGACAACCTGGCAAAATGGCCAAATCTTGGCAGTACCCAACTTAAGTACACGCCTAACATTTCAATAATTAAACTACACTCTTCTGAGTCACATTTGAACATTCCACAATGAGCTTTTTATTTAATAGAGTTAACTGAGAAACACAATGGGCTTCATCAGAATGTGGTATGATCTCGAGCTCAATTTATTGTTGAAGATGGTTTTTGTGTTTAACCGTAACTAAACATATTTTAATTCGCTATTAGCTTTTTATAAAGTTTTATTAAATACGATTTTGGTTAAAATGCGGATATGCGTCATTAAACACTCCGCACAAAGAAATTCAATATCATGATTTTCAAAACTCATGCGCCCACCGAAAATAAATCTGACGATGTCATTGTTGAGCTGAAACGCATCATGAGGAACATCCCACACAATGATAAAAAAATTATCGTCGGCGACTTCAACGCAAAAATCGGTAGGGGCACCAACAATGGCGAACGCCATTATGTACACATGAAACATATGAAAATAGAAAAAAAAGTCGAGTGATGGAAGAATGGAAAACCAAATTGATTGCATCATGGTATCGAAGAGATATTCCACAAGCATAATTGACGTGAGATCATACAGAGAGGCCCTGCATGTGCTCGAATATCAATGCACTAAAAAAATGAAAACTATCTGCAAAGTTACCAATCAAGTACCAATGAACATCTACCGGCACAACGAGAACCACGAATCACTCAACAATTTATTTATTACATTTTACAAACATATATTATGACGTATGCCATCTAATGACGTATCAAGCTCTACGTGTACTGCTTTTAATTAAACCCAATTTGTAGGTACAGAGTTCTTGTTGTTGTACATTATTTTTCAATCATGATTGTATTGTGCGGTGTTTTTTTTCCATTACGTTATATACTAATTACTATGATTATTAAAACTTTAATTACATTTTTTATCATTATAATTATTTTAATACAATTTTATTTAAATAAAATATATTTTAATGTAAATTACTATCCGCCATTTATAATGATGGACTGTGTTGTGGTAGTGACGATTCGCTGATTAATTTAATAATTGCGAAGCTTGGCGGGCGGCTGTGTGGAACGAATTGAATGATATCAAATTTATGAGTTGGGATTGTTTTTCCGCTTTTCAACAGCCCAAATTTCAAAATCCCGTAAGGAAAATTCGACATTTAGATGTTTAGCGAAATGTTGAATGCATAATTCATGATATTACTGTAGAAGATTATGTTTTTTTTTCACCGCGGTTAACGTTTCACGATAAAAATATTATACAAAAAAATAATATCATTTATTTGATTATACTGCCATCTATCATCAAAGATTGGAACCGTTCACTTAAAATGACGTCATAAAACAACATTTGTAAAGTCATGGGGCTATTAGTATTCTACGTGTTTAGTTTCTAGAGCCTGATTGGGAGTTTTAACTTGGTTTTGGATTCTGGGATTCGGGCATCTCTCTCTCTAGAAGTTAGATTTTTTTTTAAATAGATTATAAGTGTTGGTTAATAGAATATTGTGGATACCAAATAATAATTTTTTAAATTATAAAAAATAGCTAAATAATAAAATAAATGTGTCATTGACGAAAACAAACAAAAACCATCAACAAACATCTCGAAAAGATGGGCGAAAATTAAACTTATCGATGGTGCTGTGATCAATGTTAAAACCTGTTGTGCAAAGCAAGCGTTCTTCCAACACTAGACGCAGAAAAGCATGAGATAAAAATGGACCATCAGATTATATTCACGTTCACGTTGGCTTCCCGAAAAATAAGAGAAAGTATTGTTGAGTGCATCCCAATTGTAAATAATGAAAGAGCCGGAGAGTTTAAATGATATTTCCATTCCAGAAACATTAAAGTTTATTGAAGAAAAGCGTCTTGTACGCAACATTTTGGGGAGAATAAAAATATTTTATTAGGGACCAAACATCTTTGATGTTGCTACCAGAGGCCGAATGCTGGCCCATGAACAGACTTTTTGAGAACGTGCCATTATTATTTTATATAATCAGCTCAAAACCAATGACAGTTTACTCGGAGATGTTCTTCGAGTTGTGTAAAGTTGCTTCTGATTGGAACATCTCATGAATCCAACATGGATTGTGCCAGATATTGAAAAGGCAAACGTAGCTGCGGTTAAAACATATTTTACATTGGCCGAATACAAATAAGCCTTTTCTATTCTGGCCATACCGTAGGTTAAAACAAGAAAACAATCCGCATGTTGGAAAGCTTAACATTAGACGAAGTTTCTGAGTACTTTGGCACGTTCAAAAGAGAATTTGATTGTTACGCAAAGCGTATTGGAAAATGGTTTCAAATTAATTATATAAGGTGCGTTTTTGGAAGCTAAGTGAGCTCTTAATACTCTGCAGATTTCTGGACTACGTCCCAGGATTATAGAGAAAATTTCTCAAGAACATAAAACCCTGTTGAACTCGCTCGGCTAAAAATAGTAGTCCGAAAATCTCATGCTGGGGTTTATAAATTAATCTAAGAATTAACAAAGGAGGCGAGTGATTCAAAACATGTAGCGAAAAGTAGATATCTGGTGAACGTGTAACGTTTTTTTTTTTTTTTTTTTTAACAAAAATAAAAGAATAACGAAAATCGTGTTGTTTGAAACCGTGGAATTTAAAGGAATGGATCGATCGATATCCGTGTTCGTCGTGTTTTTGGAGGGTGACCCGTATTTATTTTATCATTCTCTATTTCATCAAAAAACAAACCGTTCTGGTGCATAAGAAATCATTTCCACCTTTGTTAAATTCTTAAATCAATTTTGCATACCAAATTTACCCATAATATGGTAATAAATGACTTAGTTCCAATCAGTTTTGGTAAAAATAGGTTTGCTCTGCATCTAAAATTTGTATAAAAATCTCAATCCAGTTCTTACATTAATATGTTAAGAGTTGGACTAGTTCTAATATTGTTCGGCCAAAATCCTCCAAATTAATGTAAATAAGAATTCTAAACTACAGTGTGTAGCAAAATAATATCTACCGCGGCGTTTTTTTTAATACAAAATAAAATATCAATCTTCTTGACGACTCACTGAATTTTTGTTCTTTTGTTGTATTAATTTATAGTTTTTTTACTTTAAAATATCCTTAGCATTCAAATATAATCACCACATCACCGAAAAAAACCATATGAAAACGCAAAAGAGAAAAAGTAAAACAGTGAGCTACAAGAGTTGAAAAATTATTTAAGGTGTGCGGAAGTCATATTGTGTTCTCGTAGGAAGTAGATCGATGTTAAAAAGTAAGTTGTGGTTAATAACTGTGGAAATAATAGAAAAACTACACAGAATTTGTGCACAACTTCAAAATAAGATAAGAGAATACTTTGTTACAGGCTGGCTACTGCCAACCTGCAGATTTTCACTAAACGCATGCAGAGGCCTCCACGGTGATTTTTGCCGGCTACGTTCTCAGGGAGAAGTGCGAAGGGTCGTGGGGTTTGAGGCTTGCATGTGTTTCTGGCTTACACCGTGATCATACAGATAATTAAATAAAAATAAAAACGCAAATGATAATAAACCGAATGTTCCGCCGAAATTCGTCGGCCGGAACCTGAGGAACGAACAGCTGATAATTACAAACCGAGAACGGTGCCTTGGTGCGCGCATCCATCCGAATTCAAACGGGGCCAAGCCCTGGTTACGGAATTGAATGCGGGCACCAAGGGACCGCAAACACTAAACCGACACAGAGGGAGCCTCCGCTCCCATCATACCGACCGAAAAATTTAATATTTCATTTTATTTACAAAAGAAAGAAACAAAGAAAAACGAAGAGACAACTTCCCCCTCCACCCGTACCATGATAAGAGAACGAGAGAGAGAGAGAGAACAATGTGTACCGAGCGTGCACCCGCTGTGCGGCGCTCGATTACAAAATGTAAAATTTAATATAATATATAAAAGTATAAAAAAAAAATAAAAAAAATCAAAAAGTAAAAATAAAAATAAAAAATGGTACCTTAATTACAAATAAAACAAATTGTTGCGGCCTTGAGCGGCCGTCATGCCACAGGTGATGTGCCACACCCGGACCGTTGCGGTGCCTTTCACCGTTACCAATAACAACGAGGTGCCGGTTGGCAACCCGTTACGTTGCGGGGCCTTTCCCCGATACCAAAAAGATTAAATCGGGCAACCGGTTGGTCGGCTACCCGTTCGTTGCGGGGCCTCTCCCCGATACCAAATAATAAAGACCGGTTGGCCACTCGTACTGTTGCGGCAGACCACCGATAACCAAAAATATAGGGCGTTAGCTTGCCGACAAATATAATTAAGCCAATGTTGCAGCTAGCCGAAATACCGAAGAAAATAACTTAATGTGCTGCGTGTCGACCTCCAGTAACTTGTAGCGGACATCCACAACACTCCTCCTTCCGATTCTAATATTTATAGATCACGACACAGAAAGGTTTTAGTCGCAAATTCACAATCAATTAAACAATTTGAACGACTTGCAATCGAATAATTTATACTGTAGTAACAGTATAGCAGCTCGGCACACAGTTTTTATGTGACCTTTAATCATCAACAACTCGAAACTATTTCGGCACAAATACACAGTTTGGGTTTTTTGTTTTCTCAAATTAATTTTATTAATATTATCCAAATAACCCCTCAAAAATATTTTTGTTTTTTTTTATTACACTATTTTTATGTATGTTATACTTAGAGCTTATGATTAACTATATAATTCAAAATGAATTCATACTTTACACTTGTAATCATCATAATAATAAAAACTCAACATCTAAACAAAATTAGACTTTTATATTTTTTTGTTATTTTAAATTTCAATCAAGACTCTCGACTTTACTTTCAAAATCCCAACCCGAATGACGACAACCAAAAAAAATTCGAGCGTCGCACAGCTCGTAAAACGTTTTAGAAGAAAATGCATCTCTCTTCTCTGTCTCTCCTTTATACCAAATTTTCGTTGGTACAAAAGAGAGACATACAAGAAAAAACATTTTTTTCAAAACGTTTTACTTTGCACACACTCGATGCGCACTGTTCTCTCTCTCTCTCCCATTCTCGTTCCGTTGCCAACATAACAGAAGAAAACACACAGGAATCCATCCACCAAGAAGTCACATTCACACAGCGAAAATCCGGACGCAAGAAACCACGTTTAGACAACAAAAAACCCGGACGCAAGAAACCGTGGAGAATAAAAACAAATTTACAAAAATGTCTTGTTAAGACAACACAGTCGTAACAACTTGTTATTATATAGCGCCTTACTTAGGGAATTTTACAACAACAGTTCCATATAAATTTCAATCCGGAATGAATAATTTTATTCCACCTAAAAGTAGGATTAGAATTAGTCCATTCTTCGTGTAGTTCAAATGTTCACCGCCCGGTTAATTAATAAAATAATTTTATTTTTATGAGTTGTCACTCTGGGAGTAATTTAGTATTTTTATCGCATTAAGGGTAAAGAATCAAATGGCAAAAATCAACGATACAAAAAATGAACTCCGATTAATCTGAAAAATAAGATATATTTACGTCGAAAACGCATTTTACATTTTCATAAATATTTGTTATGACATAAAAGTGAATCGCATGCTTCATTTGATTTTATTAAATTTTTATACCAAACAATAAAAGTATAAAAAAAATCGCTTGGCTGTTACTTTGGGCACAAATTTCGAATAGGAATAATATTTCCTAAAGTAAGCCCACAATAATATCGATAATGCCAAAGGGAAAAGAACTTTCGACTGAGGAAAAAAGACTCATAAAAGAGTTGAAAAAGTATCGCGATTCGAATATTTTCAATGCTCAGGCTCTTGGAAGAACAAAGTCAGCAATTGGAAAGTTTTTAAAAAGAAGTGAACAGCGAGGTGTACCGAAATGTACTAGCAGTCGCACGGAAAAAAAAGTCCGATGCTAGTTGGACTAAAAAATCGAATTTCATTGAGTGAACTAAAAAATCAGTTTAAAAAACCAATATCGAAAGCAACTTGCCGTAGGATACACTCAACTGGTCTAAAAGCATACTGTCCACGAAAAGTACCGTACGTTTCTAAAGTAAACAAGCAGAAGCGTTTGTGATTTTATGTAAAACATGCTTTTGAAACTTTAAGTTATTGGCGTGTGTTATGGGCCGATGAAACTCAAATCATTATTCACATAGTGAAATGCATGTTTATCGAAAAGTATGGCTGGTAAGTTTTTCCACCATAGAAGGAACGATGAATTCCAAAATGTACCTGGAAATTCTAAAAACTTGTTTAAAAAATGATGGAAGACTTCTAATTTTTAAACATTTCATAATTCAACAAGGCAAGGTATCTATCTATTCATAGAGCTGGAATCTTCAAAAATACCTCAGAGATACCAAAATACCGATTTTTGAGTAGCCATCACAAAGCCCCGATCGGTCTGATCGAAAATCTTTGGGATCACCTAAAAACTACGATTACTGAGAGGCGCCGCTAAAATGTACACGAATTACGTGATTAAATCGCAGAACAATGCAACGAAATTAGCGCAGACTGTTGTACGAAATTAGTTGATAGTGTACTTCATCGGCTAAGATTATAAACATAGATAAAAGATTTGACCATAAGTGGTTAATAAATTTCGAAGTCCCATTCAATATGAAGAAGAAATGGCCTAGTTCAATTGCGCAATACGCAATGTGTTCAAAATTCATGTTAGAATCCTGATATATTAAATATGAACATTATTGGTTAAGAAACGACCAAGTTCCACGCAACATGGACAAAATTCAAAATTGCAACCAAAATTGATGTAGAATCCCAATCTAGACACACAATACAATTTAAATTCGAAAATGACTCGGTAGAAATGGGCAAGTTTCATTTAGAATTTTTTTATTAATTCACGTTAAAATCCCAATCCCGCTGTACATAGCTAATTTCGCTATAATTTGTTAAGAAATGGCCTAGTTATATTCAGCATGGCGGAATTCAAGAACTTCGATCAAAATTCACGTTAAAATCCTAATCCATTAAAAAATGGTCAAGTTCCATTGAGCATTTCTAAAAATTCTTAAAAAATTCATGTAAAAATGCAAATCACACCCCATAATTTGATGAAGATCAATCGAGAAAATGACGAGTTCTTAATAAAAATGTAGACAAAAAAAAATTTAATGTTTCACAAAAAAATCTCGCTGTTGGTGTGGTTTTTAAGCTTTCAGCAAAATTCAGGGGATTTTGCGGGATTTTGAAAAGTAAATTTCGGACGGATCACCAAATTTATTTTTGCTAAATAAATTTTTTATTTTCTTTGTGTTTTCGTTTGATTGTAATATTCTAACCGCTACAAACCAAAGCATGACCCACAAAATGTTATTTTACCGAACGTATTACGTAAGTCGTGATCAACCTGTATAATTAAAGAATTTGCTTCTTATACCCATTTTGCACTGCACCTATAAATCATAAACTACATTTTTTTAATTTTTTAATCGCTTATACGGCTGCCGTTGCTACTGCTGTTGCTATATTAAACCGCGCGGGATACGAACGATATCGTTTAATCTACGTATTTTCTTGTTGCGGTTGGTGGTCTACATTAAAAGTTTTATCGAACGGATATTATACATGTAACTATGTACAATGAACCAATGAATGATAGTTTTTGGTGTTCAACGTAATATTTTGATAAAAAAAAAATTTAATAGATTATTCTCTCTATCTATCACCTGGGTAATAAACTAGATGCATAGTAAATTTATGTATGAGAATATATTGCATCTGCATAAATAGTTTTTTTTTGCAAGTATAAAACTATATATTACTAAATGTATAGAGAGCTTTTATATAGCTTTTATTATGATGATATAGTTCGATAATATGACAACAACATAAATTTAATATTGAAAGTCTATTATGATTTTGATAAATTTAATACACACAAACAATTATTTTAATATAAACTACACAGCTGGCAGTATATCTTTGTAATTTTAAAATTTTATGGAGTTAGAAACTATTAAACTCAATAGGACGTAAAAGTTATGTCTACGTATTAAAGATAGACAGAAGCTTATTGGTCGTAATAAAATATTATCTATTTTTATACCTCGCTGATTTGCGTACGCTTCTTTGAGTATAGTTACAGAAAAAAACGAATCCGCTAAAAGTTTTACAATGCTTTCAAAGTGCTTAAATTTACCGTAGATGTGTTTTAGTACGATAAAAGCAAAAATGAAACGCCCAGTAAAGTGCTTCAATATTATTTATAAATAAAAATGCAGCAAAAACTTTTACGTACTTAATTGTCCTTTACTTTCAGGTAACATTAATTATTCCTTTGTGCTATAACATCACATGTTGCTATTGCCCATCACAATAATAATTTAAAATGGTAATAAGTAAATGCTGTATAAGATAGCGGACATTTGACAGCGGAAAAAATGAAATTGCGTTACCCGCCGCAAGTGGCAGCATTATAACAAAACAATTACCAGCGGAAATGCTTTATTCATTTTCTGTCTCTTTTATCACTAAATAAAACATCCCGGCGGAATAAAATATTAAAAATGATATTTAAAATGACAAATTGATTGATCTCTAAAGTAAAGGAACTCGGTAAATGAAATTTAACAATATTTCGTCTTTGTGTCATTTCTTAACGAATAACGATGAAATTTGGATAGTAGTCTTGATCAGGGAGTTTAAAGTAAGTTTTGGACAAAATTCTAGGATCTGATCATGTTGGATTAAACTTGGCCATTTCATAACCAATCCTTATAAGAATTGATTTCTAGATAGATTTTTTGTTGAAATATTAATTTTAGATAAAATTATTATAATTAAATTGGAGAAAACTAGGCTATTTCAGATTAATAATTGTAAAATTTGCATCGCATACAGTGAACAATTCAGACAATATATTTTATTAATTAGAATTTTCACTATATTTTTTTTGATTTTCTGCGATCTGGAATGTATGGCGACCTTATTATAATATAAAAACAAAATATCCGCAACATGAGCTCTACCATCAATTGTGTATCGTTGCCTAAGTCTTTTTTCGGGTCCACATTGAGTAGCACCATAATGCTTCTATCTTTCTTGAGCAGTATAGTGTGTGAGGAGGCATTCCTGAAGGAGCTTGCTCATGTAGAAACTCCAAAGAAATTTTAAGTACAATGCTTGGATCAACGAAAACTGCACTATTGGTACTGTAGAAAATAGGGGACTCGCCTGGCAAGCAACATTTTACCTCTCCATTCATTTCTGAGGCTTGAACGTTTATTTGGTTGGATAATTTCTTATCGCTTAGATCGCCAGGGGTTTTCACCAAAAATCAAATGAATTAGATTTGCATTCTCAATCATTTTTGGAGGAATTTGAATAATTTCTGGATCATGTAGTGTAAGGAATTTTTGCAGCCTTCCATCGCTAAGTCTCAAAGTCTGATTGTGTATTGGCTGGCATGTTAGCCGTTATTCACTACGCATGTTAGCCGTTACTGGTTTTTTTTTAGATGCCGCCACCAAGAGCTTCATTTGATGCAGCACTCAGTGATATCTGCTCGGTTACCTGGAGGTATTACTGGAAGTGGTTTGAAATCACCACCGTGTACGAAAACTTTGTCGCCAAACTTGAATTTTTCATGATTTAGCGCAGTAATTGATCGATACACGTTTCATAGGGGAACGTAAAAGCATTGAGAGATTTGATCGTTATATTCGAGAGCATGACGAATATTGCTCCACAATGGGCCTTTTGCTGTTAATTTGGGCAAAGTGTACTTCCTCAGCTATATAAGGAAGCCGAAAGAAGTGCATTTTAGGCCATCCTGCTTGAAAGTGTTTTCAATGGCATATAAAGCATAGTCGAGTGCCTGATCATCACTAATTAAAATGAATAGTCCAAATTGAAATCCTCTTTAATTGAAGGAATAAGTTCATAGAACGAGCTGGCTCACCAAGGCAAACGATGAAAGCAAAGGTGCTCCGAAGTTGTTGGGGAGCGACTGCTTACTCTAAATATCGAACCCACTCGAAGTCAGATTTCAGAAAACCACGCGCAGCGAGCATCACTTTGGGAAAGAAGTGCTCCTCATCTCGTGGACTCACTGAGTACATGCGCGAGCCTACTTTGTTGACACCTTGATAATGGCGTTGACAATTGTTGCGAACATAGTCATAGTCATTTTCCGAGCATTTGCGTCCGAGGCATTGAGCATGAAATAAAACTGAAATTTTGGGCATTTTGTTTGGGCTACTAAAAGTGAGTCCTCACTGTATACGAGCGGTCATGCAGTTTTGACTCACGCAAACGTGAAATATACTCAGGAGCGCTAACCTATCGACAGTTACCGAAATTTGACATTTCATGGAAGCGAAGTTGCGGATTTCCATCTGAAATCAAATCTTTTGAACATGTACTTATAAACGTAACGCATGATCGCGAAGTATGGACTGTGTGACACAACATAATGAATGTGCATTTGAGCATTTCTGACAGTAGCACTTTTGCTTTGACAACGACGGCACTGTGGATACCGTAAACGTTGGCTACTGTGTCATCCAGAAACTTTTTTGGGAAATCTGTTTTGCACATTATGTTTTCCAAATATGGGGCGATGAAGTTATTAGCACCGCAAGGATGGATTTGCTCCAACGCTCTGGATTTCCAGGATGATTAAGATATGGACATGTGGGACACTGCGCTTCTGAAACTCTATTTTGAAAACGAAGGCTACATATCGAAAACTCACCCAAACTCAATATTCATCACTCTGTACGTGGAAACAGCGTAAATGCATCTACAGACGTAGATATACGCACACGGCGCAAAACAAAAACCACACGACGAGCATTATAAAACAAAAAGCGAAGAAAACTAACCGAACAAATTTTTTTAACAAAAATATAAATCAGTTCGTTCCACTCAGCCGCTTAAGCAAATTGTTGGCCGTCATCCCTGCCGAATACCACGATGCCTCGCACACCGATCCGTCATTGTACATTGCGGAAATAAATTAAAATTTTAATTATATGTATTTAACAAAATAAGTTTATAATTTAAATTAAAATAAATACACCCATCCCCCGATTTACACAGTATATTGTTCCGCAGAAATATAATTACAATTAGGAAGAATACATTAAATTAGAAATAACAAATACGAGTTTTAAATATAATATTTTTTATTTCGTTTTTTCAAACCGTGTAAGAGCGCAAAGTACCATGTAAATCGGGGGAGAGGTGTAATAACTTTTTATAAAATAATAATTTAATAATAAACGTATTAGATTCTACACTGTGCATTGATAAAAACACCTTGTTTTGTGATATCGTTTCGAAGAGGGTCCAGGTTGATTTTAAACACGCGTGCCAACGATGGTCAGCGAAGCCAATACACAAAATTTAAATTGTAAATGCTATGTGATTGTTAGAAAAAATGTTAACTTACTGAAAGTCTAATCACCCTATCTTCCATATAAATAAAGGGGTGAGGAAAAACAAATCCATATTTGTTGCAGTGGGCCATATTTATATTCGTTGTAAAGGGGGATTCATGTACTAAAAAATGATTTTGTGGCTCACTGTTTTAGGGGGGGGGGGGGGCGAGGTAAGGGGGTGCTCGGTGAACCAATGGGCTGGATTAAGGTGTTACGCGACCCATGCTGATTATCGGCTAGACTGGGGGCCCATTTAACAAAGCCTAGTCGTGAACGGAGCCCTCTGGATACCTGGCGACCTCCAGTTGTATTTAGCCTTGCTTGCGTACACGGATTTCTGCGCAGGTTGACCTATATTTCTCCGATACTCGTGGGAGAAACATAGAAAAAAAGAAAACAAAATTAAAGGGGCCGGCACCCTTCAAAAATCGGTAGAAGGGAGCAACTCTAACCGTGAAGGTGGGGCTTTATCATCAGGGGCAAGGTTAAGCGACACCTTGGCATCGAAGCCAAGTGGAAGCGGAACCGCCAAAGGAAATAAGGGGGGATTGAGGGAGATCCCTCCGGCAAAGCGTCGATACAGGGAGAGACGGTCGACGTTCAAAATTTTAGAAAAACTGGCTGCGATCCCTGAGGGGCAGCTTACAGTAGAACAACGAGGATCTGTGGCATGGGCTAAAAAAACTGTCGGCTGTGATAGCTCGGAAAGGGCCCTTGTGTCTAAAAGACAGAGGTCCCAAGAAGAGCTGGAAACGGGCGACAGTAAGCGAACCAAGGTACAAGCAGACAAGACGTCGGGTGCTCCTAAGGATCAAAAACTGAAGCTACTCAGTAGGATTCTAAAGGAGCATGTGTTGGTGCTAGCCGTTATTGAAAGAAGTCAGGAAGATGGGAGCATGACGTCAGAGAAGAGGAGGGTAGTGTTTAATGCACTAAACTCCATTTTTCTGCAGATCCTGAGAGAAAATCCGGGATCCCCCCGTCCTGCAGAGATGCGGGATGGTACCAGGGGCGCGTGAAGTTGACTGCGTGCTCGGATCAGAGATCGGTCGACCTTTATAAAAGGGTAGTGGCAGAAGTAGGCTAGTAATAGTAATCATGCCTCGGCAGCCCTCGTGCTCAGACTGACTAAGTCAGATGAGGACTTAGTGTTAATCCAAGAACCTTGGATTAACAATAACAGGATCTGTGGCCTCAGAATTAAAGGGTATAAATTACTATACTCAAGCAACTCTGAGAAGATCAGATCGTGTATTTTAGCGAAAAATAATTTGAATATTTTTCTTCTTCCACAATTTAGTGGCGGAGACGTTACAGCGGTGAGTGCTGAGGTTGGCTGTGAAAAACTATGGCTAGCCTCAGCCTATATGGATCGCGAGAAGGAGGTTCCACTGGATAACCTGGAGGAACTGATCCGGGAAGCAGATCAACGAAGGGTAGGTGTTATACTAGGATGTGATGCAAACGCGCATCACACAATATGGGGAAGCACAGACATCAACGAGAGGGGAAAGTTATTTTTTGATTATTTATTAAATACCAAACTTTTAGTTTGCAATATTGGACGAGAACCGACATTTATTGTTAAAAATCGTCAGGAGGTTTTAGATGTCACCTTTTTGTCAGAAATGATCTTTCATATAATCAGTGGGTGGTGAAGGAGCACTCATTCTCTGATCATCAACATATAACCTCGACATTAAACCTTTTTCCCCGAAAACCTTCAGGAATCCCATAAGGACAAACTGGATCAAATATGGTGAGATGTTGGTAGAATTATTGCCGCTGGAAGTCCCTGGACCTGTGGGGTTAAATGTGGGGTTCCTCAAGGCAGTGTGTTGGGACCATTACTGTTCCTGATATTTATCAATGACATCTCGAATTTGCCCTTGATTGACAAAATTCAAATTTTTGCAGACGATGCTGCAATATTTTATGAAACAAAAGTCCCTTCTACAATACAGAATAGCATGAATCATGATATGAACATTTTACTGGAATACTTCAAATCGAATGTTATCTCATTGAATTTAAATAAAACAAAATCTATGATCTTTCATTCACCACAAAAAATCCAATTGATTTTCCATATCTTAATATAAATAACGTTGTAGTTGATAGAGTTGAATATTTCAAGTACTTAGGAGTGACTATTGATACGCACATTGTTACAGGCTGGCTACTGCCAACCTGCAGATATTCACTAAGCACCTGCAGAGGCCTCCACGGTGATATTTTGCCGGCTACGTTCTCAGCGAGAAGTGCGAGGGTCGTGGGGTTTGAGGCATGCAGGGCTCCTGGCCTACACCGTGATTAACAGAAATTAAAAATAAAAATAAACCGCAAATAATAATAATAAATACCCGGATGTTCCGCCGAAATTCATCGGCCGGAACCTGAGGAACGAACAACTCAAAAATTATAAATGGGAGAGAGGTGCCTTGGTGCGCGCATCCATTCGAATTCAAACAGGGCAAAGCCCCGGTTACGAAATTGGATGCGGGCACCAAGGGACCGCTAACACTACACCGACACAGAGGGAGTCTCCGCTCCCATCATACCTAGCCGAAAAATTTAATAATTCATTTTTTAATTATTTAGACACACAAAATGAAGCAATACCACTTCCCAAGCGAAACGAAAAGGGAAGGGAGAGAATGATAGAGAGAGAAGCGAGATCAATACGCATCGAGCGTGCACCCGCTGTGCGGCGCTCGATTACAAAAATATAATAATTTTAAATTTAATAAATTTAAGAGATAAATATACAAAAGAAAATGTAAAAATAAAAAAAACAAAAGCAAAAAAAATATAAAAAAAAAATCGTACCTTAATTAAAATTTTTTTCATAAAATAAAAAACATTCTGTTGCGGCCTTGCGCGGCCGTCATGCCTCAGAGTCGCCGCCCCGGACCGTTGCGGCTTTGATGCCGTTAAATATCTTGGCCTCAACTGGCCGCCAAAAATAAATTGAGCGTTGCGGGGCCTTTCCCCGATACAAATAAAAATGAAACGGCTAGCCGGTTGGCAACCCGTTACGTTGCGGGGCCTTTCCCCGATACCAATATATAAAACACGAGGGGCCAGTTGGCCACCCGTACGATGCGACCTTGTGCGGTCGGACGTTGCGGGGCCTCTCCCCGATACCAAAAAATCAAAAGTAACGAATAGCCGGTTGGCTACGCGTTAGTTGCGGCAGACCACCGATAAAAATTAAAACCAACAATAGCCGGTTGGCTACCGTTAACGTTGCGGGGCCTTTCCCCGTTACCAAAAAAAGGAGTGGCCTCAACTAGCCACCCGAAAATATGTATGGCGTTGCCTCGCCGAAACAATATAAACTTGGCCTTGATAGACCGCCTTTCAAAAACAGTTTTTAACAAGTTGATGTACTCCGGGTGTATCCAATAATAAATTGAGAGAATTTTGCTGTTATACAAAATGCAGTTTCCACGAACTATTAGCTTATTTATATTAGCTTATTTATCACTGATTAATCCAAATAAATCCAGTTTGGCGATGTCCGATGAAAATCACAAATACTGTGCATATAATACTATGCATTAGTGTGTAAAATAAGTGAATGATAACCCCCAAATTAACACAAAACTTTAATTTTATTTCTTCTCTTTATCTAAGTTCACAATATTAATCTTAAAATTTAATTTAATTTATTAAACTATTTTCTTTAATTATCTCACATAATATTTATTTTTTCTAGTATCAACAGTCAAATTTATTTATTCTTTTAATTAAATAAACTGTTTTACAAATTTTTAATTTCGTTCTTTTTAAACGAATATAAATTAAATCTTAAAAAATTTTAATCAAAAAAAAATCAAAAAAAATTTACATCTTAAAATAAGATGGCGTTTTCACAAACTATGGAACTGGATAATTTACATCAAAATCCTCGTTCCAAAAAAAATCACAACTCGACTTTATTCTTCACAAAATCACAAACTTAATGACGACAAGAAAAAAAATTCTTGCGCCGCACAACTCGTAAAACGTTCTAGAAGAAATTAATCTCACTTCCCTGTCTCTCCTTTATATCAAATTTTCGTTGATATAAAAGAGAGAGACATATAAGAAAAACATTTCTTCCAAAACGTTTTACTTTGCACACACTCGATGCGCATTGCTCTCTCTTTCCCGTCTTCTCTTAACCTCTGCGCCACCAAACGATGGGGAACAAAACAAAAGTCGCGGGTGCGTTCAGCACACATCTGAGGTGAATAAAAACACAAGAAATGATGGTTGCGACCAACACCGTCGTAACAACATGTCTTGGGTTGAACACATTAAATCCGTTTGTACTAAAATGGCTCCTTTAGTAGGATTGGTAAGGAAACTCTCGTATTTTGTGCCTAGTTATGTATTTAGACTGATGTACTTTGCATTTATTCATCCCAGAATTCTTTATGGAATTATTGTTTACGGAACGGCAACTCGGAGCAGGTTAAAACCTCTTCAAATCATGCAAAACAAAAGTGTGAAAGCTTTCTTGAAGCTCCCTTTTCGAGTACCATCATTGTATTTATATGAAATTGAATCCAAAGGAATTTTGCCGTTGGGTGCGCTGTATGATTACCAAGTTTCATTGTATATGTACACGACATTAAATGTCTCTTCTACCTTACCTAAATTAGAATTAAGTAATAGTAATCATAAATATGGAACCAGATTTGCTAATAACATATCATGCGGATCTATTACAAACGAATTTGGACGCAGATCAATCCGATTTTCCGGTCCCTCAATTTACAACAGATTGCCTGAGTCATTAATAACCGTAATGAATATTCATCAATTCCAGAAACAATTAAAGATCTACTATAGAGAATTGGTAAATAATTACATTTTGTAAATTGTATAACATTGAAATGCTTATATCTGACACATGTATGAGAAATATGTTTATTATAATGTTAATTTCCCGTTAAAGGACAGTAAATCCATTGGGGAATTGACATTATAATTTTATTGTAATATTATTTTATTGTAAATAAAGTTAAATAAAATTAAAAAAAAAAATGTGCCGGAAATTTATACAAATAGCTTCTAAAATAGTTTACGGTGTCTTGTTAAAATCGTATTTTGTAATGACGTACACGTGTATGGCACTCCAAGCGGGAGGGTTGAATAATTTTTTGATTGTGTATTTAAGGATGTCAAGAATTCGAATATATTTGGTGGTAGCATTAATATGGGGCATTGCGCCGACTTTTTTTATTTACCTATTTTGTTTGATTATAACTGATGCGTTTCGGGGTTTTAAGCGAAAAAATGTATCAAAAGCGATAAGAGAAACAGACACAATAAAAAATGTTACCGGACTGTACTGAAGTTTTATTTTATATTCCTCTCTGTGTATCCCACATATATACATACATATTATGTTGCTAGAAATGATGAAATTATTTTTGAAATATAAAATTCGATTGCATCACTCACGAAACAATCTCTCATTCTCGCATTAAAAACCATTGTTGGTGTTGTTTTATACAAACTATAAAAATATTTTTGGTTTACAATTAGTTTAAGTTTAGTGAGCTCGCGCATCGGTCGAACATTGATAAAATTAAAAACATGTACGGAATAAACCGCGAATATGAAAATATTGGCGCACCATACCTCAACGATGGTGTTAATATTTATAAACCACTCACAGTTAATAATCAGTTGGAATTACCATTATGTACCGCGTTTTTAAACGGAAATGTAGAGTGCGCAAATAAAATTTTAGAAATTTACGAATCAGATTTACAATTTATCGCGAGCTGTCTTAAATGTGACAATAAATTTTGGTTAATCAACACAATTTTTATCGGATATGGTGACGACGAATGTAAAACCATTGTGAATTTATACGAGGAATATCAACGGCTTGAACCAGACCAGTGTATTGACAAAGAAAAATGTGTTGTGATTTTGTTAAAACGTGATAATTTAACACCAGTGAATGTCGCCTGCTTGTCGCCGAAAAGCAAAGAGGGCAAACTGATAGCAATAAGGATGGTGAAATGTATTTATTTGAATGACGTTCTCGATATAAACGCCAAGAATGGTAAAGGGATTTCATTATTATGTGCTACAGCAACTTCAGGTATGTTAAATTCAACACTCAGACTTTTGCAGCTTGGAACTGAGATCGATGTTCTGGAATTAGCCAGCTTTAGTATGCTGTACGGCCAACTCGAATATTTAGATAACATTTATAAGAGATTCGGATTTAAAATGTACGATATATTTACATCGAATGAATGCTTCCCCAGAATTTTTGGTAAGGACAACTGGCCTATATTCGAATATGTCGTGCATGCAATCATGATGGAGAAACACTTAAGGTGGCGGCAAATTGTAAATTATGTAAGAATTATTAATGATTCTGATAACGATCACAATACAATCTTTCATCACGCGTTCGAGAATCAACATTACAAAATTGCCACGAAAATTTTGCAGTACAGCGATTGTCAAACTCAAACAAGTCGATGTACTCACCTACCTATAACCTCGGTTTATATTGAAGCTAAAACAAACCATATATTAGATAAGCTGATTGAAATTGATCCAACACAATTCGAAATTATAGAGGAAAATGACGAAGAAAAATATGCAACTGGTGTATTTCATCGGTTATTAACCTTTTCAAGTTTCGGGGAAGTAAGGCAAATTTATGAGAAATATCCATCCGTTAAGAACTTGTTTTTTAAAAGCGAACATGTGGGTTTAAAATATATAACCAAAATGTTGTCTATGGGACAATATGATAAAGTGAAATGTGTAATTCAAAATTGTTCAGAAATTCCACGAAACACATTGCATGAGCTATTACTGCGGATAACCGGCAGTCACACGAACAGTGATACAGTAGAATTATTCCAGTTTGTTATGTCCAATAAAGGTATTAATTTTATGCATTTGCCGCCGAGAGTGGCCAATGAACTTTTTCGAAATACTTTATTTTATGCAAAGTACCAAATTTTTCGAATTCTGCTATCCGAATGTGACTTAAATCAAATAGAGGTTTGGCACTCCGGTGATTTATTAACGACTGTTTTGCGAGGAACTCCAACCTCAAACAATATATTTAACATGCTACTGCAAAAACAAATTAATTTTAAAGGTATAAATATTTTACACCGTTCGGTTGAGGCTAATAATTTTTTCACAACAAAAAAACTGTTAGAACTTGGGATGGACATCAATGAGTATGACAAAAGCGGTAAATTACCTATACACTACGCGAAATCCGTAGACATTTTTGAACTTTTAATCACTTGGGCGTCGAAGTCGTTTATTAATTTTAAAACAAAATATGAAAAATTCTCACCATTGCATTGGTGCATGACATTGCCTGCTGGAGAAGTCACCAATAGATTGATTCGTTATATTCTCGAGAACGGGGGAGATATGAATGCTAAAGACATTGAAATGAAGACCCCTATATTTATGATGATGAACAACACAGTACGGGCTAAATTACTTCTCGAGAGAAACCCAGATATTACTGTGATCGATAAAAAAGGAAATTCTATCATAAATGATTTACTGAAAGGTCATGCTTTTTATAATTCCTCAATTAACTTACTTCTTGAAGATGAAAATTTACTGAAACTCCTAAAATCACAACCTCAGCAAATCGGCAAATATTTATTACTTGCCATAAGAAAGAGTTATGAATTATCTTACGAGTTGCTGGAACAACCCGACGTAGATGTAACTATTTGTGATGTCAATAAAAATTCTCTGCTGCATTTAGCAATTGAAGCTGGAAATCTAGACATAATTGAAAAATTAATTGAAAAGGGTGTACCGCTCGAAAGTCGCAATCAGAAACAGGAAACGCCACTGCTTTTGATGTGTAATCATCTCAGTAGGAGACGACTCAGTCAGTTAATGCTAATGTTAAAATACAATCCTGATGTCAATGTAAGGAATAAATATAATCGGTCACCGATATTGGTTACAGCACGACAATATACAGAAAGATTTGATTTTGTTTTGGAACTGCTGCTTAGAGGTGCGAATATATTGGATTGCTCTCAACCGGATGGACAACGAGCTTATGATTATTTAACAAAGAGATCACAAAAAATATTAAAATTTTTAGTTTAAGCGTCTTTCTATGATAATCCATGTCAATTTTTTTTTTAAATAAAAATAAACTGTATACAAATACGCAAGTGTTGTTTCATTTACCAAATTTAGCCATTTTGAAGTACAGGAAAAATATTTTTACTCAATTTACTTCTAGCAAGAATCCGCCACTTTTTATATTAGCTACATCGCAATTTGGTGCTCGAAAACTTCCCGACGTTTAGTATATGCAGTGCAAACTGAGATAGTGTGAGACGAGTGTACGATTCGAACAAACGAGCGATAGAGACGCGCGACGCAGCCTCCAGGATACGGGGCGGTAACTAGACGCCAATGAGTGGGGCGTTTTATTAAAAGGAGATAGACAAGGTATGGTCAATTTCATCGACCAATTTTGTCATGTTGTAGTTTGGAAGACGAGCTCATTGATAATATTTTTCCGAACTTACAATGGAACATTCATGATGAAAATTGGTTCGGAGAAAGAAACATACTGGCGCCTAGAAACGAGTCAGTTACAAATATATGTACATAACAAATTTCCTAGGCGAAATACTCACTGATGCATCGATAAAGCTTGAAGAAACGAGAGAAAGATAGAGGGACAGAGAGAGACAGAGAGAGAGAGAGAGAGTTTATTTGATTAATTTTAATTAAAATTGAAAATAATTTTAAAAAATGAGAATTTTTTGTTAAACTATTTGTAAAAAATTTAACTTCGCAAATCAACCAACAATTCAGCTCAGCAGAACTTTCTTGCAGAACTAACAACGATAATTGTTTTTTCTGTGAATTGTCGTTCTTTAAATTGCAATGGAATCGCTGACCACAAACTATTTAACACAATTAATTTCTCATATTTGGTCTAGATATAAAAATCAATGTTCGAGAACAATCGTTGATGAGGGAACTGAGTTAATGTACTGTTGTTGTAAATGAGAGTGGCAGATGAATAACTAGTTTGTTCTGTTGCACAAACATTTGCTATAATACGCATCACCCTGCCAGACACCTGCTTGATGTCTTCCTCAATCCACTTAGCAGTTTAGCACCATATGAGAAGTTTTGCATGAAAACAGGCAGGCCCACAATAAACTTTATCCATCTTGTGATTGGCCCACTTTCGAACACCTTTCTAGGATTTGGAGCAACTGGCATGCTCGATATTTCTTCAATGGGTATCGATTTTGTTTTCCAAGTTCGGTGAATAATGCCCAGTATGCAACAGGGCGAAAACTTTCTTCCGCAGACTGAGAGGAATTAGGAGTTGAGTAAATTCAGTTGCCATTGTAGTTTGCGGAAATAAATTAAAATTTTAATTATATTTAATAAAATAAGTTTATAATTTAAATTAAAATAAATACACCCATCCCCCGATTTACACAGTATACTGTTCCGCAGAAATATAATTACAATTAGGAAGAATACATTAAATTAGAAATAACAAATACGAATTTTAAATATAATATTTTTTTTTCGTTTTTTCAAACCGTGTAAGAGCGCAAAGTACCATGTAAATCGGGGGAGAGGTGTAATAACTTTTTATAAAATAATAATTTAATAATAAACATATTAGATTCTACACTGTGCATTGATCAAAAACACCTTGTTTTGTGATATCGTTTAGAAGAGGGTCCAGCTTGATTTTAAACACGCGTGCCACCGATGCTCAGCGAAGCCAATTTACAAAATTTAAATTGTAAATGCTATATGTGATTGTTAAAATAAATGTTAACTAACTGAAAGTCAAATCACCCTATCTTTCATATCAATAAAGGGTTGAGGAAAAACAAATCCATATTTGTTGCAGTGTGCCATATTTATACTCGTTGGAAAGGGGGATTCATTTACTAAAAAACTATTTTGTCACTGTTTTGATTGATCGATTCAGTTGTGAGTTATATGGTGTAAGCTTCGATAATGTTCGCTATATTTAACAAGTTTGCTTCGGTAAAGGTGAAAATACGAGTCAGCCAGCTGAAATTGTGAATGGTGTCTAATGGTCCCGATACTGTCATACCCAATCATGAGAAATTTTGGTTTCATCGATTCCCTTAGCGTAATTTTGATATCAAAGATGCAACAAGCAGTGGAAGGCGTATCGTCAAAAAATGTCAGCTTGAGATCTGTCGTAGCATTGCTCAAGAGCTGAAGATAGGCCACAATGCAAGTCCATGGTCAAACGGAATTAAATCGAGCCATTTCTGAAGCAGATGGTAAGTGGCGACGACAAATGGATTCTATACGACAATATCAAGCGGAAATGGTCAAGGTCGCAGGCCGGCGAATCAGCCTTAACGGTGGCGAAACCAGGATTGACGGCCTAACAAGTTTTGCTCTGTGTTTACTGCTATGGTACCAGACGCGGCCAGAATTAGCTAACCAAGGGCTACCCACCACCACCTCACCAGGGTAACGCGCGGGCAACGTAAAAATAATGAAATTCTTTTTCCCCAACCATATAATGGTTAATAACTTTCCACATAAACATATTTGTATCTACGTTGCAGTTTGCACCTCATTGTTCAAAGTGAAGAGACTAAATCAAAAATTTAAAAATAACTTTTAAAACCACTTGCGGGAAATCAACATAATAATAAAACCACTTGCGGGAAATAAAACTATAAACGTAAATTTATAACTGCAGCGTAGAATTAAGATTAAATAATTTTTTGATTGTGTATATAAAGGGTGGGCCATATATTGGTTCGTTTTTAAATCATAGGCCTTGGCAACACTATTTTGAAAGATTTGCTTCAAATATTGAAAGCTCGTCAGTCTGATATTCCGCGTCACGAAACAGTCATGTTTTCGCCTGAGGAACGTCTCGAAATATTGAAAATGTCTTTTCAAAGTCAGTGTTGTGTGCCCTAGAATATTGCGGTTGTGGTCCATACTGGAGGACAGTATCCATCGACCTCAACTCGACGCAGGCTGAGAAGAATACTGCACAATGGTCTTGGATTATTCACCTACGTGCTCCGGATGACTCAGCAGTTGAAAGCAAATGACCATCCGCTTCGATATCAGTTCTCTTCGAACGCCATAGACCAGCTTCAGAATGACGTCGATTTTGGTCTAAAAATCCTCTTTTCAGACGAAGCGCATTTTCACCTCGGGGCTATGTAAACAAGCAGAACTGTCAAATTAGGGGATCGGAGTAGCCATACGTAATCGTAGAGAAGCCAATGCATCGACCAAGAGTGACCGTTTGGAGTGGATTGTGAAGCGGTGGCATAATCGGCCCATTTTTCTTAGAAAAAGGTACTAGAAACGCCATCACCGTCACTACCAACCGTTACAGAGCCATGCTGACCAGCTTTTTAAGGTCACAAATCAACGCTAGGAATGTGAACAACCTTTGGTTTCAATAAAATGGCACTACTTGCTATACAAACCGACCGACAATCGATTTCTTGCGCGCCAAATTTGACAACCGTGAATAATAAGCCGTTTTAGAAATGTCAATTGGTCTGCGCGGAGCTGCGATTTGACACCGTTGGAATTAATTCTATGGATAATCCAGCTAAGTCTAGCCTTAAAACATAACATTGCGGAAGTTATTCGCGAAATAGGCGCCGAAATCATCGAAAAAATTCTTAAAAACTGGAGTCACAGGATGGCTTACGGTAAGAAAAGCAGAGGGAGCCACATGAACGAAATTGTTTTTCATTCTTAAATCGGAGAATCCAACCTACACAATTATAAAAGGTTTCCACAAACTAAAGCCCACCCTTTTATAATGACATTAAGAATTCGAATATATTTGATCGTAGCATTAATATGGCGTTAAGACGTCCTTTTTATTTAAATTTGTCTATGATTATAGCTGACGTGATTTGGGTTTTTAAGCGAAAAAAAAATATCAAAAGCGATAAGAGACAGAGACACAATAAAAAATTTTAACGGACTGTACTGTACCGTAATTTTTATTTTATATACATATGTATTGCTGAAACATATTGCTAGAAATGATGAAATTATTTTTGAAATATAAAATTCGATTGCATCACTCGCGAAACAATCTCTCATTCTCGCATTAAAAACCATTGTTGGTGTGGTTTTATACAAAATATACAAATATTTTTGGTTTACAATTAGTTTAAGTTTAGTGAGCTCGCGCATCGGTAGAACATTGATAAAATTAAAAACATGTACGGAATAAACCTCGAATCTGAAAATATTGGTTCATCACACCTCAACGATGGTGTTAATATTTATAAACCACTCACAGTTAATAATCAGTTGGAATTACCATTATGTTCCGCCTTTTTAAACGGAAATGTGGAGTGCGCAAATAAAATTTTAGAAATTTACGAATCAGATTTACAATTTATCGCGAGCTGTCTTAAATGTGACAATAAATTTTGGTTAATCAACACAATTTTTATCGGATATGGTGACGACGAATGTAAAACCATTGTGAATTTATACGAGGAATATCAACGGCTTGAACCAGACCAGTGTATTGACAAAGAAAAATGTGTTGTGATTTTGTTAAAACGTGATAATTTAACACCAGTGAATGTGATCTGCTTGTCGCCGAAAAGCAAAGAGGGCAAACTGATAGCAATAAGGATGGTGAAATGTATTTATTTGAATGACGTTCTCGATATAAACGCCAAGAATGGTAAAGGAATATCATTGTTATGTGCCACAGCAACTTCAGGTATATTTAATTCAACAATTAGACTCTTGCAGCTCGGAACTGAGATCGATGTTCTGGAATTAGCCAGCTTTAGTATGCTGTACGGCCAACTCGAATATTTAGATAACATTTATAAGATATTCGGATTTAAAATGTACGATATATTTTTATCGAACAAATATTTCACCAGAATTTTTGGTAATGACAATTGGCCCATATTCGAATATGTCGTCCATGCAATCATGATGGAGAAACACTTAAGTTGGCGGCAAATTGTGAATTATGTAAGAATTACTTATGATTCTTATAACGAACACAGTACAGTTTTTCATCATGCGTTTCAGAATGAACATTACAAAATTGCCAGGAAAATTTTGCAGTACAGCGATTGTCAAACGCAAACAAGTCAATGTACGTACCTACCAATAAAATCGGCACATTTCCGAGCTGAAACACTCGATTTATTAGTTAAACTACTGGAAATTGATCCAACACAATTTGAAATTATAGAGGAAAATGACGAAGAAGAAGAATATGCAGTTGGTGTATTTCATCGGTTATTAACCTTTTCAAGTTTCGAACAAGTAAAGCATATTTATGAGAAATATCCATCCGTTAAGAACTTGTTTTTTAAAAGCGAACAAGTGAGTTTAAAATATATAACGAAAATGTTGTCTATGGGACAATATGATAAAGTGAAATATGTAATTCAAAATTGTTCAGAAATTCCACGAAACACATTGCATGAGTTATTACTGCGGATAACCATCAGTCGCACGCACAATGGTATTGAAGAATTATTTCAGTTTGTTATGTCCAATAAAGGTATTAATTTTATGCATTTGCCGACAGATGTGAGCAACGAACTTTTTCGAAATACGTTATCAGATGCAAAGTACCGAATTTTTCGAATTCTGCTATCGGAATGTGACTTAAATCAAATAGAAGCTTGGCACTCCGGTGATTTATTAACGACCGTTTTGCAAGGAACTCTAACTTCAAACAATATATTTAACATGCTACTGCAAAAACAGGTTAATTTTAAAGGAATAAATATTTTACACCGTTCGGTTAGGGCTAATAATTTTTTCACAACAAAAAAACTGTTAGAACTTGGGATGGACATCAATGAGTATGACAAAAGCGGTAAATTACCTATACACTACGCGAAATCCGTAGAAATGTTTGAACTTTTAATCACTTGGGCATCGAAGTCGTTTATTAATTTTAAAACAAAATATGAAAAATTCTCACCATTGCATTGGTGCATGGCATTGCCTGCTGGAGAAGTCACCAATAGATTGATTCGTTATATTCTCGAGAACGGGGGACATATTAATGCTAAAGACATTGAAATGAAGACCCCCATATTTATGATGATGAGAGACACAGTACGGGCTAAATTACTTCTCGAGAGAAACCCAGATATTACTGTGATCGATAAAAAAGGAAATTCTATCATAAATCATTTACTGAAAGATTACTTTTATAATTCCTCAATTATCTTACTTCTTGAAGATGAAAATTTACTGAAACTCCTAAAATCACAACCTCAGCAAATCGGCAAATATCTATTACTTGCCATAAGAAAGAGTTATGAATTATCTTACGAGTTGCTGGAACAACCCGACGTAGATGTAACTATTTGTGATGTCAATAAAAATTCTCTGTTGCATTTAGCAATTGAAGCTGGAAATCTAGACATAATTGAAAAATTAATTGAAAAGGGTGTACCGCTCGAAAGTCGTAATGAAAAACAGGAAACGCCACTGCTTTTGATGTGTGGTCATCTCAGTAGGAGACGACTCAGTCAGTTAATGCTATTGTTAAAATACAATCCTGATGTCAATGTAAGGAATAAATATAATCGGTCACCGATATTGGTTACAGCACGACAATATACAGAAAGATTTGATTTTGTTTTGGAACTGCTGCTTAGAGGTGCGAATATATTGGATTGCTCACAACCGAATGGACAACGAGCTTATGATTATTTAACAGAGAGATCACAAAAAATATTAAAATTTTTAGTTTAAGCGTCTTTCTATGATAATCCATGTCAATTTTTTTTTTAAATAAAAATAAACTGTATACAAATACGCAAGTGTTGTTTCATTTACCGAATTTGACCATTTTAAAAGGAAGAAATTTTTAAGAGTACAGGCAAAATATTTCTACTCAATTTACTTTTAGCAACAATCCATCACATTTTATATTACATCACAATCAGGTGGCCGAAATTTTTCCGACGTGCAGTATAAGCAGTGCAAACTGATATAGTGTGAGACGAGTGTACGATTCGAACAAACGAGCGATAGAGGCGCGCGACGTAGCCTGCACGATATCCGCGGCAACTAGACGACAATGGGCGGCGTGGTCATGGTACTGACCGGGATTTTTCGACTATCCCTACCTTTTATTGAACAGCTACGCGTCACTGAAGTGAAGGTCAATTGGAAATAGACAAAGTATGGTTAATTGCACCAACCAATTTTGTCAGGTTGTAGTTCGGAAGACGAGCTCATTGCTAATATTTTTCCGAACTTACAATAGAGGTAAAACGAGAGAGAGATAGAGAGAGAGACAAAGAGAGAGAAACAGATAGAGAGAGAGAGAGATTGTATGGCAAATACGACTATCAGTATCCTTAAGCATATTTTAGTTGTCTCTTTTTTAAAACTAACAAACAAAGTATAGGTTTTAAATTAATGAAGTAGGAAGGTACTTTAAATTTTATACAACAGACAGATTTTATAAAAAAAGCAAATTAAAATTGTTTCTCTTGCAGGTGTTATTAGAAGAATCAATTTTAACTTGATTGGATTAATCAAGTTTTGGTAGAAATGAACTGTTCTTTCTCTCTCTGTTCGTTCTAAAATATATTGGTGTTGGCAAGATTACACACCATACCGTTAAATTGCTCGAACTTATACAGGTCCTGCGTTTATTTTCATCCACTGAAATAGCTGAATTGACAGATTTACAAGGGCACGAAGCTTAAAACACTCGTCAACTGGTATTGAAGCTTCCAAGTACACCCTTTTCGATTATGAAACATATGATATATTTTACTACGTAGAGCACCTGTTAAGCTGGTATCCTATAACATACTACATGCAATTTAGTATGTCCAAGTCCATAGTTCATACATTACTTTGATGACGCAGCACCTTAATAACTTGAGCATAAGCACTCTACTACTACTGCATTCGATTATCACTTAATCAGCCAAGAATTGTATCAACTTGAGACAAGATTCGGTGACCGAACTGACTAGGTATCCTGATCCTACGAGATTCTCTAATTCTACAGGTTAAGGATATGTTATAGGTACTAATAATAGCGAAGAACTACAGCTGTAAACTGCCGTTATACAACATACACCAGTTCGATTTTTTTTCTTCTGTAATTACCAATTACCAGTTGTCTAATCCCCGTTAATAATTTGACCCTGTGTAAAAGCAGTTAATTTGTTAGTAAGGATAAGTTACTTTCTTGTTTGGCCTCTTATTATCACCATGAGGATGAATTAGACATAGGTTTTTGTTTGTTGGTTTGTTTAATCCAACCTTTCAACCAACTTAAAAACGAGCAGAGACAGCTTTTTATGTTTTAACTAGCTATAAAAAACCCTTTCGATGTATCCATCTTCATCAATCATCAATGACTGGAATAATCAATCCATCGCGTCCAGGCGGCAACTCGTCCCACGATGCACACAGGTGTCCAGCGAAACGCTAAATGAATACCCCTTTAATAATATAACGAACTATTTGCTAATAAAACCCCGAACTACAATTCCTAAAAAAATAGCACCCTCAACAGTCAAAAATTGGGACCGTCAACTCAAAACGACCACTCAGCAAAGCTCCCAAAGCAGCGAGGACTGCAGTACTCTAGGTACACTGACTTAAAATACCACAGGTCCCACCGCTCCAAAAACCCCGCCAAATGACACCACTTCATGTCAACATTCCCAAATCCCGACCCCAGGTTTAAGTCTAGTCAACCACGGGAAAAATTCCAGCACCCATCCTTCCTTCATTGCTGAAAGCTATAATAAACAACAATTAACCCCACCCAAAACCCCACTAAACAACCATGTACATAACAACAAAAACCTGCCTGCTAATAAAAATACACACACACATCCAATCAGCTCCATCTCCCGAACCACACCACCTATGCCCCACTACTCCTTCTGCTACCTGTGGTCAACCCTAAACCACCCATCACATAACCAAAACTGAACACAATTAAATCCCGAAATAAACAACCTACACGAAGTGCACTGAAGAACTAACATGCATCCATTCAAGATGAAAATACTGCGCCCACAAAACATAGAAGAAACTACTCAACGAGTGCCAACATAGGGCACTCGCATCGCTTCACTACATGCAAGACAAACATATGCTAGCATCCTTTGAAGATATCATCATATCCACCCTACATACATACAAACAAAAATATATAAACAAACACAATTACCGTACTCACGTGAACCTTATCGTACTGATATTCTATAACTTCTAACACTACACCCACGTACCAATTATCATTCAGCTCACCCGAGATTTATTCTCAATCCGCATAATTATTCAAAAACCAATTCAGCCATTTCGATTCAACAATCCCACAAACAAATTTAGACAACACGTACGGTAAATCAGGTATTCCCGTACTTGATTATTTTAAATTATTCATAGGGGGTCTTAACTTAAATGTGAAACGTATACCATTAGAAAAATTAATTTACTTATACCAAGCAACCAAAACCTACATATTATAATTAATTAGGTCGGGTTTTCCAATCACAGACTTATTTGTGAACACCAAATTATTTAAACAAATCACAACTCCGGCAATTCCCCGGGAACAAGAAACCGGGGAAAGAATTCACATGCAATACCTATCCAAACACTTCTTCTCCGGCAGACCGATGCAAAACGTTACGTGTTAATTTTTTCACATCAATCCACTCCTCAGTAGGCCGGAGAAAAATATTCAAACTGAAGCCACATACAAACTCCACTCCCCCAGCTTCCCATCCCCCGGGGAACCACCAAAATAGTCCCACTACCGGCGACCTATTTGAACAAGTACGCCTACACACAAATGTCTCCAAAATTGTGTCTTGACTAAATGAAATACATGCAGTTTTTATTTTAAAATCTAGTGACACATGACTACAAACATACCTGTGGCACAATTCTGGCAATTCCCCGGGAATAGGGAACCGGGGAAAAAATTCACATCTAACTTCTATTCAAACACCTTTTTCCGGGCATACTGAGGTAAAAAGTCAGTGTTAATTTTTAGGTATGGAAAAATTATTTCCAATTTATAAATATTTACATCAAACTTTTCTCCTTAATAGACTGGAAAAAAATATTTGAAAAGAAATTACACACAAATTCCTTGTACAGCTCCCCACTCCCGGGGAACTACCAGCATAATGCCACTGGCGTATCATAATATCCATGGCATACTCTGGTGCAACAATAACAATATTTTTGTACTATAAAATATGGTGGTGAATAAAAATCAGGATTGCGTCTTTGATTTATTTTCACCATTCGCAATTACCATAAAATACATAATAGTCAAATTTATCATTATTGCCAGTTTACATTGCTCTGATTATTATGTTATACACTTTACTTTCCTTTAAAACACTTTGATGCTTTGTAGTTTAGTTAATTTTGAAAAATGAGGATTTGCTGTAAAACTATTTGTAAAAAATTTAACTTCGGAAATCAACCAACAATTCAGTTCAACACAACTTTCTTGCAGAACTAACATCGATTATTGTCTTTCCTGTGAATTGTTGTTTTTTAAATTGCCGTGGAATCGCTGACCACAAACTATATAATTTTAAACACAACACACAAACTATTTATTTTTAAACACATAATTTTTGTTAAAAAGAGCGAAGTTTTAGAAAAAAGTTTTCTCATATTTGGTCTAGATATTGCATGCGTTTACTTTCAGTTGTCTTTTAAGCCGCAGCCACACGAATGCAAATACATACCAACATTGGCGTCCAAATAACAAATCGTGTAGCCACAAAACAAATGGCAAATTCAAATCAAGGTTACATATGTCCGACATTGGCGCACATTCGCTCAATAGGCGGTTTTTCAAAAAAAAAATCAAAGGAAAAATAAATACTACTCGCGTAGACAGTATAGTTTGTCAATATTGTGATATTTTACCAATATTTACCAAACATAAAATACACCAACGTTGGTCGATATTTGCATTAGTGTGGTTGCGGCTTTACTTTTAATAAAAATCAGTGTTCGAGAACAATCGATGATGAGAGAACTGAGGAAATGTACTGTTTTTGTAAATGAGAGCGGCGGATGAATAACTAGTTTGTTCCGATGCACAGGCTGCCGAATTCTTGCTGAACGATGTGGCAACTCGTCTTGATCGGCTTCAGTGCCCATAGGTTGTAACGGCTGTATTTTTAATTATGCTTAGCGCGATCGTACGGTTACTAGTACAACTGCGCAAGTGAATACTTAAACCCTTAAATATTCGAAATTCGAAAAAAAAATATTAGCTGACTTACTCATTACAGATACGAAACTACTTGTAATTATGGCAAGAAGAGGGAAGGTAGAGGGGCGATAGCATGAGGTATTGGAAAGGGACGGGGGGGAGATAAGGTAGATATATAAAGGTCGTGATTTTTGTTTTTGGGGCAGAATTTGTTTTTTTTGGTTCGGATAGAAAGAAAAGAAAAATATAAACTTGAAACTAAATGGTGCGATTTTGTTAAAACGTATAAAAAAAAAAAAAAAAATGGCTGATTAAATATACTAATAAAATAATTGATTGATTACATAAAAAAAGAAAAGAAAACTTAATTTCGCGCGAATAACATCGGATGTTTGTGAATTAAGAACAAAAAAAAAACAAAATAATCCGAAAAATAAAATCTGTGTAGAGTGCAGTGGCATAGACTCCTCTTTTTTTTACAACACAAACTTCATCGTATCTAGTTTTTGTGAAGAAAAATTTTATGTTTATTTGGAACGGTTGTGAAATAAAAAAAAAAAAAGAAATGTAATCTTGGGGATTCCAGCTATAATGAATTATATTGTAGTTTAAATAAAAATAATTGTAATAATTATAATAGTAAGAAATAATAATAAAAATTAAATTGTTTAATGAATTAAAAACAGAACAAAAAAAAAGAGTTTTAAAATTTCTGAGTGGTATTATTTTTGCTGTTGTGGTGAATGCTTGTAAGCCCAGACAAGTACGCTGTTTCGTGTGACAGTTGCTTTTCCAACCGCTCTATTGTGGTCAAATAAACGGTGGAGATTTTTGCGATAAATTGTGCACTGGTGTGTATTGAAAGGCGTCGGTACGAGAAACGAGTTCCTGCCAGTAAATTTCTTTCGGAATTTTTTTTTTTCGGATCGGAAAACGTATCGGATAACATTTAATAATTCCGGTTGCGAAGGTCTAATACCTTTTTGATGGTTTATCACGTTCCAGTGGTATTTATATGAGAATATAAAAAAAATGGACACCATCATGTATTGCGGGTAAACGTTAAGTACAAACACATTTTTCAATAAAAATAAATATAAAAACAAAGAGTAAGTACATTAAGTAGTTCATTATATGTTTAAAGTGTATCTTTTTTTTTTTGTAATTAAATTAACGTACATAAATTCATTGATATAGTTTTGTACATACATACTCGTATATAATTTTGATACATATTTTTTTTGTATTTTTCAAAAACTAGGTACTATTTTTTTGTGTAAGATTTTTTGTAATTTCTTCACAAAAATTTTTTTTTCTATTTTTTTGTTTAAAAACACATTTATTAACATTTGATTTGGGGTTACAATATACAGGTTGGGATGGGGCTATGCATATATTGCGCATTAACGACTTTATTCCGATTATTTTGTACTACGTTTTTTTTTTAAGTTTTATATCGATGTATTTTTTTTTGTGTGGTTAATCAATTGTTGACTATGTGGAATTGAAGGTAACTCCGAGGGCAGCACAAATTGTTTTGGTGTAAATTATGGGCATAAGGTGAATCCCTTAAATTCATTTGGTTTGAGTTATTTTTATCTAGTTTTTTTTTGTGTTGCACATGAATAGTTTTTTTTGTAGTGATCGTCAGTTTAATGTGAACCCCCCTGACTAGAGCATCTCGGAATATAAACATGTGGACTAATATAACTGACGTGATGAGAGATCCGCTACAAGGTGTCTGTCGAAGAATACATCGTGGCAGTCTGGCTGTAGCAACCTTGCTCGACAGTTTATGTTGATTTTGGCTATTTAACATTCCAGTGAAAACAAACGTAACAAGATGAAGTATTCGAGCTGTGTAACTTCAGAGAGTAGTCTTCCTTCACAAAGGACTAGACCTTTTCTAGAACGAAAACTCAAGCTCTCTAGAAAACTCTTCTAATATTTCGTGATATTCTTCGTTCACTTGATACGCACACTCTTCACGATCAAATTTCACATCCGGAGCAACGGGAATTCGTGAAAATTCATTGGCGTTGCCATGCTTGTCGTATTACCTTATACTTGATTATATACTTATATCCCATGAGAAATACGGCCTAACGCTGGAGACTGGGTGAAACTGTCTGCCTTAGATATATTGGTGAAACTGTTTACAGCCTTGATCGAAAGTGCTTCTATCTCAATCTGACTATATTTCTTCTGATGATCATCAAGCGTCTTCGATAAAAAAAGCTATCGAATGCTCCATTACAAAATCACAGTTACGCTGACAGTGAACAAACTGAGATGCTTTCACAGTAAAATTCTTTATTTGACAAAAATAAATGTCTTGTGGGGAAGTGGACTAGAAGCGCCCGAATCATTGACTTATTTCAGAACCTGGTTCGAATTACATATTAGAATGAAAATATGGACCTATGACACTATGCTGGCTTTCTCTGGGCTAATGGAATTGGGAAAAATATTTTCATAGCATTTTTACAAAGATTGTATTTTTTTGAACTACTGAAAGAACTAGTGTGTAAATATGTTTGAAACAAAGTTAAATGAGGAATTATTTTTCGCTTATTTTTTTTGCATCATCAGTTTCCCAATCTACCTTGTTTCGTAAATATTTACACCAAACTAGTTTCATCAGTAGGCCAGAAAAGCAAAAATAATATAAATTTTATCCCCAATTTTCTATTCCTCAAGATCTACGACTATCTAGAAACCAACTTTCTTAACATTTGGTTATGAAATGGGCAAGTTTATTCCTGCATGAATAGATTCTAGAATTTTGTTAGAATCCCTATTAAATACTACTAACCACATTTCATCATACTCCGTTAAGAAATGATGGAGAAAGAAGGAACATTTTAAAATTTCAAATCCTGAGAGTTTTTACTTCGAAGGTCAATCAGCTTGTCAATTTAAGGAACATTGTAAGATTTTATTCCGCTGGAGTGTTTTATTTTGTGAAAAAATAGGTAGCGTAACGACTACAGTTATTGTCACTCTTAAGAAATTTTCGTTGGAAAGTCGTCATAGTTCCATTTTAAGAGTTTTGATCGTACTATGTTTATTGTTTTCTGATACATAGATTAGTTAGTTGCCTTTTTATTTAAATCAATTTGTTTTAAATAAAATTTGAAAAATAATTAAATATTAGAAAGAACCACAAGTCTTCCCAAATCTATAGTTATTGGCACATTTCTGTAATAATTGGCACTTTAAATAAATACAATTATTGCCATTCTTGCATAATAATTGGCATATGGAAAATCTACATTTATTGGCACGTTGCGGTAGGTTATTTTTGGGATAGTTAATAAAATTCGAATTTTTGAAGTGCAAAAAACAGTCAAACTATATATTTCAAATAAAATGTTAAAATAACATAAATAGCTAGTCCTACTAATATCAAAATATAATCAGTACGTAGATTCAATCGTATATAAAATACTATCAGTTATCACAATTGAACTTTTATTTTATGATGCATTTCAAATGAAATTCGCGAGTACATTTTGGCACTTTAGTCCAAAATTTTCGGAGCTAGAATTTCTAGATAATGCATAGGTACAATTGTAACATATATTACCGCTTGCAGGAGAGTTGTTCCCAATGTCAAATGTCGTGTCAACTGGGAAAAGTTTTCGAATATGATGTTCGGTTGCAGGTTCACAAATGCTCATTTCACTATGTACTGCTGGAGATAAATTTTTGTTGAAGCACCCATTCATGTTTCCGTTAAATTGTTCCCAAATTCAAAAGCTGGCTCGATAGTATGTTCGTCGATCCTCATATCTAAGTGAGTGGGTGTTACAAAAATTTCATTTGCAATATCATTTTCTATTGAAACTAATATTTTGTCGGTCGTTGTAATGTGAGTTTGAGATTTGATCGATTGCTGAATTTTCGGATTTGTCTTCCTCACACGCTTGGGTTTAGAGTTTTTTTGTAATTCTTTTAATTGTTTGTTTTTAATTCTTTCTGCTTTCCGGTTCTATTTATCCTTTTCAATTTTCTGCTTCTGTTCTTTTTTGGCTTCTTCTTGTTTAATCCACAAAGGTGAAGTGAGAACAAATGGTTTTTTTGTTTTGTTTGGTTTGCATCCCTTCGTCAAAGGGGTTTCTGGATAATCTAAGTATTCTTCTATTGACCTGTTTGCCTCCGATGGTACAACTATGCATGGTATAGCGTTGGAGTTTGCTCTAACTTCGGTGCCTAAATAATCGTTAGGTTGAAATGTAGCATCGGTAGTACTAAATGTCTCGATTTGAATCTGCTGGTTTGGTTGATCTTATAATATTAAAAATTCGTTGATTGAACCAATATCTTCTATAATCTTGTGCTCCTGATCAGTTTGCGCTGATTTATTAGCAGTATGATAAATTTGTTTGGGGTTTATTCCACATTTAAATTGTTTGTACAGATCGAATAAAATAAGAAAATCTTCATTATAGTTGCTAGTTTCAGTGTCATTTTTCTCCAGTTTTTTTAAGTCTTCGAGCTTGCTTTCACCAACAGTTGCACAAAGCTTTATAAATGCATCATCTTAAAATCCATTGAGATTTTGCTTAAGGTTTTCATTAGATTTTGTGGTAAATCTTCCCAGGCATTTTGATATTTTAATTGCTTGCTTATTAAATGGGTAAAGGCCACAGGATTTAAACCCACTTTTAATTGCTTCCGCACTAATGCTGTTACCAATAACCTCGAATAAGAGAGGAGCAAATTTTTCCTTTGTAAGCGAACCCAATGGATTACATCTTCGCCACTCTAAGACCTTATTGTTCCAATATGTTTTGAATGGTTTAAATGCAGCGACATCGGCCGGTTGCAGTATTCTCGTGTCGTTGGGGTATAGGGCTATTAAAATAATTTGCAACCTAACACACAGCTCACTGACTGATAATGTCAAATGTGTAGCATGCCCATCTACAAAATAAATTATGGGAAATTTAGTACCTATCTGCATCAGATATGGATGGAGAACTTTGGAGATATATTCATAGAATATCTCCTTTGTCATCCATCCCTTATCAGTAACACCCATGGCCCATCCATTGGGCAATGATTTTCTTATTTCATCAGGCACCCTTTTTTTAGGGTAAATAACCATAGGCAGTAATACCACTCCTGCAGCCGAAAAAGTATACATTACTGTTAAGTTGGCTTTGGCCAATCCTCTATCAACTTCATAGACATTCCTAGACCTTTTGTTGCAAAGAACATTTTTTGTTTTCAGACATAATAAAAAATTTGTCTCGTCACCGTTGAAAATTGTGTGGGACCTTTCAAGACATCAATATAATCCTAATCTATTAAAAACTTTTCGATAGCATCAAACCACGAATTGATGTCAGAAATTGCTACCGTAGCGCTCGCCGAAGATACTGAGTCTGGCGCTCTGAACGATAAAGATGGGTGTCGATCAAAAGGATGTGGTCTATCATTCTCTAGTAAAAACTGTTTTACTGCTTGAGTAACATCTTTTCTTCGTCTAAGAAAACCTTTTCTGTTGGGAAATTTTAATCCAGTGAACTATTCGTTCTTCCTCCTCGCTTGTAAGAACCGTAGATGGACCTGGGCGAACTTTCGAAAAATTAGACCCTAATCTAAACTGCAGTGTAGATCTTGGAATATTGAAAATCTTTGATGCCGCTTTTTTACTAATTTTTCCAATTTTGATCTCGTGTAATGCTTTTTGTACATCAGATTCGGTATAAGTGTTCCTTATCTTTGGCATTTTTTAATTCTAGAATTTCAAGTAGGTTATAATATAACTATTGGCACAATAATTTGCGCAATAATTGGCATGTGCCAATAATTCACATAAATTAGTTGTTGGCACCTTAGTGCCAATAATTAAAAAAGGAAATTATTTTACCCCAATTATTGGCACAATGTTTAGTGTTATTTTAATTATTAAACACATTAAATCTAACTAATTTCACTTAAAATAATACATCTAAAGCACGATTTACATGATGAAAAAATGTTCTCCCAGCAAAATATTTGCTGTGTGTTTAGAGCTGCACACAATATAAATTTTTCGCATTAGTTGAATAGAGAAAGAAATATAAACTGCCATAAATAATATTTGTTGCCATAAAATATACACGGGTCGATTATATTTTATAGCAGTATTTTTATTTTATGGCAGCATTTGCTCAAAAAAACACAAAAACGCACAGCAAAATTTTTGCACGATTGTATTCTTTTCTTGTCATACATACGAAAATTTTAATATACCAAACTCTTCTTTTTTTGCTGGGCAACATTTTTTCATCATGTAAATCGCGCTTAATTGATATATTCAATTAACAAAGTATTAAGATATTAATGTTTAATATAAAACAAGTACTTACATTTCTGGCTTCCTAGTTAAAACCTAGTTTTTCAGAAATAAGAGAGTTGACGTTCGATATGTTTTCACATTAAGAGTTTGAATGTAACTGATTCGTGTAACGTATTTTTTTCTTGTTTCCATACGAAAAGATAATCTCTAATTCTCACTATTGCATATACTTATATAAAACATATACTTTATTTACATTAAGAGAAAAATGATAAGATTTTTAGTAGTGCCAATAATTACACAGTGCCAATAACTGTAGTCGTTATGCTACGTCCACAAGAAATGTTCACTTTCCATCTCTTATTTTACGCTGACAAATTTTCGCTGTCCTATACAGCTAAAAAAGAATTTCATTCGAGGTCAAAGTTTGAAAACAAATTAAAAAATTTCAATGTAACAAGATTTATCTGAAACGCAAGAATATTAGGTCAAAATTATTCAGAAGATGTATATTAAGGTGTAATAAATGCCAAACAACTTAGTATTTTGAAATAAACTTGTTCATTTCCGTTTTCACTAAATGCTACATCCTATATCAGTGCAATATAAAAAACTCATCTCAATACCACCTTTAATTCCTCAACCTTTTATTTGTGGCGCGTGCAACGTCTTAAACATACAATTTCGTAATAAAATAAAAAAAATATCGACAAGATCATAAGCATTATTGTGTGCGCCGCGTTACGACAAATCATGTCAAATTAAAACAAACTCCATTCTAATCAAAACCAATCATACATCTACGAAACAAAAAAAAAACGAAAAGTAATTTTCCTCAAACTTTTCCTTGTTGCCGAAATTTCAAATATTTTACAATTTAATTTGGTTTTTTTTGCTTTTCGGGGGAAAATGTCAAAACTTTTCATTTTACGAATTTTACGTTTTCGATTTTTTTCGAAAAACTTAAAAATGACAATTTTTATTTATATTAAAATCCTCTCTTCGTCAAAAAGTAATAATAAAACAAATAACTTCTTATCATTTTCTTTTTTGGTTTGGTTTTCCTCCATCGTCTTAAAGGTTATTTTTGTGATAACATTTTCTAGAGGAATTTTTTTTTTTTTTATTATGTAAAACGTAAGGTGGTGGTACGATGACGACTGGTGTTGAGATGATTTTCGAAATGATGATGAAATTGTATATAGTTGTATATATTTAGAAAATGAAAATACCTTCCGACCGAAAAGGAAGTTGATATATACATAAATTCCGTCGACTACGACACAAAGAACCAACCGATATACAGCAACACAGTTGTTATTTTGTATACACATCAAAAAGAATTCAAATTTTAAAAGAATTTTTTTATGAAATTTTATATTCTTAAACATGTATATAGATAGAGTCGTTAGAATTCCAAGTGTGACCTATATCAAGCATCGTTGCTAAATTGATTGCCTGGCCATAATTTAAAAAAAGTTTAGACACGTAACGTCTTCGGGTAGCATCAGATAAACCTGCATAATGTAATAGGGTTAAACAAATAAAACTCTGAAATTAGAACAGAAATTACCGTTGACTTGACATTTCACGGCGATAAAGATAAAATGTTAACAAACTTTTTACAGGACGAAACCTATTTACGCCCAGATAGGCTAGCAAAAAGTTGCATAAAACACTAACAATAATGTTTCATTAATCATGTTTCTTGAAGCACAACCGTATACAAACATACAGACAAGTCTAATTATTATTTTTCATAATTTTCCTGTTTAAATAATAATTTTTCATTTTACTACTACAGCAACCAAATTAATTATTTTTATTATTATTACTACACAAGTTTTGCCACAATTTGTTGTCATCTGGTGTAGTTGTGTAGTAACAGTAGTTTTGTAATCCAAAAACTTAACAAACATCAGAAATAAAATAAAACAACAAAATTTCATCGGATTTTCTACTTGTTATATAAAATAAGCTTAATGGGTGACACGGAAAATTATGCTACATGTATATTATGAAAAAATAATAATAATAAAGGTGGGTGCTACACTCTGTCACGTACTACTACATTTTTGTGTTCACATTAAAACGTCAACCGCAACAACAAAAACAAATTTTGGTATCGCCGTTGGTGAAATGAAAAGTTATAATCAAAAAAATTTTCTTATATATTTTTGCGGTGAAAAGTACTAGTCATCTACCGCATACACATACGACGCACCTGTAACGTGAAAATGACTTAAAATCTCCATCCAAATATATAAACGTGCAGAAAAAAATATTTTCCTATATATTGTTATTCGTATTGTTTTTCATTTTAATAAATTAAAAATTATATTTTCACGCAATTTGTAATTCACAAAAAAAAAAAAAATTATTTTACAAGAAAACTTCCTCCTACGAATCGGCAACGACATGATTTTCGAAAACAACAAGAACATGAATATAATATTTAAATTAACTCAACTCGTCTTACATACGATATCGAAAGTATGTCTGAATGTCTTGATTCCATTTTCATATAGACTATCTGTTGAATTCTACTACAATATTACCCAAGATGATGAGAAGAAAATATGTTTTTCATCACACATAATACAAATTGATCCATAAAAATAGGTTTCTTCTAAAATGCAAATACTTTGTTTTCCAAATTTTCTTTTGACATTCGTTAACAAACTGTACGTTACGTAAAGAAAATTGTTATTGATTTATTGCAATTATCGTTTTCCGAGAAATAAAATTATTTTCTCGTTTTCCTTTTTTCCTGCTCTGGTGGTACATACGTAAAGACATACATACATACTCGGATTATACTGTTGCTGCTGCAAGCAAATAAATTTTAGAATAAATTTTTTTCTTGTTTTTGTTCCTGATTTATGTACGGTGAATTATGAATTTACGGATATTCTTTACTTGTAGGTATTTATTGAAGAGAAAATCAATTGAAATAAATTTTCAGTTTGGGGTTTCCAATCAATTGATTTATTCATCTATGCATGCATACACCTTGCCGACAGATTTTGGAGATGGAATTAAGTTTTTGTAATTGGTACTGCAATTCTCTATTGTTTGGCATATTAATTGAATACTATTAAGATAATTGGTCGAAGCCCTAGGCCTGATGACTTTGAAATTAGTATGTAGAAGTTTTATATTTATTCGCTAGAAAACGTCTCAAGGCCGATCACCTTTCAGGGATAATTCTGACAAAATAGTAGCACAACCTTATTTTTCTTTAACATAGAAAATCTAAATTTTTCTTAAAATGTCATATAGAGTTTTAAAAAAGCTTAGTTAGTACCTATTTCCTGTTTTCTACAATTTGGGAAAATATTTTTCCCAATTTCCTATTCCCAGGTAAAGCTGGAATAGTGCCATTGATGTGGGTGGCTGCATTAGAGAAACTTTGTGCTCAATTGAGTTCTCAGGAAGGAAATATAAACTTCGCCATAATTACTCGTAACTACATTATTTCCGATAGGGGGCAATTTCATAATATGGGGAAAACAAATGCCGCTTCAAGATACTACATTTCTACAACTAGATCGACTGAAACCTTCAGCGCTCACAGAATAGGCTTTAATCACAAAACTCTTATTATTTTATTTTGTGTGCATCAACCCCGCCTGCACCGTTTTAATATTTTACTTTACAATTTTATTTTTTGTGGCAAGTTGTATCGCGCCCAATATTAAAAACTGCATGTCGTGGACGTGGTAAAAAAACAAAAACCAAAACGGAAAATGTTGACACGTTGCAGAAAAATATATCGAACTCTTTTTCTCTATTTTCATTTTTTTTTTCTTAATGTTGGTTTTAGGTCTTCAACATTATTTTCGTTTCGTTTGCATAAATCGCCAATGCCAGTGTATCGTACGGCCTACTTACATGCGCTCGTACGCGGTCGATTTATGCAAGTTGATTTTTATATCGTTTAATTAATTTCGGATTAATCGTATTTCGCATTGTATGTTGTATTGTATGTCGTATTGTATGTCGCACGGTTGTATGTCGTATTCTTCGAATTTGTAGAATCAACTATTTTGCGATAATTGAGTTGCTACAAGGCATTTTTTTGTATAATGCATTTTGAATGAATATCCAACCAAAATTAACGATTATGGAAATTGGGGATATTTGTGTAGCGTATATTCTTAGTCGGATAGATTCTCATTGTTTTACCAGATTTATCACCGACTTCGTAAAATACATTACCGACTTTGTTCAAAATTACACCAGGAATAAATTTAAAAGCTAACATTCCAGAAAAGCTCTTTCACACATTGCTTGCTGTCCGATATTGAACGTTCTGTATCTAGCACGTAAGTTATAACTAGAACAATTTCGTTCGTATGCTTTCCTCAGATGACTTAGAACAATTTTCTGTGTTAAAGATAAGCGCTCAGCGCTTTCTGGGACATATGCTTCCTCCGCGGGACATATTTTTCCTCAGATAATTTAATTCATCCCAGTTTGGATGATCGTCCCTTATGTAGGCCCTAGTTGCTGCCAAAACTGAGCGATTGATTCTTTCGGCGGCATTTGCTTGTGGAGCGTACTTAGCCGTGAAATCACGCTTCACCCCGTATTTTTCCATTAAATCAGCAAACATGGTTGAGCTTAACTGAAGTCCATTATCCACCAAGATGCTCTCAAGAACTCCAACCAGATGGAATACCTTGTTCTCGAGAATATCCATGACCTTTGTAGCCGAGGCCGATCGAATGGGAAATGTCAGTGGAAACCGACTATACTGGTCCAACAATATAAATATGTAGATAAACCCATTTCTGATCCTTGAATATGGACCGAGAATATCCAAATAAAGTCGTTGCCACAGGCGTAGAGCCTCAAAATTCTCACCAATTAACGTTCTCGTTCAATAGTTTACAGGTTTCGTACAGTTGCATACTTCACATCCATTAAAAATTCTTTTACTTGATTAACCATGGCTGGCCAATGGTAATATCTCCTTAATACCTCTATCGTTTTTTTTTGTATACCTTGGTGAGCAGCAGGAGGTGGAATATGATCCCTTTCAATCAATATCTTTGTTAATGGTTTTATCTAATCGACCTATTAACCCCTTGAAACGAGTTGAACCTTAGCTACCGCTAAAGTCAAGTCAGTTTCACAGATTTACCACTATCTGTTCGGTACCCCACGCGGCATTGATTCCCGTGTGGGTTTAGGGATAAGCATTTTACACAATACAACCATGGTCAGGGCTGCCCAAGTGATGGACTGATAGGTTAATCTACTACTTCGGGGTCCGATACCCCAATTTCTACCTTCCCCAGTCTATTCATATTTTTGTTTATCTTTATTCAATGGGGTAATCTAGGCCACAATCTGAGGTACCCCTAAGCCCACACCATTCCCTCTGCCCGACTGAACTGCGAGAATCAATGTCATGGAAGGTACCAAACAGATAGTGGCAAATCTGTGAAACTGGGTTGACTTTAGCGATAGCTAAGGTTCAACTCGTTTCAAGTGGCGCCCAACGAAGGGTTCGAATGGAGCATAACACCAGTTACAAAATTAAAATAGTGATGTAGACACCACGTTTCAAGTGGCGCCCAACTTCGGCAATAGCCAAATTATTCAATATTTAGAATAATAAATATATTTTTTATAGAATTCAATTTCAAGGGAGTGTTAAGTGTGGCCGAGAATCAGCCAAATTGGGTTTTAGTGATTTAAATGATAAAAAGTGCTTAGTGTAGAGAATAAGAACCTTTTTTGTGTGAGTATGGCAGCGGTCATGTTTTGTAGTGTGCCTGACCTAATACTGAGTGGGTTATACACACACAGATGAGCTTCTTACATTGTCGTGTTCCTATACCGGATCTCCAAATATTCAGTTCGCATGTGACAAGTCCCAACAAGCATTCCGGGGGGTGAACTAGTATTTGTGGTGGTATATGAAACTCATGAACGATGTGATCCCTGGAGCAATGTGCATATATCTTTCTCGGCCGGGAAGATACCGGAGGTATAAAGGGCTGCACATTCCCAGCTAAATTTGAAACATCATTCCATATCCCGGTCAGATTGTAAAGATTGCCCTTCCATTTTCTTTGTTCTCCTCAGTTTAATGATCCTGCTTGTAGTAAGAAGTTACTCCAAGTGAGGATAAACTTGCTATAAATTCATTTGAAAAGTAGATTTCCACCCACATCGTTAGTTAGGTTTTCGCATTGTTCCACTTCATTAAGTTAAATTTAAATTTGCATCCTTAGGGATGGGTTTGCCAGTCCTCCTTTTTAGATTAAGTACATCCAGGACATAGCACTTGTAGCTGTTCAATCTTGTTTTCTAATTGGGGACGGTTATACGATTCCAAGTTTTGAACATAAGTTATAAGTAGGTTATGGGACACGTTGTGGAAATCTTAGCGATAACAGGCGAGTTATCGCCTTTTTATTGATAAAACAATAATCCGGTCGCGAGAGCTGAGTATTTGGCCTCGTAGATATCAAATTATTGCATGTCAGTCTTAGACTTATCATTCACACATCCATTGTCTCCAAATGTAGGATAGGAATCTGGATTGTATAACGAGAGTAAGACTGATGACATGATCAAGAAGGTAATCAAATCAGCTTTGTTATTCTAGTCAGCATGGCAGTGAGGATCACTCATAAGCAGTTGGGACGCCCACTGCATAATTGAAGGTAGAGAAGCAAGCTGACCAAAATTAGAATCCGTTCCTTTTCCTTTTCCTTGTTTGACCCAGGTAGTGGGATTTAGACTGTCACCTCGTTCGGGGGTGGAGTTGATTGTGGTTGTATTTGTTTTATTTAAATTTTACAATGAATTTTTAGTTTTAACTTAGTTTAGATCTTTTAGGTTAAGAAATTTTAGTTAAGTAGTAATGGAGCTGGAACTATTGTCTCAGATGAGCTCATGGTAGAATGCGACATAAAGGGAATTCGGTATGGGGCTCGACGTCAAGCGATAATTGTGCCCATTATCTATAATTGTGCCCCAAGAATGCCCATTTCAAGAGGCGCGAGTGTACTTTAAGAAGTTCGGCTACATTAAGAATTTGCTGAGAACTCGGCTATGGAGTGGTTTCACCGTGGATGAATTAAAATTAGTTTTTTTAACCAAACTGCTTCATGTTTTAGGTCGAATCGACCGTAGCTCCAATTTCGTAATACTTGGTGATGTAATTGTAGAGATGAAACAAACCTGGGACAAACTAAGGGATATCGGGTGGTCCGTAATACGGCACGAGATGCAACTGCGGGAATTCGGCAATGAATTAAACAAATTAGTGGTGGTGTCATACATAACCAGAGCACTCCTGGGAATTACCGATAATGCGCAAGATCAGCAAAGGAATCCGCTGCTTCCACCATATGGTACGTTAACTGAACTCAGGCTATTGCTAAAAGTGATCAGCGCTGCACGCTCATTGATCACTTCAATCATCTTCACATCATTTCAGAGCTACACGCATGAATTACATATTCATCAGGGAGTCCAAAACAAACTTAGTAATAAACCATCGCCACAAATATCACAAATAACATTACGATCAACGTTAAATTCAAATGGCGTATGCGGTTCTGCCGAATTAAATGGTGACACATTACCTATCAAATAAGGAAATGAAATTACAACAAGATCTACCAAAAGCAAGACGAGCTCACCTCACAGTAATAAGGAGAAGGGATGTAACTTGTACAAGCCATTACCATGCAGTTCTCACAAAAGGTAATTTAAGACTGCACAAAAATCAAAGCAGTTTATTAACCAACGGGTTGATATTGCACCAATTCCTTGCAATCCTTATTATAGTAACAGCATGCGATGTCGTACCGATGTTTTTAAATACCGCAATTAGAAGCGTCGCCGTAAAAAACGTGGACGCGTATTTCATCCATTTTCCCATTAGACCATCTATGTAAGTTCGAGCATTTATACATATGTGATGTAATGGTAAAGTGAAGGCTGCTATATCGCGCGCGATATTATGAATATGCCAGCATCGCTAGTTAAGGTAGAAGTTAGGATTAGGAAAGTATAACATTAAGTTTAGTTTAAAGAAAAGATGAGGTTGGCTCAACCCCATTCCGATAAGTTAGCAAAGTGGGATTGTGCTAGCGCCATCTATTATAATAGATAGGTGATAGGTTAAGCTTAAAGTTCAAAAAAATAGTAAATTATTGATTAGAGAATCTAAAATGTTTTGCAATATGGCTGTCATTGGAATTTTAGAGTTGTATATATCAATTTTTAAGAACAGCAGGAACTAGCAGACCAGGAGAAAGTGTATACCAAAATTACCAACGGCTGAACCATCAAAACGTACTAACGTCACACTGCTCGAGAACATACCAAATCAAATAATGATGACAAGTTAACACTTCATTATAAGGAGGAATCGATAATAACTGGACGTCATGGCCACCAAAGATCACAGTCATAAATCACTTTTGGGCAGCTGCACACCGAAATACAATATTCAGTGACGGATGACGAGCCAACACATATAAGCCAATTTTGGCCGTGGGAACAATCTTCAAAGCAAACAGGAGGTCCATTGTGGTGCGACTCGCGAGCTAATAGCATCAGAGGGTGACAGCTGTAAAATTATATGACAAATCAGGTCCAATGAAGAGTGAACTAGTTTGAAGTCCAACTAGACATCAAATTTTACACTAAAATATGGTTTTGCCTACTTGTGAGATTACGTAAAACAACATAAACGAAGCCAATTAGGTTATGTACAAGGATGACTATAGTTAAACTTTGTCACTCAACTAAAAATATCACTATATGGCGAGCAACACAACCATCATTTGCAGCAATTACCAAATTAATGTCTCTACTGCATGAGCAATACAGGCAACCGGTGTCATCAAATTAGGATTACTCGGTCCTAATGTTCCAGATTATCAGATCAGCATGAGAGCCCATTCCTTTAAGCGCCGCAACAGCAACTGACCCAGAAACATTTTTGTTTTTGCGCATAAAAATAACATAACATTTTTGCGTGATGGGCTGATTGGCTAACCTACTACTTCGGAGTCCGATACCCCAATTTCTACCTTCCCCAGTCCATTCATTTTTTACTATCTTTATTCAATGCGGTAATCTAGGCCACAATCTGAGGTACCCCTAAACCCACACCATTCCCTCTCTTCAGCCCGACTGAGCTGCGTTCTTTCCTTAAAGTCGTATTCCGTATTTTAAATTATTAACGAATGAAGGTAACAGTTTCCTGAAATCTTCTGGATACTCTTGAGACAGTAGATTGGCTCAGTTTAGCTGGCGAGCGTCCTTCTTGCAATAACGCAACAACTTGTGCAGCTTTCTCTGGGGTAGTATCCATGATTTTGAGGAAACAATGAACAAAGCTGGTAGAGATTTGTTCAGGTCAACGTCTGATAAGTGACTGATGACAAATACCAGTCAATGTGATATGATACAGGAGATTACAGCACGCCAATTGTTTTCACCGGAACATCGTATTTTGCTACGACTGCTTTAATTTGAAAAGTGCTGTATAAATTTTAATGATAAAGGCGTCCTTGTAAAGATAAAGTACTAAGCTGTCAAAAAAAAGTTGTATTATGAAAAACGGTTACGTCCTTTAAAAACGCCATTTTGTATACACGCGGAGGTTTAAGTCGATTTAGTTGCTCGCGAGTGTATATTGAATTGAATTGTTCTACAAACCAATGAACTTCTATTGATAATTTATGAACGAAAATTTATGAAAATTACTTTTCTAAAAAGCTGCCTTTTATAAATCGGGATTGGGCAGCCCTATAGTGTTGCCATCTGATAACTGACGTCTCTATCGTAATTTTTTTTTTGTTATGTGATTTCAAAATTTCATTTCAGTGCAAAAACATCTTTTTCAACAACAAGGACAGGTGTTTATCGATAGTTTACAGAATTCAATCGTGGACGCAGTTCGCTCAACGACGAATTTCGTAAAAGTCATCCAAAATCGGTTGTTGTTCCGAAAAACATTGATGTTGTCTTTAAACTGATAATGCAAGATCGTCATGTAACCTATCGTGAGATTAAAGCTTCTTTTGACATTGTGGAGCTAGCGTACATTCATTATTGCATGAATGACCATTGACCGTCAAGAAGAGTTGTTCGCGTTGGATCCCACATAATTTGACAAACGTATAAAAAGTCTCGGGTCAATTGGTCGAAAGAAATGCTCAAAATATCGCCTTGCTTCAAAACATGTCTATAACATCGTGACAGGCGACAAATTTTGTATCTGGGCGAATGAGCCTGAAACCAAACAGCAGTCGACGGTATGAGTGTTCCAATATGAAAAAAATCTAACAAAAGTGTTTATCCAAAAAACTGGATATGTTGCAACCGTACCATTGGTGCAACGTACAACAATCAATTCTTAATTGTACACAGCCATTTGTTTGACAGAAGTCTTCGGCGAAATAAGGAAAACGAACCATCGACGACCAATCATTCTCCACCACGACAATACGAGCTATCACACAATGGCACTAACAACTGAATATTTAAGCGGTCAAAACATCGAATTAATGGGTCATCTGCCGCATAGGTTTGATTTGGCGCCCGATTTCCTTTTATTCCGGCAAATCAAAAATAAATTGTGAGGTCAACGTTTTTCGACACCTGAAGAAGCAGTTGCTTCATTATTAACCAGAGACTTATTGAGTCTGGTAATTCAGAAACTAATCGAAGATTACGAGCAAATTTTAATTATTTTTTATAGTTTTTTTGAGATGCTAAAAGATTATCTCAACCAACCCGAAGTATAGATCTATTGGCTTTAATTTGGGGTCTCCTTGAAATTTTTTTTTTATAATAATTAGAGGAAAGGATAAAGATGTGATCGAAATTCGCTTAAAGATACTGGCAGGGGTACAAGCTCAGATAGTAAGATCCTTGTTAAAATTCTTATTACGGTAAGATTTAAGAGTATAATTCTTTTAAGGTTTATTCCAATCGATGATTAAATCGATAATCGACATAGAACACAAGCTCTATTTAAAATAGACATAGAGCACAAGCTCTATATCAAAAGCTCGCAGCTTTTGTTACTGAATTCAAACTCAGATTTGCTTAGATAATCAAGCAAAGACAAACCAATTGTATTAATATTCGAGCTACCTCATTACATGTGATGAGTATTGGCATCGCAAGCTACAACTAAACGTATTTAGTTTGACCTGCTCCACGAAACAAGGTTAATAGACTCCTCCGAAAGTGGGGTGAAGCCGAATCATAAGGTAGATACACTGATGTTACCACCAGTGATATGAATGAATTCACCGATTGAAGAGTGACGAGTATAGCTACAACATCTGTTGAGTAGCACAGAATAACCCTAGAGAGAAGTGATTTCGGTTACGTTTGAAAAAGCGGCTGGCATCAACCTACTAGAAGCTAATTTGGGGAACCGGTAGGATTCTGGAACCTCCCAGTCTAGACTTGAAGACAAACTCAAAAGGTCTGTTTTGTTATTGTAAGCTGAGAAATTAAAAATATTCAATCTAGAAACAGCACCAACAATAGGATATGTTACTTGAATCTGGAAAATATCACTTTGCGATGCTGGAAGCAACTTTCTTAACACAAAAGAAGCTGATTTGCAGTTCTATACAAAATAGAAACCAGTACCTGTGAACGTCTCAAAGGACATCTGGTGAACCCGGTATACAATTCTTTCAATACCTTTTGTATGAGTCCTCTTTGGCGTATTTACAAATAATGATACTTTTCTCACCGTGCACTAAGCGACAGCATACGCCGGAGTGCGTGGATTAGGCTTCCATTTCCAGAGTAATCTCATATAGAATACGGGGACGTTTAGGAATGACCGAGGTAGATGATGAACCAAGCAACTCGATTATCGGGTTAAGTAAAAGCAAGGCCCACTTGAATGTCAAAGTTTTGAAGCTCAAAGTCGCATTCCGCGGTTCCCATAAAGTTAAACTGAAATGGAAAAAAATTAACCCACCAACAAAGCAACCCAGAATAACCCAAAATTACATATAGAAATCGCATGTATGCGTTAAATACAATTAAAGTCGAGGGTTAACAGACGCGCAGCGAGATTTTAATATATATTTTCAATGTTTTTGTAGTTTGGTCAATGCAGTCTAATCAAACTGCCAAACGCCTTGGTAACCATATCTCGAATGCATATGTTTCTAATAGTTATTGTTATTGTGGGTTAAAACGTCCAAAACCGACAATATAATGAATAAAGCCAAGTTTAGCAAAATATGCTAGCGCTGCTTGATATATAATATTTTAATTCTCCAATCATTAAATTTAAACACTCAATTAGTAAAATTATAAACGACTGTCAATAAACTACAAAACACAGAGCTATAAAGCACTGTGTCATATTAAAGTCATGCCGCATTAAAGCAATAACCCGTTTCCAAAATAAATTACAAACTATAGAATTGATCATACAGAAAAAAAAACTATCCAAATAAAAAAACTGAAAATGAATTCTAATAAACTACATAACTAACTATACTGTCCCAATTTGTTCATGTCCCCCCCCTCTCTCAACAATTTGTAACGAGCGTCGACGATTTAATACAACTGCATACATAACATGTACGGGATATATGTTGATTCGGTGCTGAACGAAATATAGTTATTTTGAGAGGGTAGAGCAAAAAAAAATCTCGGTGGTGGTTTATTATGGTATTAAATCTATTCAATTGGTCAATGAAACCGGATTGAATAAATGGGAAAAAATTGAAAAGATTTCGGCACAAACATAAAAGAAAATCTCAAAAGTTTTCTTTTTCTTATCCTAAATGACCTAACTAAATTAATCGTACATCAAACGCTCATTGTGCTGCTATATATCAGTCCTTTGTATACACATTGTGTGTAAGTGTGCACAGAAAAACTACAATATCGCCGTAGAAATCATCAACAATGAAAAACTATTTATTCAATCCAAACACGTAATGTATTGGATTCAAAACAAAATAAAATAAAAAAAATAAACCGGAGGAAAATCTCTCCAAAGAAAGCAGCATAACGTAACACCAACACAATACGATACACACTCTGTCGTAGCAAAAATAAAAATCCGTCGTTTCGCCAGCAAAATGGTAAGCGACATAAAAATAATTTTCTTCACTTTAAATAGCAACAAAGTAATAGTGGGGACAATCATAATAATAACAATAATAATTTTATGGTTTCGACCCCAACAATTGGAGAGTGGAAAATACTTATTATATATTTTTTTAATATAAAATCATTAAATTGATATCAACAAAATTGTAATGATTATTGTCTTACTGTTAGCGCCCTCTGGGAAATATTATATTTTATGAATGAAACATTTTCCAATTGAATTTAAGAAAAATAAAAAAAAATATTTTTTAAAGATTTGTATTTTCTTTTCTATTTTCATGAAAATTGAATTTTCTACTATGTATTTTTCTGTCTAGAAGTTTGGAAGGAAGTCAGTTCGATAGAATTTTTATTTTATAACTTAACAAGATTATAATAGAAATACGTGTATAAGACTACCTATTGGTGGATTGCGAAAAGCGATGGTGAAATCATCGCGGAACCTGGACATTTCTTGTCTGATTTTCGATTTTTACAATGTTCATTTTTAAAAATTGTAATTGGGTTAGCTTTCTAGATTTCTCGAAATGTTATTTCGTATGTGACTGTTTATTAAAATTGAATCAAGAAAATTGAAACTTTACATGTTTTTTTACAACAAGATTGGGCAATTTTTATATTAAAAATTAATATAAGCATTCCTCTAATAAGAATCAGGAAATGTTTTTGTCCATCAACTTAACATTTGACTTATTCACAGCCATATTACTTTCACATTTCATTATTTTTGGTAATATTTACCACAAAAAATTCTCATTTTAAGAAAAAAAATGCTCAATCTGAGAAATCATTTAAACTATATTTAATATCACAATGAAACTAAATAAATATTCCAGGAACTGTATTTCTCTTTAAAGAACGTTAATAAAGACTTGGTAGGTAATACATAATAGTTACAAATTTAACCTATCTTTTATTACTTTGAAGTTGAATTTAAAACTTTGATAAAATTGTGTTGCTGCTTGAAATAAATAGTACAACATGTCCGAGAGTTCAAATAATTATATTTTAAAATGTCTTCTATCAAGCTAACATGTGACTCAGTTAAAGCAACATTTGCTCCAAGAATTTCATTTTGCTTAACTTATGGAAACTGGATTTGTTAATTTATACAAATAAAAATATTTTCTTTGACATTAAAACGATTTAATATTTCAGATTCTTGTTTTAAGAAAAAAAATTCTTCATCTGGGAAATTATTTGAAATATATTTTATCTCTTAAAACGTTAATAAAGACTTGATAGGCAATACAGGATGTATACAAATTTAACCTATCTCCCTTGAACGTTAAGACAGTGAAGTTGAATTTTAAATTTTGAAAAAATTGTGTTGTTGCTTGAAATACCAATATAAAAACCGTATTTGTTATTAATTTGTGCAATATGTCCGAGAGTTCGAATAATGACATTTTAAAATGTCTATTATCAACCTAACAAGTAACTAATTTGCTTCTATGAATTTCATTTTGCTTAACAAGAAAAATGGATTTGTTAATATTTACTACTAAAAATATATTCTTTGCCATTAAAACTATTTAAGTTTTCAGATTCTCGTTTTAAGAAAAAATTTCTAAATCTGAAAAATAATCTTTTTTTTTTTAATTTTTTCTATCAAGCAAACATGTGGCTCATTTAAAGCAACATTTGCACACTACTTTTTTCTCAACAAGAAAACTGTATATTTATATTTAACAATGAAATTATTCTCTTTGCTATCAGAACCATTTCTTAATTTAGTTTCTCATTTTAAGAAAAAAATCTTAATCTGAGAAATATTTTAAACTATATTTACAGTGCTGTGAAAAAAAATTGGGCAAACATATTTTATTGCAAATTGGATTATTTTTTTGATAAAATTACAAAACTTTTGAACGCAATTGGCTTATTGTTTCATTTAAAACGACATGTATGACATAATTTTATGAAAAAAAATGTACCTGCAATTTAGGGGAAAACCCCGAAAAATGCCATAATATTCAAAATACGTTGATTGGAGTTAAAGTAATGGAATAAATTAAACACTTATTTTTGAATTTTTTTTTTGTTTTTTATTGATTTATAGAAGTTCTATCGTTAACATTAAAGTTTTAGTGGACCGCCATTTGCTTTTATTGCAGCGATACACCTCCGATTCATTGAATTTGATAAATTTTTCAAAGTCGTAGGAGGTATGGATTCCCAAATCGTCATCAACTAACTTTTCAAAGTTTGAATTGATTCTGGGTGCTTTCTTGCTACTTTTAGCTTCATTATAGACCAAATATTTTCAAATGGATTTAAGTCTGGACTATACGGGGGCCAGCTCAACACATCGATACTTCTTTCTACGAAGTACTTTTTTACCTTTAAATGAAGAGATAAGAAAAAAAAACAAATTTTTAACAAATTATTTATGTTTATCTGAAAGCCAATATTTTTATCTTTAATTCAAATTTAATAACTCACAACTTTGGCGGTATGGCACGAAGCGGTGTCCTGTTGAAAAATAAATTTGCAAGTCTCACCAAAAAGTTTTAACACAGAAGGCTCAAATTCGTTGTGTAGGACCTGCAGATGAACAGCTGCTGTAATGCTGGAACTAAGAAAGCACAATCGACCGATTTCATTTCCAGAAAAGCATTCCCAGACCATAATTCCTTCCTTTTTCGGTGGAAGTCTTAAAAGACATTCGTTGCCAAGCCTCTCGCCCGGTTTTCTTCTTACCAGAATTCTTCAATCTCCAACATACAGCTTAAATTTTGATTCATCGAGAAAAATCGCATCATTACACATCTCCGGAGTCCAAGAAACATGCTCCTGAGCCCATAGCAAAAGTTGTTTTTTAACTAGTAATGTGAACTCAGGCTTCTGGACTGGTTTAAGTGCTCTGAACCCAGCTTTAATAAGTCTTTTTCTCACTAAGCTGGCTGAAATTTCTTTTTTTGTTGCTCGCTCAACATCCCGTCTTATGCCCGATGAAGTTTTAAAACGGTTCCGACGACATTGTAATATTATGAAACGATCTTCCACTGGCGTTGTCTTTCTGGGCCTTCCAGAGCCTTTCTTTCTTTGTGTACTGCCTATCTCTCGCAATTTTTTAATATTCCACGCGGTAGTACTTGTTGGAATGTTTAATCTTTCAGCTATTTCACGCGTGGTTAAATTTTCTCGCGCCCAAATCAACATATTGCTTTTACACTGCTTACTAACTTTTCCCATTTTTTTAACTAAACTTGCACTTTATTCTTTATTTGACTAGGATCACTTACAGAATAACTTAATCTTATAAAATATGCACTATTTATACTCAAACAAAAAAAATACACGCAATAAAACATCTGAACCCTAATGTCGGCCAAGAACGCTAGGGGTAAAATAAAATAATTGCTTGACCAATTTTTTTGCACATCAGTTGCGGGGTTATACCGATGTAAAAAAAAACAAAAGGCGGTCAAACAAAATATTAATATTAAAGATTGAATTTCTATAAATCAATAAAAAACAAAAAAAAATTCAAAAATAAGTGTTTAATTTATTCCATTACTTTAACTCCAATCAACGTATTTTGAATATTATGGCATTTTTCGGGGTTTTTGCCCTACATTGCAGGTAAATTTTTTTTCATAAAATTACGTCATACATGTCTTTTAAAATGAAACAATAAGCCAATTGCGTTCAAAAGTTTTGTAATTTTATCAAAAAAAGTAGTACAATTTGCAATAAAATATGTTTGCCCAATTTTTTTTTCACAGCACTGTATACTAGAGATAAATGTTTTGAGAAATGTATTTCTCGATTAGAGAACTCTAACAGAGACTTGCTAAACAATAATGAAAGCAATCCTTTAATACATATATCATTATGGAAATGTTTTCTTCTATCAGGCTTACTTCTGACTCTATTAAAGCAACATTTCCCTCACAAGTCAGCAAATTTCATTTTACTTAACAAAAATACAAGGTATATTTTATTTAACATAATTCCGATTTCAGTTTCTCGTTTTAAGTAAAAAATTCTTAATTTGAGAAATAATTCAAACTGTATTTCATTTCATAAGAAAACTAAATGTATGTTAAAGAAATGTATCTCTTGCTTAGAGAACCTTCATAAAGACTCGGTAGGCAATACAGAACTCATACAAATTTAACAATTCTTCTATAAACAGCTAAAAGGTTAATGTGATTTATCAATCAAAAGATTAATTTTACATTGCCTTTAAAACTATTTTCTATTTCAGTTTCTCAATATAAGAAAATATTCTGAATCTGATAAATAATTTAAATTATATTTTATTTCATAAGGCATAAAACAACGAATTTTTCTTTAAATTTATTTCTTGTTTAGAGAACGTTAACAACGACTTGGTAGCAATATATCTATACAAAATTAATATTTTTTTTCCGTAAACACTTAAACATGTGTTATTGCTTGAAGTTTCAATATTAAACACGTTGGTGTTATTAGTTACAACATGCTCAAGAGTTAGAATAAACATTTGATTTGTAACCAACGTAAGAAATACCATTTTTAAAATGCAAAATTTTAACAAATTACATAAAAAACCATTATCAAAAAAATATTCTTTATTAAACTTGAACAATAATAACCTTAAACTAAAAATAAATTATCTTATAAAACATAATGCAAGCATTCCACTGAGGAAACGTTTTCTTCTATCAAGCTAACTCGTGTGTCACTTAAAGCAACATTGCTCTCACATTGCAAATTTTAATTTGCTTAACAAGAAAACTAGGAATGCTTATTCCATTAAAAATATTTTATTTACTATTAAAGGAAATCCTTATTTTATTTTCTCGTTTTAAGAAAACAATTCTTGATATAAACACCAACTTTAACCATATTTCACATGAACGTTTTAATAAATATATTTCTAATTAGAGAACTTTTTCTATTTCAGCTTCCCATTTTAAGAAAAAATTCTTGATTTGAGGAAAAATTAAAACTATATTTAATCTCATAAGAAAACTAAATGAATATCTCAAGGAATGTATTTCTTGATTAGAGAACGCTTATAAAGACTAGGGAGGGTATACAGAATATATACTAATTTAAACTTTCTACCGCGACAATGTTACAGTTTAAAATCATTTAATTTTATTTCAGTTTCTCATTTGAAGAAAAAATTCTTAATCTAAGAAATATATTGAAATGCTCGAGAATGATTAGGAAATAGTCCAATTCTAGGAAAGTAAACGATTGAGGGCTGATTAACCTTGAGGTAAAGAGGCGGAATAATTAGTATTGGAGAGTATTGGAATAGGGAGAGATGAAAGTTATCTTAAATTTTAATATTTCCATTCTAAAATTTTTCATTTAATACTTATGTTATTGAATTTAAAGCCAACGACAATATTATTTATAAAATTTCATCAATCTATTTTGAATGGTTCTTACTAGATCCGCCACTGTTGATTAACTACACATAAGCGGTTAAAATATAAGAATACGAAATTAATACAATCTTACATAGTAGAGTAAATACCGGATAAGAAATATTTATTGATTATAATTTATCGCCCATAAAATACAAAATAAATACGATAATAATTATTAATTTATTAAGAGACTATTTGTTGTTGCCATCCCATTTAATTAAATAATCAATTTTAATTATTTTTAAAAACGTCTTTTAACTTCTTAAAAATGATATTACTTGTCCTAATAAAAATATAATTTATATTTATATCCTTCAATACAATTTATCTTGTTAGTGTTGCTTAGCCCACCGCGAACCCAGAAAAAAAGAAAAAAATGTGAAAGAAAATACTGGTGGTATGGTGTGGCGGTCTTAAAGAACTGAAATGGTGTTTTATGTTATGTATTTAGTTGTGTCGTATAATAAAATATTTATATATATTGTACCAGCAACAAATATCATTATGATTGTAATGTAACATAACCATGTTCAGGATTTATTACTATTTTACTCTTATCAAATTTATGCCGAATGTATATGTTTCTTTCCTCGGCTGCCTTTTCAAAATGGAAAATGAAAATAAATGGTTGGGGCGATTACACCGGCATACGCAGGAGCTTTTCTTATAAAAAACAATCTTTGCTTTTTATTTTGTTAAATTTTTTTTTTTTATATTTGTTTGTTGTTTTTGAAAATGTGTAATAATGTTTAATGTTTTGTAATTTTATTACAAAATTGTGTATATTTGGTTTTATGGATCTGTTGCGTTAAAAATGTTGACGCAAATTTTTATGGTATTTCTGGGGGTATTTTCGATACCAGTGTATTCTTATATTGACGGTTGAATGTTACGAATACGTATTATGGAGGATTATTATTTTTTAGGATTTTCAATGACCCACGATAACTCAAAGACATTTAATTTTATTATTTCTCGCAAACATTAAAAAAATATCGAGTTGTTGTATAATATTGAGTGATATTATAGACGTTGGTTATTTAAAGAAATATTTATCATTCAATTTGTATAATCTTAAGTTTAAACTGTTCCCGTTGTCACCACTCTATATAAAATATTTTGTTAACCACCCAAGCAAATCGGTTAAAAATTTATCTAGCGACGAATGATCGCTTTGTAAAATGGCACAATCATATATTTTTCAATAGTAGTGCCAACTTGGCACTTATATTTTACAGTATTTTGATTTGGCATTTGGTGGAGTTGGATCCTATATTTAGATAGACATATTTGGCACAATTTAGCCATTTTTCGGCTAAAGGGTCAAAATTAACCCAATTCTTTAGTCTATATCTTTTCGATGTTAAAAATTCTCAAAATTTGATTGTATAAAACTAAGAAACTTAAGAATTAACAGGTTTAAGTGATTTTTATTGCGTCGACTACTTTTCTGCGAATATTAAATTTATTACCGTCAACCAGGTATTCAGATTTATTGTCGAGACGTGTTTTTGATTTTTATATACATACATTCATATTGAAATATCAAACTAATGCTCATTATGGATATTAAAATAACATTTCATGGTAGACAATATGATGTTTCAACTCGAAGAGACGGTTTACACCTGAAAAAATTTCCCAGGTTTGCAAAATCAAAATATGTTCATGCTTTTCGTTGGTCAGTCGTGCCGAATATACTATGCCAGCGATTCCACATGAAAACGACCGTATTCTGAAAAAATGTTCTCTGCATTCAATAACATAATAGGACAATACCACAAATGTTACCCTCTCACACTACCCCTGGGCATTAAATCCACGCAATTACCCCTCACGGTCATCACCCCCCCCCCCCTCCCTCCTCGGCATCAGCACCGGTTATTTTTCCTCCGTTATTCTTTCCGATTATTATTCACACTCTCCCCTCGTCTTATGAATACTTTCGATGAATTGTATCTTATCACAATTCGTTTCCACATATTTTTCGGGCCTTAAAGGTATTTCGATATCGATATTAATCCATTCAAGAAACACGAAAAGTGTTGCAAAAAAAAACGCCGTTTTTAGCAATTTTACAGGAGTTTTAGAAATATTAATTTTAAAATTTGTGGTATGAGAAAAATGTAGATTTTTCGATTGATGTGTTTTCACTGCACTTTTTAAATATGAATTTTTGAACAATCTGTTATATACCAATATTTTAAAGCAAAAAACGGGCATTAAATTATAAAACTAGTCGTATCATTCAAATTTTACAAGCTCTACAAAACATGGGTTAGCTCGATAACTACATTTACTAAACGAAATTTTATGTCTTCTTAGTACTTTTTAACGACTCATTCGAATTAACCATTTATCAGCAAACTTGTTGCGTGTTCTACTTATATTCTACTTATATATATATATATAGTATATTCTACTTATATCGCCATTCCAGTGAAATATTTTATTATTTAATACGAGTGGGTGTTGAAGTATATAACATTACGTTAAGAATAGATCCGCTTCTTAACTTATTCTCTCTATGCCTCAAAACTATTTAGTTTCATGATATGACAATTTGTAATATCTATCGGAAATTATGTCTAAAACTAATTTATCGGAAATTATAAGTTCTTCATGTACCACACAGAAAGCGGAAAATTATTACTTTTTATTTTCGTAACTCTGTTTGAAATTGTAACATTCCATTACACTCAATTTTCTTCGGCAGATCAAACAAAGAGAAATCTCTTTCTGAACTGGAGTAATCCTTGAAATTAAATATTAACCGAACTGAAAATTAAAATTCAAAGTTGGTGCTACAATATATCCACTATTGTCTACTCTACTGTTGCTTGTTGGCTAAATCTCTTTTCAGTTGTTTTGAGGGAAACGTGCAACTTTGAGAATACTATTATCTGAATTATTAGTCGCAATTGATACATCACAACAACATTATCACTGAGTAACTGGATAGATTAAGATTAAGATTGCGAACCGGGTTGTGTTACAAATCTTACTGTATGGAAAATACGTGCAAACCTGCATCCACATAATACGACTACTCAATGAATTTGAAGAACTACAAATAAACACCATCATCTTTGTACTGAGGTGAAGTTGTATCTGGTCTTTTCTATAAATCATTTTCCACAGAGCAACCGATACTGTTCAATCATCAGACTTCAACGTTCGTGACCCAACCATTCTTTTAACTGCTTTAGAGACCTGAATTTTTTCTATGTAAGTTAAAAATTAATTGATAAATCTTTGTATCGAAAATGAAAACAGATTATTCAATAAAAAAATGAGATATCCATGCAGACGGACATTCTGACTCAAGTGTTACAAAAAAAACTACTAAATTCTCATACAAATTCGATGAGCCTCTGTACGGACAATGGGTTTCAAAGGATTAAATTGTAGTAGGATTTTTATATTATTTAAAGTGACCATTAATCCCAACGGATGTAGTTCTATGTTGGCCGCCTCATTAATGAAGTTACATAATGATGATGTTATTTTTGGATTTATGTGTGATTGCTCCATTGAATCCTAACCAGGTGGCGGAGACTGCTGCTGGATGAAATATACTGGCAGGCAGATGGTCGGGGGGGGGGGGGGGGGGGGTGATGTTGTTCCCTTTCATTTTTACAATTAATTTTATGATGTTCTGATGCGGTCACCCAAATTGGCAATAACGCAAGTAATGGTTGCTTGATTCTGATGGTGTAGTTGTTGTCGAACTAACTGTCTCACAGTAAATTTATAAGTTCGAATAATTAAATATCTACGTATTTAAAATAAGTTACTGTGTTTTACCAACAAAACATAATGTAGCATACATACCTGCGGTGTCGATTGCGGCAAAATTTTGCAGTTTTAAGTTGAAGTTAGTCTTTGCTCAAAATATTTTAGTCTATTTGGTACGTCATTTTGCTTTTCAAATTTTTCATTTGTAATTTTCGCTTGGACGTGGAACACGCCATATAAATATTTCTCAGTAGGCGTACATTTTTTTAATAGTTTGACGTTTCAATTTCCGGTGTGAAAAATGTTGTAACATCTTTAATTTTTTTATTTATTATAATTCAAACGACTGTTTGATAATCATGTCGGAATGGAGAGAAAAAGTTAAAAGTGATTATGGCAAATATTGTTACAAGTAGTTTTACTATAAAATTCCCTGAATTCTTTATTTATATAACTATATATGTATGTATATAAATATTTAACCTTACGTATCAAATTTACAGCAGAAGAATTGGAACTGCTTAATGACCAGCTGCGGGATCGTTGTATCCGCAAGTATGTATTCAGCATAAACCACGAAACAATAATCCAACCACACGATGATGAAGCATCGGAAACAAAAATACTACCTGAAGAAGTAGTAGCAAAAATAGAAGAAATACGCTTGAGATAAATTATGTTGGTAGAGCATCCTCGAATTAATTACTTCGTAACCACACTCAATAATAGATCAGGTGCACGGAATTACGAATATTATTAAGAAAGCATTAGAGAAGAAAAAGTCTACTCAAAGATATTTATGGAAGTTGCAAAATCTTTTGAAAAGGAAGGAACAAATGGTCTTGTATCGAATAAATGACTTTTAAAAGTTAAGAACCTTTCCACCTATACAATTTGCTCTGGTGGTATTATAATCATAGCTGTAGGGTAGATTCTTAAAAATAAAATTAGGCCATATCTATACTTGACGGAAATCAAAGCAGGTTTATCATCTTAAATAATTAGTTAGACTATAAAATGGCGAATTAAATTAGTTTATATAAACTTTACGAACAAAGGCTTAAATACGTTTCGGTTATCATAAATTAAGAAATATTACCGCATGCGTACACACAGCTAAGTATCTAGATATGGTCTGGCTGGATGCTAAGCTTCGATAGACAGAACACGTAAAAAATATAATGAACTACTTTTTTTAATAGTTCAAAGCAAATATTAAAATATTGATGTCATTCAAACATTTCAAAACAAAGTATTACGGAATATGGTTGGTACATCAAGATTAAAGTCCTGCACAGAGTTCTAAAATGAACGAACACATTCTCAAAGTAAACCTCGAAATAGGCATGAAGCTTTAATTTTCAATATTTTAGTCTCAAAATTTTATCATTTCTTGTTTTAAATGGAATTTTTTTTCGCGGCCCATTTCAAAAACCACATGAGCCCAAGTGCCATTTGAAAAATATTAGCCACCATCTCTGCTAATCTAGGCCTATGATTGTAACGTTAAAAATTAAATTGCATCTAGTTTAATGACTTTCGCAAAATTAAATAACGGATGTCACATTAAAACCGCCTATTTAGAATTTATCGCAATTTTTTATGTCGATAATACAGCGAATTTTTGTATCTCTCATTTGTGAACGTTGTGGTTTAGTCATGGAGAATTACACGGACACACAATGCATGAAAATTGTGAAATCCATATTATCAAAATGATGGGATTTTTACGAAGACCGTTCGAAAATATCGTCTATTTTTCGGTCACGATAATGCACCTTCCCGCCGTACGTGCAGTGATCCAATTAGAGAAGAGACCTGTCCGTGTTTTTGCAACTCGACCTACACCTCAAATCGCCTTCATTTTCAGCAATTGAGACCTTCAAGAAGCAGTTTACAGCACATTTTCGAATTCGATGGCTATGTTAACACAAAGTAACTGTCTCATTTAGGGGAGCTTGAAACGATATATCAATGCATGACTTTCAGGATATCTAGCGCACCAGGCTTTTTTCCAAAGACTGATGGTGCTAATCACAGCTGATTTAGAATTTTGCGCAGTATATTTAGACGATCTCTTCATATCCGGCGCTAAGAATGAAGAACTTTTGAAGAATGTTGAACAATTATTATCACGATTAGAATCCAACGGATTTTGGACTCAAGTGGTCGTCAAAACGGTGGAATCTTTTGTAGGTAAAATGAACTATTATAGTCGTTTTATTAATAATTTTTCTCCCATAGCTGCACCGTTTAATCAAATACGTAGACGGGACGTGAAATTTTACTGGGGTGAAGCGCAAGAAAAACCGTTCAATGAACTGAAGCCATCGTTAATACGTGCAGCTCAATTGGTACACTTCCACAACGATTATCCAATCATTTTAGCAACGGATGCTTCTTTGTACTGTATCGGTGCCATAAATTTTCATCCGTTACCCTGACGGGACTGAACACCTAATTGCGTTTGTTTCAGAAGCACTCAACAGCACACAAGTAGGGTTTTCGCAAATCGAAAAAGAGGCATTGTTGTTTATCTACGGCGTTACAAAATTCGATCAATACCTGCAAGGTCACAAATTCCAATTGGTTACAGACCATAAGCCATTGGTAATGAGACCCCAGCAAAAAATTATACATTCACGATAACGTATAAATCTACAAAATACCACGGCAAATTCGATGCACTATCACGTTTACCTTATGGACTGGATGAAAATTTTGACAAAAGCGAAGAGGCCTGTTTTCAAGTCAATGAAATTTACAACGATCGCATTCTCGATTATCCAATTCGATTCCAGTTTACTAGACCAGCACAACATACTCGCTCCGACCCTCTACTTCGTAAAGTGAAATCCTACGAAATTAAATGTCTCTGAATCGTCTTACTCAGATTATTTTAAGCATCGTCCTAGCTTGTACAAATTTAATGATATCTTTTTCTTGCAGACAGAACATCTCCGAATTGTCGTCATAGCCTACAAGGAAAAACACTGAAGCTACTACATGATGGACATTGGGGTGGCAGCCGTATAAAGAAATTGGCTCGTCGACATTGCTGTTGTCAAACATCGACCGTGGCATCGAAAAAATCGTCAAACAATGTGAAAACTGTCAACTCGTCATTGAACAAAGAATCTTCCAAATGGCCAACAACAGATGAACCACGGCAGGGAGTTCATATCGACTACGCGGGGTCATTTATGAACAAAATACTTACCAGCGACCATCGTAAGTGATAATGGTACTCAATTTATGTCTGCAGAATTCGCTGAAATATGTCGTATCAACAACAACGAGCATTTGACATCAGCATCATTTCACACACACTCGAATGGCGAAGCCGAACGAATAGTCCCAACTTTCAAAACCGCAATGAACAAAATTTGTCATGACGGCTCCAATGGTGACAACATACTATTGAAGTTTTTATCATCTTATCGTTCTACACCGTTAACAAATATAGACGCACTGTACTGTCATCAATGAATCCGTATTTTCACGGAAGAGAACATTGCACAATATCGACCAAATACAATGTCGATGACAAAATCTATGCTAAAAAAAATTCATCGAGAAGTCCACAAAAACGGAGAAAAGCAAGCATCAACCGATGACTATGAAAATCGTCACAAAACGTACATTTTTCTAATTGATCTTTCTCCACAGAACAATATCTCCACCAATCAATTTCGTTCAATTAGTATGTCTAATGACGTGCAAGAAGAATCGCGAAATGACGTACGATCACCTGCAGGCACAAAAAAACAAAATTCCCATACATGAAGTAGTGGTATTCCTAGCATTTTACGAAATGGATGACCTGCGGCAACACCCAACACAATGATAATCCAACTGTACAATGCGAAACACCAATGAGAAGAACAAATCGTCCAAGGCAGAAAACCGTGTTTTTTCAAGTAAAGCATCGGCATAATATCTCGATCGACTAGTTTTTTTAATGAAACTTTAATTTGCATTCAATTTTAATCATTTTTTTTAATCAAGTTTTTTTTATTCTTTGATCTGTCAAAAAATTAGCGATAATTGTCAACTTTTCGTCAAAAAACAGCGGGGTTAATTGTAAAACATCACTCTCACTAGTCGCGTCATGAATAAAAAACATAATTTGTTTTAACCATTTATATTTTATTTGGTTAAGAATTATAAAAATATTGAACAACCACAAGAACGAGCTATTATCGCGTCATTGGAAAGTTTTTTGGCCGAAAAAACTCTTCAAGGTATTTAAACTTGCAACAGAGAGAATGTAGTGTGAGAACTACATGATTGTCATTAAAGAAGACAAAGTTCTTGTTGGAGAAACTCAATGCTGGATGTGTTCTACCTCACGCACATATTTTAATTTGGCTAGTAGAAACAATTACACCAGAGGAGATTGATAACATAATTTCTGATGAAATACCAGATATGGATGTAGACACCTCCATCAACCCCCCCCCCCCCCCCCGTCCCTCCATATCTTGACCAAAATACGTCGCAAGGCAATACTGTATGTGTTAACCGCAGCATCATCAGAAATGGCTCCCAATCTACTGAATGGCGGTAGAACAGCACATTCGCTGAGGCATTAAATCGCACACTGAAGGATCTTAAAGGAAACGACAGATTTCTCGGCGATTTTAAATAGACATTGCCAGTTACTCCTATACTACAAAACGTCAAACAAAATCTGCTGCACCATTTTTTACACAATTGCTCGAAATATGTAATGAAAACATGACCCCCACACGTCAAACACTGAAATTACCAGACTTTTGCAATCACATAAAATTAAGAGACGCTTATGGTTTCCAAATTTTTGTGACCACTAAAAAACCATCATTGATTAAGCGGAAGCGCTATATAGGCAGGCAAAAATATTAATGTTGATGCCATTAATATCAAAATTCAGTTAGCTTAGTAAGTAGAGTGCTTGGTCTGTTATTCGGGGGTTCCGGGTTCGTTTCCTGGTGGTGAGGTAATACGGTGTGGTTATTTATATATACTTATATTCGTCCATTTTCAGATTTTACAGCTATAAATGTTACGTCTTTGTCCTTAATTTTTTTTTTATATACCTATAAAGCGAAATATTTTCATGCAAATCGGAAGATGCACTAGTCGGCGAACTACCGCCGCATATTTTGCATCTCAATCATATTATTACAGAACATCAACGCACCAAAACTCTGCAACGGAACCAGATTAGTTATCAAAAAATTCATGGGCAATATATGGTTGCCTTAAAACCATAAGCAGTGCAAAATTTAAAGAGAAACACGTTGTACGGTCAGGAATACCAAGTATATACTGATAGATACCCCGATTCAACAAATCACAAGGTCAAACAAAAAACGTCTGAGGTTTGGTTTTAAGAAATCCATGTTTTTCCACCGACAGTTATACGTGGCATGTTCGCGTATTGGAAAGCCACAACAGGCGAAACAGCATAGTGTACACATTAGCAATACAAGTCGCACATGGTGTGATAGGTGACTGTTTAAAGAACTTTAAATAGTCACCTATCAAACGATGTCCACCGCATAAAAAAATCCCTACATTTTTACTCCTAACCTCGAAAATTTCCACTGTCATAAGAGTTTTAAACTATCGTGATAGCAAGAATTTTCGGGGCTGAGAGTAATACTGTGGTGATTTTTTGGGCTGATAGTAGAAAATATCATGATAGCAATAATTAGTGTTGCCTTCGAATTTTTCGGGGATGGAATTTGGGCTAACTTCACCTACTTCTACTTGACATACATGTTTTATAAGTATTATTTCTACCCTCAGCCCCGAAAATTTCAACTGTCATGACAGTTTCAAACTATCGTGATAGCAATAATTTTCGCAGCTGATAGTAAAAAGTGTCATGATAGCAATAATTAGTGTTGACATCGCATTTTTCGGGGATGGAATTTGGGCTACCTTCACATACAAGCTTAGATACGATAATTATGATTGTTAACGAAACCGTCCAATGTGAAATGAGCTTTATCACTCAAGATGATTTTATGTGAAAAACCAGCGCTATGTTCTAATAAACAATTGACGAAAGTTCTTCGTTGATAATGATCTGCAAATGCAAATCCTTATGTAAAATTCGCCAAACAGTCGATAGATGAATGCCTAATGCTTGAAAACGTCGTGATATCGATGTTGAAGGTTCCTCCGCAAGACTTTCGGCACAGCAGCAATATTCTCGCTAGAACATCCACTTTTTGGTCTGCCAGGCATTTTTCGATCCTCGACAGAACCAATCTGTTCAAATTTGTTCAGTAATCTTCGAATTGTTGACTCATTGAGACGATTATTTATACATCAAAAAAATCAAGAATTTTACGATACGTATTTTTTAAAGATCGATAATTTTCATAATAAGTTTGAATAACTTTAATGTGTTCTTCTAGAGTCATAAAAAGGTTGCTTTTAGAAATTATTTACTTCTGACATTTAGGCGTGACTTTTGAAAGACCCTTTTGATATTAAAAAAAAACGAATATTTTTGAAGAGAAATCAATGAATGTCCATTTCCTCAAATAGGAAGGTATGCCATTGACATTTGAAAACGATATGACCCAAATAGCCGCCACGGCTACGCTTGCAGCACTATATCCTTTTCATGAAATTTTCCATGACTCATTCGCACATTTTCGTCTGTATGTCCTCGATAGCTTCACGAATTCCATCTTTAAAGTCTTGAATCGATTGTGGAGCATTGGCATAGACTTTAACTTTCACGTGGACTCAAAGAAAAAAAACTAAATTACAAGATCTCGGTGGCCAATTGTGATCACTTCTTCGAGAAATAACACGGTTAGGAAACTTTTCTTGCAAAATTGCGATTGTTTCGTTGCTTGTGTGGTAGCGTCTTCTTGCGGAACGTCGCCCACATCAATATCTTCCAATTCCAGTCATAGAAATCATTAAACATAGCTCGGTAGCGCAATCCAGTCACCGTAACAGTTGCAACAGCCTCATTTTCGAAAAAGTAAGGTCCAATCACACCGACCAAATGGCACAGTGGTTAAAGCTGTGGCGTTTGGATCAGGAGGTACCGAGTTCGAATCCCGATAGGGGCAGGATGCAAAGTGAAATTTCATCGACGGATTACGATCTGTGGTAAAATGTAACACATCTATGACCCTCTGTCGGTGTGCCAAACCCATGGGCCGACCCATCTTCCATGCCAGTATATAGGCTGGCATGGAGCTTGCAATGTGCAGATGGTCTTAAATCGGTCATATAGCCGTACGTCCACGAGTTGGCCGCGAGGCGTAAAGTAAGGACGTATAAAGCATAACCGCGGAAGAGTAGGGTGAGCCTTGATCCCCAAAACAGATCGCATAGTTACCAATAAAATAAAAAAATAAGGTCCAATCACACCGCCAGCCCAAAAACCGCACCAAACAGTGACACGTTGAGGATGGAGAGGCTTTTAAAAAATCATTCTTGGATTTTCTGAGCCCCAAATGCCACAATTCTGCTAATTAGCGTAGCCTCCGAGGTGAAAATGGGCCTCATCCCTGAAGATTATTTGTCGATGAAAATCTGGATCATTTTGATGCATTTGAAGGACAGAATCAGCGAAGACACGACGTTTATGGTGATCGACCGGCTTGAGTTCTTGTGTTAACCGAACTTTAAAAGCCTTAAGACCTAAGTCTTTATGCAAAATACAGTTTAATGTCGTTTGTGGAATGTCTAATTAAAAAGATCGACGAGGAATCGACAAACCTGGGTTTTCGTCAACAATATGATGTTGTTGAAAGCACACGGTTTCGATTCTTCACATCTGCCTCAATAGCTCAAATTTTTCTACCAGTTTCACTATTGTCGGTCGAGAAGGTGCTTCACGACGACCCAAAAGTGCTTTAGTTTTGCAAACTATGACTGTAAAATTTTCACCATTTTTGTAGTGAATTTTAACAAATTCAATACGTTGTTGAAGCATGTATCGTACCATTTTTAGTAATGGTGTAGTTTTTATTTGTGAAATGTCAAAAGATGACAGCTTCAACATTGACAACTGCCCAAATAGCAGGGTATTAAAAATTAAACTTCTTATTGGAAAACCCTGTATAATTAGCCAAAACAATTTAAATTCTCAACCGGTTTAACGACATTAAGTGTGGTAAAATAAATTCTAATAGGAAATGAAATTTACGATACACCATTTTATAAAAATTAAAGACCAATTTGATTTTTATTAATATCACTTCCAATTAATATAAAATATTTTTTTAACATAATATCGCTCCCAGAACATTCTGTTTTAGTCGCCAGTTTAATTACAACTTCCGTTTATCCGCACTAATTTTAAACTTAATTTGTATTAAATGATTCGCATTAAACATTTCGTTTGATATTTTAATTTTATATTATTTTTCTATTTATACAATTTAATAAAACAAATATTATAAATTCACTACGGGATTGACATATTTGTACATTAAATATCATTACAAATCATTTAATATTAATTCAATTGATTGTATTTAGTATTGCCACATCGAAAATTAAATTATAATTTAATAATATATTTTTAATGATGGGAGATTTACCAAAAACCCAAAAACATCAATTTTTGATTTGATATTATAAAAACATTAAAATTAACATTTTATATCTACCTTACAATTTTTCATATGGGTTGTCTGTCACTCACCTGAAAATAAAACGAAGAAGATTTATCATTAGATTATACTCAATTGTGATTTCAATCAAGATTACATATTCGTATAAAATCGTATTATATGTCATTTTAATCCTTCACTGAAATTGAAATTTTGTCGACAACATTTTTTTTTTTTTTTTTTTGCAACAAGTGTTTAAATAAATTTCTCAGCATGTACGTATAATGGCAGATATCTGTTATACATGTGGAAATGAAGTTAATTCATGTCTATTTATGTATTGTGATTGATTACTGCTTGGTTGGCGGCGTCGCGTACGTGTTTCGTAATTCCGTATACACACGTGCTATGCCATTTAGGCATATTTGCTGATTTAAAATTAATTAACGCAATCAATCAAAAAATGTAAAATACTTGCAAATTCGGTACAGCATCTTTACATATAGAATAGAACTGACAGCAGATCGAGACAAACCAAAAACATATAAATAAAGTCAGCAAAAATAAATAATATTATCAACGTCTAAAACACAAATTCTACTTGCTGCTCAATATAATTAATTAAATTAAATATTTTAGCTTGGTAATGTAATTTTAATTATGTATTTGGTTTTATATTTTCAGCACTACTAATTATAAATTTTCGTCTATGTATGTAGCGATATATATGTAAATTTATTTGCATGTACGAATGTATGTTTAGATTATTATTGTCGCATGAAAATTTAAATAATTTATGAGTATTTTTCCAGTTTTATGTTATAATGTGCGGGGGCGGAGCTCGTATTAACTGTCATATAACAAATAAATTTGCGGATTGAAATATTTTTTTGTCGTGTGCGCGTTATTTTAGGAACTAATGGGCTGAAAATTATCTAAATTATGACATTTAGTACTTAAGCTGTTATTGTACAAATAAAATTTGAGGAAATTGATGAAGGAAATATTAAAATGATTATTGCCATAAGTAATATGTGTTTACCACTTCATACAATAAATCTTGTTGTGGATGTAAAACTGCTGCAAAGTATGTAACTTCCTAGACAAGTGGAAATGCCATAATATGCTTTGTATTTACAAAATTATCCACTTTAAAATCAAATGAACCAAATGATTTAACTCAAATTTGCAAAGCCAAATTAAAAACTTCAATTCTGAATGATGTTGCATTACCATAAAAATTGTTATGAAAAATGTAAAATATATTCAAGACGAAAAAGGAAGATAAAGTCTTGCCAACAAATTATAGATTACCGAAATTATTAAAACTAAGAAAACAACTGAGATATGAAAAATTGTTTCCAGAAGGTTGACTGGTGTCATTAGCAAAGAGAAAGCGATTTAGCATTATTAGATATATCTAAATACTTATACAAAGAAATGTTAATCTCGATTTCTGTTTGACTTAGATTAATTAGATTTTCCTAATTTGACACGTGGATTCTAAATTTTGATAGGAAAATCTAGAATTTGGAGTCTAAAGCGAATTTTAATTGATAAATATCCGATAAACCAGGATGATCTACCTGACTTACAATTTGGTTGTAAGATTAATTATCAGAATTGGCCAAAAAAAGTTTTAAAAAAGAATTTGGGTTTCCACAAAACCGGCCATTTTTCCAGTGGTGCCAGGTATCCCAAAGGGTTGAAGATCGGGCAAGAATTGGCGTTTCGTTATTTTCTTGTCATTGGGTGGTAACCGTACTTGGAATACGAAGCAGTCGGCCGACGAACTGTAGCCTATCCCTAAGGTTTTGATTGATTGTTCATCCGCGATGGTAAGATTGCCGCTCAAGATTTCATCCTTGGGTAATACCTAGGATAAGCTGTGCTTTCACTTGCACTGCTACTTCCATTGTATCTTCGCCGGTCAAAACGTCAACATAAAAGTCGTGCTTTAGGATATGGTTTGCCTTGGAGTGCTAGCTGTGTTTATCTTCGGCGAGTTGACATAATGAACGAATCGCAAGATATGGCGTGGCAGACGTTCCGTATGACGTGACGTTTGCGTTCTCTCCGTAAAATTCGTTGGTATTTCTGATGCTTCTTTTGACAGCAGTATTTAACCAAAAACTATAATATTATAAAGACTTTCCGTACCATATAACCATTGTATAATCATTATATAGTAATGTAATGGTAGGTTCGTGAGTGAAATGTTAGATACCACTACTGGTATCGTTTTAAACTTTTTAAAGAATTTCTGCAATTACCTATCCGCCTAAATAGCATAACCTTCTCCTAAATGTAGCTAGAATATTTTATAATGCAACATGCAGAAAACAAAAACAAAATTCTATACATATACTTACAATGCGGTTCATTACTATTTATGATACGAAAAAAATTTAGTTCCCATTTCTGTTTCTTTTCATATCAAATTGACAAATAAAATAACATATATAATAATAATTAACAAATACATAATTAACAAATAAAATAGTAATAAAAATAATAATTTTATATGAAAACAAACAGAAATGGGAACTAAATTTTTTTCTTATCATAAACAGTAATGAATCGCATTGTACGAGTATTACTCATATAATGACGCTCTCGTTATAAGTCAAAACAGTTTTTACGCTCAAAAGTAAATCGAAAATGTAACAAAGATGATGCAGAGAAAATACCGATCGCAACTAAGTTGGTTTTGTTTTGAATTGCAACAATGTTTTCTAAATTATAGACAAATAATTTTGAACGTTAAAATATTCGTTGAAAATTATAAAAAGCTAAAATAATTGAAGATTGTCCATAAAAACGATCTACATTTAAATCCAATTAAAGATTATTTTAAATGATTTTGTAGGTACAACACATACACATTATTGGGTTTTCGTTTCGATAACTATATAGATAGACCACCGATGATATACATACTTATTTACACGCACACACTCAGCAATTCAATATATGTAAAAGGAAATCATACATCTACACACTACAAAGATTTAAAAATTGTTTGCAAGTTAATTTCGTAAATTTGTTCGTTTAAAATTTTATTGCTTGTCGTCTAATCGTAACGCATGTAGCTTTGTGTTTTCTTATTTTTAAACGTTATAAAAAGTTCATTTTGAAAATTTGTGTATTAAAAACTTTTGTGAATTTGCGTGATAAAATGGTGTGTGCTTACAAAAACTGCTTAAATAAAAATGACTGTAAATCCACCAGAACATTTTTTACGGTGTTGCATGACCATCGTCGTGTGTTCGACAAGAATAACGTTACTTCCAAACGCATAACTATTATGAAGAACTTTAATTTTAATGATTTCAAAATTAGTAGTTTTAGAACAAAAAATATTTAAAAAACTGTCTTTCCCCAGCCAATTAATAATCTTGTTTGTAAGTGTAAGGTCAATGACATAAATGCACGATGCAAGCGTTTATTAAAATTCGAATTTTTTTTAAATAAAAAAAATTGATTCCAAAGTTTCGCGTACGATTTCCAACCAGACACACAACACTGAGAGTCAAACAACAAGAATATTGAATACACCTGATTTCCCACCTATAACATTGAAATATGAAAAAGGGCCTCCAAGAACTTATTAAAAGAATTATCAAGTTCCACAAATTCCTCATGAATGTCCCATCTCACCATCTCAATTTCCTAGTCCGCAACATCAAATTGAAGACGAAAATAAAGAACCCGTTCAACCTTTAAACAAAATTCTCAGGTTTATATTAAATACCCCTCAGAAAAGAAAAATGCAAACAGAAGAAAACACAATAAAAATATTAATTGATAATACACTTGACGATCGACCACAAGTAAACACATTTTGTACTTGCACAAATATTTCATAAATTAAAATTATCTTGGACCCAAGTTGAACAAAAAATGTATTTGGAATTTGATTTTAAATCACTTTCATGTTACAAGCATTTATTAAAGAAAGGTTTTAATTTGCCAGATAAGGATAAAAAATTGTATTATTCAGTATAAAAAAACTAGTACATGTTTTAAAATTTTTGTATGGGTTAAATTTTAATTTTATTTTTATGTGACTTAGAAGGGTCTTAGAAGGGTATTATGAAAATTGTAAAGAGATTAAAACTCTAATAAGCAAGTTAAAAACTACCATTGGCGATTGCTTTCCTATTTAAAATACAATTTCGATAAAAATATTATTGTTTTATCTTATGAGAGATTAATTTGTTTTTTAAGATAAAATAAATTACAACAATTTAAGCTATTGTAGCAACAAGAACTTTCAAGAGCCCAACTGAAATCCCATTTAATTAACCTAATTAAGGTTAATTAAATGGGAGCTTTTATGAAAATAATGCTCCCATTTAATTAACCTTAATTTTTATTTAGCTCTTTGGTTCTGATCAAAACGGCTACTTATTTCATTCTAACGCCCGTTGCACATTTCAGCTAAGCTAAGCAAGAAACGTAGTTTCTATTAGCATAGTTTAGCTCGCACAGCTCATTCCGCTGCACATTTGAGCTAATTATATCTCTCACGCATACATTTCAATACAAGTAAAATCCTATGTCTGTCAAAAATTAATTAACTAATTTTATTATATTATTTAAGAATTCAACCACTTTTTTGCATTTGATCCACAATACCAAACACAACAATACTCAAATGTCATCCAAATTTCAATATTTTATAAGTACACATAATAATAGCAATGTGAGCAATATAGCTGACTTTTGCAATCCAAAGACAACCCGAGCTAAGTTAGTTTGTATCGCTCAAAACAGAAAAACATAGCTCACATAGTTTAGCTCAAATGTGCATCGTTCCATTAGGCCCGTTGCACATTTGAGCTAAGCTAAGCTAAGCGATGTCAGCTAAGTTCATCGCTCTTGGTTGAAAATAAAGAGTTTTAATGAAACGATGCACGCTTGAGCTAAGCTATGCGAGCTATGTTTTTCTGTTTTGAGCGATACAAACTAACTTAGCTCGGGTTGTCTTTGGATTGCAAAAGTCAGCTATATCGTTCACACATACATTGCTATTATTGTGTACATATTCGCCTATGTGACTATGTGATTCTAATAATATTTTGGCAGACATATAGCATTTTACTTGAATTGAAATGTATGTGAGAGCGATGTAATTAACTCAAATGTGCAGTGGAATGAGCTGTGGATGCCAAACTAAGCTAATAGCTGCGTTTCTCGATAAGGCCCCTTGCACACTTAAGCTATGTTCTTTTAGCAAAGTGAGCATGTTTTGAGATCACAGCTTTCGATTTACTTTGCAAAGCCTAAATAAGTGAAACCGAAATAGCGAAGCTTAACTCAACACACTCGTACGTCCCGATTTATTTAATTTCTTTATTTAAAGCTGTGGGATAGAAACATAGCTGATTGTGAGCTGATTAATTACGAGGGCAAATCAAAAAGTCTTGCAATTTTGTATGAAAAAAAGAGTGAGTGAGACAGCAATATTTTTATTTTTCGACATAATCTCCTTTAAGGTTTATAAATACATTTGTCACATCGATCAATTAACTTGCCTAAACCCTCTAAAAAAAAGATTTCTTTTGCTCCATAAAATATTCATTTACAACAGACTGTACTTCATAGTCACTGGAAAATTTCGGGCCCCTTAGTGTTTTTTTTTTTTAAATTGGGAAACAGAAAGTAGTCACTGGGTGCCAAGTCTGGACTGTACGGTGGATGCGGAATTTCCACGAAGCCGCAGCCCTTTAATGCAGCTTGAGCAATATTAGCCTTGTGCACTGGTGCATTGTCGTGAAGAAGCAAGATTTTTTTAATAACTTTCCTTGGCCGTTTTTCCCGGATCGCTTTTTTCAATTTTCGCAAAACTTCTGCGTAATATATGCCTGTGATTGTGGTTTTCGGTGCAATATAATCGATTATCAAAATTCCTTCAGCATCCCAAAAAACTGTTGCCACAACCTTACCAGCAGACGGTTGAGTTTTGAATTTCTTAGGTGGTGGTTCACTACGTTTAATCCATTGCATCGATTCTTGTTTGGATTCCGGATCCCAATGATAAAGCCATGTTTCATCGCCTGTTATTATGTTATCCAAGAAATTTTCTGGATCTTCATTGTACATATCTAAAATCGCCTTTGAAGTTTGAACACGCATTTTTTTTTTTGTTCTGCATTCAACAAACGGGGAACCCATCGCGCACTTACTTTCGACATGTGAAGGTGGTCATGTAATATAGTATACGTGGTACCGTATGAAAGGGAAAGTCTCCACGCTAACCGCGGAACAGAAATACGCCGGTCCTCCAATACAATAGATTCGGCCAAAATTACGTTTTCATGGCTAATAGCATCTGCTGGCCGATCCGAGCGGTTGTCGTCTTCAAATGACTCCCGGCCACTTTTGAATAATTTTACCCACCTTGTTACTGTGGCATATGATGGTGCAGATTCGCCGTAAACTTTTGATATATAGTTGAATATATAAATTGCATTTCGTCCATCTTTATAGAAAAATTTAATAAGGGCGCGATATTCAATTTCATTCATTTTAAGAAAAATTCAAAACACGTGTTACTAAATTGACAAAAACAAACGAACTGTAAAATTTACATCGAAATGTTCTTCTAGAAGTTTCATCGCGACAAAAAATGGTTTTGAAAAATATATTGTTGTCTCACTCACTCTTTTTTTCATATGATATTGCAAGACTTTTTCATATACCCTCGTATCTCCAAGGTGAAAATAAAAATTTAAATACATTGCTTTACAGATTGGGTAGACTCTGAGATTTATCTACAATATTTCTCTTATTTGACTTTGGAAAAAAACCAAAACGTGAAGCTGTTAAATGAAAACATAGCTCATATCAGTCAAAATACTTAGCTCAAGTGGGAAACGGGGCTTATAAAAGTTTTTTATATACAACCAAGAACGATGAACATAGGTCAGTTCGCTTGTCTTAGTTCAGCTGAAACAGGCCTTATTGTCTTATTAGTAGCCATCGTTCATGAGTATGCAAAATCATCCGAATTGATTCAAAGCGATTCAAGATGGCTGACTTTTAACCAACAAGCGCGCATAATTTTTATGCCTTAAAGGGAAAATCTGTACATGTATCATCACCTTAACAGAGCTCTCACAATAGACAATTTTTTCTCTAAAGTAAATTTTTTTCTAAAGTTTGATTTTCAAACAAACTTCTAAGGCAAAATAAAAATTGTTTTATTGTGAAAGCTGTTTAAAGTCTCCACAAATAAATATTCGTTTCGGAAAGGTAATTAAGTATTAAAACTGTGTAAGACTAAATACAAATTAAGGTTAATTAATTAAATTAAGACATAAAAATAAAATTTTACAATTTAGAGGAAAATAAAAACTGATTTTTTTTATTCAAAATAAAATACACAACGCATTTTTTATTTAAAAAAAATAATTTGTATGGTACATGAAACTAAACAATTTAAAATTAGCGTTCGAATAAAGACGGAACTTAAAAGTAAGCCATTATTTATCCTGCCATAAAGAACTGAAACGTTTTCTTTCAGACAATGCTGACCAATCTCTAGCTTAACTACTATTTAAAAATAGTTTTAATTACAAAATAGTGAGCGGCAACCTAAACTCGTAAGCTATTCATTTGTATATTGAATTTATAAAAAATATCTTATATACTTCCTTATATCCCTTTTTCAACTAAGAAAAATAAAAAATCTTCTCAATTTTAGTCCAACCCACACAAATGTGTGAGTAAAAAATTAACGTATGTAACGGCGTTGTTCATTAAAAATTTCGCTTGATTTGAAGTAAAACCAACACAACTGTGTGTATATACAGTGTTTTTTCGGACGGAAAATAAGTTAAAAAGGAATTCACAAATGTGTAAATTTGTTCAAAAAACATACAAAACTACATATACATGGTACTTTAGCCCTACCCGCACAATTGTGTTAGTAAAACACAAAAGGGATATGTAATTCATTTGAGATGGATTAATTCAGCCCCCAATTTAAACAATAAAATTTATTAGAGATTAACAGATTAGATTAACAGAAAAATGAATTTAAGTTTTGTTAGCAAACCTTAAATGCTCATAATTAGATTATAATTATACGCTCTAGATTTGCACACTGTAAACACCACATGACTCTCATTGGATTCTGTGACAAAACAGATCAAGTCAGACATGCTTTGGTTGAAATTATAATCTTTATAATGACATCCTCGTTTTTTCTATTCCAATGAGGAACAATCCCTTAATAAATAGTTGATTGAAAGACAATAATGAAAAACGACATACTATTGTAGTATGTCCAAGTGACAATTTTCCTATTTTTACGTACTTCTCTTACGTAATATTTTTTATGATAAAATCGAATTAATAAATTTTATTTTAATTTTGAAACAAATATTGGGTTCAATGTCCCTGAACTTTCACACAGATTTGGATAAATAGAAAATCTGCCTTTCCATAACAATGCATTGTTCTTAATGTATGCATATATAAGAAAATTACTCGTCCATATTTTCAATTATAAATTACCATTCTGTAACAGTGCAATCAACGGCATCCTTTTAAAAAATTGTATTTAGTTGTTCTATATAGATTTCTACATCGTTTTCATTTTTAATCTTTATTCGTTTGTGTTTGTGAGAACAGATGTATTTAAAATAAACAATAATAATACACAGCTAAGTATGTACTCAATATATTAATATACATATGTATATATCCTATCGTTCATATCTCCTTTCCAATAATGGATTTATTTGATTGAACAATTCATATTCTTTTGCATTTCTATCATAGAAAAAAAATTATTTATGCTATTTTTTATAAAAAGAAAATTGAAGTAAGGTATTCATGATTTGTTTTATTGTTTATCACAAAAAATATTAAACACATTTTCTACATGACCTTGACAATTGTAAAACAATACGAGTTGAAATAAATATATTCTGTGTTAATATGTAGTATAATAAGTTAGAGTGAAGCAATACTATACTGGTTAATGGTATACAAAATACGCCGTGTGTACTGTAAGTGTATTTAATCTTGCAAACATTTAGGCGAACTAGTAAAATTATTGCATAACTTAATTTCGATTAACGCGCTACCTGGATTTTCACCCTCTAAAGATTTTTTTCGAATGATGGTACTACTATATATGTATTGCTATGATATAACTTACAAAACAAAATTCTGGGGACAATCGATTTCAATTTGGGGACGATCGCAACGCAGAACCCTGAAACCTAAAACATTATACGGAAATATTAAAACGGTCATTTGACCGCGCATGGTAGGTTTAGTGTTAAATTAATTTTGTAACAATTAAAACTACAAAATATATTGGCAAACTCAAATACATACTGGTAATCGTTCATAATAGTAACATTATTTCATTATTTTTTTATTCTGAAAAGTTTAAAGTATAATCATGACAAGTATAAACTCTGGTGTTTTGTGTGCTGTAAAAACTTGTACAGCGTCTCGTAGAATAAATCCCGAACGATATTTTTTGTTTTTCCTTCGAATAAAGATATGTTTGACGTATGGGTATATAAATGTGGATTGCAGAAGTGGAATTTGCCAAAAAAGCTGTTGGTTTGCGAAAAGCATTTTGATCCGAAATCTATAGGTAAACGGCGGTTAAAAAAAATTGTGTTCCTGAATATTACTTGACGTATAAAACTGATAATCAAATACCTACTCGTTATGAAAACGTTAAAATTTATGCAAGGACTTCAGCAAAAAGCAAATCAAATTAAGGAAACAAAAATCAAAAGTTCATTCAGTGCCTAAAAATGTATTAGTTTGCAAAGAAAATGAAAGGTTGCCAAGTTTGAGCCCTGATGCAAAGAAGTTTGCTAAGATGGTTATGGATCGAAGAAAGCAATGGCCACAACATCAGCGAAATATCGCCCAACAGATATATTTCAAATCACCGGCATGTTACAACTATCTACGAGACAATTTAAACTTGCATATGCCATCCAAGACTTCACTGTTTCGCTGGGTTCCGATTAAAAATTTAAAGCCAGGATTAAACGATTCGGTCTTGATAGGTTTAAAAGAAAAAGCTGATGTGATGAGTAATGAAGAAAAGTACGTTGTATTGATGTTTGATGAAATGTCTATCAAACCTGACGGAGTACGATCGCGTGAATAATGAAGTCGTTGGATTTTCAAAAGTTCCAATCTAAAAGATATTTTATTAGAAAATGTGAGAGTATTGTTCAACCTTGGATTTAAGGTTGTGGCGGTCGTTTGTGACCAGGGACCGAATAATCGGAAATGCTACACTTTACTTAATGCTGATAAAAGTTCCCCATTTTTTTTATTTCAATGAACACAAAATATTTGCCTTATATGACGCTCCGCACTTAATAAAATCCATCAGAAACGTTTTAATGAATGGCAATTTAAGCACACCTGGCGGGATCGTTTCGTGGGATATTGTAAAAGAATATTTGAAACAGAAAAACTCAGACTACAAAGTTGTGCCCAAAGCTTACAAACCGGCATATTTACCCAAATTCATTCGAAAAAAGTGAGTAAAATTTGCTACTCAAATTTTTTACAAATACTAAGTCGTTCGCTTCATCTACTGATAATTTCATTCAGAAAGTCGATATGCTCTTTGATAATTTAAATAGCAAATTGGTGTTTGACCCGATCCTCAGAAATGTGCTCTAAAAATAGATAATCAAGTTCATCAAAATCTTAAAAATATGTTAAGTTATTTTTCTCAAGTAAAAACCATAAATAAATCTACTGTTTATTGTTTGAATGGAATAATCTAAATGGTAGGTGGAATTTTATCAATGTTAGATCATTTAAAACAAAAGAACAATAAGATTAATTTTATTCGAACAGCTCGTTTGAATCAAAATCCAATAGAAAATTTGTATGGACTTGTTCGTCAACGGGGTGGCAATAGTGCAAATCCATCGCTCTATGGATTCAATTTTTCCATAGGTAAAATAATGGCTATAAAATTTTTGGAAATTCTGCTGTTGCAAACTGTGAAACCGATGCAGACGAAATGTTGACCACTGATATTATGATGAATATTTTGTATCATCATACCAATACAGTTTTAATAGACACTTTTAACGAGCAGCAAGCTCACGAATCTCCATCTCAAGAGATAATGAAGATTTGGAAATCTTGATAGAAACAGACGTGGACTCTTCCAAAAGATATTTTATCGGTTTCGTTGCAATCAAAAATTTTAAAAATCAAAATGCCTCATTTGCAATGAAATTTTGATAAAGAGTAATGATATTTTAGAAGCGAAAAGTGAGCGTTTTATAATGTATAAAAATTATACTAGCAATAGGAACTTTGGAGCCCTTCACGCACCGAGTGATACATATTTTAATATTTCAAAATTGCACATTGATACTTTCAAAAGTTTGTTTATAATGCAGCCTCTTATGGAAAACATCAAGAGCTACATGAGAGATGATTTTATATATTACTTATTAAGCTCAGGAAACATTGAACAAGCCGAGAAAATATAACGACTCCAACACAAAAATGCAAAATAAATCGATCACAATTATTAAACATCCGAAATTGAAAATTTTAAACGCTTAATAACACAAACAAGAGACTGCAGATGTTAACCTTCATAGATGGGAGCGGGGTGAATCATAACTGAATTAATTTGTATAATGAAATTTTCTTTATCTGCTAAAGTAATACATATCAGAAATAAAAAATATGTTTTTTAATTATGACTTATGTAATTCTTAATTTTAAATAGCTGTATTTTATTATTAAATATTCGTATAACTAAAACTGACTCGAATTTCATTATACTACCGAAAAACAACGCCAACTATGATGAAAAATTTTCTTTCGCTATGACAAATTCATATACAAAACTTCTAAATCAAAAACTGGCCTCGAATATTTTATATCCCAATGAAATGCAGCTATTGTGAACCAATTTTGATAATAAACAGGTAGGAAATTTAATTAGTCAGACGAAACTGAAATTCTAAAACGCATTCTCTATATAGAGTTTTTGCTAAGAAAGCTGTGCTAATAAAGCTCATTAGGCACAATTATATTTAACAAGTTAATCTAAAATCCATGTTTGAATTCAATTTTTTTCTGAATTATTTGATTTAAATTTAATTCGATTGGCCGTGAGTTCCATTCATAGCGACATAAACTAAAATTTCATATCATCAAGTCCTCCAGTGTTTTTGCTGAATTTTCTAGAGCTAAGGAAATAAGACAAAAATTTAAATAAGATTAATTTCAAAATTATTTGTTCGCGTTCATAAAGTTAAAAGTTAGCAACCACTTTTTAGAAAGTATAGTTAAATAGAAATTAGTTTTTCTAACACATACAGTCTACAACATTGTACGGCTCCTTGCACACAAAAGCTCAGTTTCAAGGCTGATACCAACTTTTTTCTCACTGCTTCCCATTTTGGTAGGTAAAGCTCAAATAAATCAAACATTATATATCATACATGGCAAAATAATCAACGTCTTCTATACACCCAGAGATTTAAATGTTTTATTTCCGTTTAGGAGATAAATGATCAGCGTACATCGCTAACAATATGAAACGATGTTTCTATCTTGCTATTTTACATAAAGCATTTAAATAAATCACTGTTACGAGCGTGTTAAGCTAAGCTCTGTGAGAACGGTTTCACTTATTTCTGCTTTGCACAGTAAAATGAAAAGCTGTGATCTCACGACATAGCTTGCTTCGCTCAAAAAAGCTCAAGTGTGCAATGGCCTTAAGTCTTTTTCAAGTACACCGTCACCAAGGAAATCCAAAATATTTTTATTTGGCATAAACGTAATTTTCGATGAACAATTGGGAAATACACAATAAATTTGTTAAATTATTTCAACAGTTTATATTTAGAAACTTCCTTCCGAACTTTGTTTACCATGAACATTTTATTTTCAAATTGTATTTTGAATTTTTTTTTTTTGGTTTTTAATTGAATTATTCGATGCCGTTTTATTTTTAAGAAACTTTTAACGATAAATGTAATTTTAATCAATACTGCGATTAATCCATTTTCAATAACTGAAACACATAAACAACTCCAAAGACCCAAAATGCCTTTGAGTTGACGAAAATATTCGTTTTCTTTATTATTCCAATTTACTTTTTACGCTATTTGCCGTAGGCACTTGGCGAAACACACTTATACTTAATAAACACATTTTTTATTAATCATTTCTTTTTTGCTTCGCAGTTATAACTGTGAAACAAAAAACAAGTGATTAATAAAAAATGTGTTTATTAAGTATATTATTCCAATTTACATTACACATAATAGCACACAGCTATATTTTATTGAAAATAAAAAAAAAATACAAAAAAACTGTGAAAATGAGAACGGAGAGTTTTATTATTTTGTTTTCTTTACTTATTCTCTTCGAATAGTAAGCAATTATTCAAGTTCCACTGTTAATCATCATTTTGAATCTGATTACCATTTTTTCACCATACGGCTTGTCTTTGTATTTCGTATAGTTTTGATTTAACGGTACATCCTTTTGCACATCAACATTATCTGATGTTTTTTCCATCTATGAAGGACCGCCCATAGACCATTCTGTATTGGAGGGTCGACACATAAGACCTCATTCAGGATGATGCCTGTGGCTGTTCGCCTCGAATCATCAAACACTATGCGAATTTTGGTAGCGTCTGCTGTTTTCTTAACCACTGCATGATGGGGTAGATAAAATTTCCCTCTGCCTCGGTCAACCTGTTTCATGTGACCCACCTGGGACGTATTCTCGCAAGAAATTTATGTGTAGTGATCTCAATTTTGAATCTTTACTGAATTTTGTTTCCAAGTGTAGAAACAGAGAGCACATCCAATTGGCTCTCTTTCAATGCTAATTGTGCCCTATATTGACAATCTTTACTCAGCTTGGTGGTTTGTGTGAATAATGTTTCGCATGAAGATTCCTCTAAGCTTCTACGTTCTGCTGTTGGATTGTGATTTGTGAAGGGCCAGAGATTATAACCCTAACGTATCCGCTAAACGTAATCTACTCCATTTATCGTCAGACTAAACATGCGTCGACCTTTAATCTGCACGGGAAATCAAAATGAGATTCAAGTCGTATTCATACGACAGATAAAAATCCGGGATTTTTTTATCGCATCGTTGTAACCAATTACATTACGTAAATTATACAACAGACATGCCTTTTTCCATACAAAAGAGTTGAAAAAAAATGAAAAAAAAATCTCGGATGGAAAAATCCGAGATTTCTATCCGTCGTATGAATACGACTTCCTACATAGAATGGCGCTCCGCACATAGAGTTTGTTTTTACAACAGCGAATCCTAACAGTGTTGTTTGATTGCCATTAAACGTACTCACAGATACCGTTTTTCTAAGCATTGGATCTGGCTCATGCAACAAGTGATGATGTCGATTACGGCAGCTGGTGCAACCGAGTTTCCCGCTGCTCGTTATCTTTGGACTAACTGCAACAAAATCGATTCTTCGTTTGATGGACAAAAAAATGAAAATGAATGCACTCCTTGAGAGAATGATGCCGTTTCTCGCAACACCTGCAATTAGTTCATTGTATTTCTCCGCCACCGATTTGCTGAGGCTCTTGCAGTTTAAAAAACTTTTCCGTGGCATACTGATCTCTGGTTTAGCCAACCATGCAATCTTCAGTTTTTGTCCAGTTCAGACAATAGTCCAGTTTAGGAATTTCGTACAATGTATGATGATGGCTCCAAATGGATTCTCTAGCTTCAGGTTTTTAATGAAACAAGGTCCCCTTTCTTGGATTTTTGTAGAGATATAGTAGATTTTGTAGATTATAGTACCAATTAACATAACCGAAGCTTCCAACTTAGTCCAAAATTTATATTATAATACCAATCTAATTCTGAACTTTAAACTCCACAATAATTGGTATATAGGAATGGCCAAGTTACGTTTGTCATGGCGGTATCCAAAATTTTTTCAAAAATGCATGTTAAAATACAAATGAAAACCCAAATTTACATTTGGCAATGATGGGTCGTGAAATAGCCGAGTTTTTATCAATAAAAAAATAAAAATTGCAGCCACAACGGGACTTTCTTGAAATGAATCAAATCAAACCATTTCTTAACGAACTATGTAAATTCGGTTTTTAAAAACTATTATATGATTCTGGAATTTGTTTTTTTAAAGTGGAACTTGGCTTTCTCTCAACCAATTGCTCAAACTTTTGAATTCAACCTGAATTTTGAACGACATTTTAGAATTGTACCATGATGAGTAGGACTCGATTAATCTTTTCCAATCGAGTATGGAAAAAATAGCTAACTTTCCTTGTAGATATAATTCTGGGCTTGACCAAGCTTTTTATTATAAATTTTGAAACATATTTCGAAAGTCGAACCTCCTGAATTTACCTCGACTCTTTCTGAACAAAATTTTAAAATTGATCTTGTTGATTGAAACGTTGCCCATTCCTTAACTGATTGTTGGCAAATTTAATTTTAGGAAAGGATTGATATTCTAACATAAATGTTGGTACAAGTTGCGCAACTACGCCATGCTCAGTTCTGAAACTAGTCCGTCAAGTTTTCTCAAACATTTTTCAATTGAGATCATGTATAAATTTGGGTTATAGATATAAAAATTAATTGGACCCAGAGCCTGTCAAGTTTATAAAAAATTAGAAAAATAAAATGCATTCAAACCAAAAAAATAATCTGCTTGAGCAACTCACTAAAATTTACTAAATTTACTTTGCTAAAAGCCATACAATAATTTCAACAAAATTTTTTGTCATCCAACGAATCTAGAAATACTTTGGGTACTAAAATTCGGCAAGCTCAAAAACTGTAGATAAAAAACTGAAGAAACCAACCATTGGAGACAAAATTTTCAAAACCTGGATTTTGTAAACCAGTATACCAATTTTGTCCCGAAATGTGTGAAACGAAATGAGTGTAACCGGAATGATATAGTAGTAGCACGTAGTAGCATATGTGTTTGTGTTAGTTTCGTGCGTATGATTGTTTTTCTGCATATGCAAGTCACGTGTCATTCTTTTTTTGTTTATTCATATTAACTCTTTGAGTGCAAACATGATTTCGGCTAGTGTATTGAGGAACACGATTGCGCTTTTTGGCACTCAAAGGGTTAACCATTGTAAACGCCATATTTTTGCCATTTTGTTTATGTATTTTCGATTTTTTTATAATTAATATTTTATTTTTAAAATTTATGGAATTTAAAATAAATTTACTTATAAAATTTTAATAATAGATGTATTTACAATTAATTTATGATAATAGAAAATATAAAATACATTGGCATGTTAAATAATGACACTCCACAGCTCGAGAGCAGACGTAATGTGCTGAGAAAAGAAAATAAGCACCATAAAAATTAAACCGATTCGCCCGGATCGCGTTATTTTGGTGCTGTTCATCATACAAATGACACAAATACGAACAAAAGAAAAATACACTGTGTACGTATTCGATTTTTTTTTGCTTCACTCATTTTAAATGAGTAACTCACGAGACAAAATCGATATACAGGATTTTGGAAATCATCAATTGAAATTTTTGTTTACGAAAGACATCATTTTTCGTTGATGAGAAGAGGTTTCAAAGTTTGATTTCGAACGAATGTAGAGACATGGTATAGTGCATTTGAAAACGGTCGGGGTGTGGTGGAAGATTCCAGCCCGGCCTCTGATCGGCCTCAACTGAAATTAACATCAAACACGTGAAGGAAACTTTCAGTGTCTCACGAATCAATTCGTACCATTATATTCGATTGTTAGGGCATGAAACGCGTTACCGGTCGACTAGTTCCGCAAAACCGGCATTTTCTTCAAAAACGCAATCGCGTAATGGTCGCTTAAGACATGTTAGAACGAACCAATTCCGACCCCACAATTATTTAACGCATTATAACTGGTGGTGAGACATGGGTTTATGTATTTGACAGGCAAAAATGCTCTTTCATTTAACAAGCTTCGGAATGGCACCTTCTAACTGAGGCGAAACCGTAAAACCACATCAAAGTCGACCAAAAGTCCAAATAATATTAACTGCTTTCTTTGATTATCGCGATGTTTTGCAGGCGGAATTCTTGCTAGGTCACACGGAAAATAAAGAATATTATCTGGGTATTATGCAGCGTTTCAGAGCGCAAATTCGTTGAAAAATGCCAGTTTGGTGGAAAAAAAACTCATGGATTTTGCACCACGTCAACGCACCATCTCACAAGGCTATCATTGTGAACGAATTTTTGGCGGAAAACTGAACAAATGTCATCGAACAACCACCTGACATGGTTCCGGCTAACTTTATCTCTCTCTTTCTTTTTTCCTTGTTCGATATTTTTATTCATTATAAAAATCGGGAAATACACTTGAGATGAACTGACAAAATAGAGCACTGTAAACAAACAAATGACGTTAAGATAGAGGACAGTTGTGCCAAGTTAGCGATAAAAAAAAATTTACAATCCCTTTAAGCGCGCCTTTTAAATTACCAATTCTCGTTACTTTCGTGACATACTGTGTCAAACAAATGAGGTTTGTGTTGTCATTGTCATGCTATTTTGATGTATTCGTGTTCAGAAAATCTCACGATTTAAATGGAAGCTTACAGTATTTTCATGTTCAGAAAACTTCTCTAAGATTGGGACAACATTAAAAACTGGGACAACATTAAAAATAAACCAAACAAATCTAATCATCTACAGTGTCGCTCACTGAAATAAGACAAATTTTTTTTTTAATAAATTTTAAGTTACACGTCGATTTTTGCCATAGAGTTGCATATCTATATGCTCATATATATACTTTGTTCCTCCTCATCCCTATTAGTGAGCTGGTAATCTGGATTACCAATCAAACGATTGCGACCGTGTAATTACGCAAAAATGGTCGATTTATAAGCCACGATGCATAAAGCAAATATACAGAGTAAATGGAGTAACTAGCCAGTGCACCTAGAATACTACAGGCCACACTGCTTGCTATGTCATTAAATTTATGTCTACAGTTGATTCTTTGAACTGTAGACGGCAGTCATGTTCATAAAAAGAAAAAACGAAAACAATCAGAAAAAAATCAAAACAATGCGTGCTGTTTATAATAGCCAAAGAAAGAACTGTCGACATAAATTGGCGTCATATAGCAAAAATTTTAAAGCAGTGTGACCTTTAGCATTCTAGGTGCACTGTACCTGTTAAAGAATGTAACAACAGTTAAATATTTCCGTTATTTGGATCATAATATATTTATTTATTAAGTTCAAAAATTATCCGGATCGATCCCGATCTCTGGATACATATAGTAATTCGCATAATGCCACAGGAAGATAATTGACCTTGGGCTAAGATGGCGGAAATTAATTACTTCCAGCACCAATGAACACACTTAATACCCCTCCACAATTAAAAACGAATCACAGATTTGAGAGGCGATGAAAATGAATTCATATATAATTTCCAACTGGCCCGATTTAATTAGGAGTCCATTGCCATCAACCGATATTGTTTATTTTACATTTTTCGGTTACCGATTATGATGGGATTAGGTATGCTGGATGGAAATGGGATTCTTAAAGATTTATGGAAAATGTTTTGGAATGTGGTAACCTTGGACGGAACTCAGGCAATTTTTATTCGATTACGATGAGATTTTATTTGTTTAATGGAAATGAGATTCATTAATGATTTCTAGAAAAAGTTTCTTAATATGACCACCTAGAACACCGCTATTACTTACCCGATAATAATGAAATTCGGCACGTTGGATAAATATGGGATTATAAAATGATAAACTGCTGTACTCGCCAGAGGATGAAAAAACGAATCTTAATTTTCCTCTTTCCTGATTATAGCTGTAGTGGAGAGTGTAATTATTGGTTGTTTTATGGAATTAACTCCCAGAACATTTATGCTCTTGTATTGCAAGTACCTCAAAAGTGTAAATTTCCGCTTGGTTCAAAAGGTTTTGAAGATCTTAAGGTTTTAGAAGGCACCATATTCCATGTTACCGTGAACAGTTTTCGATATCGCTGTTGATAAAAATACAGTAAACTCTCGATTTAACGGACCCTCAGTTTGACGGATAATTTTTTTATTTTCCATTTTTCGGTTATTCACCGTTTTATGTTTTTTTATGTTGTACTAAACAATAAAAACACTATTATTTTCAATTATTTTTGTGCACTTTTATTACTAGATTTAATTTAATATCTCATTTTTTACGTGATAATTTTTTATTTTATTTTTATTATTATTTTTTCTTTCGTACGAGTTTCGAGAGTTTTCTCTTCGTCGGTTATTTTCATCAGCTATATTGATAAATTTTAAGCAGGCGTCTTTCTTATAGCAAGCGGCTCATGATGTTAACATGTTTCTGGTAAGGCTGGGTGCCTTAACATCTATCAGCAGTTCGTGATTCACTCATGTAGTTTGTGGGTTGAGCGGCAGGCCAACTACCTACTCTCACAAAAATCACGTGATGAACCCTACACAAAGCGCTCGGATAAATTTATAGTATTCTTATCAACAACGACCTCAAAAACTGTTCCCGGTAACATGCGGAATATGGTTCCTTCTAAGACCTTGAGATATCCAATCCCATCATAATCGGTGAAGAATTGGTTGATTTCCGCTAAAAGTGGAATTGTTCCAAACTTCTTCTCAAAATAATTTAAGAATCCCATTTCCATCCAACATATTCAATCCCATCATAATCGTTTAAGAATTGGACCAGTTCTGTCCTATGTGGCCATATTCCAGAACAAGTGCAAGAATTATAGACGATTACATTTAAAAACATTCAGATTTAACGAACAATCGAATTTAACGAGGCTCCGCGAGTCAACTCAAACGGGTCCGCGAATCTCATAATCAAATTTGGAAAAAAATTATAAATTTAAATCCGCTAATAATTAATATATGAAATTAATTTGTTGCTTTGAAACATCACAGATCACGACTGATTCTGGAAGAAAATTTTCATACTATGGCATATGACGACCAAAGCCTAATTGTATCAACTTTCAAAACTAGAAATGAGAAGGCCACTGAAGTATCCTATATGTTGTTAGTTACCGTATTGCACTGGCAGGAGAAGCAATACAATAGCTGAGACATTGATCCTGTGCAGTCGATATAGCAAAAGAGATCACTGATGTGCCACTATCCAATGACAATGCAGCTCGTCAAGTTAAAGCTTTAGTAGCTAACGTGAAGTCTCAAGTGATATTTCGCCTGAAAAATGGTAATTTTTCTCTGAGAATGGATGAAAGCACTGATGTAGCTGGAGCTGCTTGTTTTTTACCGAAGAGAATCTTATTTTGTGTGAGTGTCAAATAATACAACTGGTGCCGAAATATTTAATGTCGTGAATTATATTTTTAAGACTAATGATTTAGATTGGAAAAAATGTGTTGATATCTGCATGTGTGATGGTGCAAAGGCAATGGCAGAAAAAACCGCTCGCGTTGTTGCTATAATCAAGAATTTAGCGCCACACTGCAACAGTAGCTCTTGCGTTCGTCACCGCCAACTACTTCCAGTAAAAAAATGCCAATATCTTTGAAAAATGTCCTTGATGAGTCTGTAAACATCATAAATTTCATCAAATTCAGACCTTTGCAAACACGGCGTTTTAAAATTCTTTGCGAGATATGGGCAGCATTCATAATGCTTTATTTCTCCATGCTGAAGTACGATGGTGGGCACTTTTTTCATGGTAAACCGAATGGATTTACAAGAAAGACTGACAGATAAACTGGTGGTTGTCGCGACTTGAATAACGCCCAAATTTTCTCAAAGCTAAACATAGTGAATTTGTTACTTCAACGAAAACAAGTAACAGTGATGATAAGATTCTAGCTTTTAACAAAAAAATAGTTTTGGATCATTTGCATTCGCGCTCGTGAGCTACATAGCTTCCCAATATTTAAAGAATTTTTCGATGCAATTAATGCCGGCATTGGAGAAACTGCCTATTTTATGTTGTATGATAAAATTCGTCAACATTTGGAAGATATTCTAAACTCAGTTAAACAGTATTTTCCAGATGAATAGAATGAAAATCTTAAAAATTACTCATGGATTCGAAAAACTTTCATAGTTCAGAAAAGAGCAGAAGAATTCCCAGTTACGAAGTATGAAGTCTTCATTGACATAATTTCAGGTTCCTCACTACTGCCCATATTTGAAACAGTATCTTTGCCAGAATTTGGGTGCACTTAAAGATAAGAATATGCAGATCTATCAATGAAAGCTGTTAAAATACTTCTCTTTTTCCCTACGACTTATCTGTACGAGTCCAGATTTTCTTCGTATGCTGCAAGAAAAACAAAATACCGCAACATTCTCGATGTAGAAGGTAACATGAGGATTTAACTTACAACTATAAAGCAAGGAAGCAAGTTTTGTTGAAGTATAAACAATTTCATTTTTCCTTTTTATTTATAAATTTGTAGATTGTTACATACACACAATTAGTCATTACTGAACCACTGGGGTTCCAAATAAATTAGTATGCCTTTGGAGGGCTCCACAGCTAAAAAAGTTTGATTTTATTAATTTGTGTAATTTTTACTTGGCATTCTCGATACAAAACAAGAGAATGAATATTCTTTCGAATGAAGAAAAAACTATGGCGTAGAAGAATATTCATGTGCATAAATAATAGAAAAACTTATTTTCGAGAATATTTTTGGTTCTTTATGTTTGTAAATTTTTTAATTCGTGAATTTTTTTGCACATTCATATATGATGATTCTTTGATGTCTGTTTATCAACAAATAAAAAATATTTCGAAAAATGATAAAAGTGGCCTTGAATGTTATTTAAAAAACACAAATAAACAAAAATTTTAAGGCTAAATTTTTCTAGCCCACTACTACCAGTAGAAAGTGAATTCAAAAAATCAGTAATTAGATAAATCATTATCTAGCTTATATTTGCTAACCCACGGTAACTATCACCCCTGATGTGATCTAATTTCTCGAAAATGAATTTGTTTAAATAAAACACAACGCGATAAAGATTTAAGCTATATATTTAGTTAACTATCTGAGAACTATCTTCACGACAGACGAAACAAGAATCATCCTATTTTAAAAAATGTGATATTTATATAGATAATTTGACAAAACAAAAAGAAACTACAACAATAAAATAAGATAAAATAAAGGTAAAATCTAATTAGGATCATAAAGAAAATTGTTCCGCTTTATGATACCAATAAAACAAGATCATCAATTATCCTCTTTTTTAAATTAGGGTTGAGGGAATTCCAAAATACCATATGTCTTGTTTTATGTGTTTATGAATTTCACCATTCTCCCCCCTGTTGAAGTAATATATATATACTTCAATGTAAAATGAGAATTAAATAATGAAATTCATAATCTTAAACTATTCTTAAAATTATATTGAATTTCTTAAATATAACAAATTAGTAATTTATTCTAAGGGAAGTTTACAAATTTTACTAATTGTACGTTTTATTATTCCATTTTTTGTTTTAATATTAAATACGCGGTTAATCCCATCTGATCCTGGGATAACTTCAACTATTTTACCCATTAACCATTGTGTTGTTAATAATTGTTCATCAACAATGAGTACAATGTCGTTTTCCTGAAATTTTTCTCGTTGATCTCTCCATTTTTTTCTCTGCTGTAACGTATGTAAATATTCAACTGAAAACCTTTTCCAAAACGACTGAAACATTTTGTTGACATTTTCGAATCTGGAAAGTCTGGTCGACGGTATTTCGATGACATTTGCTTCTGGAATATTGTTTATTAAACCTCCGGTTAAGAAATGTGCTGGGGTTAAGGGTGTTGGATCATTCGGATTTGGTGAAAGACCTGTAAGTAGTCTCGAGTTCATAACTCCTTCAATTTGAATAACTAGTGTATCAACTCTTCATATGTCAATATTGTAATAGCTTCATGTGTGACTTTAAAATTTTTATAGACGACTCCCATAATCCTCCGAAGTTTGGTGATCTTGGTGGAATGAATTTCCATTGAATCTCTGTGAAATTGCAAAAATTCATTAATTCATTCGTATGTTCTTGTTTACAAATTAAGTGGTACAGCTGCTTTAATTCGCGGTTGGCGCCAACGAAATTTGTGCCATTATCCGACCAAATAGTGGTTGGAGCGCCGCGACGAAATATAAATCGTTTTAAACAGGCAATAAATGCCTCGGTAGTCATATCTGATACAATTTCAAGATGTATGCCTTTAGTCACAAAGCAAATGAATATGCAAACATACATCTTATGGCTTGCACCGCCTCGTTGATTTTTATTTTTTGTGAAAAAAGGCCCACAAAAATCTATTCCAGTGGTCGTAAATGGCCTGTTAGGTGTTAATCTACATTCTGGCAAGTTCCTCATAATTTGATTGATGGTATTTGGTTTTGATTTGAAACATTTGATACAATAACGAGTTACCCTTTTTGCCAAGATTTTGCCGCGTAGAGGCCAGTAGCGTTGCCGTGTCATCGAGAGAAATTGCTGAGGCCCACAATGTAAATATTTTACATGTTCGTCTCTAAAAATTAACAATGTGAAATTGCTTTCGTATGGCAGAATGGGTGGATGCCTGCTTTCATAAGTCACAAACATCGCCTTTTTTAGTCTGCCGCCAACTCGAAGCATATTTTGATCATCGATGAACGGATTCATATCTTTAATTTTACTCTTGCGTGATAGTGGTTTCCCGGATATTAATGATTGAATTTCGTCTTCAAAAAATTGTTTTTGCACTTCTCTTATTAAATAGTTCAAGCTGCTTTTAATTTCTTCAGCTGTGAAGAATCCTTTAATTTTATGTTTCAATTTATTAACATTATTTGTGAATCGTAGCAAGTAACATATCACACGAACAAGTTTGTGAAGTGAGCTAATTTTATCAATTAACTCAGTGATATCTTCGTTTACTGATAAAGTTAACGTTACTTTTTCTGGTTTAATTTCGGATGTGACTTCTTGGGATTCATTCTTCGATATTGCTTTTGGCCAGTACTCTTGATGCTGTTGAAGGAACAGTGGTCCATTCCACCAAGTTTGTGATTCTACTAAATTTTCGATACTGGTGCCTCTTGAAATGAGATCCGCTATATTGTTTTGGCTATTTAGATGCTGCCAAGTGCAGTTGGTGGTCAAATTCTGTATCTCGGATACCCTATTTGCTAATATGTTTTTAAGCGCATCGGATGCATTTTTATCCAACTAAGAACAATGGTCGAGTCAACCCAAAGAAAAATGCTTTTAAAATCGATTTGAAATGCTCGAACTACTTTAGTAGCTAATCTAGCCAATAAAAGTGCTGCATTTAATTCAAGCTTAGGTATTGTAATCGTTTTTAGAGGTGCGACACGCGATTTACTAGCTACCAATTTTCCAGTATAGCCTCCAGTCGGATTCGTACTGCGAACATATAAGCAAGCACCGAAAGCCCTTTCAGAAGAATCTGCGAAGCCATGTAATTCAACTATTTGTTCGGCAAAAGGAGAGAGATACCTATCCAAGCGACAAATTTCGATTAAATAAATAGAATTTCTGAAACGCAACCATTCATTTTCATAATAATTTGGAACTTCCTCATCCCAACTAACATTCATTTGCCAGAGACTTTGCAAAAGTATTTTGCTTTTTATCAATACCGGAGAGAGGAAACCTAATGGATCGAAAATTTGAGCTAAATCTGCTAATATTGTTCTTTTTGAAACTTTACTATGAACGGATAATTTTGGAACTATTATGTGTAAACTATCAGAAGTAGGATTCCAAGCTATTCCTAGTGTTTTTATAATTTTATTATTTGACTGTTCAATGTCCGAAATTGGAATGGTTTCTAAAATTTTGTTGGAATTGGAAGACCATTTACGAAGATGCATTCCTGAATCTCTTAACATACTTATTAAATTAATTTGAGTACAAATTAACTCATCCAAATTGTCACAACCAGTTAAGCAGTCATCTACATAAAAATCTTCCTTCAATGATTTGGAAGCTATGGGATATTTAATTGAATTACTGTTAGAAATTTCTTTGAGAACTCTAGTAGCTAAAAATGGCGCAGAAGTAGTACCATAAGTGACTGTCTGGAGTTCGAAAGTTTGAATTTCGTTAGAATTATACCATACAATTTTCTGAAGATGTGTTTGATTAGGGTTGATGAGAATTTGGCGAAACATTTTCTCAATGCCCGCCATAAATACATATTTATGGCGGCGAAAGCGTAAAATTATTTCAAATAATTCGGATTGAACGTTTGGTCCTGTCAATAAAATATCATTTAGCGATATATTGTCTGTTTTACTAGATGCATCAAACACAACTCTTAATTTAGTTGTGCTACTAGTAGGTTTAATAATTGGATGATGCGGTAAAACATATTCTAGATTACTGTTAATAGATGATAATTTCATGTGACCTAACCTTAAATATTCTTCCAAGAACTTTTCATACTCTACTTTTAACTCAGAATCCCGATTCAATCTTTTTCTAGGTAAGTAATCGCTTCTTTGCCATAGTCAAGGAATCACCAAGACAAATTGGATCGACTTTTAATGGCAAACTCACAACATAACGACCTTTATCATTTCTATATGTAGTTGAGTTGAAGATTTTTTCGCACAATTTTTCTTCGGAAGTTTCAACATAAGAAGTTTCACAAGCTTCACTTTGGATTAACTGATCTAATTGCTTGTTTAGTTTTATGTCTGAATTTTCGTTATGTAAATGTAAGTTTACTGGTTCTTAAATTTCGACTTTACTAGAGCAGGTACGAACGGATTAATTTGGATTTTTTCTTCGAACAATATATCGAAGAAAATTCCAGCACCTAGTAACACATCAATCTTCTTTGGAATATTAAAGTAAGGATCAGCTAAGATTATATTTTTTGGTAAATTTCATTTAGAAATGTCCAATTCTAATTGAGGCAATAAGTTGGTTATATTTGGGACGATTGAGAATTTTAAACTGGCTTTAAAATTAGAGCACTGTGATCGAATAATTGTGGAACACTTCCCGGAAACATTAGTTTTTTGGCTGTTTAATCCAGAAACTACTAAATTACTGGTTTGTGATTCGAAACGAAGTTTATTTGAAAGATCTAAAGTAATAAAGTTTGATTGTGAAGCGGAATCTAAAAGAGCACGGCACAAAATAAAGTTACCATCGGAATTTTGGATTAAAATTGTTGCTGTTGATAACAGCACTTGACTATTAGAAATATTATTTGAATGATGTAGTGTTAAACTATTTTCTGAGTTCGTGTTAGTTTGAAGAGGTTTCGTTTCCGATTGTTCAACTTTTGGCGATTCTTTTATGGATTCTATATGGTTTCTGTGCAAGAGTGTGTGGTGCTTTTGAGAACAATGCCTACAAGTAGATCTTGTGCATTGAGAAACAATATGGTTTGGCCTTAGACAGTTAATACATAATCGTAATTGCTTTACTTTTTGGAAACGGTCTGGTACTGAGAGTTTAATAAAATCTTGACACATTGCTAAATAATGATCACTCTTACAATTGGGACAACGAACGAATTGGTGTTTTTCAACTGGCGAAGTTGATACTACTAGTGCAGCTTTTGTGTTGCGATAAGAAACGGGAATTTATATTTTTCTATGTGTTATTCCTATTGCTTCTAGTACCCGTATCTTTTTTATTAAGAAGGTTTTGAGTTGTATCCAACTGGGAAACTCATCTATCCCTAACTCATTTTCAAACTCTTTTCTGGAATTTAAATCTAAACGCCCTAAGACTATTCTGATTATTAGAGCTTCGGATAACCTGTCCAATTTAAACTCACAGGTTTGCAATGAATCAATATTCACAGTCGAAATATCTAAAATGTTTTTATTTCTGATAAATTGTTATTTGAAATTTTCGGTAAATTTAAAATGGCATCTAGGTGACACTCGACTATTGTTCTTTCGTTGTCATATCTGCTTAGTAAAATTCACCACGCGTTTTCATAACCATCAGCAGAAATAGGAATATGGGCCACCAAAGATTTAGCTTCACCCTTCAATTTACCCAATAAATACGAAAATTTAGCGATATCACTCACCTGATTATTATTATGCATTGCTGCTTTGAATGTGTCGACGAAAACTACGCCATTTATTGAATTCACCATTGAATTCTAGTAATTGTAATTCGGGCAATTTGATTTGACCGATTTTTTGATTATTGGGACGTTTGTCCATTTCAACATTCAATATTGTTTTTACACGGTTCACTAACATTTCAAACTTAGCACTTTCTTCGTCACATTTTTCAAATAACTCGTCTGTACGCTTATCACTGTCAATAATTTCATTTACATAATGTTTATAATCTGTTTCATATTCACAAATATTTTTTAATTGATCTTTAAGGGTACTTTCTGTGGTTAAACATAAACGAGCACAATTTTTAAACACTAAGTCTCTTCTACGAATTAATCGCTCCATCTTGAATAAATTTATTATTGAAATTTATGATCACTACTATTGTTTTAATTTGTGTGGACTGTATATGTTTACTATTTCACTACGAGATGCACTTTTGGTTTAATTTACGATAACGAAACTGATACCGGATTATCCGGGTTGATCGACCAAAAAATTGTGTGATCTAATTTCTCGAAAATGAATTTGTTTAAATAAAACACAACGCGATAAAGATTTAAGCTATATATTTAGTTAACTATCTGAGAACTATCTTCACGACAGACGAAACAAGAATCATTCTATTTTAAAAAATGTGATATTTATATAGATAATTTGACAAAACAAAAAGAAACTACAACAATAAAATAAGATAAAATAAAGGTAAAACCTACACAGTAAGAAATCGGTCGTTCTTCCCAAACAGTGAGTTAAAATTTCGCGGAGTTAATATTATTTCAATATTTTTTAATTAATGACAATTACTCTTATCTTGGTAGTTCAATAATACCTCGAAAAAAATAATTATTTTAACGCAAAATAATTGTTAGGTGCAGTTAAATTGGTTGGTTGTTAAAATTTAACACCAATTTGTATTTAATTATTAGCTATTTGCGAAATATAGTTCAATTTTTAAAATAAGAAATTATAGTAACAGAAATAACAATCTAATGTATCTCCCTTCAACTCCTTTTTATTCTTGAATATATTATTCCAATTAGTTGTTATTTTTAGCTTCGTAAAATATTTAATCTAACTTTTATGGTAGCTACAAACCGAAGACAAAATAAATGTAAGTAAATGTAATACAAATTTAATAGACGTAAGTATAATGTTATTAATATGATAGGAACACTGAATGAAATTTCGTATACAATTGTCACATCTTTAAGTACCTTTAGTCAGATTATCAAAATAAGTATTCTAAAATAATTTCTGAAAAAGTTGTACATATTTTTGAACATATACCATTAAAATATTTAATCTAGCACTCCAGTTTACATTGGGACTCGTGGTGGACCTCAAATAAACAGAAATACTTACAAATAGAAACAGCCAGCCGTAATTTTTAGTACTGATCACGAAAGAAATAATAAGATGTTATACTACATACCACAAACTAACTATAAACTTTGATATTTTTTTTGTTATCTACTTTTTATTGTATATACATAAAAGAATTTTGCAAATTTCTTTAGCAAAATATGGTGTCATAAATGATTTGCCTTGTATTTATCCAGTTATAAAACATTTTATTTTCACTTTATACCTTAATACTTATGTTTCACCACCTTATTTCAGTGTAATATTTTGTAGAAGTCAGAATTTATATGCTTATATATATAAACAAAATGTGCCTTTGTAGTCATCTCTGAAAATTTAATGGTAATTGCATGGTTTGTTATTTGTCTAATTTAAAAACCATTATTTCATAATATATTGCACCGTAATCTTTAAAAGTATCAGGGTAGTATCTTTAGATACAAACTAAGAAAGTGTATGCATAGTCAAAAGCATAATAGGCCTTAAGACCCAAAGAATTACAATTGTCAAATAATTATATTTTCTGGCTAAAGCAATTAATATTGTTGATTCATCCGGGTATGTATAATATTAAATAATATAAATAAATTAGAATGAAACATTGAATAAATACTTTCAGATGATCGAAAATTTCAAATGGCAATGCCGCTTTCCCTTTTTTAAATAATTCCCTTTTAAATAATTATAACTCTTAATTCGAAAATTGTTTCTATTTCGTTCGGCGATCATTATGTGCAGCGAAAGAAAATTGACGATTTTAATTTTATATAGGTAATCTCAAGGATAATATACATATTCGAGTATATGTATATAACAAATCATTGAAATCTCTAAAATCTGTAAACTATTTCTACTATATAAATTTTGTCCTTGAGATTTTTAATTACCTCTATGAAGTTAAAATCGGTAATTTTTTAATGATCGCCGAACGAAATAGGAACAATTTTCGAATTATGAGTTATAATTATTTAAAAAAGGGAATTTAATTTAAGCGGCATTGCCATTTGAAATTTTCGATCATCTGAAAGTATTTATTGAATTTTTCATTCTAATTTATTTTGCGGTTTTATTTTTGGGTTAAGAAAGCTAATGCAAATATGTGCCTACCAACAATGATGATTAGGTTATTTTGTTAGGATCAAAAAAAATTATTTATATTAAAAATGGTTTTGTATAATATTGACAACGCTGAATGCACGTAGAATTTCGTGTTGTAATTGAAATTAGCCCTTTAATGGAAACTACTTAAATTAATATCTCTCTAAACTCTCACTTTTCTCAACAGCTAATTTATTTCCTAACCAGCGTTAATATTGAAACCCTTGATAGTTAGACACAACTATTACCGACAATAAAGTAATAATTTATTAAATCGGAATTACAATTGTTACGAAAACGGAAATTTTACCTCAGAAATATAGTCGTAAATAGCAAAATAATCTAATATTTTTCAGTTGGTTCATTTTAATAAAACCTGTTGATCAGAAAGAAAGTACGTGTTTTATTTTAAGTGGTTCTTAAGTGCAAAAAAAAACGTTTGTGAAAATTACAAGTTAAGTGATAATTAGTAATGAAGTAATAAAATCTCACAGTCTGCACAAATTGCTGTTTTGTATCCAATTTTGTGAAAATCCTGAATTGGTAAGCATTATTATTATCTATTTATTTATAGTACATGTGAACAAAATGGCGTGTTATCGATATATCAATAAAACTTTATTCATATTTTAAATTAATTTCACATCCACAATAACGTTGATGACGACCACAGACAATTAAAGGAGATTTTTAATTTGAATTAAAATAGTGAAACAAAATATGTTTCTGATAATTCTAAATAACTTTTTACGTTTACAAAGGTTTAAATATCTCATTTAGATTCTTTCTTTCTTTCGGTTTTCAGAATAGCCAAATTTTCAATTACAAAAATGTTACGATAATATTAAAATTTGATAAGTTCTAATGTTAAATTATTAATTTATAGGACTAATAATTATATATATGTGTGATGTGTAATTAACTTTTATTAATGTGCAATCTAACTAACTAAAATTTACAATTTCAGGTTGATTATGAGTTTCACTTGGTTCAACCCAATAAATCCGCCAATTTGTTAGTTTTTGGAGTTCAGTGAAAGGAGAGCACCAGCATTATTCACCTACAGAAAAGAGTGAACAATTCTCAACCGAAAATTTAGTTAAATAAATTGAAACAGTAAAATTGTACAAGCTCTTTTGGTTTAATTTTTTAATATCGCAGTAGGTTTCTACAAAAATTAAAATAAACATAACTACATACACCATATTCGGGTTAACTTATTTTTACAATTTTCTTAATTTGTAGATTTATGTGCACATTTATGCTTTGTATTGTCGTACAATACTTGATCCTCCAGCCGTAAAAGGACGTGACAGCTCCGGTAAAAGCGGTGTTTTTCTTCGCTTAAAAAATTGATGGTTTTACATGAAGTATGTGCGGTATCTATTAAGTTTTTATAAAATACTTATTGTTTTTTATTATTTTTTTGATTAAAGCTCAACAATTCATTGGAGGAGACCACATATAGAAATCAGCAGCCGTACATTATTGCAGCTGGTTCAGATTTTAAAAATGAAGTATGTTATTATGTAGCTGTGAAATGCACTCATAAATGTCAAGCAATTTAGTATTGATATAATTTTATTTTTTATATTGATTTTAATATTTACGTGAACTAACGAATTTTTATTCATATTTTTAATTTTAAGTGTTAATAATATATTTAAATTACTAGTGAATTTAAATTTCTATTTTTATTAAGTTACAAAAAATTCAAAATTTGTAAGGATACCCCAGTTAAATATGGATTTGGTTTGCTATATATTTGTGGTGACACTAAATTAACCATTTAAGAAATGGTAAAACATTTAAAGAATGAGAATCATAATCTGGAATCAAAAATATCTATCTATTTCTAAATATCTAATATATCACTTTTCGATAAATGTATTTTTGAGCAAATTGAATATTATATAGTTTTATATATTTTATGTAAATAATTTTTATTATAATTAATAATTAAAACATGATATTAAACAAACCACCAATTCTTTTATTATTTCCTAATTTTTTATTTCAATCACCTAGAAAATGTGGCTAAAAATAGCATTTTTTTGGAAGTACATCGTACTTATTAACATTTTTAAATTCACCTATTAAAAGAAACAACAGTCTACTATGTAAAGTTAATTTTAATAACTCACACAAATGTTTTAATATATTCCTTATATTAGCTATATTTAATTACAAAGTAATTCCGAATCTAATAAAAATTTGGAGTTAAAAAATATTTTCTGCCTATTTGTAAGAACTGTATTTTACACTGAGAAGTTAATAGTAATGACTTCAATTGGGTATGTACTGATTAATTATGAAGTCAAATTTATTTTCGATACAGTTGTAAAAATTACTTAAAATAAGAGTTAAATAATTTTTATTTAGTTGTTTGCATTTCTAATAAGGAAATAATTTAAACAAATTGTTGTACCAATTTTTAATGAAATTTTGTTGTTAGAAATAACTCTCAAAATATTTAACAAACTTTCGGATACATGATAATATTTAACTTCATTCTGGAATTGTTTTATCAAAAAATGATTTTTCCTAAATCGGAGTTCATTTTAACGACTTTTCAAATACGTCCCTTTTTAACATGATGATCGGAATTAAAAACGGCGTCTTATTTCTAACTGTGTAATTAGGATCTTAAGGAAAATTGTTCCACTTTATGATACCAATAAAACAAGATCATCAATTATCCTCTTTTTTAAATTAGGGTTGAGGGAATTCCAAAATACCATATGTCTTGTTTTATGTGTTTATGAATTTCACCAACCCCTCAAACAGGAAAATTTCAATCGGGTAGGTCAGATTATATTTTTCAATCCTTTAAAAAATTTCGGTGGTTTTCATGATTTAGCCCCAGGTATTTTCATCGTAACAAGTATCCGTTAATTACTTCATTCAAAGTCAAGAACAAGTAGTTCAAAAAGAGTCGATGTACTTACGTACACTACGGAGAAAACAATCCCATTAATAGGTTAATAAAATTTTTCAACCCACTTTTTTGACTTCAATTTATCGAAGGACAATAATTTACCAAAAAAAATCTGAAGAATTATTTAAAAAAAATTTAAATATTAATCACAAAGTAACCCTGCATCCCCAATAGAATTTCTTATGACTTTTTACTTACAGAAAAGTATGAAAAAAAAACTTGACAAAAAAAATATTTTTCTGTGAAGTTTTTTTTTTCAAACTTTTCTGTAAGTAAAAAGTCATAAGGAATTCTATTGGGGATGCAGGGTAAATTTGTTTCATAAATAATAAATAACTTCTATTAAGTGCAATTGTCCACCAACTTGTGAACTCATATTTAAAACACATTTTCATTATATAAAAATCCATTTCAGTGAGTTGGGAAACGGCTTACCATTCAAATTTGTAATTTATGAAAACATAAAAGTTCTGAATTTTTGAGTACTCGCCGTATACATATCTAAATGTTCATCCCTTCCCGCAATCCAAAGGATTATTATGGCGAACATTTGCCATTTAAAAATAATTTACTATTTAACGATGACACCGAATTACAATTTTTTTAATTATTATGCCGTTTAACGTCAACCGATTATTTTATCATAATGAAGTACATACCACCAGAATTTTCACGAATCGCACACCACCATCACAAACTATACGTATACAATACATTAATTTCTAATTATTTCCAGCATAAATCAAATTTCGCTAAAATAAATTCATACGTTATTTATAATGATATGTTTATTTCCCACAAAGTATTTCTATATACGTTCCCCGAAAACAAATAAATTTCCATTCTTTGCACACATCGACGAAAGAACACAGTGTTGTGTGTCTGCGCGAGGTGGGAATATATGGGAGATTTTGTTCAGCTTAAAAACAATGGTCGTGTATAAATATTTGCATTTAAATTTAAAACTGAATATTGTTAGTTGGGATTTTTATGACTGCTATTCAAAATTTTAAATTTTTCTATTTATTCAATTTAATCCTATTCCTAAAAAATATTATTAATAAATGAATAAATAATTTGAATAATGTATTATAAAAACAACATATACGGTGCCGTTTGTGACAATTTAGTATTTTAATTTTTCACCTCAAACGCTTATACTCGTACGCGAGAATATGATTTGGCGTACAATGTAAGAAAAAATTTTAATGAATAATTTTAATTCATTTTATGTATCTTGCTGTAGAGACGCGGCGCTTCATTCATCGTACACAGATAAAACTTCTGCATGAATATTATTATTATTCGTATATATGGTTTATTGTCTGGAGGCTAATATATTGAAGAGAAGGTTTTTTCCCGAAAAACGTTTCAATCATATTTTTAAACCAAATGGTAACACCTCCATATAAACAATATATGATTTATTAGTATTGAAATTGTTTTTCCAAAAAAGCATGTACGACGAGCTTTTTTTATTATTATTACTTTTGTATATTGAAATTCAGTTTTTTTTTTTTGCAATATTAAATAATAAAATGGGTTTCTGTCATATTGATTAACTTTTTTTTGTTAAATTTACTAAAACATGTCGCGTGTATTTTTATTTTTATGTATTCAAAATTATAACATTTTAGATTCACATATAAAAATAATGATAATAGTGATAACCATAATAATAACAAACACAAAAAAAAAATCATAGCACGTGAGCAATTTTACAGACACGTATGCTTATGAACGAGATGTGTAATGTGCTGTTGGTGGGATGAAACGCGAGTCAGATTAATTCAAATCAAATATGTATAAAAATGGTGAATATAAAAACGAATTTTCCAAAGCTTCCTTATATTATATGTGAAACTTTTAGCGCAAGCCTTTAAATTCTAAAGTCATTATTGTGATAATAAAACATATATATACACAATAAAAGAAATAAAGCTCTCGCATTTGTAACATGAAATGGGGTACAACATTTTAGAATATTTCCTCACTGTCACGTTGCATCGTATTAAACGGGTTTTAAGCGAGGAACGAATCTAAATGACGGATATTTTGAATGAATTGAAAAAAGAACTGTTCCGACAATTCACGTTAGGTATAGAATGGAGATTTTTTTTAAATCGATTTGTTCTGAATTGTTCTTGCCCGCAAGGAAATTGCAAGATTTTAATTAAGATTTTAGCAGGCTTTTGATTTGACTGGGTGATCCAAAAAAAACACGCAAATAAATAATTTACGACGATATAGATATGATTTATTTTGAAACAAAAAAAGATCTAGAAAGCTTTGCTTTCTACGATTTTGCGAAGAAAAAACAATTTTTATGTTGATATTTTTTGTATTACAGTCACGGGCAAAAATATTTGGAAATTAAGTTTTTTGTACGAAAGGTTGGTTATCTGAAGTAAAATAACAAATTTTTAATTATAAAATATTAATTTGAAATTATTGTCTATAAAAATCATAAATAAAAAAATATAACAAGAAAAACAAAATGATACTGAATGAGTGCAGTAGAATCAAAACCGATACATTTATATTTTTTCTTATATTGAACGTTACGAGAAAATATTTTTTAAGTTAAACTTCCACAATCACAATATTTCTTATACAAATTTGTAATCGAAAAATAAGAATTGGTTCAAAACCGAATCTTTCCAATATATCGTTGCATCCCGTTAAAATATTTTTTTCGTTTACACAAAAATTTACTAAAATGGAAAAGTATCGGTTTTGATTCTACTCCACCCTCCTTTTGCGTCTTTTACAGTCTGAAGACGATTTCGCATTGAATCTATATTTTTTTAAGATATTCGAGAGTTAGTATGATCTAAACCTCGCAGATTTCATTTTCCGTCATTTCATTCAATTTTCTGGTTACGTTTTCCACTTTTCGTCCAAACAAAATTTTCAATTACATTTTAATTTGGACTTTGTAGGCCAGTAGTCCAACTAGTGTCCCCGAATGAGATTAATATCACAAAGAGTTGCATGGTCATTAAAACTAGAAAATATACATTTTTTTAACCATATCAGGCAAAAGGACCAAAACTGCAACACCACTATAACAAGTACAACTCCAAAACATAAGCTTCCCACCTTATTCGCACGGTATTTTTTTTTTGTTCTTTTTCTCGGGGATACTCGAACGACTTAATATTCTCCATGGATCATAAACGAATTTTGATCAGTCTATAAAATATTTATTTGCAATAATCGTAGGGTTTGTTCATATACTACAAAGTTACAAGTTCATTCGCTTTTTGATGTTGATGTCAGTGATTTAATCACTGTTCTGGTTATGTATCATTGAGTACTAACTTCCTTAAGTCTTTATTGATAGTTTTGAAATATTGGAAACTGACTGTCTTGCACATTTCAAAAACTCTCTTACTAAACGGCGATCAACTGGTTCATTTGTTATCATTTTCCGCCCACATTTCTCTAAAATATCAATATAATTTCTATAAACAATGCAGCAGGCCATTGTTATACCAATTAGTCGAGCAAAACATTATTGAAGTTTAGAATTCAGATTTGGACAGTTGGATTGGGAAAAACAGCAGTCCCCTTCTAATCTCGCCTTGTATGTCAGAAAAATATAAACCAAGCCACAAATAATGACTATGATCCCACTATCAATGGCGGTCGCTTCCATGTGTTTTCTGTAATATTCGTGTATTTCCGCACGAGGGTAAAACTTGGAATGTCTTATTACACCAAATATGAAAGTGAAATTGAAATTAGATTATTCGTCCGTTTCATTATTTTGTTGTTATGAGTGGAGTGTTGTACTCATAAATACTCAATGGCATGGTAAAACCCGAGAGCCAGGAGCTCGAACAGAAGAGGACAACTTGTTATAAGTATTGTGGTAATAATGGACAATTTTTATGGCAGGTTTTTGATTTGGATTTTATGGATCCGTTTTCCAGAAGTAATTGTTACAGTGACATTGTCATCTCCTGCCACTATTTATTGTCAGAATTTCGGCTTATATTTTCGTTGGATTTGTTTGATTGCCGCATAAATAGTGTCATTTGTTTTATGGGTGAACTCTTGTCTTGAAATCTGCAAAATTTTGGTAATTGGTTCTCTGCTGTGATATCAAAGGGCCGAATATCGAAGGGCCGAAAACCAAAGGGCCCAATGTGTCGAAGGGCCGAATGTGTCGAAGGGCCGAATGTGTCGAAGGGCCGAATGTGTCGAAGGGCCGAATGGGTCGAAGGGCCGAATTTTTTTGATTTTTTGTTTTGTTTTTAGAAATATATTTTTTTTCTTTTTTTATTTAATTTAATTATTTAACTTAGTCATATTTTTTATTTTTTTGTACCATATACCTAGTATCAGAAGGCTGACACATAGGGCCGATTGTCTCTGGTGGCGCATGACAAAATTTTCCTTCACCAAAATGTATCCCTGGCTGGATACGTGGAATTGCATAAATATCCAAAGATGAAAAATAGTAAAATACATCAATTCATAAGAAATTCATTTATGTTTAATAAAAAAAAAATTACAAAATATTCCATAAAACAACAAATTTAAAAAATTATATTTCTAAAAAAAAAATCGGCCCTTCGACCCATTCGGCCCTTCGACATTCGGCCCTTTGACACATTCGGCCCTTCAGCCCTTCGACATTTGGCAATTCGACATTCGGCCCTTCGACATATTCGGCCCTTCGACATTCGGCCCTTTGTACCTATTCCGCTTCTCTGAGATCTTCCGAAAAAAGAAGTCATTCGGTTTCTGCTGCGTAACCAAGTGTTAGAATCATTATAGCGGTCCACAGCTATGTAAATAGTTGAGTTCTTTAGTAGACCATTCCTTCTACTCGTTCTAGAGGCATGAACGGTGTTAAAAAGGTGTTTGATAAATTTGGATAACGAAGGTTTTTAAGAAGTCCGTTACTATAGGACTGGTAAAAACAACGATACTACACACAGATTAAACGACCTCAAACATTTTTTTAGTACATTATTTAAATAAAGTCCCTGTTCATTGTGTTATAGACACTATTAGTATTTTGAAAATTCCTAATTTATGCTATTGTTTTATATTTTAAAATATTTCAAAGTAATAAAATGCATTTAGGATCACTATTATTTTAGGATTATTTTAACGACATTCTTAACAGGTGGCAATTATTACCTGAAAAGGACTAAAAAGAGCAATCTGCATTTTGTACTTTTTTTAGTTTATCCTCTTCTCCTTATGTTTGACGCGCGGTTTAACAAGGTCTTTTTAGAATTTTTTTTAGAAAGCAGTGAGCTATCGGAACATTATTAAAAACAAAAAATCAATCATACCGCGAGATTGCAGAAATGGAAAAAGTTCCTTGCTCATCAGTAGTAATTTGGCAAAGATTCTTCAATCTGGGGGTACATTTTATGAGACCAAGAGAAGAAACTGTAAGGGGTTCGGGAAGACAATGCCCAGAACAGACCGGAAAATTATTCAATCGGTCTTAGAAAAACGCAGAGCATCGACGAGAGAGCTACAAAAGTGCCATAGTGAAGGAGGGGTAAAGATATCAGCGATGACATTGCGACGAAAGCTATATGAAAATAATTTGAAATGTAAACGTCCAGCAAAGAAACCCAAAACTCACTGAAAAAATGCGGAAGAAACGTCTTATTTGAGATAAATTTCATAAGCACTGGACAATAGACGACTGGAAGAAAGTAAACCGAATTTTTAAGCACTCATTATATATTTTCAAAAATTAAATAAAGAAAAAATCCGTAATTAAAGAATTTTTTAAATTTTTAGGTTACATTTAGGCCCAGTTCGTTAAAAGGCGACCAGGAGAGAGGTTTAGGGAGAACTGCGTAGTCAGGAGCATAAAACATCCGTCATCAGTAATGATATGATGCTGCATTAGTGGCGATAGAGCTGGTCCAAAATACTTCGTGTCTTATTTCCTTACATGAGGTCGCTACTTCAAGGCCGATACTGTTACACTTTTATGCAAGATAGAGCTCCTTGCCATACCGCAAAATTCATAAAGAATGTCCTCCTTAAACAAAATATTGACATCCTCTCCCTTGGACTGGAAATTCTCCGGATTTAAACTTTCGAGAATTCCTAATCCTAACTATTGAAAAAAATGGAGAAATAGTGATCAAATTCGCAATATGATCAATTCTAGTATATGTACTATGTAGCATGTATGAAAGAATGAAAGTTGTGATTAAGAATGAAGGTAGGCTTAACCAAATTTTAATTGTTTTCCAATTTATGTATACTCAAAATTATTTAATTTTCAAGAATTAAAACATTTAAAAAAAAATTTTGTTTTTATTTATACCTATTTTGATAAAATACTAGAGTTTTTCACTATATTAATAGTATTCATAATTCAATGAACTGTACAGTGTTCCAATTTGAGGTTAATTTATAAATTTTACGCCATTTATATTACAAAAAATTATTGCAAAAAAAAAAAATATAATAATATTATTATTAGCCATATTCTGAATTGCGGAGAATTTGTCAAACATTTTTTGGACATTTGACCCGGATCTTCATGTCGTGCCCAACAAAGCAACCTCGTGAGTAAGGAAATTCAATATTTCGGTGTTCAGAGTGCGTCTCAACCAGTGGAAATATGTAGTGATTCAATATTGCCAAAATAATGATAATGAGAGTTAACATAATGACAACCCGCGTGAAGCAAGCAACGCTGCAGGGAGTCCCCGAAAGAACATTGCAAAAGAGCAAGTAACACGACGAATACCTACAGGCGCAGCTCTACCACGTGGCAACCAGCTACAAGGAATTTTGCGACGTACAAGATCAGATTTAGGCCATATGCGGTGATGAGGAACTCAAGGGAGAATAAGCTAAACCCGCTCAAGCTAAAGATTATTACCTCATAGCAATCTCGAATTTAAAAACCGTAAAGAGACAATAAATTATCAGCCACTGTTTTCGGCTAGGAGACATCAAACCAGCGCAAACACAACAATCGCTCGATACTAAGCTGCCTCGAATCAATGTTTCATTTTTCAACGGCGAATACAGTAACTGGACTGAATTCGAGAACCTATTTGTCTACATCGTTCACAACCACAATCAGCTGACCAACTCGCGCCCACTACCTAAAGACGAATTTAACTGAAGACATAACATTTTGTTGCTCAAGTCTGAGAGCATCACCAACGATAAATACGAAGAACCACGGTGCATTCTTCGAGATCGACATAATCATCGTCGGTTCATTATGGACAGTCATCTTCGAATGTTTAGTCCTGTCATTGCTGAAAAGTTGGCTCCAGAAACTCATCGATAATAGAAGATATCAGTAACCCGAGTACAGTAACCACCATACCAGGTCTTACCGATTTCCTGAACTCCCGATGGCAATCACTAGAGATGATATCCATGACCAAAACAAATTCGAATTCCGTTATCGAACACATTTTCACGAGTCAAGTTTGTGCTGGAGTCACAACGTAGTCCAGTGCGATCAATTGAAGCCTTTCACATTCAAGGAAATATCAAATCTCATCTGAGAATAGAGGTTGTGCATAACTGCCTGCACAAAAATCACACCAGTTCGGCTTCGATCAAAAGTCAGTTTCATATCGAAGAGTGCAACAAATCCTGTCGGATTAGCGAAAAGACCGACAAACGATGTTTAACATTCTCCATCTTGGTTACTTGCCTCGTCGTCAAGATCACAGGCACGCTGTCACCTCAACCAAATGACACACATCAATGGTCACACTTGGAGCAGTTGGAGCTGGCCGATCCTCACTACTACTATAATACTCCCAACCAAATAGACATTTTACTCGGAGCTGATGTCATTGGGATGCTTCAAAAGGAGCAGAATCAGCTGTATTAGTGGTTAATTTTTCGCCCAAAATAGGAATCTAGATTATATCCTCTTGTAATCGACGATCTTTGTTCATCAGGAGAACTAACGAACGATGAGCCAGAAGGACAATATCCAGCTATTTAATGACAACTCATCACCCCTGAGAAGGTCACGAGAGGGTTCAGTTCTTCAAGTCCGCTGATCAACTCCGCTTTGAATATAACAAGTTCAAACAACTACTGACTACTTGGAATTGGGTCATATGAAAAGAGTGCACTTCACTAAAAGATCACGACAGCTCGCCGGAACAGACGTACTGTCTTTCTCATCACGGGGTAACGCAACGCAGATGCGCATGGTGTTCAACGCATCGCACAAAACAACAACCAGTGTATCGGTCTCGATCTTCAACACAACATCTTTGAAATACTAACCGGTTTTCGGATGATGTATCGACAGACCACCCGAACACAGAAACTGTCGGCGAATCATATGACGACCTTCTCAAAATGAAGCAGTTCGAGATTCTCGTTTGTGCACAGTCGCTTACGGTACTGCCAGTGCTCCGTATCTTGCAACTCTCTGAAGAAATCCTCAATTGCAGCCAAAATCGCATCGAGACTTGTAAGTCGACGATTTGATGAGCGGTTGAGACAACATCGTGAATCTAATCGAAGTCCAGAGGCAAATGGTGAAACTACTGTGGGCCAATAGCTTCTTAATGAGATACTGATCGAATTATGCGAGCTTAAGGGCCAATTTGAAATGAATTGGAACGATTCAGTAAAAATACTTGGGCTACATTGATCTCCTTCGGCCGATTGTATCGAATTCAACTTCAGCTCATTGTTTAAAGTTAAATTGGTTCCTCGTAGTTTTCAAAATGAATATTTGCCTAAGATATCTTTTCCAAAAAAACAACAAGAGCCCATCGTTTGATGAAAAGAACTGCTGCAATTTCTGAAACAACTAGGTTCGTAACAATTTCAGAATTATCAATAAAAAATATTTATTTAATATTTAATAAAATTTAATTTTAGCTCTGACCTTCAAGAATCTAAATCTGGTATTTTAGAGCCTCCAATTGAATTCTCTACCAAAATATTTTCTGATGCAGCTGTACAGTGTATTCCAGATAATCGAGATAAATAGAATCAAGTTGTTTTTCGAGGCACATTTGATTAAACTTCACTATCGAACACCGATGCAAAGCTCAATGCAAAGACGGGAATTTAAACTCTAAATTTTTTTAATGTAATGGTAAATGTATGTCGATGAGACAAGGGGACACACACGTTGAAAATTTTGATTGGTGTTTATCCGGCAGGATTAGTTAACTTTATCACTAAAGTTTCTACTGGACGCACATCTGACAAAGCCATCCTTAACCAGTAATCTGAACTAATTAACCAAAAATATAAGTAGTCACATCGCATGAAATGATAAAATCGAGGGAATAGGGGCGAACAATGAGCCAGCAGGTTATGGTCAATATTACATAGTATCGTGTTACTCCGTCATGACAGTTTTTGCACAGTGGCGTGGTTTATGCTGACCCAATATCCGCGAAATTACACAAAGGCCGTGACGGTGTATCGATATCTGACCTCACGTTGAAAATTTGCGACCGTTGTGCCCCATGTAGAATGCTCCTGATGACGGCACAATCCTCACTCGATGACACTTTTTAATTGGGGAGGCACGTCGTTATGCTAACCGGTGACAAAGTTGTACCTACTGACTATTCCAGATAACCACAACAAACATTAAAATTCTTTAGGGCGGCTCGCTTTGATGAAGACGACACCAAACATCTCCAAGACAGTCGAAGGTGACACCGGCTAAAGATTACTTTACCTATACATCGAGAGGAGTATACAATTTTAAATGCAGCATTGTTTATCAACAGTTTTTGGGAAGGGGAAGCCAAATTTTTCCGGAAAATTACCCCATTTTCCTGGAATAGTTTCACTTCAACAAGTGTACAAGTAATTTTTCCAGGAAAATTTTGCAATTTTTCCAGGACAATTTTGAAATTTTTTCAATTTTTTTTTTACTTAGTTTAAAATTATAAATAAAATTTGGCACTTGCAGAATTGTATAAATTCTGGAAAAGCGGGGGTTTGGGGGCGGCAGCCCTCATCCTCTATGGGATACAACGAATTAAAATTACATAAAAAAAAATTATATTTACAAAATTTGATTTTTTAACATTTGTGGCACTATCAGAAGAAGCGATAAGAGCGGTAAAAACTCTTTGATCTGTGTCTGCAAGGTTAACGAAGCAATTATTATTAATAAAAATAAAAAATAATATATTGAAAAAATAAAAAGTGAAAAATTTAGCTTCCCTCTCCTAAAAACTGATAGTAAGAAATCCTGCATTTAAAAATTTTAAAAATTTATATTCCTTACCTGATTTTTCTCGATGTATACGTAAATTAAAATTACACCGGCGACACCTATCGGTGGACACTCTATAACCAAACGTCGAACAATCCTAAATAAGCCACCAACATCAGACAATAGACAACACCATTATTCATTTGATTGATTGATTGATTGGACTGTACGACTAAGGGCTAACCAAGTGTCCCGGATTACGCTGGGCCTATCTCTACAGCCTGTTTACTGATCGTACGGCACAACACAATTCTAATCTAATTCTAATCTACTAGAGGAAGGATAAAGGCTTAATAGGTTTAATAGATAACGATGGTATTGGTCTTCAACAATTGCTTCTCTAAATCAGCAACCTTAATTCTAAATTAATACTTTCCGGCTTCCTAAACAAAATTGATTGATTGAATCGACCCGGTTACAGACACAATTCTAATCTACACAATCAGCAATTAATCATCGGACAACACCATTACACAGTAATTGTCAAAATATTCACTCCATTCAAGCAGCACGACAGTTCAACAATACAAATCAATAATAAAGCAATGTTATTCGCAGTTCACAATCTTCTTGTTATTTGATTCCTGTTCTTTTTCAAGTGTCCGGACATTTTGATGCGAAATTAAAAATTGGATTACAAGAGGAATTGTATTCTTAGTCAATATCCTGCGGTAAGAAAACTTAACTGTGCGAATCCTTGCACTGAAAAAAAACTGGTACTATATTAACATTCTCGTATTCTCATTTTGATTTTTTTAGTGTAATTTCTCATTTTTTTAATTTAACTTTAAAAAAAGTTAAAGTTACGTCATTTTCTTCAAAAAATATCTAATTTGAGTTCTGAACGTTTCATTTTAACTTCGGCAAGATCAGCTTTGTAAAAATGAACTTAATAAAGATTTAACATTGTTATGTTCTAATTGGTTCCTATCCCTTTTGTGATGTACTAACACAATTGTGCGGGTAGGGCAAAAGTACCATGTCAAAAATTTAGTTGTATATGTTTTTTGAACCAACTTACACATTTGTGAATTCCTTTTGAACTTATTTTCGTCCGAAAAAAACACTATATCCATACACACAATTGTGTTGGTTTTACTTCAAATCAAGCGAAATTTTTTATCAACAACGCCATTACATACTATAGTTTTTTACTCACACATTTGTGTTGGACTAAAATTGAGCCAATTTTTTTGTTGTCTTGGTTTAAAAAGAGCAATAACGGGACTTTTGCATTAATCGTAATTATATTCCGATTTTGGTTTTAGTCGCAACCAGCTTGTTCAACCATACGGAGGTACATAGTTTAAGTAAAAAAAAAATAGTAAATTAAATATGTCCGCGGAACCGATTGTGGATGAATTTCAAAATCCATCTATGATATACGTACCGATGTCTACTACCGCTGATGGTACGTATATCATAGATAGTGAAGGAAAATTAGTTGAATCGACAGATGAGCTGCTGGAGCTGCTCAAAGAGTGGAAATTGGAGCATATATATCCAAGATTAACAGGTGTCTAAGTGCTACAGTATCTGTTATATATTTGCAAGCCTTAGTACAGCACTGCTATAAATAACTGGCTTGAAATGGGTTGCGTATTAAATAGTATAATAGTATAATATGTATTGTATTGTATTTGATGTTATATTGTATGAATGTATTAGTAAATAAAATAGAAGATAGATGTAACAGAATATGGAGAGTACAAGATTGTAGGTGACTGTGATCACAAGTACAATTATGTTAACATAATAAATTATTAAATTAAACGAAACTCAAAGTCTTTAAATTAAGAATACAACATGGCGCAGTTGAGTGGTAAATTATAATAATTAAAGTACCAGTGCAAGACATTAAAATAAAAGTTGCAAAACTGTGTAAATTAGTGAAAAGTGGATACATACAAAATGAACGAAAATTTTCGTCGGCCTGGAGCGTTATGCCTCACAGGAAACCTACATGAAAATTGGAAGAAATTCATACAACATTATGAAATATTTTCGGTGGCAACTAAAGGAAATACGGAATCACCTGAAGTACAAGTAGCACAGCTACTAAATTTAGCCGGAGAGGAGGCTATTGAGCTTTTTAGTACTTTTAATATTTCAACGGTGGATAAAAAAGATGTCGATAAAGTGAAAAAAAAGTTCGAGGAATTTTGCAATCCTCGAAAAAACATTGTGTACGAAAGATACCTATTTTACACTCGCAGTCAACGTGAAGGGGAGCCTTTCGATCACTTTTTGACTGACATTTCTAAATTGGTCAAAAGTTGTGAATTTTTAACCGCCGCGGACGACATGCTTCGTGATCGAATTGTATTGGGTGTAGCGGATCAAGAAATTCAAGCAAAACTTCTTAAAATGGATGATTTAACGTTAAAAAAATCAACAGAAGTTTGTCGAGTAGCGGAAATAACGGGAGCCCAAGCAAAAGAAGTTCAACAAGGACGTTCGCCTATAGACAATATCAACCAGCAAAATAAATATGCTAATTCAGGATCAGCAATAGCGGCAGTATCATCAAACTTTGATAAAGTTAAAAATAGTTCGGGAAGTTATTCACATGAACATAATTCAGATAAATATCAAAAATTTAATAAATTTAATTTTAGATCAAGTAATAATCAGAGGGAGAATACAGCATACCCAGTTCAACCCAGTTATAAGCAGTCAAATGCACATACCATGCAACAGTTTAATTGCAAAAATTGCTCGTATAATCATGTATACGGTAAATGTCCTGCATACGGCATTATTTGTTCTAGATGTCGCAAGCCAAATCATTATGCTAAGGTTTGCAAATCGGTACCGTCTAATACAAAGCAACGTGTATATGATATCGCTGAAAATGATGATGAGTGTTTTATGCGGATGGAATCATTAACACTTGATGAAATTGTGGTCGATTCATTGGGGGGTGCGCAAAACAGTAAGTGTTGGTACCAGAATTTGAATATTGAAAATACTACAATTAAATTTAAGCTCGATACTGGAGCTGATGTCAACATTATACCAATCGAAATTTATCGAAAAATAGTTTCGAGTATCCCAGTTCATGCGACAGAAATTAAATTGGAAGCATTTGGTGGTTTTAGATTGAGTTGTGTAGGTGAGGTGACACTTGATATTGATCATAAAGGAGCTCATTATCCCACTAAATTTATTTTGATTTCTGATATTAAATCTAAACCAATATTAGGTCTTAATTCATGTTTGCAATTGGGGTTAATTCAAAGACTAGATTCAATTAATAGAGATGAAACAGATGCTTTTATTCAAACAAATATTGATATATTTCAAGGAATTGGTAAATTTCCTGATAAATGTTCACTTCAGTTAAAAGAAAACTCAGTTCCGGTTTCTAAACCCCCACGTAGGATTCCACTAAGCATTCGTAACAAAGTACTAGATAAATTAAACGATATGGAAAAGTTTAACATCATTTCTAAGGTGGATGAGCCATCTGATTGGACTCATAACCTGGTGATAGTCGAAAAGCCAGATAAAACTCTGCGCATATGCCTGGACCCCCGTGAACTAAATAAAAATCTAAAACAGGATCATTACCTCATTCCAACTCTAGAAGATTTCATTGTTCATGTGCAACATATGAAATACTTCTCTGTACTGGATCTTAGAGATGGGTTCTGGCAGCTTGAACTTGATGAAAACTCTAAACGGCTTACCACATTTAGTACCCCATTCGGATGTTATTTATTTAATGTATTACCCTTCGGGCTAAAAACAGCACCTGAAGAGTTTCAGAAGTTAAACTCAAAATATTTCGGGAATTTACCTGGTTGCTTTGTATACATTGACGACATACTTGTTGGTGGCAAAACGATACAAGAACATGATACAAACTTAGCAAATGTAGTTAGTCGAGCTAGAGAAATTAATGTAAAATTTAACCCTAAGAAATTCCAGTACCGTACAGATAAGGTTAGGTACTTGGGACATGTATTTTCACAAGCTGGAATGGAATCAGATCCAGATAGAGTTCAGGCCATCCAGAATATTAGAAATCCTACAAACCGTAAAGAGCTGGAAAGGATCCTAGGGACTTTGAATTATTTGAGAAATTTTATACCCAACTATGCGGAAATGAATGCACCAATACGAAGTCTTCTACGGAAAGATATAAATTTTTCTTGGACTTCTGTTCATTCTAAATTATTAGAAGCCATTAAAGCTAAAATCAGCAAATCCACTACCTTACAAATTTTTCGAGAAGATTTACCCATTGTGATACAGACAGACGCTTCCAAGAATGGCCTCGGTTGTTGTTTAATACAAGATGAGCGTCCCGTCTGCTTTGCTTCAAAAAGTTTATCTGATGCCGAATGCAATTATGCTCAAATTGAAAAGGAAATGCTGGCAATTGTGTATGCCTGCAAAAAATTCCATCATTTCATTTATGGTCGGCAAGTGACTATACATACTGATCACAAGCCACTAGTATCGATAATGAAAAAGTTAGTGTCTGATATCCACTCTAATCGATTGCAAAGAATGCGAATTAAACTTTTAATTTATACGTTAAATGTCGTTTATGTCCCTGGTCGCTACCTTCATGTGGCTGATCTTTTATCTCGAAATTCTGGTGTGGATGATTTCATCGATACGGATTTATCTTTGAAAGATGTGGTTCATTCAATAGAAATTCCGGAATCTAAAATAGAAATTTTCAAAAACGCAACACAAAATGATGAGGTTCTTCAAACTATAAAAGAATATTTTTTGAACGGTTGGCCAACTGAAAAGAAAAGATTACCTGATGCAGTAAAATTTTATTGGGGTCTTAAGGATAAACTATATTATGAGGATGGTCTAGTATTTTATGAAAACCGAATCTTCATTCCCCAATCACTTCGAAAAAAAATATTGGACTTACTACATGAATCCCATTTCGGAATAACTAAAACTAAAGCACGTGCAAAACATATATTTTACTGGCCGAATATGAACACAGATATTGAAAATGTAATTTTCAAATGTAGAATATGCGAGAAATACAAGCCTTCAAATCCATATCATTCGCTTAGACCACATCCCATACCACAAAATCGATTTGAGAAAGTTGGATGTGATTTATTCGAGCATGCGGGAAATTCATATTTAGTACTCATGGATTATTTCTCAAAATGGTTAGAAATAGAACCAATCCCAAGTAAAACAGCAGGTAGTGTTATAACCTCCTTAAAGAAAATATTTTCAATACATGGGATACCAAAAGTTGTCGTTGCAGACAATCAACCATTTAATTCGTTTGAACTACATAAATTCTCAGATGAATGGGAATTTCAGTTTATCCATAGCAGCCCACATTACCCGCACTCTAATGGACTGGCTGAGAAAGCAGTTCACATTGCTAAAACGATTCTCAAAAAAACAAGAGAGGAAAACAAAGATTTTTATTATTCTTTATTAGAATACAGAAGTACCCCAGTGGCAAATCTTGGCTACTCTCCCTCTCAAATTTTACAAAGTCGATTGCTTAGGTCAAAACTACCTATTCAGTCGCAATTACTACAACCTCAAATAGTATATATAGATGAGCAGTTGAAGGCCAATCAAGCAAAGCAAATATATTATCATGATCGCTTGTCGCGAAGGAAAGAAATCTACTTAACTCCTGGTGATAACATAACATACCAAAATCAAAATAAATGGGATCCTGCGGTAATTGTCCGTCAACACTCTGCTCCAAGATCATATATCATTAGAAATGAATTAAATAATGAACTACGCAGAAACACAACTCATTTGCGTCAATCAATGAATGCCCCAAATTTCAGAATGAATAATGAATTGGATACCAACAATAAAAATGAGACGGTTGTTGAAACACGCGATGAGGAGCATTCTACCAATCAACCGATAACACTTTCATCAACAGGTAATCCAAATCAAGCATCTCATTACATCACAAAATCTGGCAGAGTTAGCAAACCTCCAGCATATTACGGAAACTAATTTCTCCTAGATAAGTTTTACTTTTACTTTGGTTTTAGGAGGGAGATGTTATATATTTGCAAGCCTTAGTACAGCACTGCTATAAATAACTGGCTTGAAATGGGTTGCGTATTAAATAGTATAATAGTATAATATGTATTGTATTGTATTTGATGTTATATTGTATGAATGTATTAGTAAATAAAATAGAAGATAGATGTAACAGAATATGGAGAGTACAAGATTGTAGGTGACTGTGATCACAAGTACAATTATGTTAACATAATAAATTATTAAATTAAACGAAACTCAAAGTCTTTAAATTAAGAATACAACAGTATCTAAATGAGAAGTTTTGTTTTTTATTGTGTGAATTTTATTATGAAATCTAGGTTGTGGTATAACTTATGAGAGGATCAGATTTTTAAAACATATATGGACATAAAAGAAATGTTTCCGGGTCCAGAAAATATCGGCCTGTGTTGTGAACTGCGAGAAAAATCTTTTTATGGAAATCAAAGGTACGTAGTGGAATTATTAGTGTTAGTGAGTATGGTTTAGTGTCGTTGTATAGAATTGTTATGATGTAATTGTTTAATATTTCATTCCGATTTCCGAAATTCTCAAATCTAGCTACACGATTAGTTCGGAAATTATGTATCTTTCGATTGACATGGAATGTAAATTTCTCGAGTGAACCATAATTTATGATTTAAATTAAATCTGATATGATAAATAATGAATGGAATCAATATAAAAACCATATGCGTGGTACACAAAATTTGTTAAACGGTTCAGTAAAATCATAATGGCCGAACTTTTTTTATAATTATACCATATAACAGACCGGTATTTTATTCTAAGCAGATCACGATTTCATGTTTTTCGAAACCAAATTTCTAACCTATCGTGTTTAAAAATGGCCTCGGTTATAAAACTCGCCGGATTTACTACGGCGGGAGTCCAAACTCCATATATAAAAAATTAAAACAATAAATTTCGATCAAGGTTACATTGAAAACTGGTTTCATATGATTACGTTTTTACGATTCGCAAATCATCCGCAATATTTTAGCTGCGGATTTTGATATAAACATTTTTGTATGATTTGTATGAAAATAAAACCCGTTTTAATTTTTTTTATATGGAGTTTGGACTCCCGCTTCAGTAAATCCGGCGAGTTCTATAATCAAGGCAATAATAATAAATGCCGCATTAGGAATAAATAAACGAAAATGCCCGGTGTGATATTTTTTTTTATATTAGAATTCACCAGAGTCAGTGCCGACCGTGACCGGAAATAGTCGGATTACTTCTTGGTTAGTAAATCAGAGATCCACGAGCTCTGAAATGGATGTGCAGGTATAGTTTTCTACAAATGATTCAATGAATTTGCTAAATCAGTATCTTTATTTTTTACAGTTAGTTCAGAATATATTAAGTAGTTCGATATCTGGTCAGAGAATTCTTCAATTCTACGCAACGAATAACAAATTAAATGAAAAGTGTAGAGATGAACTCGTCAACTGTTTAGTTGAAAATTATTTTGATTTCGATGCGAATTGTTATGCACTGCCTGGTCCAAAACAATTGAAGAATCTCAGTGATCGAATCGTTAATGCTTTCCCTACAGAGGATGCGGATATATACTACATTGGCAGAAAAGATGGTAACGCAGCATCTGGGAAATTGTTTAACCGGGTTAAAAACATTAAAAGGAAATCGAAAGCAACTTCAACTGAAAACTATCAGTTTGCTAAACACAGAAAAGAATGTACGGAAACACTTGTAACTCGAACAGTGGGAGACGTTGGCGCTCAAGAGAGCATGCGTGCAAAAATGAAAAGCATTTTAAATACTGACAACTCAGCTAACGATTTATGGCATCAAACTTATGAACTTAGACAAACGTTTATATCAGACAAAACAAATTCTTTAAGAGATATTATGGAGCATTGGAATTTTTATAAGCAAGCGGGAGGTGAAAAATTTGTGAGTATTATTTTATGATACTTTAAATACATACATACGTGACATACCTAACTCTACTTTCAGATTGACTTCGACTTTGAGATTAAGTACCCGGATAAAAAGTTCTCTTTATTCGAGAAATGGGAAATATTTGAAAAGAAAATTAAACCGATTTACTTATCTAAAATTAAAGATAAAACATACAAAGATTTTTTAGTACGAATATCAATGGGAAATGTAAATAGTGGTAAGAATATCCTTCATTTCCATACTGATTATTATTAATAGCTTATTATTCGCTTGTTACAGACTCGACTAATTGTCTTTTGGTAATGATGATCAATTTTATTCTGCGCCCCGTGTTGCAAAAGCAAAACAAAAAACCAACAATGCAAGACGGCGTTAATAGTATGATTCAACATGTTTGCACAATAAATGGCATGCATCGTTTAAAGGAAATGAAAATTAATACTGCGGATACCCAACATAGTAATATCCAACCCTTCATATTTGTTGTAGGTACGGATCTTACAGAGCTCAAAGAATTTTATGTAAGTCTAGGAGACACACTCTTAAAGTGTTCCTCTTTCTTATCTAGCTTAGAGATCTGTTTTAAATCATTTCATGTATTTGATTTGCATTATTCAAAAGAGTCGACATTAGTATGGCAATGTTTGCAAAAATATTTTTATTTAATTTATTCCGGGAACTACAAAAAAAGTTCAGCTTTGGCTGAGTTACTTTTAACTCTTAAATAAATGTTTCGCTGTTATTTGTGTTCCCTATTTTTGCCAAACTTGCCAGAACTAATGTTACATTATAAACACCACCATAACCAAAAACTGCATAGTACCTATAATTGTACTTATCTAGAATGTAATCAATCTTTCACCAGTTCAAGTAATTTTAAAAAACATTTTCGAAGACATCTAAGTCGTGAGTATGTTAAACCGCAGCCAATTAATTTTCAGTCAAATCTAAGTTCTCTCACAAACAGATCTCAGTACAAATTAGATTCAGCTTCTGATTTTAATACAATTATTTGAAATAAGCCTTCTTCTTCCAACCAATCTAACTCTACCAAAGATGAATATAACAACTTTGAAATTAACATAAAGAGAATTCAGGTTGATATATCAAATTGCTGTTCTCAATCTTTAATTGATTTGCATCAAAAAAATAATCTATCTAGAAAAGATGTTTCCGATATCAAATCTCAATTTTCTACTGTTATTACTAAAAAAGTAGTAGATGGTATAAAAGAAGTGGTACTTCCGTATGTCGAGACTTCTAAAAAAGATAGTATTCAAAACTTTCTTGGTTTTTGTTCAAATCCGTTTATAGACATAAATTCCGAGTATAAATTTTTTCAAACAATAGAAAACAGTGATACGTTCTCCAAGCCGATCATGTTTAATATAAATAACGAAATTACAGAAGTAATTATGAATAGTCGGCCGTCTTTAGACGCAAGTAACGTTAAAGGTTGTTTAATGCCAATCGAGTTCCAAATAAGAAAATTTTTGCAGCTCCCCAATGTTTTATATCAAATTTTAGAAAACACGAGTAGTTTAATTAAATCCAACCACATCTCACATTTCGTAAATGCTGAGTTATTTGCCAACTTAAGACACGTTAATGGAAACAAAATCGTTATTCCTTTATTTATTTACACAGACGATTTCGAGTTGAACAATCCACTCGGGAGTCATAGCACCGAGGATGCCATTTGCGGAGTTTATTATTCGTTCGCAACGTTACCTCAGTATTTACAATCACGGTTAGAATGTATTTTTGTAGCAGCTTATTTTAAAACCAAAGAACGGAAACATTATGGTAATGATGTATTTTTTAAGCCACTGATAGAGGTGTTCAATACGCTACAACTCGAAGGCATCAAAATAACGTTAAATGAAAAATTAGTGTCCGTTTACCCCACTATCTGTCTCTTGCTAGATGATAACTTGGCACTTAATGAAATGTTAGGGTTCACACCAACATTTAGATCTAATTATTTTTGCAGATTTTGCACAATAGAAAAACGTTTATCTTGGACTGATTGTCAAGAAAGATTGGCAGCTCTTCGAAACCAGAACAATTATGAATCTGATTTATATCTAAATGACCCAACAAAAACCGGACTTAAAATTAATTCGATATTTAATAATTTAAATAATTTTCACGCCACCAAGAATTTTGCTGCTGATATTATGCACGATTTGTTCGAAGGGGTGTGTAGATATGACTTGTCCACGGTATTATTATATTTTATTAACGAAAAACAATATTTTACTCTTGATGTATTCAACTATAGAAAGCAAATGTTTGACTACGGCGAAACCGAAATTGGAAATTTATCTCCGCCTATTACTTTGAAGCATTTAGAGAATAGCAATTTTAAAATGTCAGCCAGGGAAATGTCCTCATGTGTACATTTTTTGCCTTTAATTATAGGTGATTTAATTCCCTGTACTGATATATATATATATATATATATATATATATATATATATATATATATATATATATATATATATATATATATAATAAATAAATAATAAAATAATAAATAAATTATCCCGACGACCTATTACCCCTCCCAACCGCGCGCGGGGAGTCTCCATCTGTATTATTATTATTTTTTTGAGTATAATTCAAGCGAATTATAAACAAGGATATCGAGATGCTTAACCAGAGAAATTAAAAAATTGGATTTTAAAGCGGCAAAAAAAAAAAAAAAAAAAAAACTATTTAACATTTTCGTAGGGATCACCTTAACATTATTTTTCTCAGTATGGTGCACACAAAGTTAATTTCACATTTTAATGTAACATTATTGAAAGTTATAATAACTTTCAAAATTGATAAGCAAATTCGTGAAAATAACACGAAAATGTTAAATTGGACTCGCTATACTGAATTAACATCTTTCTATAATTTTTTAAAGTTATATTAACTTCGTCCGTATCTGGCTAAATCTCAGGTACAAAAAAGTTTATTTTACCATATATTTTTCTGGTTTTTTTTCAGTGTCTGTAAATTGAGAGGAAGAGCTTTTTGGGTGGGAACCTCTTGGATTAAAACAAAAACCAAATTCCCGATGAAATACACTGCCTAATTATTTCAGTTCATCTGTGCAACAATTCGAGTCTTAAATAACTCATTCTAAAAATTGTAGAAAAATATTTTTAATTAAGTTCATCAAATTATGACACACATTTACACGTACAATTCAATTCGAATACGACGAATGCCAACACACACATCAGACGTGATAATATGTTACATATTTTTTGGTTTCGCAATCTTCCACAATAACAACGCGGTGGCGGCAAAACACAAAACCATACCATTCCGATTTTAGAATATACGACTCATTTTTTTATGACAATTTCAAATTTTTTTTTCCTTTTATAAACATAAAAAATATATTCCACAAAAAAGAAAATTAATCACCCTAAAGAAAATTTCGTCAACACACACACAGCCATAGAAAAAAAACTGTCTGTTTTTACAGTTGTGTCTCATCTTACAAATTCATGTCTTGTGTGAATGCGTGTTTGTAGGTATGATGTGTACAAACAACATCAATCAAAAGAAGAGGAAAAATGTAACAAAATCGTGTAACATCATCCCGTTCATCTGCTCCCTTTATAATCCGTATACATATACAAAATATTCCGCACATAAAACAAAAGGGACAACATAATATTTTACCATCATCGAGGTACATAGTTTGAAATATTTACCTGTTCTACACGATACGTTCACCTGTACATCATAAAGCCAAATATAGCTTCCAGTTCAAATCAATTAACTCATGTTTTATGATTAATAAGAGTAATACGCCCACATCACACATAATATAATACATATGTATATCCGTTTCATCATAAAAAATCACGTAATTTTCATTTTTATGTCCCGTAATAAAATTAATATTTAATAATAAGAAAAGTGTCAAGAAAAAATTTTGATTTTTCTAAATTCGAAACACAAAATGTCATAACATTGAACGAGCATTATGATTTATTTTTATGTATGTAGTTCTTCTGCTCGGCATTTTCGGTGGGAGTCGTCTTATACTAAGTGAATGTGTACAACCGGTAACAGACCCAATAATAATTGTGTTCGCCTTGTTAAAGTGATATAATTCATTTTTTTATTGATGTTTTTGGTATTTTCAAATTTTTTTTTTACTGCAGACTTATTTTATTGAGTGGTGACAGAATTGATTAGGTTTAATAATTGGTTTATGGTTGACTATATTGTCAGGTTTAGTATACATTGAAAAGTTGGCCAAACAATTATAAAACGACAAGATTTATGTTGTAACAATAAAGTTTAAAACATATATCCATCATTCATCATGTAGTGGTCTAGTTTGGGTATTATTTCAATTTAGTTTTTCTGGCGACATTAAACCATAAACGTTAAAAAACCATGTAGCCAGTTTGTCGACTATTTGTTAACATAAAAATGTGCTAATTGACAAAACAAATAAATGTTGTCAGTTATGCATAATAATGATAGGTTACGTGTGGTGTGGTCTTTAATTTTAGCAAAAATCGGACTGGTGCAGAGGTTAAAGCTTCGACACTTGGACTCCATAGGCTCGATGCAAAGCGAATTTTCGTCGTCGATTACGATCGGTGATGTTAATAAACACACTAATACCCTCTATTGGAGTGCAAAATTTCTGTACTTTCAATGTAAAACACTATTTACATTGAATCAGCACGGCTTTCTTAGAACACGATCTACGACAACCAATTTAACTGAATTTGCATCTCATACTTTGAACGTTAAGGGTGGAAGCGAAGTTGATGTTATTACGACGCACTTCAGCAAGGTATATGACATTTGGCTCTTGGTGTTGTTGCTTTGAGTAATTTTTATTAAACTTTGTATTACTTCACTTCTCGTCTAGTATCCTTTCGACAAACAACTTTTTGTTTTGTTTTTCATTTTAATTTAATTTAATAAATGTATTAAAAATAAGATCTATTCTGGAACATAATACATCGAAGGTCGCTCAATTCAATGGTACGAATTTTAGTAATTGGAAATATCGACTTGGTATTCTTTTGATCAATTGCGAGAGATCAATTGCTACATTGAAATATTAGGAAAGAGAAGAAGTCATGCATTTCGATTATCGTGCAAAGCATTCATGATAGTCAGCTTGAATATGTGAAGGACAAAACGATCGCAAAAGATATCTTTGATAATATATCTTCCGTGTTCGAGCACGAAAAAGCATTGCGAGACAAACTTTTATTACGAAAACAGCTGCTGACTATGAAAATGCGAGATGGGGATAATATTAGTGATCATTTTCTAAATTTTAACAAAAAAAAATCGTGATTTGAAATCAATTGATGCAACAATGGAAAATATCGACGTCATTTGCCATTTGTTGTTAACATTACCAAGACGCTACGATAACTTGGTTACTGCGATCGAAACAATAAATCCAAATGATTTAACAGTGGAATTTGTCAAGAGTCGTCTTTGATTGAGTCGTCTGATTGATGAACATGAGAAACGAAACAATGGCGGCTCGAGTGGTAAATCAAACGAATCATATGCAATGCACATACGAAATCCAAAGCTTGTGTGTTTTAAATGCGGTAAAAAAAGACACAAAAAGTCTATGTGTTTCTCCAAATCTTTTAAGAGTAAGGAAAAATTTAATGAACAATCGAGTAATAGAAAAGACCCAGCAGGAAACAAAACCTCAACGAAACAAGAAACGAATCTCATATGCGCAGTTGAGGTCCATGAAAAATTGGAAGAAGCGAATGCATGCAACCGAACTATGAGTTACGAAGAGTCAAATATAGAAGAGTGTACAAACAAAACGAGTGAAAGTATGGAACAAAATCGGGACGATGATTCAGCGTTGATTAAATTCATATTGGATTCTGGTGCTACGGAGCACATGGTAAACATCAAACATTATTTCAGCAAAATAACGAATATGAATGAACTAACAATCCAGGTAGCAAAGAAAAGTCAACAATTGAAATCGAAACAGCAAGGTAACATAAAAATTAAAACTCTTTTGAATGGTGAATTTAAAACGTCCCTTAAGCTAGCGGAACCCATATAGCAGAACATAACAAGATAGTACGGATAATTATAGGCTAATTATAGGCTAATTAAATGCCGCATTAAAAAATGTTGGGCTCCACCCCTTCCAACTAAAACGCGGGTTCTGCTAGCTTAAGAAAATGTTAGCAGAACCCATATCAAAAACTGATTTAAAAACAATTGGAAAATTAACGGTTAATTTAAGGCTAATTAAATGCCCTATTTAAATTTTTTTATTCTGCTCGATCTAGAAAATGCAAAAGGCTTTATCATTTCAAAGCTAGCAAAACCCAAATAGAAAATCGGACCAAAACCCAAATTAGAATGCAAAACAAGATCTATTGATAAACAAATAATTTTAGCCTCACTATGGGCTATTCAAATGCCCCATTAAAAAATGTTGGGCTCCACCCGTTTTTGACCACACTTCAGGTCATTTAATCTAAAGCCAGCAGAACCCAAATCGAAAATCGGACCAAAACTGAAATTAGAATGCAAAACAAGATCTATGGATAAGCGAATAATTTTAGGCTCACTATGGGCTATTCGACACATTCGGCCCTTCGACACATTCGGCCCTTCGACACATTCGGCCCTTCGACATTCGGCAGTTCGACACATTCGGCCCTTCGACATTCGGCAGTTCGACACATTCGGCCCTTCGACACATTCGGCCCTTCGACACATTCGGCCCTTCGACATTCGACACTTCGGCCCTTCGACACATTCGGCCATTTTAAATTCGGCCCTTTGATATCATACTGTATAATTTACGTGATGTAATTGGTTAAAACGTTGGGATGGAAAAATCCAGAGGCCCACATTCCTACCCTATTTACGATACGAACACGAAAGTACAAGATTACGATTCAAATTTAAATAGGAATCGTACGAATCTGATTCAATTCAAATATGAATCTTGTACATTCGTTTTCATATCGTATTCAGGAATAGAGCCCCAGCATTTTATTCCCATCCAACGGCACGCCATTGTTTGGTCAAAGAGAAGAAAAATGTTAATTTTTTAGGAATTATTTTTTTTTTAGGAAAAATCAACTGAACCGATTTAACTTTCTTTTAAATAGTTTCTATTGTATCTATATTTGTCAATGCGATGTTTATTCGATCGATTCTACTCGATTTAAGTTCAACAAATGATAAAAAATGATAAAAACAGTGTTTTTCGTCGAAATGAAAAGCAAAAAAAAAATAGATGTGGTTTTTCGGTCTTGATATGTTCGGCAAAGTTGTTGGTCTTGACCTGCGCAACAACTTTGCCGAAGAAAGCATAACGAAAATCTTAATGGTTTAAGAGCTATCAACGTGAAAATGAGGGTATATTTTGACTCAGAGCCAAAATATGTCGAAAGCGATATCTCAAAAATGGGGACTAACTTTAAAATGAGACTAGCACCGTTGAACTCAGCGTACTCGAATTAGGTTTACCCCCCGGGTGCCCAGCTTGTTACGTTTTTCAACTAGCACAGTGTTATTATTTGCATTGCTACCAACCGTAAACCAATAAACTTATTTTTTTTTTGTATACTTTTTTTTTATTTTAATAGACTTAAGGTGGATGAGAGTATTTAAAGGCGGATTCAGTGTTGCGCTCTTTCGCTCCTTCCTTCTTTTGAAATTTTTTTAAACCAATTTCATTGGTTAAAAATGATGTTTTTTTCTTATGAAATTTTTTCATCAACTCAAATTGGTTTGAAAAAAATTCAGAAGGAAGGAAGGAACGAAAGAACACAACACTGAATCCGCCTTTAAATATTCTTTCCAGAGTCCTTTATCATTCGCAAGATTTTTTTATTTTTGTATTTCTATTAAATTTATTTTAATTTTACTTTTACTTATTATTATTTGTTTTATTCTTTCTCTTTCCCTCCCACACATTCATATCTGCTTGCTTTAAGCAGACCAACGGTCGGTTTCTCCATTTTTGCGGCGGAGTATCATTCACCTAAACTTACGTACATATAGAATCTGCCATTTCATTTTCTTAATTATAGTTCTTTAAATTCATTTTTTTATTTCGGTTAATATTAGTTTATTTTTGTGATTTCTTTTTTACTTTAGTAGAATGATATCCTGTTTAAAATACCCCCGACTTTTTTTATTTTAATTTTTTCTAATTATTTAATCTTTGCCACCTGTTCTGAAGCTAAGTACTTCCATCTCTTGCGCAGTTCGCTTTTCACATCCTTACTTTACGCACTCGCATGCTAAACCGAGGACGTACGGCTATAAGTCCGATTTTATCACCATCTGCACGTTGCATAGCTCCATGCCAGCCTATACTGGCATGGAAGATGGGTCGGCCCATGAGTTTCGGACTTTCGGAGTCTAGTTGTTGTGTATAATTATCATTCAATTTAAACATGTAAATGGTTTTTTCTTATTTTTAATCCCTGAAATCTATTCTGGGGCTGAAGGTTCCCGTCCTACGTTATGCAATTACTACCAAATAGAAGACGTACGGCTATAGAACCGATTTAAAGTTTCATCTGCACATTGCATAACTCCATGCCAGCCTATAGTACTGGAAATGGAAGATGAAGTCGTAGTTGTGTCCGTTTTAATCACAAATCGTAATCTGTTGATCGAAATTTCCTTTTGCATCCGGCCCTTATCGGGATTCGAAACCGCTACCCTCCGATCCAAACGCCAAAGCTTTAAAAGCTGTCCCATTTGGTTGGTATGTATAATAATTGACGCAATTAGTTTACGTTAATTATATCTAAAAGGACTTCATCTGTTCACCCCTTCGATGATATGAGATTTTATGAAAATTATTAATATAGTCGTTTGGTCTTTAGTTTTTGTCTTTTTATCACTGACAATGAAAAAGTAAAAAAAAATTGTTGAACAAACAATTCCTAGTTGTTGCATGAAACTTCAATGAAAAATTGTGTTCTACAGAAATCAAAAATGACAAATGGTCGGTCCCTGAGTTCGGTCATATGAATAACAAGCAAGGACTTTTGACTTCTGTAAAAAAAAGACATTGAAGTTTCGTGCAACGACTGCTTCAGCCTTCGTTTGTTATTCATATGACCGAACCCAGGAGGAACCGACCATTTGCCATTTTCGTATTAAAGTTCTTGTCAAGGCATGGTAATTTTGACTTTTACAGAACAAAATATTTCATTGAAGTTTCGTGCAAAGTTACATTTTGAAATGGTGCATTTGGAGTTGGTTTTGATGGCAAGGATGATCCAAGCCAAGGAGTCAATATTAAGTACGCCTTTTAAAGTCAATATTTCGAGCATCAGATATTTCTTGGTTTTTTCGAGCTACACCAACCTTTTTATAATTTGAGATGATCTGCTGTATCTAAGCTGCCTTGCCTTTTGCTGCTGCAATAACTGCTCCATGTCTTATTTTTGAATGACTGGGCTGTTTCATGGTTGTTGTTTGACGTCGACTTTGGTTCGTTTGCGGGTTGTTGTTTGGCCGTTTTTGACTTTAAATTTCGATGTATGGGTTTGTTGGCTCTAAGTTTTGATAAATCTTGATCTCTAACTATGTTTTGCTAAGCCTAATTGGCAGCCTTTTTTGTGGTGGTGGCTCCAAGGACCATTGTAAAATCTCGACATCCCCGCTCGAATCCATAGGTCAGTGGTTCAAATTCAGCCCAAAGGACCAATGTAAATCTAGGGAATAGTGCGCTTACAACGGAAGGGAGCTGAACCTCTATTTTCCATATAAATCTATATGCAAACAAAACTAAGGTTGTTGGGCGTGTACATTTGTTCTGGTTTACTTTGAAAGTTTTTGCACTTTATATACAAATTTTAATGATCATAAATGTATTTTATAATTAAAATATATTTTCGTAATAAATATGTATATCTAAATAGAAAAAAAATATAATTCAACCGACTTAAAAGTAATTGTTGACTCAAAACACTTCAAGGTTCCTAGAATGTTAGGTGCCCAGGTCCCAGCCCTTTCCAGTGGCTGATGGCACTGGTGTAACAGACCTTGCTCCTTCCCGATCATTCGCAATTTCTGGTAACGTGATCATACCCGCCGAGATTAAAACAAGGCGTAGCGTTTTTTGCCCGCACAGGCCAATTTTGCTGACTTATAAAAAAAAAAAAAAAATATTTAAAATCATCTTATCCACGTTTGCCACGGTTTTTGTTTCTGGATTCTTCTGGACTTACTTACATTCAGCCTGTTTTAGCATAGAGGCTATATTCTCCTAACTCAAATTCATATTAGTGGCGACATCTAATAATCGGGCCATGGGCTTATCAAACAAATTCACATGAGAACAAGATTCATGTGCCCTGCAAAGTGTATTGACAAGGAGGAATATAAGCTTTTATTTGGCACAGATCATGCTACTTAAAAGGCTGGTATTCATTTATTTATTTAACCAACAGTATTAATTTACATCTGGTATTTAAAATTAGGTTTATTAATATAAATCAAATTTGAATAAAAAAAATGTTTAGAACTCTTTTAAATTCATCTCTGGACAAATTAAAATCGAACACGGTAGCTACATTATTAAATACACGGCTAGAATTACAAACCGGGTTCGACATACCAAAATTAGACCCATGGAAGTGTAGATCAATCACTAAGCCTCGGTGTCTGAGTGAACTCACTGGGGCAGGTATTGAAAACAAGGACAGTAGGACCATTATAAAGTCGCGCACAAACATTACGCAAGAAACTTGTCTTCGAACGAACAATGGTTCAATATTCATTAACAAACAACGGCCTAGATACGGCGGATGCACATACTTAGGAGCGTTTACCTCTCGAGGAAGTCACCTTAAGGCAAACTACATAAACCGCTTCTGGATTGATTCTATACGGTTAGAGGAATTGTTATAATACGGATTCCAGACAATTGACGCATACTCCAAGTGCGATCGAACAAATGAAGTGAAGACCACTTTTAGAGTATATGGATCATGAAAATCTTTGGAGAAACGGATAAAACCCCTAACATTGATTGAGCCTTATTAATACATCTGTCAATATGGCTCGCTCTATCATAAGAATAATATTTAAGAATAAACTATTATCAGGTCCATAACGTCTTCTAGAAAAGTTGATAACTTTACATTTAGAAACGTTCAGGCAAAGCTTACTCAAGCTACACCAGTCGCAGAAAACGTTTAATTCCTGTTGTAGATTTAGCATGATCGCGCTTATTTCTAATCTTACAAAAGATTTTTACATCATCAGAAACTTACAATGTTTGAAGCACCGCTTCACATCATCTATGAATGCAATAAATAATAAAGGTCCAATATGGCTACCTTGTGGGACGCCAGATAAAACATTTATGTCTCTAGATAAAATATTATTTATAAAAACTTTTTGAGTTCTGTTCGTCAAATATGAAAAGATCCACTTTAAAGGAAGGGTATCACAATTGTTGAGCTGTTCCAGTTTCTTTACCAATAAAACATGATCAATTTTATCGAAAGCTTTGCTAAAATCAGTAAACACTACCTCAACACCATCACCACCTTCTAATGGTAACGTCAAACAATTTGTAAACAAAGCAACATTTGTCACAGGTGACGGTCCGGGGTAAAACCCATGCTGGTTTACTGAGATGGAATTTTTAGTTAAGAAAAAGATGCGGTCCTTGACCATTCAAATAATTTAGGAATAGCCGATAAGATAGAAATACCGCGGTAATTTTCGATATCCGTTCTCCGTCCACTCTTGAAAACTGGTTTAATGAAACTGGATTTCCAAATTGAAGGAAAAACTCCGCTCTTCAAACTAAAATTGAAGATGTCCGTCAGCGGCTGAGCCAACACCGAAGCACACTTCTTCAACACAAGCGGGTGAATTTTGCCCGGGCCACAACTCATATTCACATTTACATTCAACAGAGCGTGCAGAACGTCATCTGTAGTAAACTGAAATAAAATGTTTGGATTATTACTAAAAACAAGTTCGTCATTCCCTCTCGAAGACGGGACAAAAACATTTTCAAAAAATGCTGCAAACATGTCAGTGATGCTTTGTGGGTCACTAGCAAGCAGTCAAAGAATTGAAAGACATTTGCGAGGGTATACCTCTACAATTCCGTTTCGAATCAACATAACTCCAGAAACATTTAGGGTTGTTTCTAATATTCGACTCGATCTCGACAATATATAAATTATACAAGAAACGATTTAAAATTTTAAATTGACATCTGAGAGCGCTAAATATTTCATAATTTATGACCGAAGGGTTTAATTTATATTTTTATGAGCTTTAGATTTCCGATTTTTTAATCCCGAGAGGCGACTATTAAACCATGGCTCGCGCATCGACGAAACTACAGGTGAACGGGGAATAAATTGTTCAATTGCCAAGTTCATTATTTTATAAAACTGATCAATACAAGCGTCTAAACTGCGCGTTATATGTTGATCCCAATTAATATTGTCCAGAAACTCATTTAAAGCATTATAATTTCCCTTTTTAAAGTTGAAAGACTCACTAGAATTAAAATTTACGTTAACATTAACACAATTTTAAAATATTAATTGGATATATAGTGGTATGTGAAAAATACTTGAAGAACCGCCGAGATCATTACAAGCAATGACTGTGCCGTGTACTTCTACTGCAATGAACACCAGATCGAGGATATTGCTGCACTGGTTCACAATGTTATTAACCTGTCTTAGCCCGAGTGAACAAATTGAGTCCATCACCAGATCTGAAGTTAGATCACCATTGAATGGCAGAAGTTCATCATCAGCAATAAGCCATTTTATTTTCGGTAAGTTAAGATCTCCCAAAATTATCTGTAACTGCTAGTTGGTTTGAGAAAAATAAAGACAGCTCACCAAAAAGCAACTGTAGATCGAGGATGACAAAAAAAGCGCGCAAAACGGTAAACTTGAAACGATGCTGCAGGAACACTAACTAATAAAGACTACATAGCTAATTATATTATTATATATTCTGAATTCCAGATAAAATTTAAGATAATTAAATTCTATACTATAAAAGGAGTTCCACAGATAAAATTCTATTTTTTTTTTGTTTATTAAATGCTTTTCCGAAAACGGTTCGTATTAGACTTCAACCATTGCCAACGGTTTTCGAATCGCACGCTACAATTTTGTGAACAGTTTATTTTAATGCATGCCCCGTAGACATTTAATTTCGCCATAATTTTAAATCGTATAAAATACTGTTTTAAGAAACCCATAGCACCGTTGGTAGCTTATATATAGGGAGTCCCAGAATTGGACGATCAAACGAAAAAGGGCGATAAGGGAGCTAATTTCCAACAAAAACAGCCGAGTAAAGTTTTTTCGAATTGTTGATGGCGTAAAAATTATTCCACTTTTAGTGTTTTTTAGTAAAATCGCAAGCGCACCCACCAAAAGATTTATTTAAAAAAAACATCAAGAGTTCCTTTGTACTATCTAAAAAAATAGTTAAAAAATGAGTTTATGGAAAGGCACCATACTTTTCTAGATCATATCAAAAAATAATGTCGATTTCACTATTCTGGGGCACCCTGTATAGTGTCAACATTATTCGTATGCTAAATTACTCATGAATTCTATCAAACTCCGAACAAATCAGATTTTCATTTTCAATTTATATAAACACCCTCCTTATCGTACCATAAATCCAATACCTAGTATCGTTTTACACATCCATTCCACAGTACAACTTTTCGCTTTTGTAATAAAGTATGCGAAAGGAAAAGAAACGCTTTCATATGAAAGCTCTTTAAAGATATTAAAAAAAATTTAGGTTTTTTATATTTTTAAAATTGAAAAATAAAAAAAAATGAAATCGCAAATTGTTAAGGAATCATAATCATAAAACAGTACTCAGGATAATCCCAACAAAAAAGGATATATAATTTGGTTTAAAGATAAAAAAATGATAACCGAAAGTAAATTAATTATGTATAAAAAAAACACGAATTCTTTCGACTTTATATAGATAAGAATGCGCATAATCTTTGTTCAAACAAAATATTTTCTCTGCCTGTTGTATAATCACGTCAATGACACGCAGATTGTGTATAAACCCGAGTACATTTGATTTTGATATTTACTGGGACATACAAAAATTGTCTTTCACGTGGAAATCTACACCACTTGATTGTCCTCGTCGCCATCCTCATCATCGTCATCATTAAATATCAAAAAAAAATTTACGTTTCTCCTTAATATTGTTGTGGCTTAAGTAAACTTCAGCTTTATTAAATTTAAAAGAAGAACGAATATCGTTTTATTATTAATATATAAAATATTCCCTCGGAAACTTTGCCTTAGGTATTTCTGTGTTTTTGTCTTAAAATATAAAAATAAAAAATTCCTGTAAAATCATGAAAATAACCTAAGTCGAGGGTCGAATGTATAAAATGACGACCAACAAAAAATCAAAATGGGTGGTGTGGAATGTAGAAAGAAGTAATGATCGATACCGTTTCTTCTGTTATAAAATGTTATCTTTAAAAAGTAATATTTAAAGCTAGGAATGTTTACGCACAGTAAACTCGTAGCCTAGAAATTGTACGACATAATATACGAGTACAAACATCAAAGACATTTTGCCTGGCACGTAAATATTTATTGGGTATTTTTATTACTTCATTACTGATAACAAATTTCACATTTTGTCAACATCATCGATTTGTATTTGTCATAACGCATAACTGGACAAACGTGCGTCTAATATTTTACGCTTCAAGAAAATGTTCAATGTTTAAAATGTAAACTTAAAATCTCCTATCGGAGTACAAAAGTTATGGGTCGACTGATCTTCCATATCTCCCCAGTATGACATGGAGCTATGCAATATGCAGATGGTGATAAAATCCGACCTATGGCCTTACGTCTTCGAACTGGCTGGCAACGACGTAAAAATAAGGACGGAAAAAAGTAAACTGTGGAAGAGTTGGAAGAGCCTTGGCCCCAAAACAGATTGCAAGGATAATAAAAAAAAAAAAATTGATCCTGTAAATTTTTGAAATTCGCAATTCGGTCACATTTAATTTGTTTTCATATTGAAAGCTCCCAAAGTCATAACAGCACTGATCCAATAATATCTATTTTAATACCGCACATTGAAGAATTCTTTACCGGCTGATTACTGAAAAAAAAACGATTTACCACACTACCATACAAAAAAAATTTCTTCTTCTTCATCGTGACCAAGAAAGAAATCTGTGCCAATTATCGACAATCGATAATTATTTTGTGTTACAGCAACAGATCGATCGATAAGAATTACAGTACAGAGAGAAAATATTGTACCATTGTGATAAAGCGCAAACTGTGCGCTCTGACAAATCGTGAGGACGTCAAAAACCCTGAAAAATCCAAGCCGGGGGGCAGGAAATATGTTACGAAATATGATACCTAATACATTAATCCTATTTCGTTATGTCACCTTTTCACGTTCCAATATCGTTCGAAGCTCCTATTTCATAGATGGTATAGATTTTGCGGATAGTTTTGCAACTTATCGCGCACATAACTTCAAAAAGACCGCACAAAAGCAGATTGACGCACAACAAACTCTTGATTGGTACTGCGTAAATTATAGTGCTTCGCGGAACGGTCAATTTGTAGATGATGTTTGATTTCATCAAGAATTTATTTTAACCTGGCAGATTTTTCACATGCTGACCGAATACAAGATCGTAAGGGAAGAATTGAGTTGGCTCGTGGCCAACATGCCGATATCTTGAATATGTAAATCTTACAAGATTTCCCCTTCGACCTACTCTTTTGGATGCTTTGCTCTGCGGTCCGTATAATGGCGTATGCAAATATGTTCAATTTCGTATTTCCGTAACAAATCATGAAAAGGCTTGAGATAAATTATTTACCATCGTCGTAAAAGAACCAATGAAGATAGCTGAGAATCTACGATAATCATGATGGTACCATCAAATTAATATATAGCCAAGACGTTCGGAAATAAATTGATGACCCGTTTTAGGCTTCGTATTATAATTTATTTGGCCACTTTACAAAAACGACAATCTACCAATAAAACTGTTCGCGAATACGAGATAAAAATTAGGTATGGACAGGCGCGTTATCCTGTTGAAAAAGCCATTGTATCGGTCCAAAAATGGTATCGATCTTCGGACGAGCACTTTCCAATACGGTTTTGTATGACTCTACTTTCATTGCACCATTTATAAATTGTAATCCGATCATACGTAAAAATTACTTTTCGCTACTTTTCAACCAACTCATCACTTCTTTTGCAAATATTAAATGACGTTCTCGATGATTGCCATTTAAGGGTGGTTTGTTAATCATTGTTCGCCTACTTAGGTAAGGGCATTGTTTGATGACCCTTAGAACCGTCCAAATGCTGCCGGAATAACCTACTTTACTTAAAAAGGGAACAATATTAATGGCTTAACTCGAACGACCTCAAAATAAAACTGGACCTATTCTAATGACGCTTTTTTAACTGAATTTTTTTTTTAATCTAAAACAAACGCTAACGGGTCTCTCAAAATACCAGATTTAGTTCTTAAACTACGTAACCACGATACTCTTTGATTTGGCAATTGAAAAAACCGTTTCTAAATATCACCGTTTTTTAGAAAATTGAAAAAATTTGGTGAACCTATTCATACGATTGGGAGTGTACTTACACGGATCAAAGTTCGTATACCTTGCTTGTACTGTAGCAAAACAGGCGAAACTGAAGAGTATATCAACCAACGCATCAACAAAGCAAGAAATAGCGTCCGTTCTATCACGAATTACAAGCTACGCATATTCAATGCCTGTTTGAAATCAGTACTTATACTAGTGTATGAATGTGAAACATGGAAACAGGCGCAGAGAATCCTAGAAGACTCTAGATGTTTGTGAATAAATGCCTTAGGCGTTTAATAATCTGCCCAAACACGATCACAAATGAAGAACTTCAGCAACGGACCAGACAAACCAAAAAGCTAGAGCAGGAGAGAGAGAAAGAGAGCGACCTTTACTTTTTTTTAGAGTAGGAGCTGTTTGCAGCTGCAAAGAAAATACTATCTGACGTCAATTTCACCAACCGTTTACTTCAGTGCATTACTTCCATAGGTTTATGGGAATTGGTATATGGTCGAGGGTCTCGATATAGTAAACCTAAGTCTCACATCTAGAATGTCACTTTAGCTCTTCTTTAGAAGCATTATTTAATTTTGTTGGACTCTAATAACTGCCCAAACATGATCACAAATGAAGAACTTCAGCGACGGACCAGACAAACCAGAAAGCTAGAGCGAAAGAGAGAAACTGGACACCCGAGAAAACTTTTTATTTGTTTTTCGGTTTTTGGTATCGGAAAGTCTTCGGATCCAGTTAGATGTAACAATGTGTCCTAAGAAGGTATTTTCCTTGTGAAGGAATTCACTTTTATCTAATTGCACTTTCAAATTACCGATTTTTAATTTGGTGAAAATTTTGGTTAAATTTTCAATTTGTTCTTGTAGGGAAGTGGAAAAGATTATGGTATCGTCCGTGTAGCATCGACATATCTTTCCTTAAACCTCGCCCAAGACGTTGCCCATCACTCTCTGGAAGTGTTGGCGCGTTTTTTGAACCAAATGGCACACGAATATATTAGTAGTGATATATTTACGATTTACCTCGATTTCGTGAAATCATGAAGCTAAGTAATCTTTCCAATATAGGGGATATTCTGTTTTACGTTTTGCTCACCTATGCTGCATCGCGTAAATGTCGAGTAGTTTTGAGAGCGAGACCGATAATGTGCACCTTGTGCGTGTGTGCGACCTGCAAAAATATAGAAGAATATGTTTTTGGTACGTTTTCGTTTTGGCGTATGAATTGACGTGCGGTGTAAAGGGGTAGGCGAGTGACGCGCTCGGTAACAATGAAATTATTATTCGCTAATTATGCGTCCGACCTCATGTGTTAATAATTATCATTTTGATAATAATATGCTAAAAACTTAAATTAATAAAAAAAATTGTATTGTATTATCACATTTTAAGAAATCCAATAAATAAAAATTATGCAATATTGTTACGATTTTGCCTTGTCACTCAAGGTTCGAATCACCGGATTGTGAATAAATACAGCTGCTTCAAATTTGAACTCACACAATTTTATTTACACATTACAATAATTATATAACACAAAATTGGGTTGGGCTCGATTTCCCGAATTTCAAAATTCCGAAATCAAAATCTCGAAATAAAAATCCCGACTTTCAAAATCCCGATGCTCAAAAACCCGAATTTAACAATCCCGACTCTCAAAATCCTGACTTTCAAAATCCCGACTTTCAAAATCCCGATTTTCATAATCCCGATTTTCAAAATCCTGATTTTCAAAATCCCGATTTTCAAAAGCCCGAATTGTAGAGGCTAACGGCTTTGATAACTCTCACGGGCACGCGGGAGGTCGCTGCGCTCCCCCCTTTCGCCCCCCCCCCCTCTTGCTAATTCGGGATTTTGTGATTCGGGATTTTGAGCCGATCCCTATATAATCCGCTCCTACGTGCGGCACGCAGTGCGACATGTTTGCTGATCCCGGCTCCTACGACCCCCGAAGTAAATTTCCAAAAGCCCCTCGGAGGGCTAAGCGGGGGGGAGCGCAGCGACCTCCCGCGTGCCCGTGAGAGTTATCAAAGCCGTTAGCCTCTACAATTCGGGATTTTGAAAATCGGGATTTTGAAAATCAGGATTTTGAAAATCGGGATTATGAAAATCGGGATTTTGAAAGTCGGGATTTTGAAAGTCGGGATTTTGAGAGTCGGGATTGTTAAATTCGGGTTTTTGAGCATCGGGATTTTGAAAGTCGGGATTTTGATTTCGGGATTTTGATTTCGGGATTTTGAAATTCGGGAAATCAAGCCCAACCCGATTATATAGAATTTATTAATGACACCAAAAAACAAAATTTAATATTTTTAAAAAATCCCGAATTTTTTCGGGATTTTTAAAATTTCAGCAAAGTCGGGATTTTGAAAATTGGGATTTTGAAAATCGGGATTTGAAAAGTCGGGATTTTGAAAGTCGGGATTTTTAAAGTCGGGATTTCGAGAGTCGGGATTGATAAATTCGGGATTTTGAAAATCGGAATTTTTTTTTGTCGGGATTTTGCTAATTCGGGATTTTGTGATTCGGGATTTTGAGCCGATCCCCACAAAATTAACAATTAATTATTACAATAATAACACACTTTTTAATAATCACTTTAATAATCACTTTAATAATCTTTCTATTTAACCTTCACTGTATCACGTTTAAAATAAGACTCAGCATTCCACGTCAATGTACGCCTTTATATACCAAAATATTTGTTTCTAGAATAATCCCAAATGCGCATCGAGCAAATATGTTAGTATAGAAATGACGCCTAAATGTTAAGTATAAATCATAAATGCAATTGAACAATTAATGAAATTAACTTATTCTATTCTAATCTAGATGTCACCGGAACAATATGAAATACAAATGTTGATTTACGGGCGATATGATTAACAGTGAAAACACCGCAATTCATGCGGGTACCGCATTTAAATAAAGTGTGTCACTTACATATACGGGTGGCTGGCTCGCAGTTACGCATTTTTTTCACCAGTGGACGCATCACTTTTTACGATTAAATAGGTACGGCCAACCGGCCATTTGTGATTTTATCGGTGAAACACCGCAATATACGGGTGGTCGTTGAGGATATTCATATTATTACGTTCAAGGTTACGCATGTGAAGATACTGCTGACGTTTTACTAGTAAATAAATTAGCAAAAACTTCACATGTTTATATAGCAGTGTGAAGTTTTTACTAAATCTATACTAAACATTTATATGTGTTGGTGCATATAAAAATGATACCTGTATAAAGCGGAAATTAACGTAAATTTAAATTTATTAACAATATTTTGGCAAAAACCGAAAGAAATTATAATATATTTTTACCATTTCATTAATCAATATTCTCTAATGAAAATATTGCAGTTAATAAAAGTTTAAAAAAATAAGTAAAAAATCGGTATCCGAGGCAGATTAGTAACAAACACTACACACTAAACTTCTGTATGAGGTGTTAGTTGAGGGTCATTTCAGTTAGAAAATATATTCAGTTGCTCTCCATCCAAGGGAGGGGACAGTTAATAAAATATTGTATTATTACCAAATATAATAAAAATTCTCAGACTAACTGAGATATCCCTAGAGATCTTAACACATCTCCAGGTATTCAGTGGCCCATTGCCTAGATAGGAAGAATCTTAATATATTATTTAACTGAAATGGTCCCCAACTAACACCCCATATAAATGAGGTAGTGTTTAGATCTCTAGGGATATCTCAGTTAGCCGGAACATATTTATTATATTTGGTCATAATAAAAAAAAATATTAACTAGTCCCTCCCCTGGATTTGGAGCATCTGAATATAGTTTCTAACTAAAATGGTCCCCAACTAACTCCCCATATACCTGAGGTTGTGTTTAGATCTCTAGGGATATCCCAGTTAGCCTGAAATTTTTATTATATTTGGTCATAATACTAAATTTTATTAACTGGCCCCTCCCCTGGATGAGGAGCATCTGAATATATTTTCTAACTGAAATGGTCCCCAACTAACACCCCATATACCTGAAGTTGTGTTAAGATCTCTAGAGATATCTCAGTTAGCCTGAAATTTTTATTTTATTTGGTCATAATACTAAATTTTATTAACTGTCCCCTGCCCTGGATGGAGAGCATTTGAATATATTTTCTTGCTAAAATGGTCCCCAACTTACACCCCATATACCTGAAGTTGTGTTAAGATCTCTAGGGATATCTCAGTTAGCCTGAAATTTTTTATTATATTTGGTCATAATACTAAATTTTATTAAGTGGCCCCTCTTCTGGGTGGGGATCATCTGAATATATTTTCTTACTGAAATGGTCCCCAACTAACACTCCATATACCTGAAGTTGTGTTTATATCTCTAGGAATATCTCAGTTAGCCTGAAACTTTTATTATATTTGGTCATAATACTAAATTTTATTAACTGGCCCCTCCCCTGGATGAGGAGCATCTGAATATATTTTCTTATTGAAATGGTTCCCAACTAACATCCCATATACCTGAGGTTGTGTTTAGATCTCTAGAGATATCTCAGTTAGCCTGAAATTTTTATTATATTTGGTCGTAATACTAAATTTTATTAACTGGCCCCTCCCCTGGATGGAGAGCATCTGAATATATTTTCTAACTGAAATGGTCCCCAACTAACACCCCATATACCTGAAGTTGTGTTTAGATCTCTAGGGATATCTCAGTTAGCCTGAATTTTTTATTATATTTGGTCATAATACTAAATTTTATTAACTGGCCCCTCCCCTGGATGGAGAGCATTTGAATATATTTTCTTGCTGAAATGGTCCCCAACTAACTTCACATATACCTGAAGTTGTGTTTAGATCTCTAGGGATATCTCAGTTAGCCTGAAATTTTTATTATATTTGGTCATAATACTAAATTTTATTAACTGGCCCCTCCCCTGGATGAGGAGCATCTGAATATATTTTCTTATTGAAATGGTTCCCAACTAACATCCCATATACCTGAGGTTGTGTTTAGATCTCTAGAGATATCTCAGTTAGCCTGAATTTTTTATTATATTTGGTCATAATACTAAATTTTATTAACTGGCCCCTGGATGGAGAGCATTTGAATATATTTTCTTGCCGAAATGGTCCCCAACTAACTTCACATATACCTGAAGTTGTGTTAAGATCTCTAGGGATATCTCAGTTAGCCTGAAATTTTTATTATATTTGGTCATAATACTAAATTTTATTAGCTGGCCCCTCCCCTGGATGAGGAGCATCTGAATATATTTTCTAACTGAAATAATCCCCAACTAACATCCCATATACCTGAGGTTGTGTTTAGATCTCTAGGGATATTTCAGGTAGCCTGAAATTTTTATTATATTTGGTCATAATACTAAATTTTATTAACTGGCCCCTCCCCTGAATGGAGAGCATTTGAATATAGTTTCTAACTTATATGGTCCCCAACTACCACCCCATATACCTGAAGTTGTGTTTAGATCTCTAGGGATATCTCAGTTAGCCTGAATTTTTTATTATATTTGGTCATAATACTAAATTTTATTAACTGGCCCCTCCCCTGGATGGAGAGCATTTGAATATATTTTCTTGCTGAAATGGTCCCCAACTAACTTCACATATACCTGAAGTTGTGTTTAGATCTCTAGGAATATCTCAGTTAGCCTGAAATTTTTATTATATTTGGTCATAATACTAAATTTTATTAACTGGCCCCTCCCCTGGATGAGGAGCATCTGAATATATTTTCTAACTGAAATAATCCCCAACTAACATCCCATATACCTGAAGTTGTGTTTAGATCTCTAGGGATATCTCAGTTAGCCGGAACATATTTATTATATTTGGTCATAATAAAAAAAAATATTAACTAGTCCCTCCCCTGGATTTGGAGCATCTGAATATAGTTTCTAACTAAAATGGTCCCCAACTAACTCCCCATATACCTGAGGTTGTGTTTAGATCTCTAGGGATATCCCAGTTAGCCTGAAATTTTTATTATATTTGGTCATAATACTAAATTTTATTAACTGGCCCCTCCCCTGGATGAGGAGCATCTGAATATATTTTCTAACTGAAATGGTCCCCAACTAACACCCCATATACCTGAAGTTGTGTTAAGATCTCTAGAGATATCTCAGTTAGCCTGAAATTTTTATTAAATTTGGTCATAATACTAAATTTTATTAACTGTCCCCTGCCCTGGATGGAGAGCATTTGAATATATTTTCTTGCTAAAATGGTCCCCAACTAACACCCCATATACCTGAAGTTGTGTTAAGATCTCTAGGGATATCTCAGTTAGCCTGAAATTTTTTATTATATTTGGTCATAATACTAAATTTTATTAAGTGGCCCCTCTTCTGGGTGGGGATCATCTGAATATATTTTCTTACTGAAATGGTCCCCAACTAACACTCCATATACCTGAAGTTGTGTTTATATCTCTAGGAATATCTCAGTTAGCCTGAAACTTTTATTATATTTGGTCATAATACTAAATTTTATTAACTGGCCCCTCCCCTGGATGAGGAGCATCTGAATATATTTTCTTATTGAAATGGTTCCCAACTAACATCCCATATACCTGAAGTTGTGTTTAAATCTCTAGAGATATCTCAGTTAGCCTGAATTTTTTATTATATTTGGTCGTAATACTAAATTTTATTAACTGGCCCCTCCCCTGGATGGAGAGCATCTGAATATATTTTCTAACTGAAATGGTTCCCAACTAACATCCCATATACCTGAGGTTGTGTTTAGATCTCTAGAGATATCTCAGTTAGCCTGAAATTTTTATTATATTTGGTCGTAATACTAAATTTTATTAACTGGCCCCTCCCCTGGATGGAGAGCATCTGAATATATTTTCTTACTGAAATGGTCCCCAACTAACACCCCATATACCTGAAGTTGTGTTTAGATCTCTAGGGATATCTCAGTTAGCCTGAATTTTTTATTATATTTGGTCATAATACTAAATTTTATTAACGGGCCCCTCCCCTGGATGGAGAGCATTTGAATATATTTTCTTGCTGAAATGGTCCCCAACTAACTTCACATATACCTGAAGTTGTGTTTAGATCTCTAGGGATATCTCAGTTAGCCTGAAATTTTTATTATATTTGGTCATAATACTAAATTTTATTAACTGGCCCCTCCCCTGGATGAGGAGCATCTGAATATATTTTCTTATTGAAATGGTTCCCAACTAACATCCCATATACCTGAGGTTGTGTTTAGATCTCTAGAGATATCTCAGTTAGCCTGAATTTTTTATTATATTTGGTCATAATACTAAATTTTATTAACTGGCCCCTGGATGGAGAGCATTTGAATATATTTTCTTGCCGAAATGGTCCCCAACTAACTTCACATATACCTGAAGTTGTGTTTAGATCTCTAGGGATATCTCAGTTAGCCTGAAATGTTTATTATATTTGGTCATAATACTAAATTTTATTAGCTGGCCCCTCCCCTGGATGAGGAGCATCTGAATATATTTTCTAACTGATATAATCCCCAACTAACATCCCATATACCTGAGGTTGTGTTTAGATCTCTAGGGATATTTCAGGTAGCCTGAAATTTTTATTATATTTGGTCATAATACTAAATTTTATTAACTGGCCCCTCCCCTGAATGGAGAGCATTTGAATATAGTTTCTAACTTATATGGTCCCCAACTAACACCCCATATACCTGAAGTTGTGTTTAGATCTCTAGGGATATCTCAGTTAGCCTGAATTTTTTATTATATTTGGTCATAATACTAAATTTTATTAACTGGCCCCTTCCCTGGATGGAGAGCATTTGAATATATTTTCTTGCTGAAATGGTCCCCAACTAATTCCATATATACCTGAAGTTGTGTTTAGATCTCTAGGGATATCCCAGTTAGCCTGAATTTTTTATTATATTTGGTCATAATACTAAATTTTATTAGCTGGCCCCTCCCCTTGGATGAGGAGCATCTGAATATATTTTCTTACTGAAATGGTCCCCAACTAACACCCTATATACCAGAAGTTGTGTTTAGATCTCTAGGAATATCTCAGTTAGCCGGAAATTTTTATTTTATTTGGTCATAATACTAAATTTTATTAACTGGCCCCTCCCCTGAATGAAGAGCATTTGAATATAGTTTCTAACTTATATTGTCCCCAACTAACTCCCCATATTCTTGAAGTTGTGTTTAGATCTCTAGGGATATCCCAGTTAGCCCTGAAATTTTTATTATATTTGGTCATAATACTAAATTTTATTAACTGGCCCCTCCCCTGGATGGAGAGCATCTGAATATATTTTCTTACTGAAATTGTCCCCAACTAACATCCCATATACCTGAAGTTGTGTTTAGATCTCTAGGAATATCTCAGTTAGCCTGAAACTTTTACTATATTTGGTTATAATACTAAATTTTATTAACTGGCCCCTCCCTTGGATGGGGAGCATCTGAATTTATTTTCTTACTGAAATGGTCCCAACTAGCTCCCCATATACCTGAGGTTGTCTTTAGATCTCTAGGGATACTTTATTTTCAAGAATTCTTAATAAATATTTTTATCTACTGTACTGTATAATTTGTTGTTTAGAATTATGAATACGACTTATTTTTACTGTCTGAATATGAGCAAGTTTTCCTTATCATTTATCATAACAAGATACAATACAAATACATCTGCCGTCCTAAAGAAAAAAGTCACAAATGCCAATTAAAAATTAGTTAGAGGCATATTTGAATTCAGCGAACGAATACCTACTTATCTGCTTAATTGAAAATTCACACAAATTGACGGCATTGAATGTGGCTGATGATAATGAGACCTTTCAATCAAGCAGATAAATAGGTATTCGTTCACTGAATCCAAATATGCCTCTAACTAATTTTTAAATTTTTGGCGTTTGTGACTTTTTTCTTTAGGACGGTTGCATAACAAGAAGAATTTTTTCATTCCCTGAATTAAGGCAAAATGGTACAGTAAGTTTGATAATTAGTAGTGTAATGTTGATTTTTTGAGAATTTTAAATATGATTTTGAGTAGTGAAACTAAACATTCATGTAACTTATTGAGTTAACGTAGTTTTATATTATTTAATTATTTTTAATAGGATTTAATAATTACGTGAAAGAAAATTCTAATTTTCGATACATTTCCGTCTTACCCAGGTAATATCACTAACAGAAACACAATTAATGAGATTAGCAAAAGTTTAGCATTTTCTTCACACTAGTGTCAAGGTTGCCGCCTTGTGTGACAACGAATAATTCGATTAATTTTATCGGTAATTTGGGACACCGCTACGGTTAACGGTGGGAAGACGCCCAACGTTAATTTTTGATTAATGGCGGGAAAACACTCATCATTCTTCGGGTTTGGCGAGACAGCGCCCATCATTATACGTGTTTTCGCGAGGCAGCGCCCAACATTCTACGGTTGTTGCCTCGCAGAACTTTGCCTTGCCTAATATTTACGATTAACGGCGGGAAGACGAACAACACATTTCCGGTTAAGGGTGGCTAACAACGTGGCCATCCACATTGTGGTTAACGGCGCGAAGACGCCCAACATTCATTTTGGATTAACGGTGAAAAGGCACCGCAACCTATTTCGGCGGGACCGACAAAATTTTACAAAACAATTTTCTATTTGAATAAAACACAACACTGCGTATGATTCCAGGCATTCGGTTTTATTTTTTTTTTTGTCATCACTTTATTTTTTTGTTCCGATACTAACCTGGTTATTTTATCTATGAACGATGAAGTTCTAAATTTTTTTCGGTATGTTGAGAGTGGGATTCTGGGATTGTCGCTCCTCATCATGCCCTTGGCAGGACATCCTCAGGGTAGGAGTGGCAAGTCGAGCATATGTGTCGTCCATTGGGCGACGATCGTAAAATCTACTCGGTCTCTCCGTGACACTCCGGCAGTCTCAAGCTGTCGGAGTGTGAATTGTGGAAGATCCCCTAGAGAGATCTCCGAGTGAAGAGAGGCTTTGTCTGTTGGAGAAACGTCCCGACCCTATTATGCTACTTAGTTGTAGCTGGGCATCGGCCTTTAGGGGTCGATGGGTTATTCGAGGAGTTTCATCCTCAATTTCTATTTCTTGAATATAATGTTCTTGTTGAATTTATTTTTCATGATGTTGAGCATATCCAACCACCTTTGTTCATGTTCGTATTCATATGAATGTTCAGGATGTATATCGTTTCCCATATCATCACTGTCACGTTAATGATTAAAATATTCCTGTTGTTGATAAATTGATTTTCCATCAATGTTAAACAATTCTTTATGTTGATATTTTGGAGGTCCAGTTTGTATAAAATTATGTCTAATCATTTGATTTGGATGACCTTGTGGTTTCTGATAATTGGGGTTTCGAAAAACTGTTGGTTGTTTAAATGGATCAGGGGTTAGGGATTGATTAATTTGTAAAAGGGCGGTGGTTATAATACTTCTGGGATCTGTCCTAAAGCAGTATTATTTGCTAACCAAGAATTTAAGGGGTTCACAATGCTTATTTAATATCGATTTCAAAATGGAAAGTTTTAGAGGAATTTGATCGGAACGATGATCTGATATGCCTTCATTATAATTCGATTGATGATTGTCGGTTTCTTCCTTAGCCTATTTTTCTTATTTATAATATTTCACTTTTTTTATTTTATTGTTCACTGTGCTGGTACATCCAGTACGTCTTAATATTCTTATAATTTGCTTAATTTCTGGTAAAGATAGTTTAATTTATGAATAATTTGTTAGTAATTCAAATTATTAAAAACTACGTGTTACCTTCAGCCGCCCTTGCCTTAAGGCACATTAGCTATTTAAAGTGGCCTTCTAGTGGGGGCTGATAGTTGACAATTTATCGTCCGGTGCTAATAGGTTTCAGCCCGGCACAACGAGCAAAATAGAAACGCATTCCCGCACGGAATGATAGGAAAGATAATATCGGTAATAGTGCAAACAAATAATGTGAAAGTGTAAAGACTATTTCGTATTAAGTCACCAAATTTATTGTAAATTAATTGATCAACTCATATTTAAGGCGTTAAACGTTTTTTTTCTACCTTAACAATCTAAGAAAAACTGAATAATGCCAAAATGTATACAATGACGAAATTTTAATCACTTAATGCGCCGTTTCACTGCTTACCCAAGAACTGGTCTAATTTAAAAGAACAAAAAATGTCCATAACAATCAACCAGCGAACGTAATTTTAATATAAAAAATGAAAAAGGTTTTAATAATTTTGGTCCCCTTTACAAACCATAGAAAGTTACCCAATTTTATCGTTACATATTTTGTTGTTAGGCCCTTTTTACATCTTTCATTTGTGTATAGAATGTGTGCTTGTTGATACGAGTGTCAAAGTAAAGTCATATTATGTATTAGTATTTGAAAACAAAAAGAAAATGAAAATTTGCCCTTTTTTGACATTTCAACTAAAGATGGTTTTTTTTTTGTTATACGTACAACTGGAGAAGAAAAATGAGATTACGATGTATGATTTGTATTTAGGGCAGCTTGAAAAATTAGGATAACATAAAAGGACAAATAGATTTTTATCAATAAGTTTCAACGATGTAATGCATTTCAAGTAAACCAAGACTCGTGGGAGTCCCGCAAAAAAAAGGTCATTACATATTCGCTTCTAATTAAATTTATTTTCATTTTTTGTTTATCCTTTCATTTAATTTACGTTTTTTTTGCGAACATACGATTTTATTTCAGGTGAGTGATTTTCTCATGTACAGAGATGCGGATGGTTTATTATTTAGAGTGGAGTTGAATAAAATACGAAGCCACATCATCATATATAGAACGAGAGCAAACACAAAAAATAAAAAAAAGGTTCAAAGTAAGTTAATAACGCTTTATTGCGTTAATTTTATTAGTTTGTGTATCGTCTGAGTCTGAAAATACAAAATAACACAATATCATATACGGTTTGGCGATCCGGTATATGCGGGGGCGTATGATGGATGGAAAATCTCTCGGATTATCCCGAAACATATGGCAAGACAAATATTTTATTCTGTTCCCCGACCAATAGTAAATAAGTGGTAAATCACATACAGCCAATAGATTACGATATAGCTAAGGCCACCAACAATTTATAATTTGGCAAATGTACAAAAATATTGTGTCTATTGTTATAACAGCGAAAAATCATAATAAATATTTTTTTTTCTCGGAAAATTATACGGAATTTAACGTTGAGCAAATTACAAAATTTATTTAAACAGGTTTTTTTTTCGTTTAAACTAGAGAACGAATGAAATTTTCCCGCTTGTCGCAGCTATAGAGGCAGATGCCCGAACTTTATTTTCGTATATTATCAAACTCAGCGTTAAACCAACTGCTCAAATAAATCAATGACCGGAATATTGATGTTTAGATTTAGATTCTTGTTGTGTATATTATATGTGTCTGTTGTCAATTTGGTCGCATCTAATCAAGTTGCTGTTTAGGGGAAAATTTAATACAATTTGTCTGGAAGAAATATGAAGCATATACATATAGTATTGTAAGTTTTTCATTAGTGCCATCTTATTTTATATGTTATCACCAGCGCACCATTTAAAATAAAATAAAAATTAATATGATGAGCCAGTCGCTTGCAAGACATATATATATACTCATCCAAGATTATAACAGATAATAAAAAAAAGTATGTACGGTCGGTATAACACTCTCATAATGTATTCATCGTGCACGAATTCAATAAAACGAACCTTTTTTTTATGTAGGATAACCGTACACCATCACATCGTGTATCATTTCGCTCTTGATGTTGTAATAGAAATTATGCTAAAAAACCAAAGAATTTTTTTGTGCGCTCGTTGTTTTACCAACAGAGTACAATATCCAAGCATCACACAGGAAGATCAAAATCATAATGTGGAGTAGCCTGTTATGTGGAGCAGAAGAACCAAAAAGGAAGAAAATTTATACAACAATCTACATTCTACACGTTTTATTATTTTTGGAAAATTTATTTTATTTTTTATTGCTCACTTGTCGTATGAATTTTAATTGGAAAATTATAAATAGTAAAATTGGGATGTATTCAGACGTAATAGAGATATTTTAAAAAGGAGAGAATTCAATTAAAATCTATACCCAACCGCTTAATTAGACGTTATGGCTGTGTAATTTCGCCGGATTTTATTACGTTGCCAACGGTAACGGCTGTAATATAAAAGTCGTATATAAAATAATGCAGCATTATTTTTATGATGCTACACGCACATCCTGATTTTTTATTATATTTTTTTTTAATATACATAACCAATCGAAAAGCTCCTCTAAATCATTTAAAATGTATTATATATTGAAGTAATTTTATGATCGTAATATAATCCTCTAAAACGCTATATAAACCTCTTTCGTATAACGAATTTTATTTCCTATCAATATTTTCCTCCTCAATATGCTCGCTCTCGAACAAAACTTAAACATTTCTTATATAACTCGGTGTTGTTGTATTTTTCGTTTATGCAAATTAAACAACATCATAAATCTCTTATATGTTTGTGCGTGTGTGTGTGTATGCATATAAAATGAAAATTCCAATTTTTCCATCAAAAATAGCAACAACAAGTATTTCACATAATTGTATTTGATTTCAATATTTGGAGATCCATAAAAAACGCATTTTCCTGTATTTTTTATTGCTGTATCATCAACTTTTTAAAAAGACATATGTAGGCCAATCGTATAAAAATGTTCGGGTTGCTTCGAAAGACGCTGAAAATTTATGCCTACGCAACAAGTGATTTTGTACACCGTTTTTTCTCCAATCAACCATAAATACGATAATCAAATATGGAATTAAATGGATATGCGCTGAAACATATAAAATTAACCAAATACCGGGGGGAGGTATTGGGGTGAGTACGTATTTAATGGGCCCACTACTTTTTTCACTAATATACGTACTCGTATACTAATCCAATTAATTTCTTATTGCCTATCTATACGCCAAATATCATTGGGACCTCCCAATTTTTGAAATAAAGTTTAAGTATGAAGATTCATCTAAATCATAAGTAAATCCATCTGGACTGTAGAGAGGACACAGACACCACCACCACTACCTCGAAAACTTCTTTTTCGGACTTCAGTGGTATTAAGAATCGTGAATATGCAAAAATCTTGATGCCGAAGGCCGAACTAGTTTTTGGAATCCTATCCTATGTTTAACATACAAAGAGAGTTGTAACCCAAACGCTTAAGAAATGGCTTGGATTAATTTAAATTGACAATTTTCCATACATTCTCTTAAACTTGTATAAGATTTCCGTTTTCATCACTCATAGCAATTTATTCCTGGCATTAAAAAACATTTATCACAGCAAACTTTTAAATAAATCGTTTGAGCCGAAAAAAATTAAAAATGGTTTCGGGTTCCACCGAAGAACCTTAAACGAACTTTCTCGAAATTAGCACCCATCGAAATCGATTCTTGGCGATCAATATCCTTCCTATTTGATTCCATGGCATTCACTTCACATTTTTTAGTAAAATCGTGCTAGTCGAAAAAATTAAATAGAGAGACCGGGGCCGTACCAGACAACATCAAAATCGTTTTAAGCGGAACAAAATGCGAAAAAGGAGCGAGAGCAAACACTAATTACATAGCGAATGGTACAAATCAATATTGTTTCTCATAAGAAGCAATTTTCTAAAAGACGCGATTGGTGTAACCATATATGCGTCGTTGTAACACAACCGACATAACCAACTGACGCTTGATATCTAATTAACGAAAAACACAAGACACACTACGAACAAAAGGACGCAAAACAGTATAAAATCGCGTAACGTGGTGCAAGATCTAGCAACATCCCACAACATAATGTATGTTAATGACACAACGTAATGCAACATCAAACAACATGGTGCAACAACAAAGCCTTGTGTCAACATCACACAACTGGGTGCAACACAATGCAATAAGGTGCAATACTATGCAACATGATGAAACAATACGCAACAAAGTACATCATGAAGGCCTTTTCGAAGGACACCTGAAATAATTATCCGGAAATCAGAACTCCTTGTTATCATTTCAGATGCAACATCACACAACGTACTGCAACATCCCACAACATGGTGCAACATAACATAACATCGTGGAACATCACGCAACATAGAGCAAGAAGGAGCAACATTATGCAAAATGGTCCAACATCACGCAACATGATGCTACATGATTATTGTAATCGTTTCCTTGCGTTCGAAAACCCTGTCTAGCTAAATTTTATTAAAATCGTTCAAGCCAAATACAATGTTAAATGAAGGCTCCAAACTTCCCGGCCTCACAGGATGACCCCTTAATCAATTTTCAGGAATAAAAACTCATCAAAATCGGTTTTGGGTAATCGAAAACTCCTCTCCAGCAATTTTTATAAAAATCGCGCGAGCCAAAAAGTTAAAAGAAACGGACCCGAGCTGCACCGTCAGACCCACTAGACGGATTCTCCCGAAATAAGCACCAATCGCAATCGGTTATAAAATTCAAGCGAGTTAAACAAAACTTAAAGAAAAGGACCCAGAGTCAACCGTTCGACACCCAAAATCCATTTTAAGGAAATTTGGACCAATCGCAATCGATTCCTGACAATCCAGGAAGGTTTCACCCTTTCACCAATTTCTATCATCCGAGTAAAAAAAATAAATAATGGAACTCGGGCATCATCAGGTGATCTCGTAAATGATCCCGAAACCAGGACCCACCCAAAACTGATTTTCCAGCAATTCTAATAAAATCGTACGAGTCGAAAAAAATAAAAAAAAGAACCTGGGCTTCACTAGGTAACTCTCTCAATAGATTTTTCAGAAATTAGCACGCATCGTAATCGATTCCTGGCACTCAAAAACCCTTCCTCGGAAAATCATCAATTTATATAAAAATCGCGCGAACTAAAAAAATTAAATGAAAGAAAAAGATTCAGAGCCGGTTCGACTCTTTAACGAATTTTCCCGAAATCTGGAGCAATCGCAATCGATTCCTGACAAATGAAAACCCCTTTTCATCAAATTTTAATTAAATCGTGCGAACCACAAAAAAATAGTGTCCCACCGAATGACCCCTGAACCAATTCCTATAAAATTGGAATACACAGCAGTCGATTTTTCGTATTTGAAAAATCCCTTCAGCAATTATCAAAGTCATTTGAGTTGAAAAAACTATAAGAAAAAGAGCCCCACCCCACCAGAGGACTAAATGAATGAATTTTCCTGTAACCAAAACCCATCGCAATCGATTTATTATACTCGAAAACCCCACCCCAGAAATCCTTTAAATCAATTCACTCAACTTTAAGTGAATATATTTCGAAATATTTCACGGAAAATAAGTTAAAGGAAAACAATTTTGTGTCAATTTTACAGTTTTCTAAAATTGATGTTAAAACTTTAAATTGTTTACGTAATTTAAGAATTTAAGCAGCAAGCATAAACCAATCAATCTTGGAATTACTGATAAAAGCAATTCATTCGGAATAAATATAGTTCGTACAATTCTGTTGGAGAAATTAACAAATTTTTAGTGTTCCTGAAAGATAACGTCATCAATAGCACACACTAACCAAATCTGAATCACTGTCTCTGAAAATTGCCAATAATTACCATACACCATTTAGGTAAATGTCTACCTGGGGGGCGAAGTCCGAGATTCATACCTCCTCGCCGGTGCTCCCTGGGTAACGCTAAATGAATCAGGCGGTGTAGTGGAGACGAGCAGACTAAATCCTGTTTATAGTCATGGACACTACATGTCAGGGCGGGTTATTGGCGCCCTAAAACCAATACCAAACCAGCGTCTGTTCTCCATGTTAGGAGCGGCTGAAGCGGGCGTCTGTCTTGTATCAAGCGGCTCGCTATATAAATGTGTTCAAGGTAGGACTGGATGCCTTAAGATTTTCACCAGTACGTGACCCACACACGTAACAAGCGGGATGAGCGGCAGGCCAACAACCTTCCCTCATAAAAACCATTTAAGTTATGAACCCTGAACAAAGGCCTCGGATTACCATATCGGATTCATTACAAACTCGACCTCGGAAATTGTACACGGACAACGCTTTAAAAATGGGAACATGGAACGTGCTTAGTCTCTTAAGACCTGGAGATCTCCAGAACCTTTCGAACCAAGCAAAGAGTTACACATTAGACGTACTTGCACTACAAGAGCTTAGATGGTCCGGGAGTGGGATCCATGACACCACCAATGGTTACACTCTTCACTACAGCGGCCATCAGAACGGAGGAGAATTTGGAGTTGGCTTCCTCATCCATCGGCGCGTGAAGCACCACATCATCGATTTCCGCCCGATCAACATGCGGATATGCACGGTCAGACTTCGCACTAATAAGTTTAACATCACGATCGTTAATGTACATGCACCCACCGAAGATAAATCTGATGACATCAAAGATCTCTTCTTTGTGGAGCTGGAGGAAGTCATCAATAACATACCGCACCACGACATTAAAATCATCGTGGGCGACTTTAATGCAAAAATCGGTAGAAGTGCAGAAAATACATCGCACATTGGTCCCAACAGTCTGCATCTAACTAGTAACAACAACGGCCAACGCGTCACCGACCTGGCATTAATGTACAACTTAGTTGTATCAAGTACGTTTTTCCCACATAAGAGAATCCACAAAGTAACGTGGAGATCGAATGATGGAAGAACGGAAAACCAAATTGATCACGTCATGGTGTCTAAGAGACACTCGACCAGTATATCTGACGTTAGATCCTACAGGAGTGCAGATATGGACAGCGATCATATGCTTGTCGTATTTAAATATAAGTGCAAACTGTCATCTACGTTCAACAGACAAGCACAAAAAACCGTTCGATGGAATGTGGATGCTCTAAAAGACCAAACGTCACTGCAGAGTTACCAATCAGCTGTCACTAACTATCTAGAGCGGCCTAGCAACAACGAAGAAGCTCCTTCTACCATCCAGGAGCAGTGGCACACAATACAGTCAGCCATTACCACCGCGGCGCAAAACACTATCGGAAGAAGACCTCCGAGACCCCGCAATGATTGGTTCGATGATCAATGTCGCCTGATCGTCGCAAATAAACAAAAGCTTCGTGAAAAATGGTTGGCTCGCAACACTAGAAGCACACATGCAGAATATCTCCGCGCCAGGAAAGCCACGACTAAATACCTTCGTCAAAAGAAACGCGATCATATGAGATTATGCATCGAAAACATCAGCTTCCAAGCGGAAGTAGGAAATTCAAGGGACTGTTTTGCTAATGCCAGGAATCTCACTAAAGACTTCCACCCAAGAAGTACAGCCATCAAAGACGGGAATGGAGAATTGAGAACAAACGTGGCTGATGTTCTCTCAGTATGGCAAACCTACTTTCAAAGTCTGCTAAATCGGAATGACGACGTGACCCCCATTAGAGCAATAGCTCCTCCAGGTGATGAGGTCCTCGTCGAATATCCCACAGTGGAGGAAGTAGACGCAGCTATTAGTCGATTGAAAAACGGCAAGGCACCCGGTCTCGATGGAATCCCCGCAGAATTAATAAAACTCGGAGGCGCTACTCTTGCAACAAGTCTATACGATCTCATCGTATGTATTTGGGACCAAGAAGAGTTGCCGGAGAATTGGAAGACCGCGCTCATATGTCCGTTGCATAAAAAAGGCGACCGTCTTAAATGTGAAAACTATCGTGGTATAGCTCTATTGAACACTGCTTACAAAGTGTTGGCTAATGTTGTACTTGCCAGACTCATCCCTCTCGCCGAAAACATCATTGGCGACTATCAGTGTGGTTTTCATCCCAACCGATCGACCACTGACCAGTGTTTCACCATGAGGATGATCTTGGAAAAATGTTGGGAGTACAACATAACCATACATCAATTATATATAGACTTCCGTCAGGCATATGACAGTATAAACCGCGATAACCTTTGGGCCGCGCTCATATGCCTAGGAATTCCAGAGAAACTCGTTTCTCTGTGCAAATTAACAACGTCTGGGTCTGTATGTAGAATTGTAATCGAAGGAACTGTGTCAGTCTCCTTTGAAATAACATCTGGTGTTCGACAGGAAGATGCACTCGCGCCTGTGCTGTTCAATTTGGCGCTTGAGTACGTAGTGAGGAAAAGCAACATCGAAACTTCGCGCTGTATATTTAATAAATCAGGCCAAATTCTTGGATATGCAGATGATATCGTGCTCCTTGACTGAAGACCTAGCGATATCAAAGACAGTTTCGTGCCGCTCGATCGCTGCGCAAGAAGACTTGGTTTGAAGGTGAACAGTACCAAAACCAAATTTGTATCAACACCCAGGAACATCTCCATGGCAAATCTCGGAATTGGCGACCATAACTTTGATCGCGTTGAAAACTTTAAATACCTCGGGTCAGTTATAACATCATCAAATGACATGCAGGCAGATATAAAAGCCCGAATCGCTGCCGCACATCGAGTTTTCTACGCCCAATCAAAATTATTGCGATCTAGACATCTATCGCAGTCGTGCAAGCTCGCACTTTATAAAGCACTCATAAGACCTGTGCTGGCTTTCGGAAGCGAGAGCTGGACCATGACCACTAATGATTGTAGATTATTATCTACCTTCGAAAGGAAGGTCATTCGCTCCATCTTTGGTCCTATTAAAGTCGCGAACAATGAATATCGGATTCGCATGAACCACGAGATAAAGCAAATTCTTGGAGGTTGCGATATTATCGGATTCATCAAATCCAATCGAGTAAGATGGCTCGGCCACGTTGCAAGGTCCCCACAACAACGGATGACCAATAAAGTGTTCCATCAACAACCAGCCGGTGTGCGTCGTAGAGGAAGACCCCGACTGCGCTGGCGTGACGACGTCGAACAAGATCTACAGGCACTAGGATGTCGAAACTGGAGGTCGAGAGCGATGGACCGAGACGGCTGGAGGACCATAGTGCGGGCGGCAAAATCCCTTCATGGGATGTGAAGCTAGAGAGAGAGATTTAAGTAAAATTTGTTTCCATAAATATAAAGCATAATGTCTGAATTATATTTAAATTTAATTTATTTTTGTATATTGTTGGAAATGCAAGCTATGCTGAAAACATGCTGCTGCGAATGAAAGTTATTCACAAGAACTTGGCCTTTCTACGACTTCAATTTGGCGAATATTGCGTTGGGACTTGAGAAAATCTAACTGACCCAGGAACTTAGGTAAACGACCATAGGCAACGCCGCATGTTCGCTGATTGGGCTCTGGAGCAGTTGGAAGTTGCCCCAAATGTCACCACAAAAAAAACATGTTTAACGACGAGGGCCATTTTTAGATGATTAGATATGTGAAGAAGCAAAATTGTCACATTTGGGGCGAGATCGTGCGATTTATATGAAATGCAAAACACTTGTAGTAAATTACACTTTTGTTGCTCATTATCCAGCTGCTAAATTGCGCAGAGTTTCTCGAACATTTTAATCAGCAATTACACGCTTAAAAATATGCATTAATGGTTGTATATGTAGCGTCGTAGTTATTAATGTTTGTACACTTCATGGTTTTGCCATTCATATACTCCAAAAATCCTAGATCTTTTATAAAATCGTAAGTTGAAACTTCCATATTTGAAAATTACTTCATTTAATTTTTGAAAAACTATGTAAATATGAAAGCTATGTAAAGATTATGTAAATATGAAAGCTTCCCGAATCCGCGGCACACTCGAAATGGGTTAGTTATAATTTTCATATTTGGAACGCTTTTTAAACCAAATTCGACCATAATTTGTTAACAAACGGCCTTGCTCCAACAATTATTTTAATATACTTCTGCATTGTGCTGATGAAGAGAAAATAGATTATAGAAAGCCCACTTAGTTGAATTAAGTTATGAATATGGGCACCCGCTAGCCGGCGGTACCAACAGTAATATTATTATCTAAAATTGTTAATAATATGATTAAGTCCCATCCATGGCTATATTCGAGACCTTTATTTAAAATTTGAAGGATAATAAATATTTTTGTTCCGTTCAACACGATAAAATTCCAGAACTTCGACGAAGCCAGAATCGCCGATCAAATAATTATTATTAACCAAATTCTAAAAGCACATCCAAACAAATCTGTTAGGATGTTGCAAATAGATTTAGTTAACCAACACGGATTTGGCCAGAGTTCGGTCTTTTATAAAATCAATACCATGAAATCTGGTAGTTTTAAGGATCCGTGTCTTTATTTTCGGGATTTTGATTTCCGGGATTTCAAGGGTGACAAATATGAGTCAAATGTGATGCTCAACAACGATTTATGACATTTTTAGGAACATGATATTCCTTTCTTTTAAATTGGCATACTCGAGAAGAAAATCTAGAACAATCCAAGGTACTCAAAAAGCCCTCTTCGTCGTTTAAGCTAAGAAAAAAATTATAAAAAAGAACCCGCACCCCACCGGAGATCTCCTAAACGAATTTTCTTAAATTTCCCATCGCAATCAAGTTCTAATACTCGAAAACCCCACCCCAGAAATATTTTGAATCAATTCACCCAACTTTAAGTAAAAATGCTTCGAAATACAGGGTGTCCGTCGGGAAGGTATACTTTGTTTTGCCGCCATTTTGGTAAACGTTAGTCTTGACAGTTCATATTTGCAGTCGTGAAGTAGACACGTGGCAAATTTATTATGGAAAAATATTCGATAAGCCAACGTGTTTTAATCGTTAAAACATTTTATCAAAATCAATCATCGATTACTGTGACGATGAGAAAGTTACGTGAAATTTTTGGAAGGAACAACGTGCCAACAAAACGCACTATTTATCGTGTAGTGAATGATTTCAAAGAAAGAGAGTCTGTAAGTGATAGGCCCAAGCATGGGCCACAACGTACTGCAAGATCGGCTGAAAACATTACTGGTGTTCAAGAAAGTGTTCAAAACAATCCATCAACCTCAATTCGACGCCGTGCTCAGGAGCTTGGTCTTCAAAGAACAAGTTTGGCCACAATTTTGCACAAGGATTTGCATTTGTTTCCATTTAAGATTCAGTTGACACAAGAGCTTCTTCCACAAGATCATTTACGCCGCCGTACATATGCCAATAGGATGTTACAGCTCGCCCATGACAGCCCCGATTTTCATGAAAAAATCATAATGAGTGACGAGGCACATTTTCATTTAAATGGATATGTGAATAAACAAAATAGTTGGTTCTGGGCAATGGAAAACCCTCAAGTTATTCATCAGTCACCTTCACATCCATTAAAAGTGACAGTCTGGTGTGCAACGGTAACTGTGAATGGGGAGCGATATCGTGATATGATTGAAAACTTTTTAACGCCACAACTGCATGCTTTGGGCTTGATTAACATGTGGTATCAACAAGACGGTGCCACATCGTATACAGCCAGGATTACAATGGAATTACTGAGAGAACTCTTTCCACAACAAGTTATTTGAAAAAATGGTGATGTTGATTGGCCTCCACGGTCGCCTGATTTAACTGCTCCGGACTTCTTTTTGTGGGGATATTTAAAAAACAAGGCTTATTCAAACAAACCAGAAACGCTTGAGCAACTAAAACAAAATATTCGTGATGAAATTAATGAAATACCGCGTGAAATGTGTGAGAATGTAATGAAAAATGTGCTCAAAAGGGCTCGCATTTGTGAGGCTAACAGAGGCAGACATTTATCTGATATTGTATTCCATATATAATTACCGACATTAAATAAAACATTTATCAATATAAGATCCATTCTCTTTCGTTTAATTAAAAATTATAAACAAGCAAAGTAGTATACCTTCCCGGCGAACACCCTGTACTTCACGGAAAATGAGTTAAAGGAAAATAGTTTTCCGTCAATTGTACAATTTTAGAAAACTTGGTGCCTAAACTTCTAATAATTTTGTGAAAGTGCCCGGTAAAACCCGAGGCAGTCAATTACTCGGCAGTTCACAAGAACTTTGCCTTTTGGCGTCTTCAACTTGGCGAATTTTGCGTCGGGACCTGCTGATTGGGCGCTGGAGCGGTTGGAAATTGACCGAAATCTCGCCAAAAAATCATCTTTAGCAATGAGGACAATTTTTTCGATGAATGTCAGATTTGGGACGATATCACGCGAGATTTTGGGATGAATGGATATGTCAACAAGCGAAATTGCCAGATTTGGGACGAGATCGTACGATTTAACGCCTTTAGACTTATTGCTTTGGGGATATCTTAAATCGCAGGTCTAAGCGACTAAACCGCAAAAAATGTATGCCCTCAACATTACGAACGCCATCCAGTAAATTCAGTCGGATTTGTGTGACAGCCATCGAAAATTAGACCTCCTGAATACGTGACACCAATCAATGCCACGGCGGACATTTGAACGACGTTATATTGCATACTTAATGGCATAAAATATTATTTCAAATACATATGTAAAATAAAAATTCAGTAGATTCCCATAAAAAACTTGCATGAATTTTACAGCGCGTTTATGAAAAAAAATTTGAGAAAACCAATTTTTTTTTTTTTTAAGTTTTTTTTCATACTTTTCTGTAAGGAAAAAGTAAAAGGAGTTCTATTGGGGATGCGCGTTTAGTCGTAAGTATTGTGTCATCGAGCATAATGTTTAAAGCATTTAAACGAAAAGTCAAATTTTCGAGCTGGATTATATAACTTCCAAGATCAATTTTCATTGAAATCATAGTTATAAAAATCCTGTAGTATATTACAATTTTGATGCTCATTATCACACTGATAAATTGTGCAGAGTTTTTCGAACATTTGATCAGCAGTTTCGATGTTAATGATATGCATTAATGGTGGTTTACTTATGGTAGTAATTATTAAGTCTTGCACCTTGGCATCAAAATTAATACATTATTCAATTTTGGTTTTATTTTTTTATTTGGCATTAAACCTTTTTTGCCATTGCCGTTTTGCCATTCGTATACTCCAAAAATTCGAAATCTTTTATATAACCGTATGTTGGAATTTCCATATATGAAAATTATTGCCATCTTCATTTCATTTTTGATAAACTAGGATTGTGTAAATATGAAACGAATGTGATCCTCTCGATTCCGTGGCACTCCCGAAACGGCCTGGTTCTAGTTCCCGTAGTTATAACGCTAATAACGCCCAACATTAATGTTTATATCGAAAATGGCATAATAATATGATTAAGTCCTATCATGCCGATGGCTATATTCGAGACCTTTATTTAAAATTTCAAGGTCAATAAATATTTTGTTTCCATTCAACTTAGTGAAATTCCAGAACTTCGACCAAAGCCAGCATCGCCATTCAAATTGGATCATACCTGATTAACCTTCTTCCGTCCCTCAAAATTAAAAACACTAAAGTTCCTCGTGGCCAAAATGAACCCATATGGTTTTGCTTAAAAAACAATCAGAATATATTTTTCAAATTTTATTTCGTTTTTAATCAAAAGAAAAAAATGAATATTTATAAATTATATTTATACGAATTTAAAAAAAACAAAAGTTCATTTGGGTCAAAATGGACCCGAGGAACGGAAGAAGGTTAAGAAATGATCAAATTTCAATTATTATTGGCCAAATACCAAAAGCACGTCCAAAAATAATAGCAGTTTGAATAATAATTCGATACTACAAACTACGTTTGATCCTAATCTGTCCTGAATTTTCATTGGCTGTTGCAAACAAATTTAGTGGGCCAACACGTATTTGACTAGAGTTCATTCTTTTATAAAACCGATACCATGAAATCAGGTAGTTTTAAGGATTCGTGTTTTTGAAATTCGGGATTTTCGAGAGTAACCGGAATATGGATCAAATGTGATGCCCAACAACGATTTTTGACCTTTTTGGAACATTCTCGAGACGAACATCTAGAACAGTCCAAGGTTACCCGTTTACATTTTAGGAACGGTTGGCAATTCATTTGGGAAGGAATTATAGGGAACACGTTTATTGTGGCAAATCGGAATAGGAATTTCATATTTATAGCAGTTTTGACATTTAAATTTTTGTACCTATCCTATTTAATTATTGCAAGAGTTAACGAGATACCTCGACATAACTGATTCAGTCACGCAGGGCTGCTTGAGGAATATTCCTAATTTTTAATGGTGCGTTCAGTTCAAGCGAAATGGTCAGCGGGCTGCGGAGTAGCAATATATAAAAATTCAAGTACAACTTATACAGTCACCTCGCATAAGGAAATCATCGTTGGACAAACAACTGGTATGAACGTAACAATAAAACCCATTAGCGATATTTGCACGGCTGAACTTCAGCTTCACAATGGGAATAAGATGCTTCGAAGCAGTCGAAGACATAATCAAGTTCATACATGTCGTCCTTACACCATGTACTGAAAGAATTCCAAAAATTCTCCAAGTAGACTTGCCAATGATTATGAGTGGGGATTTCAATATTAATTTTGCTGCTCCTCAAGCTAAACAACTTATAAACTTCCTGCGAGACGAATTCGATTTGCACTTGAACTCAGATCGAAATATATCTACTACGAGATATGAGACGACTATTGATGCAGTTTTTTCAAAGAAAATTAGCAAAGTTAGAGTCTACAGTATATCCCTTTTCCGGTCAGACAAAAAGTAGTTTTTTCTTCAATATAAGTCCACCACACATGCGAAAATAACCATAGTTTGTAGGTAATGGATTTTTACATGATTCTCTTTCGTACACGATTTATACACGCAAAAATTGTGATCGCGGGCTGGAAAATGGATATGTATCTTATTTTAGCTACCGTAAGCCAATTGCGGCGATTATACCGAACGAGTAGTAGACCAATTTGACGATAATAAACAAATGAAAAAATCTGGTTTGTAAAATTTAATTTCTTCTCCCTTAAAAGTAAAATGTTTACACATCTCCTTGAGAGTACTAATGGACCCACTCTTTTTTTTTCTATTCGTAAGGAAACCCAGAATCGACATGCAGCCGGGGAATATTACTGAAAATTTAAAGGAAGACTTTTGTGACATATTTCAAATTAATGCTACCTACAATTATTTTTAAACATTTAAAATATTAAATTTTAAGAATAAAAATACACAATATGATAGAATCTTAATCGATTCTACACAAAAATACAACTCTCTCGCTTTTTCACAATGATACAAATTTTCCTCGTTATTAACCCGTTGTATTTTGGTATCCCAAAATTCTTATCAACCGCGACATCTCCCACCTTAGCCGCCTTAATTATATGTGGTATACAATTCCACATAAATTTCGTTCAGGCATAAACTCCAACTATTGAACGCGCCACATGTCCACAACGTGTCGTCGCGCCGTATACGCAAAAAATACGAATAACAATAACACAAAAATTTCCACCACAAATAAAAGTTGTGAATAATAAAATTCACACATAAAATTGTTATTACAAAAAAAAAAAAAATTAAAAAATCGAAAAACACAACGAAAATGATTGATGATATAAAACATGATTTTTCACATTTTGTCGCGTGTGTGAAAATTTATTTTAATTTATAAATTTAATTTATATTTCGATTACTACTAAATAATATTATTAATTTATTATAACACGGATAATCTATTAATAAAATACAAAATTTATAATGTCGATGCAAATTATGATTGAGTTATATGTGCGGCGGCGGTACTCGTACATAAAACACCGTGTGCCCATGCATAAATTTACTCCTCTGCGTTATGTAAATTTTCATCTGTCGGTCGATCGACCTTTTGATTATATGTTGTGTGTGTTTGTGTGTCTATCTATACATATCTAAGAAATTAGAAAATTCACCTTGTGCCATTCATTCATAAAATATTATAAAAATAATATTTTACTCAAAATTTTTACGTAATTAACAAAAACCAAAAATGTGAAAATTCATTGGCCGGATGCCAATCATCACATACTATACAGGGTGTTCCAGAATTGGACGATCAAACGAAGCAGGGTGATAGGGGAACTCACTTCCACTTTTAGTAGTTATTCCACTTTTAGTATTTTTTAGTGAAATCGCAACCCAAGAGTTCTTTTGTTTAACTTTCTTTTTTAATATGATCTAGAAAACCTGCGTCTTTCTAATAAAATCATTTTTATAAACTACATTGTCTTCTGCCAAATAAAAACAATGGTTTTGTAAAGTCTGTTTGTTTCTCAACAATTTTTTGTTGATGTTTAAGTGACGCAAGCGGGAAAACAATGTACTACATGAAGTTGACACACTATCAGAAAAATATACGACATTAATGCAGATTTTAAAATGTAAGTCGTGCTTATTAAAAAATGCACTTAACAAATTTTCGAGTTCGAAAATTAGAAGCTTTGTCAGAAAAAAACAATTGATTTGATACAAAAACGCTAAAAGTGGAATAACTTTTACACCATCAACGATTCGAAAAAACTTTACTTTGCTGTTTTGTTGGAAATTAGCTCCCCTATCGCCCTGCTTCGTGTGATCGTCCTATTCTGGGACACCCTGTATATCGTATTTTGTTCGGAATTTATCGTCATACCTGTCATTTTTATTATACGTTAATCTAATCAATTTTGGAATTAGGTTTTACTAATCGATTTGGAGAAAATTACCGATTTGTGAAAAATATGCTAATTGGCTGTTATGGCGTGTAGAAAATATAACGGGTGTGCGGCGGCGGCGTTGATGTCAAATTTAAATTGTATGTTGTGGATAAAGATACATGAGTGAGAGCGTTTATACTACTCGATTTGTGTTGCTAGCTTTTTGTAACAGAACCGAACAATTTTCCGAGTCGACAAAAATTTGTAATTTTTTAAATTGTTGTTCTGACAATTTTTCAACATTACAATAAAAACAATTTAATGGTATATAAAACTATGTTTATGTTTATAAAATATAATTCACTTGTCAAAATCCATAAATACGATTTTATGATGATTGCAACAATTTTCATTAAAGTATATAAAATAGGAAAACTAGACTATCATATCCATTTAAACAGTCTGTAGTATAGTGGTAGCACTAGCGGAATAATATCCTGACAATGAGTTTTCATTGGGTAGGTACATATTTGGATTTTTCATTCCGATTTTGTTTTTGCCGTACTTTGGGAGCAACAGGCAGAACATATAGATTTTGTATATACATACGGCACACAATACAAAAAAATATCCGATTTTGTTTAAGCGAAACACGAGTACATAACTAATAGAATAGATACGAGAACAGGGTCATTTGGATAGGCGCCAAGCATGAGATGAGGCGACGGATTTTTTTATGTGTTTGGTTTTATATTTTACATAATAATAATAAAATAATAATAATAAATAAATAAGTTTATGTTTTTTTTTTATTATTATAGAAAATGGCACGGGAGATGTGTAAACGTATAGCCGCGGAAAAAAAAATTAAAACAATCGTACCGTTTAATTAAAACATATGGAAAGTCGACGAGGACGTATTAAGTCGCATTGTTTTCGTTTATCGTGTCTCTCTATTTATTTATAGCTGCGGGTGGCAGTGAAACTGGTATATGTTTAACTACATAGCAAACAAATCTGTCAGTCGAAATATAAATTCGTGTACAATAAATTTATTGTGTTAATTTTCGTGCGTTTTCTAATCTGACGAATTGCTATAGCCGCCCGAAACTAGATTTTCAGGCGATATAATTTTACTGTTTTAAAATTTATAAGGTTTGGTAAAGACTTTCTTTACTGCGCGTTGTTTGCGTTCTGGCTCGCTCGTTATGCTTTAAAATAGAAACAGATGTGACGAAATGAAAAATGTGTTCAGTTTAAATATTGTTACGATCTCGAAAATTGGGTTTTGATGGACAAACAATTCAGCGTGGGCGAGGCATTTATTCAACGTTTTTTTTTTGTGAGATTAGTGATATCTGGGTTTGGGTGGCAGCACTGGAAGGCTCCATCCATACCCCATCCAAAGGTTTTGAGAAAACTGATGATTGAATTTGTTTGGTTAGGATTGGTCACTAGTTTTTATCGTTTGGTCACTGACCTCTTCGTTAGATCCAGCGCACTTTCATTCTCTGATCCCCCAATATCATTCCAGTGTTTTTTTCGACTGTTTCTGGCATGACGGCCACTTTTGGGCGATCTCTACACTCGGCGTCACTTGTGCTGGTACGATCACAGCCGAAATCAGTAAACCAATTCTTTACCATGGAAATTGATGGTGCAGAGTCCCTATAACATTTATCAAGCCTTTCCTTGGTAATGGTTTTTTTACGCAGACATAATGCTTCTTAGCACACGAAATTCACTTTTTTCCATTTTCGTTAAAATTTACGAGGTTGTCTGCTGGTTGTCAAACACAAACTAAATGACGCAGCTAGCTCAAAATTTAGCAGTAGTCTATTAATAGATAACAGTTGACGGGAGCAGTGATGCATTTAAAATTACTGCGCGGAAAGTTCAAAAAATCAGCGACATCAAACTGCACTCGTATATTAATTCAATAAAAGCAGATTCGTCGCTTATTAAGGATTTTCATTTTACAAAATTAATAGCATATCCAATTGGAATATACCGATTAGATAAAAAATATCTCTTTTCAAAGAATAAGATAAAATCAATTCAATTTTTTGGTTCCTCATAACTTGGCAACAATTAAATGCAGAACGTCATTTTGATAAATATAATCTTAGGAGCAACACAAGTCCAACGATCGGGATCGTTTGGTGGACTGTCGTTGAAGATTGGACACTGGTTGATTTGATTTGGCCGGTTCGGCTCTGGAAAGCTGAACAATACTAATAATTTTATAAATTCAACGATTTTTTCAATCGCTTGGTCGACTGTGATTGAAGGATGGTCCCTAGTAAATTTTGTTTGATCATCCCTACGCAATGATTTATTGAGAAAATTTGTGAAAAATTCATGTTCGCTTACAATTTGAAATTTTCGAGCCTGGAGTGCTATACATCCACAAAGAATTAGTACTGGTCATTTGTCCAGACCGCAGCACTTGGAATCGTGTGGAAAGATGAGTTTTTAATAAATCTTCATAATAAAACATTAAGCAGGGATTACCAAACGAGAACAACTAGTGACCAATCTTAAACGACAATCGGCCAAACGATTCTTAATAAATCGTCTCGTAAAGATGAATAAACGAAAACAACTAGCGACTAATCTTAAACGACAGTCGGCCAAACGATTCCGATCGTTTGATTTAAAAAATTATTAGTATTGGTCAGGTTTCCAGAACCGAGCACTTGAAAACTTGCGGAAGATGAAAATTTAACGAATTTTCGGGATAACTCGTTACGTAGGAGTGAACGATCCGCCCCAACCACAATCTACCAAACCATTCCGGTCGTTGGATTTGTGATAGTGGGATATATTTTAAATCGTGGAAATTGAATTAATTCTAAATAATTCAGAAAATTATTCATCGTTGTGTTTTTAAGTGTTAAGCAAATATGTTGAACATACGAGTAAGTTACAATTTGATGTAACTTATACATCTCGATACAGATCTTTTTTGCCTGAAAGCAAATGGAAAACATCGCACTCGCAGGTAGCCCAGGCACCTCGACACTCGGATCGATAGAACAACTACCTCATTTGGGATTTTCAATTTCCAATTTGAAACAGCTGCTAACAGAACTAACTGCATAGGATGAAATGAGCCGTAGCGCAAAATTAAAATTAGCTCTTAAAAGAGGAGCAGCCGAAACATTGCATACAATTTCTGAAAATGATCGTAACAGGAAAATTAATGTTACAAAATCAAGTAGCTCTAACAAAAGTTTTGTAGTTTTAGCAAAATAAGACTTCAATTTGCAATAAAATATGTTTGCCCAATTTTTTTCCCAGCACTGTATGTACAAACAAGCTGGAGGCTGTTCGTAAACTCTACATTGTTACAATATTGTTAACAATGACACTTCTAAATCGTTCTGAAACTATCATTGTAACAACGAACACGTGCTTTTTGTCGTTCGTAAGCTCGTTTAAACATTGTTACAAATGTCATTCTCAACCCTACTCGAGACTGCCTTTCCAGCTGTGAAAGTACTAATTATGCTACAATCAAGCGAAAAAAATATTCTTTCACATCAATATCTAAACAAAATAATTTTTAATGAACTTTTTTATGTAGTCAATGTGTTTGATAAAAGTACTATGCGTATAATTAAGTACTATTTAAAAATTATAATTTTAATACTCTAAGATTATGGATATCTATTGAATAATTATTTGCATATTGATGAGAATAGAAATTAGTTTTCAGTTTTGCGTTTTATTATAGATTTTGGTTTTGGTCATCGTCAATCATCTGTAAAATCATTGACATTTGTAACAAAATCATTGTTAAGCACATACGTCATACTAACAATGACAGCTGTAACAATGTTAACAATCTAGAGTTTACGAACAGCCTCCTGGCCATGTATACTACAAAATTGTTTTTATGATTTTAGTACGTCATTTCCGTTCGTTTCATTTACGAGTTTACTCTAATACAAAAAATTTTGGTAGGCGCGAGTAAAGATGTTTACACATCAAAAATCAATGAAATTCCTAGCCCAGATTGATTTCCGGGAACTTCAACAGAAACGATTTTTTTCTTAATTGTCCCAATGTTAGCTACTAGAGCATACGTCCCAAAATCATGTAGCACTTGGATCGAGACATTTTTATTTTGGCAAAAAAAAATTAATTTCCTCGAGCTGGATGAAAATTTAAATGAAAATCAATGAAATTCCTAGCCCACAGATACTATTACAGTTAGCCGATAGTTTCCAGCCGAAAGTAAAAAAAAATATTCGATAATGTAGATAGTATCTTTGCTAGCCCAGCCGAAAATATATTAATTGTGCTTAACACGTTAAATGTTGAATTTTTAGAAACTAGGTATGCATGATATATAGTATATATTTGTATACAAGTTTCCCAATAGGAAATAGAATTTTTCCGGACAATTAATAATGCTATTAAAAATATGGTTTGGTGTTTTAGATTTAACAGTTTCAGTTGATTTTTTTTTATTTTTATTGTAGAAAACAAATATTTTTGGTATAAAAAATACTTTCGTCTGAGAAATGTTGGCTGAGATATGACGGCTGATGATTTTCGGCTGAATCATATTAATATTTGACATATCGTATTATATTTTCGGCTGAGATAGTAATCATCGATTTATTTTACTTAGGCTGGAAACTATCGGCTAACTTTATAACAAGGTGCCCAGAGCTTATTTGCTATTATTTATATGAAACTAATATAAAATCTAATTTTAAAATTTTATTTCTAACTGGGCGCATTCTATTCCACCTAATTAACCTTTCCAGTCATTCGGTTTTGTTATGTGTAAAAAAAAGTACGGCGGACCAGGCTTCATCCGGGAGCTCTTGTGTACAAACTTGGCTATAGGTTCAAAATCAATCAATCAATCTAGTACCGGTGCCGAGATAAAAGCCTGGACTCATTTGGATTCTTAAATTATGTGCCGAAAATAATATGCTTATTAGTCGATAATACCATTTTGTCAAAATTTTATCCCATTTGAAGGGAAAGGGTGGAAAAACTAAGAGACTTAATAATTTTGTCATCACGTGACGCATCAGAAATGGATGCGTGTGATTAATGTGGACTTATTGAAAAAAAAGTATTTGGACAACATTTTAAGCTAGTGTGCATTTTTAACAGTGTATTTTCAATTCAATCAGTAATCCGTGTTTCAATATCCGGGCCGTAGAATTCATGTACTGAATTGTTGAAGTTTAACCAATTTATCTTGTATTTTTGCTATTTGACTTAGTCAAAGTGATTTGAATGCCGAGATTGAAATGAAAATAATATTTCGTTTTATACAAATACACTGTTAAATTTTTATTATTATTATTTTTTTTTTCAAAAAGTGCACACTAAACACTCGCATAAATTTCTGCCCAAAAAATTTGTACATGTCCAAAAATTTCACACCGATCATAAAGGCGTCGGGCATTTAGATTCTCAACTCACATGAAAGCTCGTATCATGTCGAACAAGACAACTCCATGTGAGCCAAAATTCACCAACAATCGACGAGTGGGGTTTGAACTGATGCCAATGCCGTGTACAGTAAGTTGTAGCTGAGTATAGATTATGTTTGTTTGCAAATATTTACACCGCGCTAATAATGTAGCCAACAAATAATGAACTACTAACCTTACCCGGTGCCGGTTAAATGAAAACTCCATAAAATTGTACTCGTATTCGCGTTTTGACAACTCTACTCAGCTATATAGCAGCGATTCATCTGCTAATATAAAAAGCGTGTCATAAAAATATAAATAAAGTTAATCTGTCGCGAGTAAAATATTTCATCAAGCACATTACAATGATAAGATTTTGAATTTATTATAAAAAAAAAAAAAATTGGCCCAAGATCAAACAAAACGATTATGTTTTATCTTACGACGAGAAAAATGTTGTATAAGAAAATCCTTTTAAATTTTAAACATTTTTTTTTTTATAATTTTGCGAGAAATTTTTTAAATTTAAAAAATTTCATCCCGTACAAAATATGTTTTTCTATAAAAGGTGTTTCGAATAGCTTGAAGTGACATACATATGACGTTTCGAAAATCACTGTGGTTTACAATTAACAAGTTTTACGACCAGCGTATTTTATTTGGATCGGATATACTCCAGCGATATTAACACGACTTTTATGACTGTATACGTGCTAAATCTATTAAGTAGAACAATTTCCGTCTAATTAAACCAGACATCGTAATGAAGAACCCAATTTCGAACAAAACACAAATAACAAAACATGACAGATTAATTAACAATAAAAAAATTAGTAGCCGCTAGTGTAAATAATAAACCCTAAACATGATGACAAGTTTTATAACCATTTTAAGCTTTTTATGCGCGACTCATTTTATTAAATAAATTGGATTTTAATTTTAGATCTACACTTTGTATCTGTGTGTGTGTAAATAGAGACAGTTTACCGCCAACACAACACACAATGGAGCGAATATAAAAGCCAATAAAAAAACATGGGCCATATAAAGGGCCCCCACTTGCCAATAAATGATGAATTTTTTGCCTGTTATATACGAGCACAACAACAATTTGTAATATAGGAAATTATTTATTCATAAATCAAAAATCTTGGGCACATACACGAGAATTATTGTACGGAAGCTAATAAGATGGAAATATTTTTATTGAATTTGTTTGGCCAGCGATATAAATAACGATCATTCATAACGTAATTATATGCGGCTACACGAACATAAATCATATTATATATTTCGATTATCATTACTTACAATAATGTTGTATGCGTCAATGATTATGACGGTGGGGTGGTGCTTACCTAAAAATAAAAATGAAAAATTTTATTAAATACGGGATGGTAAAATATTTTAAAATATAAATTTATTGAATAATGGACCGAAAAATTTCGTCGACTGCTTAAATACCAAAAAATAAAATGTGCTGTTCATTGTCATCTAAATTTGTTCTTATATTAGTAAGATGCAAAATCGTGTTATCGAGAATACTAAAAGATGAAACACTACCAAATGAGAGGGAAATAATAATAATAATTTTCAAAGATCTATCACCCTTTCCCGGATAATGTACACTGCGGTTCACTTGATTAGACACACTTGCAATTTTAGTTTTAAATGTAAATTTTGCTCTAATTTCTCGCGAAACCAAGAATATATTTTGATTGAGAAGAGAGAGAAATTCGTTCTCAGTAAAACAGTAATGAATAAATTTTTTTTTTTTTGGAATAAAGTTTATATTATACGCATTTGATCGGTTCACTTGAATAGACGCATTGTAAAATTTAAGTATTAGTGAGTAAATTTCGGTGTAAGTGCCTAAAAAAATTTCAAGTCATCGGCTGATCAAGAATTAAAATGGGTAGAAAAAATATTTTAAATTCGGCAGAAAGGATAAAAATCGATGCCTATTGCTAGGAGGTAATCTCATACCTCGTTATAGCTTGTACATCATTTAAGACTTAGGCAGCAAGATTTCCACCAACAAAATTAGAACGGCAGCTGGGCTAAATGCCAACAAATCAACACTCCATATAAGTGTTTCATTTGTAAAACTCGAAAAATTAAAAAAACCCTGTACGCAAGCAACAAATATTAGAATTCGCAAAGCAGCACGTGACTTAGGATGTGCATCCGCAAACACTGAATAGGAGTTGAAGAAATTCAGAAACTATTTGGGCCTCTTCAATGAATTCCCCAATAGGATAATGCTTTCAAGTCGTGCATTGCAAGTCAAAATTTTTGATTTCGATGGACTACGGCCGGATCTTTGAAGTGATTTTAAAGAATCAAGTCAAGTTAATTTTCTTTCTCAGGCTGCGGCCCAAACCATAGGTAAATACTATTTTTATCTATTTTTAACAGTGTACTAGGTACATTAAAATACTGTTTTAAAAAGCACGGTAAAATACAAGAAAAAAGGTAAATTATTATTGCTGCTTACTTGCTAGGTGAAATATTTTAAATTTTCATCTTAAAAATTAATTTTTTCAGATAAAGAATTATATCATAAAATATTAAATTAACAAATACGATAAAATGGAAAAATCAAACAAAAACTATTCCCAAAGAGTAAGTGTATTTTTATTCGATATTGTAGGTTAGGAAATTCAATCTTGAAAAAAAATTTAAAAATGTCACACAGAAGTGGCAAAACATTTTAAAAAAATATAAGGTAAACACAATATTTAACTTAATTATTCGAACCAAAGACTTATAAAATTATTTCATTGCAGAAAATGATACAGCCCCAATCGGCGGTATCGACGAAAGATGGGGAGCTACTGCCCACACAATGGGAGATATTTGATGAGCTTCACTCACTTTTTGAAGACAAAACATTCACAGTAGTTTCCAAAATGTGAGCAGTACCTCCCCAACGAATTTTATTGACATATCGACTGACTCAAACAGCATTGAATGCGAATTGCCCCCCAAAAAAAACGAACGGTTTAAACCACCCATTTAAACCAAAGGTTTTAAAAACAACTTCGAAGGACGTGCGGAAAAGCGTAACAAATATTGAAAAGCTGGTCAATTTTGTGAGTAAGCAAATGTTTCCCGATTCCGAGTTCCCGGATTTGGAATAAAACTTATTATTAGGTGATTTATGATTAATGAATTAGATCAAAATTAACAAATGTGATGAAACAAACCAATTATTATGTTGTTTCTATAACCGTGAACATAATTCGTCTCGAAGCCATGCTGCGCCTGTATAGTCTCTGGGACTGTTTGAGTAACTGGTTGTTTTAAAAAATATAGAACGCCACCGTGTCTTCATCATTCCAAATGTTTGCTCTATGGTGATTCAAGCTTTTGAATGGGAATGGTTGAGCCGCTGTCAAGGATAAACGTTTGTAAGGAGTAACAATATAAATGGGATTCATGATACACTTGTATCACGCATCACTCAAAAGAAAGAAACCATTTGGGGGGAAACCGGGGACCCCGGATGGCCAATACTAAAATTGATCGCGTTGGTTGGGTTTTATTTGTATATGACATCCGTCTATTGCCACCACAGCTTTGCAGAATACATTGGATCGTGCTTTTGTTGCAAATTTCGTTGCATTGTCTCCTGCTATTGGTGATAGTATTTGCACGATGTCATTTGATATTTAATCAAATATTATTCAATATTTATGTATAATCTTCCTCACTGTGCTCTTTGGCATTAGAATTTGACACCACACGATATGATGGCATGTGCCACATCCCAACCAAAAAAAAAACCATCAATTCGATGATTTCAATACTCCATCCATGGAGTTTAACCGGAATCAACTCAATTAATTTACGAAATGATAATGCTATTATTCATATACAGGTAACCCTCCATGAACACGGCATTCGAAGAACGTGGTTTCAAAGAACCCGGATACTTATTTCCTCAAATTACACAGTTTCAAACAACACGATTTTCGTTATTCTCTTTTCTTTTCTTTTTTGTAATCTCGAACAATACGGTTTTAAGGAATACAGAACGAATTAAGCGTGTTCTTAGAGGGTTTCCTGTGTTCGCTTTTGTCTCTTCGTGATCCTCATTAAGTATGTATATAATTATAGGGGGTTGATGGTTGATACAATACCTCATTCTGGCCTATCTGTAAATTTACCGATCGCGATTTATAAATTGGTTGAAATATTTTTTCTCCTTGTACCTTGAGGTATTTCTTCACAATTTCTCTGATTCTCCACACAACATTATACTTAAATTATTGTGTTCCATATTTTTGTTGTGTTCCATATTGTGTTTCATACATTTAAAAGTCAAATTGCAAGTGGGTCTAATCAAGTGAACCGCAGTGTATATACCATCGATATCACATCGCTATTGAGCTACGGAAAAAATTTAAATTGAGCTTGATTTAACAACAACAAGAAATTAAACATTTAGATCCATTACTAACTGGGACAGACGGAACATGACTAACGTTGGGACTAACGCAAGCGGTAAAAAGGGGGAATTTGAAAAAGTTTAGTGCAGTAAATCGAATTTTTAGAACATATTTACCTCAAATTCCATGTCAATTCTCTAGTAAATAAATTTCTCAGAAGTGGCTTGGAGGGTATAATGTATATGCTCGAAGGGTTGAAATTTCCGGTTCATTGGTAGTAAAATAAACCTCAAGTAGACACAAAATAAAAAATTGTTTGTTAATCGTACGCGGAACAAATTAAAATATCGAAAAAAATTAAATTAAATACATGTATACCTTCCCTCGAACTACACGGTCTCAAACTACACGATTTTCGTTGATTCTCTGTTATTTCGTGTTTTGTATACCATAACAAAAAAAAAAAACGAAACGTTTTTTTTATTTTCACACTCCCGTTTTTTGTAGTCTGGAACAACACAGTTTCAAAGAACATGGCACGAATTAATTTTGTTCTTACGATGCGGCGAAAACCAACATCCGAATAACTCCTGATTCATTTAGAAGGATAGAAAAATACATACCTCTCAAAACTCATTCCAACCATACACAGAGATAGAGTTAATTGTGTTTTACAATTTTACCAAAATAGTTGGGATGCGGAACCAGCTAAAGGGTGGTTTCCAAGGTGATAATTCCCAAAGCCACCCAATGGTTCAAAAGTTACCGCCATTTTCGGCGTCCGATGAAATTATAGGCAAATTCGTAAATATTTCAATACGCAATAGTGGGTGCAATTGTTGGGAGCCACAATAAGGTTAAATGTCCAGCTAGTCAAAAAGGCCAGTTTAAAGTACTGGCCCGTAAAATGGATTATTCCATCCAAATGCAGGCGGTTTACCATCCAACATACAAGATCATTAGTCTGTGTGTCGGTTATGCAACCTTTTCTCCGGAACAGAAAATATCCTGTTTTGGTGATGTGGATAAGTGCATATTGAACCCAATCGTAATTAATTATGCCCTATAAAAACTCCGTGTCGAACTATCTAACTAATTTTTGGGATGCTTAAAAGAAGATGGCGAGCATTGTTTTTTACTCTATCATTAGAAATTATAAGATGTGTTCACGTCGTTTGTCCCTGCTGCGTAATGCATTGTATATCTACAGATGATTTAATGAAGTGTGGAAAGATTACGATCAATAATGAATACTAAAGTAACAGTAGAGATTTAATTCGCGATCAGATAAAAAAAATTTAATTTTTAATTAATTCATTTATTTAATTATCATATTTGTTTTATTTTAAATCTTCAAAATTCATATGTACAGGGTGGGCCATAAGTCACTGAACATTGTATTTTTGATATAATTTTTTTATTTTGTAAGTTTTTCTTCTTTTATTTTTCAGTATTACAAACAACATTTGGGAGATTCAGTAGCCATGTTTACGATTGAGGACCGAGCAGAAATTGTTGAGTTTTATTTTGCTAGTCAAAATTTAATATTTCCAACCCAACGAAAATTTCGATTTTTTTTAACACCAGAAATCCACCATCAAGAAATCAAGTACGCAAACTAGTCTCCACTCGTTGTGGAAGACCGCTTGAAGCACGAAGCCAAAATAATATCGAACGAAGCCGGAAGAGCATAAATGAGAACCCTGAAACATCGACTCGTCAACGTGCCACTCAGCTTCAAATGTCCAGAAGTTCACTGCGTAGAATAATAAAAAAAAATATTTTGCCGTAAGACTATGCAACAAGCTTAAGATGTTGTGAAAAATTGACCGAATTATTAACGGGTGATCCTGATTTTATGAAAAAAAATTATAATGACCGATGAAGCACATTTCCATTTAAGTGGTTATGTTAATAAACAAAATTTTAGAATCTGGGGCATTGAAAACCCAATAGTGATTCAACAGCTTTCGCTGCATCCACTTAGAGTTACAGTTTGGTGCGGAATATCAGCAGACAAGATCTACGGCCTGTACTTCTTCCAAGACGAACATGGTAATGCATTAACTGTAAATGGTGAGCGTTACAGGGCTATGTTGAAATGTGGTTTCAAGAAATGTGGTTCCAACAAGACGGAGTTACGTCTCATACTGCAAGGGAAACAATGAATTTCCTGCGAACGGTTTTTGGTAACCGTATTGTTTCACGCTTTGGAAATGTTGATTGGCCATCACAATCATCCGACATAGCACTACCAGATTTCTTTTTGTGGGGTGTATTTAAAAGATCGTGTATACGCAAATAAACCGCAAGGACTGCAATAACTAAAAGACAACATAAAAAATAAAGTTATTGCGATTGATCAACCATTTTTGACTTCAGTTATAGAATAGAAGCAGCTGCTTTCGAAGAGACTAATGGCAGGCATCTAACAGATAAAATTTTTAAAATATATTTTTTTTTAAAACTATCTTTTGTAATCAAAATTATACATTTTCAATAAAAAATAAAAAAATTATATCAAAAATGCAATGTTCAGTGACTTATTGCCCACCCTGTACATATCCAATTTTGATCAATCTTTAAATTCAATTGAATATTCAATATCTGAAAAACCTTCATTTGGGAACATTTTCTATGCCACGAACGTAAACAACATTTCAAGGGGCCCAGCCCATAGGTTAGGTTAGGTTAGGTTAGAGTGGCTGCTATCGCACACTTAGGCCAGTAGTGGCCCATTGTGATACCACAGGATCCTATCTCCCCTTTACTCCCGTTGAAACCATCCAGAGCTACTTATGTAGCGTAATATATCTCGCACTCTACAGCCCGCGAGTTCCGAAAGGCTGTCCATACTGTACACACCTAAGTACTTATGCCTTCTGCATGATAGTGTCGGACACGAGCATAGGAAGTGATCCAACGTCTCCTCCTCCTCTTCGTCCAAACAACTTCTACAAAAGTCATTAGTCTGTAGACCCATCCTTCTTGCATGTTCCCCAAAAAGGCAGTGTCCTGTCAGTATCCCTACGACCAATCCTAACTCTCGTTTTCCTAGGGATACTAGTGCCTTGGAGCGCTTCAGGTCCAGTTTTGGCCAAACCTGTTTCGCTACCCTGCACATGAGAGAGTTGGTCCACCTCTCATTTGTCAAGGCATTTGCCTGCTTACTGAGCGCCAATTTGAGTGCTGCTATAGGCCTCCCCAGACCCGCCCTTCCCGGCTGTATCTGGAGAGTCGTACCGTACCTAGCTAGATCGTCCGCCCTGCAGTTTCCCGTGACGTCCGAGTGACCAGGGACCCAGATTATCTGGATGCTGAAATACTCGCTCATCTCGTTAAGAGATGATCGGCAATCCAGCGCCACCCGTGACTTCAGACAAACCGCCTCCAGCGACCTGACTGCCGCTTGACTGTCCACATAAATTGCGATATCCCTCACGGATACCACATTATGCTTCAACCATGTCACGACTTCGCCTATCGCCACCACTTCAGCCTGGTACACGCTGCAGTAGTCAGGGAGACGAACGGAAATATTAACGTTAAGCTTCTCACAGAAGACTCCGGCTCCTACCTTACCGTCTAGCTTAGAGCCGTCCGTGAAAAATTGCAGTGCCTCGTTTTCCAGTATTGATCCGTCCCTCCAAGATTCTCTCGAAGGACAGATGGTCCGGAAACCTTTATCGAAGCACAACGTTGGCTTAATATAATCTAGATTCGCCAGTTCTTCCCTTAGCGATCTAGTTATCGTCGAGTGTCCCGCGTGAAGACACTTCCACTGAGAGACAGCCGAGAGTCTCGTAGCCACATTGGCTGCTATCTGTTTACCAAAAAATTCGATTGGAAGAAGGTGGAACATAACCTCCAAAGCGCGTGTAGGTGTTGACCTAAGTGCCCCGCTTATAAGCATGCAGGCCGTTCTTTGCACCTTTTCCATCATTTTTATATATGTTGCCTTCTCCAGAGCTGGCCACCACACGCCTACCCCATACGTCAGCACTGGTCTTACCACTGCCGTATAGATCCAGTGCACCAGCTCTGGTTTCAGACCCCATTTCTTACCTATGGCGTTCCTACACGAGTAAATGGCTACATTAGCCTTATTCACCCTTTCCACAATGTTAGGCTTCCAGCTGAGCTTACTATCCAAGATTATGCCCAGAAATCTTGCTCTGTCAGCAAAAGCCAGCCTAATGCCGTTCACGGTAGGAGGGCTAACTACCGGAATTTTATACTTCTTAGTAAATAGTACCAGCTCAGTCTTGGAAGGGTTGATCCCTAATCCACATTTGCTGGCCCATTTCGTAACGATCAGGAGCGCATTCTGCATAACGTCCTTAATCGTACCCAGATATTTGCCAGAGACAGCCAACGCTACATCGTCTGCATATGCTACAACCCCTATCCCCTCTCTCTCCAGTTCCAACAGCAAACCATTCATCACCGCACTCCAAAGAAAGGGGGACATTACACCTCCTTGAGGGGTTCCTCTAACCACCCGCCTTCTAATGGTGGCCTCCCCCAGTTCCGAAGTAATAATCCTGCTTACCAGCATCTGATTTATCAGCCTTATTATGGGGTAATCCACGTTCAAAGGTAGCAGTCCTTCCATGATCGCCTCCGTTTTTACATTATTAAAGGCGCCCTCAATGTCGAGAAATGCTACCATACAGAACTCTTGCGAGTAAATTGACTTCTCAATCATGCGTACTAGATCGTGCAGAGCTGTGTCCACCGACTTACCCTTACAGTACGCATGCTGCGATGTTGCCCAATTCCTGGGCTCAATTTTTGATCGAGTGCCTACATCTACCAACCTTTCCAAGGTTTTTAACAGAAAGGATGATAGAGTTATAGGTCTCAGGTCCTTTGGATAGGCATGTGAGCTTTTTCCCGATTTCGGGATAAAGACCACTCTGACCTCCATCCATTTCCTAGGAATATAAGCTAGTCTCAGACACCCTCTGAAAATACCCTCCAGCCAGGGGAGGATGACTGCCGAATTCCTTTGGATCTCTGCTGGTATAATCCGATCCGGGCCCGCCGATTTATACGGCTTAAAACCGTTCAGCGCCCACCGGATTCGCTCCCTGTTCAAGATGCCCTCCATCTCTAATGAAGGTGTTGCTCGATGAGCTCCAGGCTCCATCGAGTCTTCCAAGCTTCCCGGAAAATGGGTCTCAATAAGGAGCTCCAATGATTCCGCACTTGAAGTTGTCCATGACCCGTCTGGTCTAATTAAATAACTAGGACTGGTTGGGTTAGTAGCTAGAATTTTCCTAAGGCGAGAAGTCTCAGAGACCTCCTCCATCCTACAACAGAAGAGTCTCCAGGACCCCCTTTGTGCCTTCTTCAACTCTTTTTTGTACCTTCTTAGGTCCTCCTTATAGAAGTCCCAATCCCGAACCTCCCTTGTGCTCTTAGCTTTGTTAAAAGCTGTCCTACACACTCTCCGATACGTTCCCAGCTCTTTGGTCCACCATATCGGCTTCTGCCTGCCCCTAGGCTTTATCAGGGGGCACGCAGCATTAAATGAAAGATTGCACGCTCTTGTGACAATATTCACCATGCAGTCTAATTCTTCTACCGTCGCCGGAGGTCCCGGGACCTCCAGCGGCAGTAGTTCTCCCAACACTTCCCTATATTTGTTCCAGTTTGTCCTTCTGGGATTCCTGAAGGCTTTCCGGGCTACAGGTTTAATTTCGAGGTTATACGTTACATATCGATGATCAGAGAATGAGTGCTCCTTCGCCACTCTCCACCCTCTGATCATATGAAAAATCGTTTCCGACGCAAAGGTCACATCTAGAACCTCCTGTCGATTTTTAACAATAAATGTCGGTTCTCGTCCAATATTGCAAACTAAAAGGTTGGTATTTAATAAATAATCAAAAAATAACTCACCCCTCTCGTTGATGTCTGTGCTTCCCCATATGGTGTGATGTGCGTTTGCATCACATCCGAGTATAACACCTACCCTTCTGTGATTTGCTTCCCGGATTAATTCCCCCAGGTTATCCGGTGGAATCCCCTTTTCACGATCCATATAGGCTGAGGCCAGCCATAATTTTTCACAGCCAGCCTCAACACTCACTGCTGTAACATCACCGCTACTAAATTGAGGAAGGAGAAAAATATTCAAGTTATTTTTCGCTAAAATACAGGATCTGATCTTGTCAGAGTTGCTTGAGTATAGTAATTTATACCCTTTCATTCTGAGGCCACAGATCCTGTTATTGTTAATCCAAGGTTCTTGGATTAACACTAAGTCGTCATCAGACTTAGTCAGTCTGAGCACGAGAGCTGCCGAGGCAGCCTTCGTGTGATGTAGGTTTATTTGTACAATGATAAACATTGTAGTCAACCTTACTCACCTCTACCTGCACCCCCTGCATCGGGGTAGTGCCATCTGACTCGTTGTTCCGGCCGCTATCCTCCTCTCGTCGAGAGCCCGACAGGATGTCCCCATCAGACTCCAGTGAGAGGAGGCTACCTCCAGTAACGACATTTCCTGCGTCCGAAGCACTTTCCCGGCTGTCCTCAGCCCGCTTGACCGTCTCCTGCTGAGCTCGTTCACCGTCACTCCCAGGCTGGTCTTTCGTAGTCGCCTCGGTCTCATCTTTTTTATATACTTTAAGGGTGATCGACCCGAACCCGAAGTTGATCACCCCCTTTAGTTTTGCGAGGGAAGCCAGGGACTCTTTGTTGATCAGCATGATTGCCAATCTAAAGCCTCCCTTAGCCTCCTCTCGCTTTACAATCTTCCAGTCTTCGGTCGGAAGATCGGGATTGCTGGCCCGGATGATCTCGAGGATCTCTTCCGGCTTTTCCGGCTCGGTTGGCAGCCATACACGTGCCCTCGGCCTGCTCGGGATTTCCTCCCTGCAGACTGCCTCAAGCCTCGCACCCTGCCATACCTCGCCTACTTCGGCTACCGCTCTCTTATACAGGTCAGCCGATCTCTGGTCTGAGCACGCAGTCAACTTCACGCGCCCCTGGTACCATCCCGCATCTCTGTAGGATGGAGTGGATCCCGGATTTTCTCTCAGGATCCGTAGAAAAATGGAGTTTAGTGCATTATGCGCTACTCTCCACTTCTCTGACGTGATGCTCCCATCTTCTTGACTTCTGTCAATGACGGCTAGCACCAGCACGTGCTCCTTTAGGATCTCACTGAATAGCTTCAGTTTCCGATCCCTAGGAGCACCCGACGTCTTGTCTGCCTGCACCTTGGCCCGCTTACTGTCACCCGGTTCCAACTCATCCTGGGACCTCTGTCTTTTAGACCCAAGGGCCCTTTCCGAGCTGTCACAGCCGACAGTTTCCTTAGCCCATGCTACAGACTTACGTTGTTCGACTGTAAGCTGCCCCTCAGGGGTCGCAGCCAGTCTTTCCAAAACCCTGAACGCCGACCGTCTCTCCCTGTATCGACGCTTCGAAGGAGGGATCTCCTTCACTCCCCCCTTATCTCCTTTAACGGATCCACTTCCACCTGGCTTCGATGCCAAAGTGTCGCTTACCGTTACTCCTACAGATGTAGCTCCACCTTCGCGGTTAGAGTTACTCCCTTCCTCCGGTTTTTGAAGGGTGCCGGCCCCTTTATTTTGTGTTTGATTACTTTTTTCCATGTTGTTCCCACGAGTGTCGGAGAAATATAAGTCGACCTGCGCAGAGATCCGTGTACGCAGGCAAGGCTAAATACAACTGGAGGTCGCCAGGTATCCAGAGGGCTCCGTTCACGACTGGGCTTTGTTAAATGGGCCCCCAGTCTAGCCGATTATCAGCACGGGTCGCGTAACACCTTAATCCAGCCCATTGGTTCGCCGAGCACCCCGCCCCCCCGCACCCCCGTCCTCCTCCCGCATTCACTCCCTCATTCACCATTCATATGGATATCCCAAGCCAATGGGACCCACTTCATTCATGAGATGCCCGTTTATAGGGTTCCCCATTCACTACCTGAAGGCTCGGGAGCACAAGGGGACGGACGTTCGGTTCACCGTGGTTGTGGTCGATGGTTTTAAGGCGCCATCAGTTCGCCTTTCCCTACTGGGTATCCTAGGCACTCAGAATTTAGTGAGCGGAGGTTAACCATTCCCCCGTTCTCTGAGACTCTCCTCCCAGCAGAGCTGCGGTTGGGGACGGCTTATTTAATTCACCGCTAACCTACCTATCGATAGGCCGTTCACTATCCACCACCTGTGACCCCCCCGATAGCTGCAGCTCGCCACGGGGGCCCAGCCCATAACTACTGATTCAATTACAACTAATATTCAAATCAAATTTATATATTTTCTTTAAGTGAACATAATTATTGAATTGTTATCCAAAATTTTTTTTTTGTGTTAATTATAATTTCAATTTTCTATAACGAGAATTACCTGAAATCACAGTGTAACTTGACCATAATCTTAGAAATACGTTGTTACGAAAAATCAAAATGAACGTAGAATATCTAGATTGTGACGAACTCGCAATAGAATGTGTGGTAAGAAATATTACGGGTACCGTCTCGAGGAAGATGGCTATGTTGCAAGAAGTTCTGGAAAAGGAAATGGCACACGAAATTGAGCCACCAGTGCGAGCACACCAAGCTGCACTCAAATCTCCGAAACGTGAGGTACAGGTTTGCAATTCCAAACTGAAGAATATTGAAAGTCAGTTAAAAGACATATATAAGACTGAAGTTCCAGAAGAAAAAATCACTGAGTTAATTACAGGTACTTTACATGTGGGTGACAGACTAAGTAGAATCAATAGCTCAAAATCTGTTAACGAAATTTCAACAAAAATGATAAACAGCTGTCACAAATTGTTAACTTGTTTGCAAGACATTCAGACAGCAAAGGAAGTATCAGAGGAAATGGAAAATTCATTGAAACAAGTTTTTGATGAATTTAATGGGGTACATAAGGATAATATAATACTAGTGGAAAATATTGAAGACCAAACTGACGAGGACGAGAGAGAGAGAGCAGGAAGTGCACGACAACCGTCAAGAAAGGGATCAGAATCTGATTCCAAGAACGACCGATAATAACTACCCCGAAACAAATTTTGACGTCAAATTAGACGTAATCGTTGACAGAATAATTAAGAAGTTAAACTTGGAGCAAGTTCCACCATATCTTAACAACAGGAGACCTGCACCATCAAGCTCAACCAAAACCCCCATATTTGAATTCACCGATAACAACAGCACGAGAATTCCGGTTAATTATGACCCTACTGTGCCTCCACCAAATAGTAATCAAAAGCAGCCTGAACCTAATGCAAATGCAAATCCGACTGCACCAAGCTCAAACAATCGTAAGGTCAAAGAATATTTAGAAATATATAACTGGAAACTGGTATATAATGGAGATGAAAGAGACGAACTTCCAGTAGAACGGTTTTTATACCGAGTACAACGTATGGCTATTGACAATGGCCTAAGTGAGCAGAGATTGGCCGCGAATTTTAGTGTTCTTCTCAAAGGTAGAGCTTTGAATTGGTACTGGGAGTATCAGGAAACTTGTGGCGTAGTGGATTGGAAGACCCTCAGTGAAGCTATGACTCAACGATTCAAAATCAGGAAAACGGACAATGATACTAGGGCAGCCATGGAAAGGCGCAAACAAAGATCAAACGAATCATTTGTAGATTTTTACCACGCTGTTCGCAGTCTGTCTCTTTCTTTAATGAGGTCCATACCGGACATAGAATTAATTCACCTCTTGACTAGGAATATGAGGGCAGCAAGCGAAATTTGCTGAATATCAATTTTTCCAAATCCCAGAAATGATCAACCGATGTGTGACGGTAGAGGACACCTGGACCCGATTAGGCTGGACTCCAGAGATATATCATCAGTCAAACGTACGCAAAGTCAGTGAGCTGGAAGTGATCAATGATCGTGAACAGGGTGGTGCCTTTAATAATACATTTTCTGAGCAGCCCCAACCTTTTGATTCTGTGTGTTCAGTAGTCACCCCAACTGAACCGAATGCGTCATATAGTCAACAGAGATCATATTTCTATAACTTACAAACGCCTAATGCCTGTTGGAACTGTTTTGCAGTTGGGCATTTCTTTAAAGATTGTATTCATCCAATTAAACATAGGTTTTGTTTTGGTTGCGGGACTCCAAACATATTAAAGTCTCAATGTAATCGCTGCAAAAATGTCCGACAGGGAAACGGAAAGAGGGATTTCACGAATACTGGGGTTCTGAATTCCCAAACAGTGAGGAACACATCGCCCAGAAAGACCCTAGAGGAGGTAGCGACGAACACGGATCCCGAATTTTACCAAATCTTGCAGCGGAAACCGGATATACCAAAAAAGCAATAGTAAAGTTCAATTCAAAATCCACACAGACACCTTCTATCAGAACAACCAGATTGAATCGTCCTTTACATTATTTCAAACTGAGAAGAACGGTGCAGAAAATGGTGAGTGGTTCATTTATTTCAACAAATACCGATTCAAGACCATACGCTAATGTTCTGATCAACGGTGTACCATGTAAAGGACTACTCGATAGTGGGGCAAACGTGTCTGTGTTGGGATGCAATGCCGAAGAATTCCTAAGTGCCATTAATTTAAAACTTAATTGCCTTCCATCAACACTGTTGACAGCTAGTGGGGAAAAGCAACGAGTAGTAGGACATTTTGTTGCGAAAGTCTCATACGGAGGCAAAACGAGACCTCTCCGCATTCATATCGCTCCGGGATTAAGCCAACCGCTTTATCTCGGTATTGGTTTTTGGGAAGTTTTTGGTTTGATCCCTATGAAATCTGTTATGCACACTTAAGAGGAAAAAACCGTCGCAAAAGTTAGGATTTGATGAATTAAATACCTACGAACGAATGTTTTATGTTTCCTTTTAATTTTGGTGTGGATGGATTTCTAACCACTCGTAGTACCTTGTCAACAACTGCTGCATCCAACGAATATTAATAGTCGCCTTTAATATGTTCATGAACCACCGTATTCAGGTTCACCGTAAATACTTTAACCTCGAATAATAACGTCAACAACTGGCACAACATCTATCAAAATAATATTTGTTTTGCATTTGTGGTACTAAAATATTTTTCAGGCGCAAATTCGCTACATTACCCCAAGCCATTTTGGTTATTTAAAACCGTTTATGCGATTTTCATACTTATTGTCATTTTCCTATACATATTTTCCGAACTAAAGTGTTACTCTTCCCATCGATTTATACAAATTTCACACAAAGCGGAAAATTTAATATGGTACATGAGTATTTTAGTATCCAGGCAAAGAGACATAAGCCAACTGTTTACAAAACACTTAACACTCGTGACACAACAATGCCTGAATTCATTTTTCATATACCAAATAATACTTCAAATATACAAGCTGAAGTAGCAATTTTATATTCGAGTAACTAGCGACCGACACACGGTTCAATGGTATCGCAGCCGCGGTTCAAATATCTATAAATACAAATCAAGCTTTTTAACTATGACATAGTTTTATCTAACCAGCCTTGATTGCCGGAAATGTAAAACAAGACTTCTTGTATTTTGTTGTAGTATGACGTACTTGGCCAGGGCCTTTTTCCATTAAATTTTTTTGATCTGATTTCTTTAAATCGCACTCGTCTTGTGCGTTATGAATATTATTCTGCATAACACACAATTGTATAATTCATGTCGTAAGAGTAATAAATTCCAGCTGCCACATTCTAAAATCGATCGGAACCCTAATAAAATTTTCTTAAATTTTCGCTGGATGATTTCAATCTTTATAGTTACATCGGAAAGAGAGATGTGGATACAAATAAAATGCCCAAGTTTAAGATAATCGGAAAAATTCCCGTATTTATTTAGATTTTGTTGTTGTTGTATGTTTCCGAATTTCATTATACATAAAATGTTATTTATTTTTGAATAAATTGAAAGAGAAATTGTTTCTTTGTATTTTAAGAAAGAAAAAAATTCCGAGAAGCACAAAAAAATTCCATCAATCTTTAAAAATTACAACAACACAATCAAATTTGTGGAACTTTTCTTTGTATTTTCTTTGTTATGGTGTTTTAATATTTCGGGTACTTTAATGAAATATTTCGTACAAATCAAATAAATTAACTCGAATTAATTAATAGGGCCAGTGGATTTGTACTTAAAAATTAATTGAATATTTCGTTAAAATTAAAATACGTTTGGATCGGGAGTTGCCGGATACGCAACGCGATAGGGCAGATGTCGAGTCAATTTCGTTGACTGGTCCGCTACAAATCTACTTCTAATGCCAAATCTGAATATCACTATTTCATAAATCTAATTAAATTCCTAACCCTCAACTGACCAATTGACAATGACCTAATATCCTGCCCACGTGACCGATCCATGTTGAATTAACACCAGTGATGGTGAAACGTGCAACTAACAGTCGGCGAAGCTCGGAAGCCTATTCTGACACACACATGGGTTCCGGGCTTCCCGATAAACTAACCGGTTATAACTAACATAAGTCTAATGCATTTTAATGTCTCGGCGAAAGAATGAAGGGCTGTACTTTTTAAACGTGAAGTTAACGGCCAATCGTTTGTTTACATGGTTGACCGGAGGTCGTTCAAGTACGATACTGGCTCCAAATCCACTTTGCAATACGTACTTGAGAAGATCCATTTTAAGGTCGTAATTATTTTTATTATTTAAATTTTTTTAGCTAGTATTCAAATGATTTACTACCATGTATGCCATACCAGGCTGCTACTTAAATGTTCCTAACTTATAATGAGACAACTAAAATATTAACAATAGAGGTTCGTTTCTGTCTAACTAAATTCATCTGAACTCGAATTCCTCACTAAACGATGTGAGCCTTTTGTGAATTCGATTGGAAAGTAAACTAAAGATATTCGTTCCTCTGATCACAGGTGTTACACTTTTAACATAAATCTTAAGACCACCTCTTTGACTTTACCGTAATAAGAAGCTAACAAACTGGTAAATTTTCTCTTTTGAGCTCCGACCCCTGATATTTCACGTTCGGCTAACGATATTGAATTGCAAGCATCGTCTTTGACGCAAGTAATAAATTTAGCTTTCGAAAAATTTTGTCCTCTCATTACCAAATAAAATACTCGGGATAAGCCTTTTTCGTGTTCCAATCAAAAAAAAACTAAGGAAAAGTATCTAGAAAATTAAGAATAGAGCCAAGAGATTCAACCTTCAGAATAACTGGGATTTACGAGTATTCTTAGCAGCACAGAGAAAATATAAAACAAAATTTAAGATCCGCTTGTAGGGCTTCTTGCATTAGTTTCTGTGAAGAAATTAACATACTTAGTGGGTCTCTCCCTCAGGTGGTCCTGATGGGGTCTTTCCTGCTGAATTGCAATACGGGTTTTTTCTTCATCGGGATCACTTACACCAACTTTTTCAATCTTGCATTGCTTTCGTTGCTTTCGGAATTGCCTCGCAATCTTGGAGAAGCTGCAAATTTATTTTCATCTCTAAACCGGACAAGTCGAATTACAATGACCCTGAAGCATTTAGGCATATCACTCCATCCTTACCCATGCTGCATGCTTACAGAGCTTGTTACGGCTCACTAGTCATAACATTAATTTATTTTCCTGTTTCTTTTCACATTTTTAATTTTTATTGATTATTTGAAAATGCATTTTTCATTGACATGTGTGAGGAAGTAGCAATACTGAAGTCATTTGTTCTATCGTGACATTTTGTATTATGTTTTCCTTTTGTTCATCCCTATTGTAAACGTGTATGACGATTAATTTTGGAGCGAGATTAATGTGTACCCTGTTTTGTGCGAGTGGCTAGGATATAGAAAAGTATTTTTGTTGTGTTTTCTTGGTTTGGTGCGTACAGCTGATACGGGTGAGAGAGAGTGTGTAAATGACGCGCGCAAACCCAGCAAAAATATTTTTCTGTATTTTGGAGATTTTCCAGGAATAGTCTTGCCTATGGAACATAAAAAAAAAAATAATAATAATAATTTCTAGTTTTGATGAGTCTATTTTTTTTTTGATCTTGTAAAAAGTTTAATTTACCCGGTGGGGTTAAATTGTTTAAGTCGAGTTTTTGATTTTCAATAACACAAAATAAAACATTTTTATATGAAAAGTGTATCAAGAAAATATCGTCACCGTTGCACATCGTGGCCGTTGCATATCGTCATACAAAAATAAGACATTTTGTTTAAGAACGGGCGCTGCATTGTCAACCGGTGCAAGCAATATATAACGGTGGTGGTTCTACGGCATCGATGGCAAGACACCCACCGTTTTTGTTAACTACGGTTTACGGCCACTTCATTTTTCTTCGGATTAAGGCGAGCCAACGCCCATTCATTGCAATTACGGTTTTGGTGAGACAACGCCCCACCGTTTTTGGCAGTCGAATTGTTTTATTTTGCAGGTCAAATTTTTTGTGCATGCGGTAAGGGGAGACAACGCCCAACGAGTTTTGAGGGTGGCCAATTGCGGCCACTTCATTTGTTATACGGTCCTTGGCAGAGGACGCCCAACGAAAAAAAAAAAATATTATCAAAGGCAAAAAGGTCGCCCAACCAACAAAAATATATTCGAGTTTTGGCTAACCCGCTCCCAACTAATATTAGTAAACGGCCGGCAAGGACGCCGCAACCCACCCCACAGGGTGACCTGCTCAAGGTGGCAGGTACAACTTTTTTTATTTATTTTTTTTTATTTTTATTTTTTTTTGATTCTTTTTAACTTTTTGATTCATTTTCGATTTATTTTACAATTAAAGATATATTGGTGTAATCAAGCACCACATAACGGTGGTCGTGCGCTCGACCTTGGTCGCACATTGATCTCACTGTTACTCACTTTCGGCGATTATTTTCCTGTTGTTTTGATTGCTCCTAAAAATAAAATGAATTACTAAATAATTTTCGGGTCGGTGTGGTGGGAAGGGAGACTCCAATCTGTGTCGGTTCCATATATACAGGCTGAGTTTACCACTCCCTTTCATCCCCTTGGCAGGACATCCACAGAGTCGGAGTGGTGAGTTCGGCCAATGTGTCGACCATTCGGGGCGACCGTAAAGTCCACGCGGTCTCTCCGTGGCACTTCGGCGATCTCATGCTGTCGAAGTGTGTATTGTGGGAGATTTGTCAGAAGTCTTTCCCAGTGAAGAGACCCTTTACCCTCTTATGCTGCTTCGTTGTGGCTGGGTATCGGCCTTTCGGAGTCGATGGGTCATTCAAGGGGGTCTCTTCAGCAGACCGACCCTTCCCACTCGGAGAGATCCGTTCGTCGTTGGATGGGCACACAAGGTTATGATTTATTTATCAAGTTCCTCAAGTCTCGTTCGATAAATTCTTTTCGGCGTAATTTAATTTAAGTTTTTTATTATTTGCTTAGATTTTTCTGTTCCACGGTGTAGGTCAGTAGCACGCAAGCCTCTAATTACCCCACGACCCATACCATTACCCTGAGATCTAGCCGGTTTAACATCACCTTCTGGTTTTATTGCTCAGAACTATGCTGAAGATCTGGCCATCATTGTTTCAGGTAAATACTTAACAATTGTATTTGACTTAATGCAGTGCACTGTACAAGATGAAAAGATGTGGTGTTTTGAGAAGGGTTTGCGAGTTAATCCAGACTAAGTTAAGACTAAAGTGCACTGGGGCGAAGTTCTACAAAAACCTAGGTTTGATAGCAAGGCATATACAAATTTTCAATCTCTTCAGTTTATCTATACTAGAAATTACTACGGTTAATGACAAACAGTTACCAGAATTCGACTTTAATAATTTCTTCTCAGTGGTTTACCCATCGAGAGACCTTGGGTTGTCCCAAGATATCAATAACCGGATGCCTGAGCCGGTAGTTTTCTTCGCAGATAGCTCTCACTCCGAATTAGGTGTTGGTTTTGGAACCTACTGCTCATCACTTGATTTACGATATTACGGCAGTCTGGGTTCAACCTACACGGTGTTACAGGACAAATTGATTGCTCTGACGCTGAGAGTGATAATTGCGTTTAATCTCGCTATTTTAGAAGCTGTGTTCAGAAGGTTAAAGACTGTAAACATCTTATTAGATGCCGGTGTTGCAACAATAGGGTCGAGGTTATGTGGGCTCCATTGACCTTTAATAATGGGAAGACACCTTTAAAGAAACAATGATTTCACTCGATTTGAATCCGAATGTTTTTAAATTTATTCGACTCGATCGAATTTAGTCTGTGACGGAACTCATGCATTTCTTAGCCGATTATGTTGGGATTAGGTATGTTGGATGGAAATGGGTTTCTTAAATGATTTTTGAAGAAATTAGAGTTCTTAGAATTTCTTCCAAAAATCCTTTAAGATTTTTTCTGTTAAATTGCGGGTCCGTTAAATAAAGGTCCGTTAAATTAAGCGTAGATTAAATTGTGGTCCGTTAAATCGAGGGTTTACTGTACTTTATTTGCGAAGATAATATTTGAAGTTAACTTATGCTCTGTCTTTGAAACGGTCTTACGGTTCATAGCCGTTTTAAACTATATTTACAAAGAATGAGGCTTACGTCAAAGCAGCGGAATGCAATTGCAATTTGCGATCATTTATCATCATGCTAAAATCAAGAATTAGTTTAGTACATTTGATATTTTTTTGTGGTCAAAAACTAATGTTTAGGAAACACTAGCTGAGTTACCCGGCGTTGCACGGGAGGTACATAATTCAAATACCTTGATTGTTATGCAAGAATTCTATCTTTACATTGCTGTAGTTGCAATCACATATGAAAAGAAAATTATAAGTAGCTGAATTCAGTAACGGGTGCCTCCGTCAATGCATCCAGTCGAACTTTTGTAATGATATTATTGGACATCCTGTTTGTGAGGATAGTTAATTAATTTTGGTTTGGTATTTGTTACCAATTGCCAAATAATTATACTCCATTTTTACAAACCTTCAACCAGATCAAAGTGAATAATAAATATAAAGATATTTTAGTTAATAATTTTTATTATAAAGCCTTTTGATAAACAATATTTTTGGTTTTTCCATTTGGTGTGTAAATAAATAAATTTTTTGGCGTTCCCATTCTGGAGCACATACAGTTGGCCATGTAAAAAGCATGAATTTTCTAAAATAACACCAGCTATTTTCAATGATTGCCCCTGGGCTTTGTTGATTGTCATTGCAAAAGCAAGGCGTAATGGGAATTGTAGTCGCTTGAATTCAAACGGCAAATCGGTGGGAATCATAGGAATGCGCGGAATTAGCACATATTCTCCTTTACTTTTACCGGTAATAATCGTTGCTTCAATCACATTCGGCATCAATTTCTTCACACAAAGCCGTGTTCCGTTGCACAATTTCGGTGGATCTAAATTACGAAGCAGTATTATTGGTGAACCCTCTTTTAAAAATAGTATGTGTGGTGGAATACCAGGTGGCTCCAAAGAATTAAGAAACTATCGGATAATTGACGGACTGATCCACATCAGTAACCGTGTCGATAGATTTGTATTTCATTAGTGGCCCGGGTAGTTGCGATTGAATTTCATTATTTAATTTATTAACGCCGTCATTTTTGGGAGCTAGGAGTGCACGTTCGCACAGCGAATCATGATTTTTGAAGTTATTTGGCAGATTTGGGAATACTTTCATTACCACGTCCTGTATTGATAACAGATCATTTGGCAATTTCCCGTTACCCATGTCCAAAAGCTGCCTGGCAAATGTTTTAGCTGTACCATCGTGATGTAAATTCACACGCATGTTTGAAAATAGTGTGATTTTCGTAACGTGTTTCCAAAGATGAGACGCCTTCAAGCAGGGATTAAGTTCATCAGCGGGTATTGGTCGTGAAATGACTAGCAAAGTTTGACGATAATCACCTGCTAGTAGTGTTAGAGCTCCTCCCATTGGTCGGTTATTTTGTCACAAATCGCGCAAAGTACGATCAACCGCTTCAAATGTTTTTTTGTGTGCCATGGTACTACAGTCATCCCAAATAATGATTTTACATCTTTTTAATAACGTGGCAATTCCCGAATTTCGTATTATATTGCAAGGAAAATTATCCGCTTGATTCAAATTCAATGGTAGTTTAAACGTTGAATGTGCTGTGCGTCCTCCATCGAGTAAAGTGGATGCAAGTATCAAATTAAGAAGAAATGTTTTTCCAGTGCACCCGAGTGCATCAAGAAAAATAATTCCTTCGTTACCGTTTGCTATGTATTACATGACTTAGTGTATGTCTGTCTTTGATCATCCACTAAGAGACTTTTTTGAGTCTCAGCGAAAACTCGTAACTGGCCAACGTCGTAATTTTGTTCTCGTAATAGATCTCTATCACGAACAATGTTTCCATGGCGTGTCGGTGCTGGCAACCCAAGTTGGGAAATGACTTTGTTTGGGTTATTAGTATGGATAATATAAGTGTTCAGAGATTTGTCTTCAGTTAAAGTGATGAAAGATTGTCTTAAATTTAAATTAATAAAATTAATTTGAATAATTAAATCTATTATAGAAGAGGTATGATTTGTGTATAACAATCGCACGCTAGATATCCTTTTTGGTGTCTAAATTTGCGGCTAAGGCACTATTTCGGAACATTTAAATAATTGTATCTATACATGTAAAAATGAATTCTTGATCTAGGGCAGACTTCCGGATTGGAACATGTCACTAATTTCATATAACCACTTTCCTAAATTGAAGTTTGAGAAAAAATTTGTACCACAGCTCCTAGACCCCGGAGTCCAGCCCCTTCAAAAGTATCGTGGGCTTGGTCCTGAACATGAAACATGTACATGGTAAAAATTTCATGGCGATCGGTAAAGCGGCTAAGGCGTTATTTCAGAACAATCAAATAATTGTATCTTTACATGTAAAAATGAATTTTTGATCCAGGGGCAGACCTCCGAATTCGAACATGTCTCTTATTTCATATAACCCCTTTCCAAAACTCATTATCGTAGAAACATTTAAATTTTTGAAAAAAATTGTACCGTGGCCCCTAGACCCCGAGGTCCAGCCCCTTTCACAATATCCTAAGATTGGTCCTGAACATGCAACATTTGCATGGTAAACATTTCATGGCGATCGGTTGAGCGACTGAGAAGTCATTTTGGAATGATCAAATATTTGTATCACATACATGTAAAAATTAATTTTTGATCCAGGGCTAGGCCCCTCGGATTCGAGCAAGTCAGTAATTTCATATAAACAGCCCCATAAACTCATTTTCATGAAAAAATTTAAAGAAAATTAAAGACTAGACTCCGGGGTCCAGCCCCTTCCAAAATATCGTAAGGTTGGCTCTGGATATGCAACTTGTACATGGTAAAAATTTCATGGCGATCGGTTGAGCAGCTGAGACGCCCATTCGGAACAAACAAACAGGAATTCATTTTTATATATAGAAGATAGTTTTTGAGAGCGTCTCAGGTAGCGAGCAATTTACATGATTTATGGTATGTCGTATTGATTTTATTTTTTAATGCGCTGGCGCTACATCCCATTTAGGGATTTGACCGTGGTTACAAAGTGGTTACATATCAAATTTATTTTCAGATTAATGGCTGATAAGTTCATTGTATCCTAGCCACACCAAAGAGCTGCTAGAAGAGGTTCACTACTGCTGGATGAGGTATACTGGCATGCCTGGGAGGTGGGGCGGGAGAGGACCTCGTTTTTTTCTTTCCATTTGACAATTTTCTTTTATGCTGCTTCCATGAGGTCAGCTAAAGTTATACTTACTGAAGCAACGGTTGTTTGACGTCGGTGGTGATTATGTTGTGACATTATATTTCTCAGCTATGCGCCCCTTTCCTACTTTTTGCTGTTTTTTAAGAATATTACGTTTGATTTGTATTATTAGTCCATCTTTACTATTTGGCAGCAGCATTTCAAAATATATGACAAAACCTTACAAACGATAGGCTCCTACGAAAGCTGTTAATTTCGGTACACCGATTTCCACCAGATTTATTCCCCATAAGTTATGGAAAAGCTTAGACAAAGTTTTCAAAATTACTTTACTTAATTTAACTACGTAAACGAATGTAAAACCTTTACTATTTTCCTTTGGTTGGGATTTTTTTTCAAATTTGAAAAGAATTTTCATTTTGTTTTATGATTTATACTTTCATAAAATTATTATTTACATAAATTATGTATTCATGCAAACCTTCCTAAACGAAATTAACGATACACACATCTAGGACATAAGTTAAGGATCATGAACGCCAATGGCCAATCGTTCTGTGAAAAATTAATGATCGGCAGCACACTAATAAAAGAATGAAAACATAAAAATTAATCATGCTCGTGAACAAAACACATGCGGTTCCTTCACAAATATACGAAAATATAAAAAATACTGGAACCATTTGCAATAATAAAAAAAAGCTCCACCATTAATTTTAATATGTTCCCGTCATTACTTTAAATCCTCTTGGGAAATCCATAATCAATTAAATTTACTTTGTAACAAATATTCGGTATAACTCACACAGACTTTCGATAAAGTTGTAACACCTTCGTCCGCGTATATATATATATATATAGATTAGAGATAAGAACATCATATCAAAACCAACAACAACAAAAATAGGAAACGACTCTGAATTATAAATTTCCTCGACGGAATCTCGAAAACGACATGCGTGGTATTTTCTTATATGTTTTCTTCTTACCTTCTAAATATTTCTAAACACATTCGGCTCGGTTGTATATTTTTTCACACACAATTTCGTATCCACCACATATAGACGTATATTTTACACAACAAACACGCAAAAAAATGGAAATATTTTCATTTTCACTCACATGCCATTTTCCTCCGAGTATTATTGTTGTGTTTTCGTCACACACATACTCGTACATACGCAATATATAAAAGTATTATTATAATAGAGATGAATGCGGAAAAAAATTTATTTTCTCATCTCAGCTGTTTTTTTTTTTACTTTTCCGATATAAATTAGAAAAATGTAGTTTTATCTGTTTTATGACGTCGACATATTTTCTTCTTCATTTTCCCGCGTATACAACACATAGTATACTCCAATACACACACACTTGAATTAAATTGATTTTATTTTATTTTTCCAACTCCGAATTTTCGAGGAAAATATTTTCCGTTTTTCCGTTTATTGTGTATTATGCTATGTGTGTGTGTGTGTGTGTGTTAAATTAAGAAAAATCGATTCAAAAAATAAAGTTAAGGCGGGTTTTTTTTTTCCTTCATAGTGATGATGAATTTCCCGTTTCATTTCATTTGAAGGGTTGGTATTTTCTGGGTGTACTACACAATCCGCACCGTATACTATTATACGTATTGTTCTTTTGGAACACGTGCTTTATACTGATATAAACACAATGTAACAATAATATTATAACGTGACCTCATTTAAACGCCCATCTAGCTTTAACTTATGTTAATTTTCACAAAAAGTAATTTTTCATTTATAATGATACGACATGGAAAATTTAATATGAATGTGTTTGTGTTACTACATTTTTACGGAACAGACACACACACATACCTTGCCTAAATAAAAATTTAGTATTCTTGGATATCATGCTGATTAATCGTTTTTCATGTTACTTTACATGCCTGGCTGTTGGTATATAAGAAAAACAGATTATTATGCGGTGAAATTTTATTATTTTAAATAATTAATTAACATGAATATTATTTAATCTAAGATGTATAATCAGTTCTTAGAGTTATTTTTTCTTATTTTATTGCCGTTTTCAATCATAAAATATTCGAATGCGGTTTTATATTTCCGAGTATGAATAGCATCAAAGCGTATTGTGAAAAATTGCTCGGTACTAAAATATTTATGCGAGACGTTATGTGCTTTCATAAAATTTATTAGAGTTACGGCTGTTGTGTCAAACTATTTTAGGGATTTTGACGCCTCTAGCTTTTTATTGCAAATTTCTAGTTCAGTGCCGTCTACCGAGCGGGAATGGATGGAGGGGCTTTCTAACAACACTGCAACGGCGGAAGAAGTCAGGGAAATACAAACAGCGGCATAATTAGAGAATACAATATTTTTAAAATACAATATTTTTTGTTATTCTCTTATGGCTCTTTTTGAAGTCTGTTATCAATGATTAGGTTTGTGCAGACAAACATAACATCACACCAAATCTGCTTCGGCGGCCCTACTTCTCAGACTGGCTAAGTCAGGTGAGGAAATAGTTCTGATACAAGAACCTTGGATCAAGGATAACAATTTCTGCGGTCTGCGAGTGAAGGGTTACACCCTTTTTCACGCTTGTGGGACTGAAAAGAGTAGCTCTTGTATATTAGTGGGAAATACCATAAATGTTTTTCTACTTTCACAGTATAGCAATGGGGACATTACTGCGGTCTGTCTAGAGACGGAGGGGAGAAGATTCTGGCTAGCAGCCGCATACATAGACCGGGAGATGCCAGTGCCGCCAGATATACTGGGGACACTGGCGTAGCTCGGATATAAATGACAGGGGTGAGTTACTTTTTGATTTTCTCTTAAGAACTAACCTCACTATTAGTAATATAGGCCAGGAACCCACCTTTATTATTAGTAATAGACAGGAGGTTCTGGATATCATTCTGGTCTCCGAGTTTATCACACCGATGATGAGGGAATGGAGGGTGGCGAAGGAGTATTTCTTCTCTGACCATCGTTACATAACATTTAAAACTTAATCTCAATATTACAAAACAGTACGTGTTTAGAAATCCCAGGAAAACAGTATGGCATATATATAGGGATATATTGGAGGGCATTATTCCATCTAGAGTTCCAGGACTCCCCCACACGGGTGGTGAACTGGATTCAATGGTGGACACTCTGACAAGGGCTTGCAATACCTCTATGAGAGTAGCCTGCTCTTTCACAAAGCTGAGGGGGAAGCGAAAACTTGCATGGTGGAACCCGGCACTTGCAGAGCGCCGGAAAGTCTGTGGGTCTGCTTTCAATAGGGCGAAAAGATCTAGAGATAGTCAGGACTGGGATTTCTATAAGGAATGCCTCAGAGTATACAAAAGGGAGTTAAGGAAGGTGCAGAGGAATTCGTGGAGGAGCTTCTGTGATAGAATGGAAGGGGTCTCGGAAACCTCACGCTTAAGGAAAATTCTCTCTACCAATCCAGTTGTTCTAGGCTATCTGTTAAAAACGGATGGCGAATGGACGGTTTCTAGTGAAAAGACTCTTGACCTATTAATGGAAACTTACTTCCCGGGTAGTGAGGACGTGTCGACTGCGGAGCCTTTGGATTGTTGTGGGTCTAGGAATGACTGTGAGGTTCAACTGTTGTGTACAGAATATATTCTGAGCCCACGGAGAATAAAATGGGATATTAAAGGGTTCAAGCCTTTTAAGTCAGCTGGTCCGGATGGAATTGTACCAGAGGAAATTCAGAAGTACCTGGAGGTCTTGCCCTGAATGGAAGTTATCTTCAAAGGGTCTCTGAAGCTGGGGTACATCTCCGAGAGATGGAGGGAGGCTAGGGTGATCTTCATCCCGAAGACAGGAAGAAGCTTGCACAACAACCCTAAGGATTTTAGACCAATATCTTTGTCATCTTTACTGCTGAAAACCATAGAAAGGATGCTGGATGTCTATATTCGCTCAAGAATGGAACCCAGTAACTGGGCTCAGTCACAACATGCGTACCATAAGGGTAAGTCCGTAGATATGGCATTACATACTCTGGTTCGTGGGATTTAGAAGTCACTGGATTTTCAGGAATTCTCATTGGTGGCGTTTCTCGATATCGAGGGCGCGTTCAATAACGTGAAGGTGGAAGCAATTATGGAAGGATTGCTGCCACTTGAGATCGAAGACCCAGTAACCAGGCTGATTGATCACTTGCTTGGAAGCAGAAGGGTCATAGCGTGAATGGGGGAAGCCTCCGTCAGAAGACGGGCTCCTCGGAGAACTCTCCAAGGAGGGGTCCTCTCTCCATTCCTCTGGAATGTAGTAATCAATAGACAACTATTGGAACTGGAGGGGGAAGGAATAGGCGTGGTTGCTTATGCCGATGACGTGGCGATAGCTAAAACAGAACTGGTCCTCTTCACTAGTAAGTATAAAATTCCGGCAATGGTTTTATTAAGCCTGAATGGTACTATGCTGGTCCTTACTGATAAGACGAGATTCCTAGGGATTCTTCTGGATAGTAAGCTCAGCTGGAAACCAAACACGATTGAAAGAGTAAAGAAGGCCACTGTGGCGATCTATTCTTGTAAAAATGCCATTGGAAGGAAATGGGGCTTGAAGCCGGAGCTGGTGCACTGGCTTTACACGGCAGTTATAAGGCCCATACAACTGCCTGTATGGTGTGAGTGTATTGGCCTTCTCTGGAGAAAGTATCATATAGAAACATGATGGCGAAGGTACAGAGAGCTGCCTGTTTGCTCATTAGTGGGGCGCTGAAAACGACTCCCACTAGTGCCCTAGAGGTTTTGCTGTACCTTCTCTCGTTGTATATTAACGGCAAGAAAATGGCGGTTAACACGGCCGCCCAGCTCTCAGCGTGCGAAAGAGCACGTAACTATAATTAATTCAGTGAGGCATGAATTGGTGAATCTTGACTACAAAACACCTCGTTTGTGCTTCAACAAGTTTTTCAAGGTGATCCTCCCTTCTAGGGAGGATTGGAATAGTGGTCTCGTTATGGAGACCGGGACAGTTAAATTCTTCACCGACGGCGCACGATGGTAGAGTGGGAGCTGGTGTATTCTGTGGGGAATTAAATGTAACTTTATCCTTTCGTCTTATCTCGAGTACTGCAGTCTGTACTAGGCTGAAATTATAGCGAATGAAGAGGTCATGAACTGGTTGAAGCATAATGTAATATATCGTTAACTGATATCACTATCTATGTGGACAGTCGGGCGGCCATTCGTTTGCCTGGATTGTCACACATCTCTTAACGAGATGATTGATCATTTCAATATCCAGTTGGTCTGGGTTCTGGGCCATTCTGACGTTGAGGGAAATTGCAGGGCAGACGAGTTAGCATGGTGCGGTACGACTCTCCAACTGGAATCAGGGAGGTAATGTGTAGGAAGGCCTATGTCTGTGCTGAAAGCACCAAGCCATAGGGAAGCAGTTGCCTTGGCAAATGCCAGATGGAGCGCCAGCCCAACTAGCAGGGTAGCAAAACAAGTATGGCGGGCACTACCTTTTCGGAAATTATGCGAGAAGGCTGGGTCTGTATGCAAATGACTTCTGCAGAAGCTGCAACGACGAAGAGGAGGAGGAGACTCTTGTTCACTTTCTTTGCTTCTGAGCCCGCGCTAGCTGGCAGAAGACATGATTACTTGGGCAAATACAACATGCACTGCCTCTGTGATCTTGAAAGCTGTAATGTGCGAGATCTGTTACGCTATATTAATAGTACTAAATGGGTGTAAGGGAGTTTATGATGTCGGATCCTGTGGTATCACAATGAGCTATAACTGGCCTAAGTGTGCGATAGCAGCCAGTGAAACCTAACCTACGGCTGTTTTTTCAATATTTTAATTAATTTTGAACCCGATAGAGCATATCTAGACATTGCAATCCCGGGATCTTGAATCCCATAGGATGCTGGCAAATTTTATGATCCCGTAATCCCGGAATTTTCTTTGATCGATCGCGGGATAACGGGATCTAAAATTTGGCGGGATTAATCTATGAAAACATTGAATTCTTCTGAAAATAACGTAATTTCAAGTTAGTCGAGGAAGAGAATTTGGAAGATGAAGAGTGGAATCCGAACGAGCATTTTCAGCTTCCGGAAATATTATTTCCAAATTAAGAACCAGGTTGGACGAATCCGGGGAATCCGGGATTTGAAATTCAGCAATCTCTACTAGCGAGACAGGTCCGAGGTCGAAATACAGCAGTTCGAAACACAGAAGAACTTCGAAATGTACTCTTGGAAGAGTGGGAAAATTAATCACAAGAAATGATCGACAGTGCTCTCGGAGGCATGGGAAAACAAATGGAAGCAGTTGTGAAAGATCGTAGAGGTAACACCCGTTACTGAGGAAACCGTTTGGTTACAAAAATTGCTTGTTATTTTCTTTGTAAATCAACGTCTATTTGGTTTTAAACACTTTTTTCAACTTTTTTATTTGATCCCCTAATTGTGCCGCTGTGTGTAGTTCACTAAACTAATCTGGAAAATACTAAAAAAAAATATTTTTTATTCCTTCAATATTTCGGATTAATAGATCTAAACCCCGATAAAGATTGTCTGCACTTTATTTTGGAAGCATTGTATCATTCGCAATAGTTCCTTTTGGGTCAACTCCAAAGTTGGATATCATACTGGTTTTAGCATTTGCCTGTACAGAAAGAAGCAGAGTATTATTTATTGTGAGCTCAGAATTTCCACCCACAGGCCAGTGCATTTTCCTATATTTGGCGTTTAACTTTTCTTTTCTCTTCTTGATGTGCTCTTTCCATCTTAGCTTAGCATCGATAGCCATTTTGTATTAGGCTGCGTACCAATCCAAGGGTAAAAGTCCATTTTAAGGAGATTTTTCGGTAAATTCAATTATTTTTGAATAACTCTATGGTCAACTGATCGAAAAATCTGTACTAAAATCGATTTTTACTGTAGTAAACGATTTACGCTTGGATTAGTATGCAGCCTACGGCTGCGGGCCAATAATCGGGTAAATCATTTGCTATGGTAACAATCGCATTTAGAACAGATTTTTCGATCAGTATCCCATAGAGTTTTTGAAAAATAAATGAATTCACCGAAAAATTTACTTAAAATTGACTTTTACCCGACTATTGGCCAAGCAGTCGCTCTTTGTCAACTTTATCAAGACAGTTGCCTTCAATACTAAAGGCTAGTATGTAGCTGACGGGAAATTTTCACTGGTCTCCAAAATTAAGCAGATACATGTTCCATGAAAAATAAATTTGTAGAATTTCGTAAAATTTTTCTAAATATTCGAAATTAACAAAACTTACATTCGCCATTTTTAAAAACAATTGGTACACAGCGCAACATCAAATACAAATATTTATGAAACGTCAAAAAATTAGCTTACTTCAATAGTACCTCCAGATAAAAACGCAGTGAAAAATGTATAGAGTTAAACAGAGACATCTATATTCTAATACAAAACATTCCAATTTCACTACCCAAACTGCGTACCGCAAAATAAAATGTAGCAGCGGAATTTTCATTTTTGTTTCCGCTTGTAACTATTTCATTTCCCGTCTACTGCGTACTAGAAATACATTTTCATAGCCAAGAGTCTTCGCCATAACTTTCTCATCTGATTTTCTATTTGAAATTTTGTTTAAAATATTTTTTATTTGATTAATTTAATTTTAATCTTGGGGTTCATGCATACGTACAAGCCGGCATACGTATGCATGCACCTACCGATATTTATTTGGGCTTATTTATAGTGCGGTTGTTTAATATGGCAGGTTAGTTTAGTGACTCCCACCTGGTGTCCCAGATTCCAAGGGTAGATAATATTGTGGAGGAACGGTGTTTCAGAGCGTACCATTATTTTTAAAAATCTCGCTTGGAATCTCGCTAGAGGAAACATATAAAGGCACCGCGTAAGCTAGGACGGTCTTTATATAGGCTTTGTATAGCTTTAATTTGTTTTTGGCAGAGTGAGGTCTGATTCTGTTTAGAAATCTATTCTGTTTAGGAACTTACGAGAGTTTCATATCAAGAACAATTCTCAAATATTTCACTTGAATTTTTGGCTTCAGAACGCTTCCTTCGAAGAGAATTGGTTCTGCTTTAGAAGCTTTAGAATACTTATTTTCGTGGAAATGAATAATTGCGGTTTTATTGTGATTAATTTTGATGCTCTATTTTTTTGCATAGTCAGAGTACCAGCTGAGGTGTTCTGAAAGGCAAGTGGTTGACTCTAGCACTAACATCATCAGCGTAAATTGGAATTTTAGTTTCTTTGCGATTTTGTTTTGGTACGTCGTGATAGTAAAAACTGAAAATATGTGGCCCAGGCTAGACTTTTGTGCGACTCCCGCAAGTGCTGTGGAAGAATCATAGAATTCAGGTGAATATAGAACTTTCGGTCTCTGAGGTAGAATAGATCAGCTTGATAAGATAGTAAGGAATACCGCGATAGATTAGACCATTGCGCCAAACTGTGTCGAGAGCTTTTTCTATATCTAAAAGAACAGCAATTGTCGATTGTCGGAACCGTTTGATGTTTTTAACAGTAGTTTTAAGTCTCATAACAACTTGGGTGTTGCAGTGCTCGGCGCGAAATCCGAACTGTTTCCCAGGGATATAGGGTTCAATTGAAGGAAGCAATCTGTTAAGAATGACTATTTGGGAGGAGTTGTGTTAAGTGACGGGTGTTCTCAGTTTTATTACGCCGATTTTCAGCAATCTGAAAAGTGGACTGTTTTGATTATTGGGTTAAGAGGTCCGTATATTGATTCATTGCTTTCTTAGGTAAGTTTCGCAGTACAGCGTTGGATACGTTATCATCCCCGAGGGCTTCCCTTTTATTTAGATGCTTCAATGTATCGGAAATTTCTTCTATTCCGACTGGTTACTGTAGAATTTACAAATTGTGTAAAGTGAGGATTTTTTAAAACTTCATTCTGTGAATCAACTTTATCGAAGTGGGGCGGAAAGTGTTCTACGATCTGCTGTGGGTCAATAATTGGCTGATCGGATCGTTCGTGCTGGATCGTTAATAAAAAGTTGAAAGGGCATGTTTCAATCAGGTTTGTAGTGGTCATGGATGTGCATTAACTTTTAATTTTTCCCAGTTTGGCAAAGAATAATTTCGGAATATTTTTGGTAGGCTAGTTATGATTTTAACTGGGATTCCGAATGTTATTGGGATGTGGTCGGAGCACAATTTATGCAATACCTATGGCTGATTTGTAAGAATTATGTTCTTGGTGAGAACTAGGTCGAAAATTGTGAAGGTTTTTGGAAATGTGGGCTCATGAAGAGCGTTAAGTAGCAAATTTGATTCCATGCAGATTTTTTGGAGGTCCTCTTCATTATTTTTGTTTTAGACGAAATTCCACAAGGTGTGTCTGGAGCTAAAGTCTCCCGCCACTATAGTTTTATTGCTAATTTTCCTGACATATATTGAACAGACTGTTTTGTAATTTTTTAGGGTTCCAACGTTTATAAACGTTACTTCAGTTTCGTCAGTGATGAACATTCGGGTCTTGAAGTGAGGAATGCTTTCCTATATTAGGATACCAGTTCCTCCTGATCCAGCCGGCCACTCGTTTTGCCTAGGTATGAGCATAACCAGGGCACTGCTAGGTATACCATTTGTAGCAAACGATGACACGATCATCTTCCTTTTCTGGTACTCTTAACGCTCTTTATAACAAATAGAAATGTAAACAAATCGATGTACTTTTATATTATTGAATTTTTCAAATTTCACCTAATTGCAAAATAAATTTTGTCCCAAATATCATTAGGGACATTTTTATGCTATTTTGGTAACCGAAAACTTATATTTCGCAGCTCTTAAACAATTTTCCATTTATAGCACGAAATCAGCAGAACAAGAATAAAGTTCATCCCCTGAATTTCTAAGTCCAAGAGGAGCTGCACAGTAACCCATCATCATATAGAGTTCTGAATAAAAATTCCAAAGCAAACATCGAAATTTGAAATTTACCCAATGAGGTCCCCTACATTTTATAAGAAAGCCAAAATTAAGAATTGTGTACCGCCCCGCCTTTGCATTATATCAGGAACATACAATTTCGAAAATCGATATTTCTTAATGGTTCCCTCTTTGGAATAAATCTGAAAAACAAATTTGTTAGTATTTTCCTCTCTTCATAATATAATAAAAAATTATTTCGAAATTTGAGGCATCCAACAATAATTTACTATCTTTTCAACAATGTCTGATATGCATTTTTCCCGAAATTTGAGGATTTTCCAATGACTTTAGCTTTAAAAAAAACTGTGGAAATTGAACATTTTGCCCGGAAAATAAAATTTTGAAATTTGATGATTCCCAATGATTCACTCTTTGCAAAACATTTGGAAATTTAGATTTTTATTATTTTCTCGATGATACCATTTTTGCATAATACTCGAACAATAAATTTTCGAGTTTAATATTTTCTCAATGCTGTTCGCTTCGGATCATACCGAAGAAAATAACTTCGAATTTTAAGAGTTCTTCGAAAATTAAAATTTCGAAATTTGTTGTGGCGCGTTTAAAATTTTACTACCAAAACTGCAAGCAACGCAATTTTATTTCGCATTTCTTGTTTTCTCGTTTTCCAAAATGTGCAAAAGAACATCTCAATTTTAAAACATTTAGCGGAATTTAATAAAACTGGTAATTAAGAACAGATGTACTATATATATATATATATATATATATATATATATATATATATATATATATATATATATATATATATATATATATATACATATATATATGAATTCAGATTCAGATCAGATTGTTAATTTTATCGAGAACCATGACTGTAGCCCATCATGAGTATGGGCAGTAGCCCATCATGAGAAACTTGCAAAACGCAAGCGTAAAACATAGCAATGCAAAACAAAAAAAAAATAAAAGAAATCTTTATAAACCGCTTTTGTTTGTCAGTTAAGCTCTAAGTCATTATATATTCGAAAAATACAATTTCGAAAATTTTACATTGCCCCAAGGCCCCTCATGCACTACACCAGTAATATAAAACCGACTTAATCTTCAAAATGTGATATTTCATCAAAGGTACTTATATTATATTATATATACCTAAAATCTAAAAGTTTAATAATTATCCAAGTCCCCCTGCCCGCCCCCCGTCATAGACATTATCATTTGATGGTAATGGACCTCCTTTGAAAAATTCTGAATTTGATGTTTTCATAATAATTCTGTCTTATTTCATAGGGAATACATTGGGGAATGCATTACATTTGCAAAAACCAAAATTTCGAAATTTAAAATTTTCTAGCCACTTTTCATTATTTCAGAAAAATAAAATTTCAAAATTGTTTATTTTCGAAATTTCATAACACCAAACAACTTAAATTTCCAAATTTGGTTCCGCCTTGCACTGTCACCAAAAACAACAATTTTGAGATTTTCTATCTTAAAAATGATGCTCCCCATGCACTAAACCCGGAAAACAACGTTTCGAAATTTGATATTTCCTCCTTTTCATATACAATTACTTCATATTACTGGGTCGGGTCTTTCTAGGAACCATCCACAGGATTACAATCGAAAATTAAAGTTTCGAAAAAATTCTAAATTTGATATTACCCAAATCATCATTTCTTTACATAATAGCCAAAAATAAAATTTTGAAATTTGTTCCTCTGCTAACCGAAATGCAACCCACCACCCGCCTGCCCACTCTTCGCATTATATCCAAAAAAGGAAACATCGAAATTTGAAATTTTATCAACAATGCCCTTTTTTCATGCATTTTAAGAAAAAAAAAAATATCGAGCCAAATAAATTTACAATACACATTAAATTTTGAAAATGGCGAATTCCCTAAAATTCCAAAGTGGTCCTCTTCTGTGTATTATATCTGGAAAACAAACTTCCAAAATTTGATATGTTCCCAAAAATGCCGACTTCGGGATTCTCGAAAAAGTTAAAAATTATAATTTAATATTTCCTAAAAGTTGCCGTTCCCCAATGGTTTTCGCTTTGTACAATATCGAAAAAAATTGCATTTCCCATACCGGAAAAATTTGATTTAATGATCGCCACTCTCCCCAACCCCCACACCCCATTTTGGATTATGCAAGAAAAACAAATCAACATTGATATGATATTATCAAAATTGACGTCTGTTTTCATAATAACAAAAAAATAAAATTTTGAAATTTTGTCTCTACTAACTGATACCTAAAATTTAGAAATTTCATATTTTTAAAAACGTGGAAATTAGGGGAGACCCTTCATATTATAATAGGTTTTCTTTCGAAATTTGATATTTTCCCAATGCTTTTGCCTACTGTTTACATTTTACCTGAAAAACAAAATTTTGAAATTTTCTCTGTTCGCTATACTCGAAAAATAAAATTACGAAAATGGATATTTCGAAACTTGAAATTTTTATTAAGTTTCGATATTTTGTCACATGCTTATTCATTAAAATTTCGAAATACGTTATATTTTTTCAATTTCTCTTTGTTTTTTGCTGTATGTCCAAACAATAAATTTTCGAATTTAGAGGTAAAGATTCTCATTTCGATTATTAATACGATAAGAAAGTTTTTAATGGAAAATCTAATTAGTCGAAATGGAGACCTTGTTTTGCATTCTGAAAGCTTGGTGCACAAACATCTGAAGGATTTCCGAATTGTCATGTTCTTTTGTCTAGGCTTTTTCTAGTCAATAAAATCTCTACTACTTCAGATGTACAGATTTTCACTTCCTGTGACTCCTAAAAATTTTACTATACAGTTTAAATATAATACAGACAAACGGTGTTTTTGGAAACCACTTTTCCGTACTCTTGTAAAATTTATAAGATTACTGTACTTTATTGATATTTTAGTCGTGTGTCAATTTCAATTAAAATTCAGTGTAGTACAAAGAAAATAGTACCACTCAAAAAGTTGGGATCTAGACTAGAATACCCACAAAATTTAAAAACGATCTTTACTAATTTAAAATTCTAAGTAGAAATATTTACGCAATTATTAAGAAATTACAAAATTGAAAATTTTTAAATTTTTATGATCCACAAAGTATATTCCATAGAGTTCAGAATTAAAAACGATTATTTGTTGTCCACATTTAAATAAAAAATCGTAACAGGAAAATTAATTTAATTTAATCGACCCCAAAATCGTGATTCATTGCTTGCTTTAATTAAAGTAAACAATTTATTTGTTAGCGCGGTTCGTTCGCTCGATGTAAGTCAATCACCCGGTATACGCCATATACTTATCAACAACACGCACAGTCACTGTGTTCTATATTCTATTCTAAATACTGTGTGTGATGTATGTATATCTTATGTGTGTGGGTATGTGCGGTGTATAGACAGGCGTAAAAATGTTTTAAAAGAAAATGACGGAAAGAAGAAAATCTTATTGTATTTTAAGAAAATTAAAAAGAAAAGAAAACAAAAATTATATGTAGATTTTGTTAAAATACTTAGAAAAACGCGTAAAATTAAACTCGAGATCACGTGATCGTCCAGGGCATTAGTGATTTTCTAAAATAGATCGACATTTTTTACTGTTGTTGTTGGCATTGCGCTACTATACGTATGTGAATTGCGTTGTTCATGCGAGATGAAAATTTTAAAACAAAAAATGACGAAATCACTTTAATTATACAATAGAAATGTAAATTAAAACATACAAAATGATGATGATGATGATGACGATGTGGTAATTGATTTTATACATTAGAAAAACGAATTTTTCACATTTTTCTTAAATTTATATATTGCAGCACACAGCACAGATATAAATCACAATGCGTTGTCTTACATTTCCAAAATTAAATTCTATTCAATCAAACCCCAATAACGATTCATTTTGTTGTTGTTGCTGTTAATCAATTTCAACTTAAATTGATTTTTCCCTACTTGAAATTAATTAAATTATTTGTAAGTGAATGAAGAAAAATAATAGCAACAACAACAACAACACACCAGCAACTAAGAATGTTCACCCTTGTGAATGGGGATTTTTTTTTTTTTTGTAATGAAAAACCGTTTTTTTGTGTGTATGTGTGTGTTTTATCATCTCATAATTTTTCACCCCGTCGTCGTTGGTGTCGTCGTTGGATATAAACGTAAAAGAGCAAAAAGAAAATTCTGGCTCACCATGTTCGATACAATGAAATACTATTATCAATTAGTCATTTCGAAAAATTGGGTGTGCGATGCTCTCTTGATTCTTATTTTTTATCGGGTTGTTTCGTGTAGTGTAGGTGCCACAATGGTAATACGAAAAATATTTATTACATAATTCCCAAAATACAAATAAAGAAAAATCAAATTAACCCCAACAAATTTTTATTTCATTATCTTTTATCTACATATCTATATTTTCTTTGCTTTCGCCCAAAAAATGAAAATATATTTCTTTTTGTACGCAGGGTGTCACACAAGTGTAGATTCAACCGACGGGTGATAGGGGAGGTCAAACAAAGTGTTGTTGAATTGTTGAGGGTAAAAAAATTATTCCATCTTTAATTTTTTATTTATTCCATAATTATTCAACGTAGCATCCAACCATGGAGTTTTGCGAAAACGAGAGAAGCACCGGCACAAAACAGTTCTAAGTATAGCCACTTATTTTTACGAAAATTCATATAACATTCCTGACAATATCAGCATAGAGTTAAATGTAGTCCCATACCACAGATTTATAAAGTATATCAAAAGTCGCAATACTGGTTTAGTCTAATCAATAATAAATTATTATACCTATATACATTACATTGATCGCCTTCAGACCATTCAAACACGCCTTCATCCTTGCCAATGTGAATCGCACAATTATCGGTGCTGACTTTTTGAAAAATTACACTAAGACTGCGGTCCAATTCGTGACTTATTTTGTGAAGACTGACTTATTTGAAAGTCTACAATAAGCCTCCTGTCAGCTAGACTTATTGTAAACTTGTTTGACTTTTGTGCGAGGCTTGCACCCAAACTGGTAATTCATCAATATAATTCTAACAAGCTTCCAATAAGTCTATTCGACAGGAGGCTTATTGTAGACTTTCAAATAAGTCAGTCTCCACAAAATAAGTCACGAATTGGACCGCAGTCTAAGCAACTCGTTGATTCACTAACGTCACTATACTATTCGGAACTACAGGGATTCCAGGGAGTTAATCCAATCCGCCACAAGGCAACATTCCTAGAATTTCAACCTATGGTTCAACCTTCAGGATCACGACTGTTTTCCATGATCTACTGCTTCTGACCATTACGCAGACGTAGTGGTTAGAATACCATTTGATCCCATAAACGACGTGCAAACATTCCAAAGCAACACCAACTCCACTTGGAAGCATTTTCCCAAATATTATCGGAATTTGGCATCACTAAAATATCAGTAAATACGTGCCTGGTACCAGCGTTCTTGACTTTTTTAGTTACAAGATTACTAATGGAATGTTGCCGTCCGAAGAACGGATTAATGCGATTACGAAATTTCCAACATAGGGAAGCATTAAGCAAATTCAGCAATTTGTCAGTAAGATAAACTACTACCCTGATTTATAGAAAAACGCAAAACGATAGTCGGCTCAAAACAGCCAATAACTGCTCTTGGTCTGAACAATGCCTAGCCGCATTCCTTTGGAAACATAGTTCTTGTTCACATCCGCTCAATTGATTGGTTGATTGATTTTTAATGTAGAACCACGTTTCACTACATTACTAACTGCCGTTGGTTTGTACTAGTAATTTGATAGTTATCACTGTATGCGTAATATCTACTAGCCTATTATTTAATCTTAAATTACGTGCTAATGCTGTGTGCCAAACTTAAGGTAAAAGATAATTTTAGGTCAATTTTTCAGTAAATTCAATTATTTTTCAAAAATCTATGCCAAACTGATCAAAACTCTGTTCTAAAACCGGGTTTTAGGGTGGTAATCGAGTTACCTGATGTTTGGCACACAGCCTTAATTGTTTAATCACCATCATCGATACTAAACATTTCGACAGTGGATAAACCTCATATTAAATTTGCGAATTATACTGTGTGCTTGACACAGATTTGTTTTTGTCTATTTTTCCAACTAACTAAATAGATGTTTAGTTCGTAACAGTTATTAATAGATGTCACTATAAGTTTTATAAATCGAAACGTGCCTGAATATTTAGCTTAAAAGAGAAAATTTAGTTCTTATTTATCATTTGCAGATTAGAAATACACAAAAGATTGATAGATCTGTTTAGTGCCATTTGGTTTGAACAACAATCAATTTATTTAATCAGAAAGTTCGATTATGTAGACATCTGTCATTAACTAGTACGAAGTAATCATCAATTTAGGTAGTCGGAAATTTTAAACAATTATGTCGGCACACGGTATTAAATGTTGATTTATGACTCGTACTGTGTGCCTCTGACACCAATTTTTTTTAAATTTCCGATTAACTTAATTAATGGTTAGTTCATACCAGTTATTGATAGATGTCACTAATGACAATATATATTGTTACGGTGACACCTAGATTAGAATAGAATAAGTTAATTTCATTAATTGTTCAATTGCATTTATGATTTATACTCAACATTTAGGCGTTATTTCTATACTAATTAATTTGCTGCGCATTTAGGATTATTCTAGAAACAAATATTTTGGTATATAAAGGCGCGCGTTGACGTGGAATGCTGAGTTTTATTTTAAACGTGATACAGTGAAGGTTAAATACAAAGATTATTAAAGTGATTATTAAAGCGATTATTAAAGTGATAATTAAAAAGTGTGTTATAATTATAATAGTTGATTGTGAATTTTGTGTTGTATAATAAATTGTGTTGTGTAAATAAATTGTGTGAGTTCAAATTTGAAGCAGTTGTATTTATTCACAATCCAATGATTCGAACCTTGAGTGACAAGGCAAAATCGTAACAATATGCCCATATATACCAAATTGTTCATGCCATTTAGTTCTGAACTGAAAATTTAGTTAAGATGCATCACTCGCTGTTTAGAAATATTTTTGAGATTGAAAAATTATAGATTTTTGGCAATTTTTAATTATACTTTACGAATTATATGCTATATGAGATAGTGGAAATGTGACAGCGGAAAATAAGAGATTGCGCTTCTCGCCGCAAGTGGCAGCACTATCAGTAAAGAGAATTTATTTTGTTATGTAATTACCAGCGGAAATTTTTCATTCATTATATGTACCACTTTTTTCATTAAATAAAATATCTCAGCGGAATAAAATATTAAAAGTGATCCTTAAAATGGCAAAATGATTGATCTCCGGAAGTAAAGGAACTCGGTATATGAAATCTTGAAATTTAACAATATTACGTCTTTCCGGCATTTCTGCCACTAGTAACCAATACTTTCAGTTATTTTTCTAATAGCTTCGGTCAAACTAAGACTATATGGAAAATTTGGGATAAATCCATGGACTAGAACTTTCACTAGAGTTTTTTGATTTTCCCCAAATTTCAATTTTCCCCATATGCCTTCCAGATGGACCTGATCCATCTTACAAATGAACTAGAAAGTCCGCTCATTACGCCATTTACTCTATACTTTTGCTTTCGACTCCGTAGCTTTTAAATCGACAAATTTTTCGTGACTGCACGATCACAGTCGTTAGATTGAGTGATGCATGCTAGTTTCCACAAATGAATGTGCGTAAGTCTGACAATTCAGATTACCAGCCCACTAATACCAAATGAATTAATACACATACCCAGGATGTACATGTTGGTTCGCACTAAACTGGTCGGGTGGCATGAAGTGATATGGAAATTGTTCTTAACACAAATAGATCCGTTTCTAGAGTCGTGATGAAATGTTAATATACGAATATATTTCATCACACTCACACACTTCATTATTTTAATCTCAGTTGGTGAATTTTTATCACGATAATCACGACATTTAAACTTTCATTGGCAAGATTTCGTAAACACTGTAATTTGGAATTATATGTGACATTTGATGTCCAGTTTTATTTTGTGCGATATTTGGCAAGACTCCAATACTAAAAATTGGAGTAATATGCTCGAGACGAAAACATCGTTTTGAACAGTTACCACCGATCCTTTAGATATTTGCTATAATAGCTACAAGTGTTGCACTTGAGTTTTGCGTGGAATGACAAATGCTGCTTGAGTTTTGATGCAAAACGCAGTGTGTAGAAATCCTAATTCATTTCAGTGCCCTAATTCTCTAAAAACCAAGATAAATTGTAAAATGTAAAAGTGATAACTTTTAACACACGAAAAAAATTATCGTAGAAGTCTAGATTTGTATTGGATATCGTGATGTTTTAGTAAATTCGCATTCTCTAAATTTTTTTCAAGATAAAATGTAAAGTGGCAAGATAAGTTTATGTCAAAAAGTAACACAAGTAATTTATCGCGGAATAACTTTGCTTGAATGTGTAAAACGCTTTCGTTTTGATTGATTGATAAGTAATTGCAATTTTTGATATTTCAGTTTATAACTTTATTTATTTTTAATGTTTATTAAAATTCCAAATACAGCCATTTCCTTCATTTAATGGTTATTCAGTTAGTTTTCTGCTAATATGTGGCACTTGCAATATTTTACTTGATCATTACACATGTACAATTAAGAAAACTGACGAGCACAATAAATAAGACGGCCTATAGAAAATCTAAATTTGTTAACAAATTTCAGTTTGTTGTTGTAGGAGCTCTCAACAGTATATATATAAGATCTTACAATGCTTTAATTCTTAACTATTTATTAATCTTATGTTTTGAGAAATTAATAATTAGGACAAATTTCGAATAATAGTGAACGCGTACAAAATTTAATTATGTATATTACTCGTATATGCATTAAATACTTTAAATTTTAACGAGCACTAAGGTCAAACAAGATGTATATTGCATAAAATCGATTTCTAAAGTGCAGGTAATTGATCAAAGTCTCACCTCTTACTCGTTACCGATCCTTAAGATTAACCCAAACATTTTACAAAGATTAAAAATTAACTCATGGTAAAAAAACAAATCGTAACACTAAAACGTCCCTCCATAACTTGACCTACATCAACTACTAGAAATGGTTTTGATTAACAAATTTTCGGTGCTATTGTGGAGGCACATAAAAAAATATAGGATGAGCAACTCGTGGAGTTCGGAAAAGTGGCAGTGGCTAACTAAATTTGATCTTTAAATGAGCTTCGTTGCTTAAAACGCATAGCTTTTTGTAGTTTACTCGAAATTCTAAAATTCTAATAAGACAATCCCGAGCTTTTCGAGATCCGCTTGTGCAGAAACAGCTAAATAGGGCATCGGAAAGAGCTAAATGGGTCTCCAACAACGAAATACACTGAAATTATGATCTGCTTAAGACAGATTCGATTGGATTTCAAAAACATATCGCAAATAATAATTGCATAATAATGCGATTTTGTACTTAGTAGAAAGAATAACCTTTAAACAGATTAGAATACACAACATTAACCAAAATTCAACGGATCGATCAATTGTAAACAAGACTTATATTGTACAAGTCTTTACCATACGAAGTAAAGAATTTTTTGACTGTTGTAATGTTTTCGTGAAACATTTGGTTTGTTTTATAAGTCTATCTAACCGTATCTTGATTTGAATTTCAAATGACTCCCGACTCCGATTATTTTTCAATATGATTTTGGGGGCTATGTATGATTCTAGATGGCTTTGATGTATATGCAACAATTTACGTTTCTAGAGATTATATTTTTTGAGTTATTAAGGATATAAAATAATTAAAATTTCGTTTTGACGTTTAATGTTATCTTGCTCGCTTGCTGTCAATAGGTTTATCTTGGGTAAAAAAACTGTTTAGAGAATGCGATTTAAAAATGCCAAGATAATATATTGTATAAAATTTTCACTTGTAAAATTAGCCATACCACAACCCGTAACAACTCGAACTATAGATTGTGAACAGATGCTACTTAGAGTAACTTATATCCATAAGAATAATGTTGAAATTTAAATGGGAAGGGTAGTTATAGGCCCTCAAAGTCTAAATATGAACCTACATACATCATAAGAGTGTGGTAAGTTTTGACATTTATTTATCGTAACCGTATTAAATTTTATCTTGGAGTGCAATTACAGAATGCAAATATTGTAAAAAAGGCAAGACAAATTATCGTTTACACGTTTACAACTTATCTTACTGCTTAGAGAATTAGGGCACAGAGTAAAATTTAAAGAATCGAGTATGCACAGTTCAGAAAAAAAACATAGTGCAGATTAAAATTACTCAGGAGGCTTATTACGAAATTAAACGTAAAATATGACATCGTCGTAAAATACGTTGACAATTGAATTTTATCGGAATTTTTGTAACTTCATAATATGGATAACCGACGCGAGATGGATTTTACGATGTCGGAAAAATTTCATAATAGCCCCCTGGGCTGGAATGTTGTACCATAACTATTTTCGACTATTGACTAAGTTTATGCTCCTTTTTTACGAGTAAAGTTGTTACAGGATGGCTACTGCCATCCTGCAGATGATCACTAAGCGCATGCAGGGGCCTCCACGGTGATATTTTGCCGGCTACGTTCTCAGGGAGAAGTGCGAAGGGTCGTGGGGTTGGAGGCATGCATGGCTCCTGGCTTACACCGTGATTAATACAGATAATTTAAATAAAATAAACCGTAATTAATAAAATAAAAATAAAACCGAATGTTCCGCCGAAATTCGTCGGCCGGAACCTGAGGAACGAACAACGAAATCATAACCCGAGAGCGGTGCCTTGGTGCGCGCATCCATCCGAATTCAAACAGGACAAAGCCCTGGTTACGAAATTGGATGCGGGCACCAAGGGACCGCAATCAACACGCCGACACAGAGGGAGTCTCCGCTCCCATCACACCATATCCAAAAGAAAATTAGTAATTCATTTTATTATTGTCTTTATTCCCCGCCGAGGAGACGATAACCAACCGCAACAAAAGAACCAAAGATACCAAAAATGAATGGCCGGTTGGCCACCCGTACAGTTGCGGGGCAAGGGGAAAGGATACCAAATTACAATTGGTCTGCCCTGCCTACAAAAATTCACTGTTGCGGGGTCCCTTGTTGACTACCCCGTTGCCGGATTCTGACGGAAGCTCCGCACTACCCAAACTGGCCGCCGGATCCGTTGTAAAAGAAACAAAAAAATATGTGGCCTCCACTAGCCTCCCGTATATTGGGCGTTGGCTCGCCTACACCGTTGCGGCCTTGAGCGACCGATAAAAATTTTGGCCTCAACTGGCCGCCAAAATAGGTTGAGCTTTGTCTTGCCAACCGTAAATAAGTGGCCTCAACTGGCCACCCGTTAGTTGCGGGGCGTCTCCCCGTTACCAAAAAAAATCACAACGAATAGCCTGTTGGCCACCCGTAAATAAACTGGTTGGGCGTTGGGTCGTCAGGAAAAACTGTAAAAATGTAGCGGTGCGTCCTCTTGACAGCCGCCTTATTAAACTGGAACTTCCACGTTGATGCTTCGTAACTATGATACTGTTACCACACTGTATTATCTTAGGGTTACGAACAGACAGTCTAATAAAATTAACTGTAAAACCAACGATGAAAATAATTCGAGGTGCCACCTCGACAAATTGTAATAGCCCCGTCAGGCCACTTCTATGGGTTGTGGCGTTTACGCCGAAGTAATTTAACTTTTAGCTACTTAAGGCAACCGGTGTGGGTTGCGACGTCAATCCACCAATATCAAAATTTTATTAAAAAAACGTTTAATAGTTGAATTCACAGATCCTTTGATGCTATCACATTATTACCGCCATACTGCCCCAGACGGAATATATATACAGCGAACTAACACTTTCAATGTCACAATCAAAGACCCAAAAAATTCTTTACCGCAACGCGGATTTTCAACTTAAGAACACCAAAGTATTTTGCTTTTATTTTTAATTTCAATTACACCAAAAATGGTCGAAAACCAAAATTTAACTTAGTTTAGAGAAAATCAACACTTGAAATTATTTTTTCAAAAATCAAAACTTGAACATCTCTTATAAAAAACCAAACTCGAATGACATACTAGCAAAAAAAAATTCTTACGCCGCACAAACGACGCGCAAAACATTCCAGAAGAATTGTCTTTCTTCTCTGTTTCTCGTTTACATCAATTCGCGTTGATGTAAACGAGACGCATATAAGAAAAACATTCTTGTGGAATGTTTTGGTTCTCGCGCACCCGATACACATTGGTCTCGCTCTCTTATCATTCTTCTCACCCTCGCGCCATCACAAACTGGTGTACAAAATGACAACCATCTCGAGTGCGTTCACAAACATCAAACGACTCCGAAAGCGAGGACATAAACCGAGGGGAATAAAAATAATACAAAAAACGTAGTTGCGACCGTACAGTCGTAACAAAGTGGCAGACTATTTCATTTTCAAAATTACACACTGCTTGCTCGAGTAAAACATCACTCTATTTCTTTTCCACGATTTCTAAGACTACTAGAAAAATCGACTCTATTTATCACCAAATAATTTTTTCGTGATAATTTTACCAAAATGAGGATGAAATCGCAAAATAAAACACATAATTATCTACGCGAAATAGAATGTTAATTGATTCCTGAAAATTGAGACATAAACTACGTCGAAAGTCGAAAAAGTGATGCTACAACATCCCACTGCTGATTAAATAAAAAAACCACAAAGTATATTTTGACATCGCACTGCCTGCTCGGGTTGAATTAAAAAACGACCCAAAACGTGCTTGTCTAGATGCTATCAACACCTGCTGGAAGTATACAAATAGAGAATGAGCAACATTCTCAGAGTAAAAAAAAAATGATCTATTTAGGCAGAAACCATATTGATAGTCGCGCAAAATTCGTTCGCTATATAACTTCACTAATACTACGGCCGTCCGAAAATTGTAGCTTCCATTAAAGAAGCCATTCTCCCCTTATGTTGTGGACATATCAAAGCTGACTTCCGCTAACTTCCGACGGTTATTAATCGCTTCGTAAATTATAACTCAATTGCCACTAGATGGCATTACATGTTACTTATTTGGTATTAAACGCACCTCTATAGTAATTACATGTTCCATCAATATTGCATTGGTGTTAGTAAAATTATCACTACCGAAAACCCTACTGAATTTGTATTTTATTTAAAAAAAAAGGAAAAATGATGCGAAAATAAAACGCGAAAATCTTGCTGGCGTTGTATTCCGAGGTAACTGGCTGCTCTACCATTCATCTTACCCTGATCGCGATAAACATTTTCCATGAACAATGTAAATCTAAGCCATTCTCTAATTCTTATTTTAATTTCAGGAACGCTAACTATGCATGTTTGAACGAATTTCTCAGGAATAGCAATTAGACTTTTATTCAACGTGGCCGGCATTTAAACGGAATAGTTTTAATCTATAACAATATAGTCAGAACTGGTATCGGAACGCACGTTCCGTTGATTAAAATGAAAACTGTCTTTCGAAAGCTTTGGTATAATAAAGAGTTAGTGAATCTGGAGAAACGTCGGAACAAGGCACATTGATTGCCCAAACTGCACGATGTAGATTACTACCCCGATTTTAATATAGCCCAAACAGAGTTGAAAAGGCTAAATTAGTTTTTGTAGAGTAATTATATAGTACGAATTGAGCACGGGTTGACATGATGTGCTAAAGACTTCTGGAATTTCATGAATACCAGAAAAAATAGCAGATTTCCCACCTCCAATGACTTACCCGAGTTCGATTGCTACCCTCGGATATTTGTGAATCGTTTGCGAGATTTTTCGTTTCCGAGTAGTTTTTTCAACCGACGCGACTTTTAACAGACCTATTAACACTATTGTCTCAAAGGCTTATAAATTTTCGCCATTTCATCTGTCTTCAATATACGTTCAGTTTTATAATATGCATCAACTATATGGTCGCCATAATACCAGTGTCCTTTAAGAGAATCAAAAACAATTTATTTCGTGCGCATTTCGATGTCTACAATCTGGTCGGACAACTGTAATTTACTAAAAATACAACTAGTCCGGTAAATGAAGGAGGAAAAAAGGCCAACCTGTAAGTTATTAGTTGCAATTTTCATTTATTGGTAATAAGTGACATTTGGTACCTAATTAAAAATGAGACCGAGTTTTCAAGAAAACATTCTGTTGTAGGGGGGAGAAAACGGCCCAAAAAAGGCCGGAAAATCGGTTTTCGGCAAATATATCCCAAAATATAGCAATTAGAGATTTTTGTTCAGAAAGGAATTGAAGATCAGTTAATTTTCTACAAAAATGGTCCTAATGATTTTTTTCGCAACATTAATATTTTTTGCAAAAAGTCGGGTTGAAAAATCCAAAATTTTGAGACTCATGAAATATGCAAATTTTTTACAAAATTTGAGATGAGGGGTGTTGCAAATGTATTATTTTCAATGTTTTGAACCGAGGAAACCAATAGTAGATGGCGCCACTACAATCCAACCACTAGCAAAATCCTCGGCACCATAAATGGGAAACGCGGTAAACCATATAATTTTCAAGAATTTTTATGTTCTCGAGATTCTTGTTTCTCTCGGAGATGAGGGCTCAAGTTATACCAATTAGGTAAGCAGACCATAAGAATAATTACAGCAGGATGGACCCCAGCAATTGGCGAAAAACTAGCGAAAATCAGTTTTGCCCATATGACAAACTATTGTCCAATGAGGTTTTTCCTCATGAAAACTATAATCTCGAAAGAGTGAAGAATATTTACCCATAATACTCAACAATGTCTTGCAGATCCTCGGCCAATTTTTTTGCAACCATCCGGATCGAGGTTTTTTTTGGAATAAAAAGTTATAAAGTTTCTTTAAATTTCATTTATTACAGAAAAATATATAAAAATACATTGAAATTATGACATAAATCTGTTTATCACCAGTCCCCGTCACAAGACTCCAATAATAATTCTTGGTCATCAACGTCGCCCTTGCCAAAAACTCCTTCTGGTTCTAGAGTTTGCTCTAGTTCTACCTCTTCGGAAAACGTATCTTGTCTGTCTTTACAATTCGAACACTGGCGGGGCTCACATGAACCACAATTAGATGAGCACGGTAGCCCTGCTTTCTTGCATGAACATGTTCCGGAACCGCTGCACATTAGGGTTTTAAGTAGTGTTTAGTCCCAAAAATGTCTAGAGCCTAGAAAAATGCACCAAATTGAGTATTTTTTTTTAAAATACACTTTATGAGAATCTTAAAAGATCCCTCATGAGTATTTTGTCTGAAATTTTTTTGTATGCATAGAAATCAGTACATACTCAGATATTTGTTTAAAACATCACTTTTTTTCTTAACCCTTTGAAGCATACATTTTTGTGTTTAATATTTTTTTCTAAAATTTGGTACACATTGTTTTTTGCGGTCGCTACGTTCAAATATGAAGTTAGATTTTCGATATTGACAGTTGACAGCTGTGAATTACCAGTCAAATCACTTTCACTTGCTCTAAATCTTGAATTTATTCTCATTTGGGTCTGAGTATGTACTGATTTCTATGCATACAAAAAATTTTCAGACAAAATACTCCTGAGGGATATTTTAAGAATCTCATAAAGAGTATTTAAAAAAAATACTCATTTTGGTGCATTTTTCTAGGCTCTAGACATTTTTGGGACTAAACACTACTTAAAACCCTAATGTGCGCTGGCTCTTTAGTGGTTTTTATCGGCATGAGTATACCCCTACACGTTTCCATCCCCATTTTTTGGTGACATTTCGTTTCCGAGCCACTGCTGGACTTGCAGATATACAGGATAAAGGTGTTGCCTTGCAGCTTCAGGTGTGGGTGGTAAGGCTGCTAGTTTGAGCGCGGTTTGGTTTCTGTTTCTGTCTCTGGTGAATCGCTTGAAGATCTCGTATCTAATTTTTGTCAGGGTTTGTGTATCATCACTGTATCATCACTGTACATGGACGCAATAACAGTTTGCCCGTCCTGAAATACGGTCTTGTGGGGGAAGATTATGGTTTTTAATACTTTCAATGACCGCTTCCAGGCCCGTGTCTCTGTTCTTCGAAAGCTTTCCTTCAAATTTGGCGACTATTGACGTTTTTCCTTTCCCGAAAAAACCGGAAGTTGTATCGCTTCCCGAAATCGCTTGGAAAAATAAATAATTGTCTTTAACGAAGGGCCGCGCATCCAAGCTCTTGGAAGAAAACATTTGCTGGGTTTTTTTCCCTTTCCAGGCTTCAAGAACTAAATTGTTTGATCTTTTGAGGTCAGAGCTGTTATCAGTACAAGTGTCATTCTCTCCCAGAACACCCTTCAAATACTGAATGAAGCGAATTTTATTGTTATTATTGGACAAAAACGTTTCTTTTGGAAATGGCAAAACCATATTAGGCTCGAGCCTTATGTCACGGCATGACATGTTGTTTGCACGTCGCATACGTTCTCACTCTTTTTTGCGATTGCATTCATAGCCATCGAAAACCACTGTGACTTCCCGGGAATAATTATTCCTTAAATGTTTTACATATCATAGCGAACACGCGACGAACGACGGAAGAAATGAAAGTAATGAAGTATCAATGAGATGACATGATACATTGATGGAAAGGTGAGAATTCCACCTTTACACTAGTCAAGGTGTCAAAACGTCAGAAATAAAAAGCTGGGAGAAAAAGCCACGAATAGAAAAAGTGTACTTTTTCCTTGAGTACGCGTTTTTTAAATTTATTGGAAGTAGACGTTCTCCGCTTTCAAATGATATGTCATAGAGACCAATTCGGTCATGTATGAATTTTTAATTGGTGGTTGTTTACAAAATTTCCCCGCGCTCCAAAAACACCAAAAATTGGGATTCAACAAACAAAGTTTTAATCAAAATCAGATTGTATAAATTTCACAGATGACAAAGGACCTTCTGAGGACCCATAATCAAGAAAATTTGGAGCAAATTAGTGCAATACAAAAAAAAATAAGAACAAATTCCTGGCGAGGTCAAAATTGCGCGGCAGTAAAAAGTTTGACCCGTTTTTCCAATATGGCCAAAGAGTCAAAACGTGACTCAAGTCACAGGGTATGATAGCGTTAGATTTCCTCTTTCACATGATCTTTGAATCATGAGAAAATATGCACTTTTAAGAAAGTTATTGAATAATTTGTCCGCCCGCTCATGTGTAAATGCGCGGACTGTGCTCTCCGGCATACAACACAGAAACTCAATATTCTAAGTGCGCTTCATTTTTTGGAAAGTCATTAGGACTTTTTTTGTAGAAAATTAGCTGATATTCAATGTTCATCTGAACAAAAAATCTCTAACCGCCATATTTTGGGAGATATTCGCGGAAAATTGATTTTCCAGGTCTTTGGGGCCATTTTCTCCCCCTATAACAGAATGTTTTCTTGAAAACTCAGTCTCATTTCTAATGAGGTACCAAATGACACTTATCACCAGAAAATGAAAATTGCAACTAATAACTTTCAGATTTGTTCCTTCATTTACTGGACTAAACGTTTGGAGTTTGAACGGGAAGTGGCAACTACAGTCTTCTATTTAGAGATATATTCGACTCTCCTATCGATTGCACTAAACCACTACCACGGTTAAATCTCTACGCTACCGAACGTCGTATGTGCCAATGCGGTAGAGTACTATATACCGACCAGTCATCAGCACACTACGGTATTTCGAAATCAATATTGAAGACATCGCGAATATTTGACTCGGTATCCGACATATTTGATTTTCATTTGTTGAGTGATACGTTCAAAAGAAATTTAATTCAATTTAATTAATTATGGTGGGTTTGCGTGCAATTTCACCAAAAAATACTAAAAGTGGAATAATTTTTGAGCCATCAACAATTGTGTAACACTTTTGGATGGAAATGGCCAACCCATCAGCCTGCTTTGTTTGAACCTCTACTTTTGGGGCACCCTGCATACATATAAAACAAATTCCCAGAAACGGTTGATAATAAACTTGTCTCAAATTAAAGATATGACCATGACGTAATCGAATTTGTTAATATATTTTTTATCCTATATAGATGAATTCTAAATAATCGTTCGACGAAAAATACTCTACAGAGAGCTAAAGCAAGCAACTAAACTATATCGGGCTGATTGTAAAGATGTGTCTTGCAGCTTTTCCGTCTATAAGATTATAGATACAACAAAACGTAATTTGCGGAAAAATGTTTCTCAGGTTCATTAAAATACAAACTTTATACAATCAACGTATGTTTTACGAGTCCTGTTTCCTTCTAAATATAAATGTTGGTGTTATATTTCAAAATTGAGCAAATATCACACAAATGAACAAAATAATATCGTCTTAAATATATATTTACTGTTGATGATAATAAAAAGGATATAAACACAAATAAAACAAAGAAATATAAAATATCACAACAAAAAGAAATACGAAAGAAAGATTTGGTTCATTTCTGGTTTTTCTTTAACAACAACAACAACGAACATAATGTGCTGTTTCCATCCATTTAAAAAATGTATATACAACTCTGTGTCGGTATTATTTTTCTACATAGACTTATGTCGAGCGATGAATAAACCAGAACACCAACAACTAAATACACGAACTAGGAAAATTATCAGTCAATTTACAGTTGGTGCTTGTTATTTTGGGATTTAGTTTTTCTTTTTATCTCGTTCTATTCGACTAACGAGTTTGAGTGCTGGTTGGTTAACTATGCTATGAGTATATAAGAATAACAATTATGAAGATTGTCCGCATTCAAAATCGAAACGTATACAGCGACAAAGCGAATATTGATTAGTACCATATATACTCGTAGTATCGTAGTGGAGAATGGAGATTATGCCTGGCAACTTCAAATTATTTAGTCCTTCGTTTCTATTTAGTTGACATACCACCCAGTCAGTTATAAAACTATGCCGCGCATCATCACATCATCTCATCGCGGTATTAATTAATTAAATATAATAGTCTTTTATTGCTTTATTCTAAAAATTGATTGATATGTTAAATGTCTCTTGATCGATGAACCATACACGCCGCTATACAATAAAATTACATTTTGTATTAAACCGTTTTTTAATAAATTTACATTGTACGCGTTTATAATAGCTGTACATAGACTTAACAGGAAATTAAATATTATAGCAAAATAGGAAATAATAGTTTTGTGTTAAATGAAAATTGTGATAATATATACTCGTATGGACTACTATAATCCAACCTGAATAAAACCAACCCAATTTGCATTTATACATTTTTAATTAAAATCTAAACAGCATTAAAATATCGTATTATATTCATGTTAATCTGTCTGTTTATCTAATACAGGGTGTTGATACATACATTCTTTAAACGAATAAAAACTGGTTGTAGCCACTTAGCCAGCATCCGATTTCCTTTTACGACAAACGTACATACATCTCGAAAACACCACACTTAATTTCTAATCGAAAAATTGAACCTACTGGATTTTACAAGGTCAACCCTAATTTAATCATTACCGTAAAAATTAAAAAGCTCCTACGGAAGCTGCCACTTCCGGTACACAGATGCTCACCACATTTTGTATGGATTTCCCACTTTATGGAAAAACCTTTAGCATGAAGTGTGATTCCGAATAGTCCATGACAGTAGAGGAAAAACCCGTAATTTCCAGTAAAATTTATCAAAAAAACAATCTGAATAAATTTTGTGTGAAACCTATAATTTTACTTCCGGTCTACCGATTTTAGCCAGAAATTACTGGATTTGCCAATTTGTGGAAAAAGCGTAAGAATGAAGTTTCATCTCGATCAGTCGATTGATATGTGCTGTAGGCAACTATGTTTTTGTTTTTGACATGAAGTTTTTTATTTATTTATTTATTTATTTAAAGAAATCTATTTTGTAATATACATGTATGATTTCAGATTATTTACAGTTATAGTTAAAAAAACTTAAAAAGAAAAATATAAACCAAATTTTGGTTTAAACAATTAAAAATTTAGAAAATTTTGAAATTTTTTTTAAAAATTTTGAAAATTGTTAAAATGGCGCGCCTTCATCACTAACGAATGGAGTAAATCATCTGCTACAGGTGCGAAATATTTAAATGAACACGTGTGCCTCGATATTGCAACTATTGCGTGTGGTAAACTACTGAAAAGTTTAATCGGATGAGTGTTTGTTCTGACGCATATAACATTTGGTGACGTTAGTCCTTGTGCCTCATGAATAGTTAAAACTTTTACTGGAATGATGGTAAATGATGGTAAGGTAAGCCGGTCCATTAATAAGCGCTTATCTGCCTTGGTAGCAGTTAGATAATATGTATTATCAATTACAGGCAAGGGTGATAAATCAGGTGGTAGTTTGAAGAATCCCATTGATACCTCTATAGGGTTTTTGGTCCTGATATCAGGATAATATTCTTTTAGTGCTAATGTAACATCAACAGGACATCTAAATGTAATGTTTAGCTGATCTGAATTCGTAATAAATTTATTAGCATCGTAAAATTGAATATTAACATGGTGTAATCTGTCGATGAATGGAGTTTGATTTTTATCCCCAAGAAGATATATTTTTGAACATTTACTGAGCATGGCCACCAGTCCAATATAACCTGCATGTATCATCATATATTCATCAATAAACACTGAGTCATAACGTCGGGTTCCATTAATTAGGTATGAAGCAATCGTTTTATAGTTAAGTTCAATTTTGCTGAAATCCATCTTCTCCTTAATACAACGGGTGGTAACTTTAGATTTGAGATCGGCAAGACCTTCCTTAGTGGCACATAAGACCAGATCATATCCTAGTTTGTGATTGTTTATGATCCATGTAGATTTTCCACAGCCTTGAACACCCTGGACACCAGTAACGATAGGCCGCATGATGTTGTCTATTGCATAGATATGTTGTAAATTTGAATATGTTAGGAGATCGAGCATAATTTCAGTGCCAGCGGAGCAGAAGATATATGTTTGAGATGTCAAAAAAGAGTTTGTGGACTCACAATATTTAACTAGGTGATCGCCATCAAAACCAAACTGATGAATAATTGTAGGTTCCTCAAGATATTTGTTGTTTAGATTGTCAAATACGAAGATGTGCAATGATAATAAAGATGAGGAGGCGAACGGCATCAAATGGATGTATTTGCTGTAGTAGTGTTGGAGGTGACTTTTAATGATACTCTCAGAATGTTTAATATAAAACCTTATTTCCATAACAGAGTTCTTATAGTAGGAATCTCCGCTAGTATCAGCATAGTATGAAGGAGAAGAAACTGGCACATTGTTCTTAATGGCAGACTTCAAAAATCTGGAAGGATCACCAGTGATCCAACGAGATGACAAAGTTCTTTCAAAAGATGTTGACATGTTAAACGGTATATTTAGAACCCATTTGATATTGGAGCATGAACAGTTGGAGATGTAGTCCAGAGCCAGTTTAAGTTTATCTACGAAGCAGTTGATGTCAAGCGTGATGACAAATGATTCCTGCTTATGTTGTAAATATGACCTTAATGTATCTAACACATAGATTAAATCAATGCAGTTGGTTTTATCTTGATGTGAGACAACTATAACGGATTTCCCTTCAATTAAGTATACTTTTGTAACCAAGTTTATAGATTTGGAATAGCAGTTTATCAGTTTCAGTTCTTTTTTGTTAAGAATTCTTTTATTTGACATTTGTCTAATTTGGCTTGCATAGATGCGCAAATCGTAACAGAAGAACATGATAAATAATTCCCCTTTATCCAAGTGGTAATTTGAGGTTCAGCATAATCAAATGATTGAGGAGGAATCCGTTGAATGAAATCTTATCCATTTGTGAAATCCTCATGATAGATAGATTTGCCGCCCTTTTTTGGAAGTAACTTGGTTTTTATACATTTGAGGAATGATTTGTTCGTTGATTGTGTTGACACAGCTTCCTCCTCAGTCTGAGTTTCAACGTGATTGGATTTGCCATTGCTCTTCTGATAACGATCGTTTATATATTCTTTGGTGCATGAAAAGTACATTAAGCCGCCATTAACATCACAAAGTGCATCAATTAATTTAGTAGAGGTTACTGGTTGTGTTAAATATGATGATTTATCCGCCGTACGGACAATAGTAGAGAGTACACCATTAGTGCCGTAGGTAGTGGTATTTTTTAGATCTTTGCTAGCAGTCAAGTGGTTTGTCTGGTTGGCCCCGAAAAGCGAAAATATTTACTTTTTCGAGCAAATTCAAACTCTTTAATAAATATGACAGGCGGCCAAAGTTTAGAGTTTAATATGGTGGTAAATATTTCGTCTTCAACACTGAAACGATAGGATACATATTCATACTGGCCTCTGTTTTTAGCCTTTGGAACCATTCTAATTGCATTAACCGTTGTAAGCTGGAAATTATCATTTAAAAAGCCTTTGAATAGTTCATCAGTAACAGATGAGTGTATCCTACTAATAAAAATCCATCGTCTTGGTTTAACTACGCTGATTGAGTTAATGTGGTTTGTACCAATCGGAAAGGACGAACAATCCGAATTTGATGTTGATGCAGTCGAAGATGACGTCGAAATTTGTGGTGGTGGAACAACAATGATGGCGTTATTCGGCACGGTATCATCTTGGGGTAATCCCATATTTATAACTCCTGCTTGTTTATTATTAACCTCCGGTGTAGATAATTTCCCGCGCGATCGCGTTACTGGTCGTTCATTAATATTGCTGACATGGTTATCAGTGGTCACTATATATCACGATTTAGTTGAATATTATTTAATTGGGGGTTCAACACCGAATCTAACTTATCAATCTTATTCGAAAGTTCCCCGATTTTATGAAATAGAACTTGTACATTTCGATCACAATCAGGGCAGAACCATGAAATCCCGTTTGCATTTATAATCGCATTTTTAAAGGTAGTTGATGATCTAGATTTAATGCCAGCACATGTATAATGCGCTATATGATCACAAAAAATTCCTTTACAGACAAAAAAATTATCAAACACACCATCAGTCTTGCAAATGCAGCAATTTTTTTCACACATGTTTTAAATTTTTTATTTTTTAATAAATAGGTCACTAAAACACTAAGAACTCAGTTCAACAACACACAAAAATAGCACGTGAATGATTAATTCAAAAAAAATTAAAACTCGTCCGAATTGAACGATTGTTAGGTATAAACTCAGATATTACAAATTAAAAGCTTTTAATTGTATTATTTATCCACAACAAAAAAATAAAGATCTTCCTCAGACGATTCTGCGAATATGTTTAGAAACAACTATATCAGAAAAGAAAAGTGTTATCGAGAAAGAATAACAGTGGAATATTATAGTGATTTACACAAAGATATCGTTTTTCAAAGGACTCGTTAAAATATTTAGAATCTTGGGTTGGAAAGGAATCACAAAATATTGATAACCGCGGTTTATCTTTGACGGTACAACAAAAATAATGATTAGTCTCCCTTATTACGCTACTGGATGTTTCCAAATAGTATCTGGTGATTTGATTGGCGTAAGTCAATCAACGATTTGTCCGACAGTGCATGAAGTTTCGGGGTTGCATGAAGTACAGGGAATTTGTGATGTATGACCTACGATGTATGACGTCCATTTATAGATTTAGTTGCTAGGTAAGTTTAACATAGAAATTTGAATTGAAATATTAGATATTTTATTTATTATTGGCCCTTGATCGATGATGTCGGGTACGGATGCAAAGAATATTTAATAACTCCCTATACAAATCCTATGAATACACAAGATTCTGCAAGTGCTGCTAGTTAGATTTTAGAAGGGTTAGAATTAAACTACATTGTTCGGTCTCCTGGCCTTCATCTACCACTGCAATCATTTTATTAAATGTGTCTGCTGTTATAGACGTGCACAACCCGTTTTGTAATTGTACCTGCTTGCGTCACTTTAAAAGTCTTACCGTAATTCAGCAATATTATTATTTCAAATCAACTTTCCTATGAGGAAAGAGTTGCGTTAAGTTAAACCAATACTTTCTGTTGGATTGTATTAATCACTAAATTGGTTAGCACTCATTGAAGTTAACAAGGATTTATGGGAGTGCTTAATGAGAAAATCTAAACCAATTGTCGAAATAAAACATATAATATATTTTCTGGGACATTTTCCCAGATATGCCCGTTTTAATCCCACTGTCCAAATTTTTATTTATCTTAATTCAAAATTTATTAAATACTAGCTGACCCGGCAAACGTTGTTCTGTCATATAAATAATTTCTAGTGAATATTTTGGTTGTTAAATAAAAAATAACGAATGTATTGTAAGTGTGTGGGGATGGGATCTATGACAGAAAGAGGAATGAAGCGGTGTAGAAGATGATCGCGGATAAAAACAAAAAAAAACACCAACTATTCATGTTCTCAATTGAATGTATTTCATTAACGTAACGGACATATTCATTGTTTGATCTCTTAAAAGTTAAATTTAAAGTGAAAAAAATTAATATATTTTTTATCCTAAAGTAGCAATTGAGTGTACGATATTTTTTGTCAGTCCGTCTTTAGCTAACACAAATAAGCTCGATGGTTTGCTCACGCGAGAACTTGCCACGTTTAATTGAGACGTTGAAAAGCAAGTTACTCATATTAAAAGGAACTTTTAGTTAAATTGTTGTTGTTGCATATAAAACCATTATTCATTACTTTCCCTTAAGTTATAAAGGAAAAACTGCGGTCACCAGCTCAAACTAAAAATTTCCAACATTTTGAAATCAATATTCTGTAAAAGTTAAATATTGCGGTTGGACTTTACTTCTCAAAGCCTCAATTGTCCGTGTGAAAAACATGGTGTGTTTAAATCTAAGCCGCAAACAGACATCGGTTGGCCTTGCGACTTATTGATTATCATTGCGAATGCCCGCCCATTTAATAGGAAATTGAAAGCATTTGAATTCAATTGGCCAGTCTGTGAGAATCATTGGAATTTGTGGCAGCAAAACTTTTTCGGTTCGGAATTTGCCATTCAAAATGGTGGTTTCGATAATGTTTTTCATCAATTTTTTAATGACCAATCGCGTGCCATTACACAACCGTGGTGCGTTCAAATTCCAAAGTAAACTAAGCCAACTTTCAGTCGTATAAGGTGTGGTGGCATGCCTGGCAAATACAGTGTGTTCAAAAACTCTGTTGGATAATTTACAGCTTCGTTGGCATCGCAAACTGTATCGATCGATTTGTATGATATACCAAGTCGCCGGGCAACGACTGCTGTATCAAGAAGTTTAAATCGTTGACGTCCACATTTTTTGCTACGAGAATGGCTCTTTCTGCCAGCCACGCTTGATTTATGTATTGTGTTCGTACATCGGGAAATATGCGGTCAATGAGAGCATTTTGAGAATCAACGATTGTGCAGAAATTTGTGGGCAATTTTATGCATCCAGTATTGTCATAGATAGCAACTTTTCAATCGCCGATATCTAACAATTAGTTCTAGAATGTGTCAGCGGAAGAATCTTGTCGCATTTAGACGCGTATCTGTTTATTTTTAGCTGGTTTTTTCAGCATTACGCCCCAGTGGCAATGTTTCAAGTAAGCGTTGATCTTATCAGCGTACATTGAACGTGGAATGACGAGAAGTGTTTGTCTAAAATCACTTCAGGAGTAACAGAGTACCGCTGAATAGTTTGTCGTTGTTTTTTATATTTTTGAGTGTTCTGTTCAACGAATTCGATGCAATGTAGTCATGAACACGTAGTCAACACTATAGCGAATAGTAGACTAATTTGTGTTGCTGTACAGCCCAATGCTGTTTCAGTAAGCGTATCGTCCCAGTGATTGTCGTCTTCGAACAAGCCGAGTGCAAGGCACGCATCTTTATATTTTGGATACTGTTTTCCATTCACTTCACATATATGTATCTTGGAACGACAATGAGCTGGTGAAATTAACGAACAATAGTAGCAGATAGAAGCACTCAATCTGCATTGGAATAATGATTGTATATACCCGGCCCAAAATGTTGATTTGAATAGGCCGGGGCATGCATCAATTAGTGTGCCTTGCTCGCGAGGCTCCAATTTTTTGTGTGATTCCATGTGAAATAGTGTGGTATTTTGGAATAGAGTAATGCAAAAGCACCGTAAGTATCCGCACGATTACACAATTCGAAAAATTTTTGTAAGTGTAGTTTTTGGTGGATTTATGGCACGCTCAATTACTGTCTCGTTGGTGAAAAATTCGCACTGGCCGTTTTCAAGATGCACGGCTAAATATATAACTGCTGGGTCCCGTCCATGAATTGGGAAACCAAAGATACGCCAGACAGCTTCATTGGAGTTGATGTATCGGCCAATTTGGTAGCTCATTATTTCGTCGTTACCACCAATCGTAGAGCATTCACATCGGTAGTTTGAATTTGAAACACAGCCATATCGCTGCCTTTATTCACATATTTGCAAATGTATTTGATGCTCTTCACTGAACTGCAGAACTCAACATTATTATGAGCATTGAATGTTTTGCTCAGCAGAGGCGAATATCGTACTACACAACGATTGTCAATGTCAATGTCTGCGTTTTTGATATTTAGCGTAAATTATTGACCGCCATTATCAGTATTTCTTCAACGATATAGTGAATATCCGTCGACATTTGTAATCGTGTCGTTGGTGAAATCTTTAGGAAAACGCTTTGCACAATTTCCATCTGCCATGCAAGGCGATAAACGATTCAGATGATCACGTGGGCCATGAATCGTGTTTGTGGTAACAATATCGAACAGTAGTAGTCATTAGACCTATCTGGAATAAGGTATTAAAACTATTTTACATTATTAGTGGAAATGATTTCGCAAACTACGCGGATTATAACCTTCGATCTAACTTCCAGTACAAAAAAAAAATGTTCCGAAATTCAAATCAAATCTCCGTAGGTCCTTTTTCAGTGTGATCTCTCCAATATTATTTAATAATTTGCCTACTCATTTAAGAATGTGTAGTGGTTTGTCTGTGTTTTCCAAAACTCTTCTTATTTGCCTTAAGCAAACTAAAAATATTCAACATCTCTTCCCGTAAATATGTCGATTCAGACTTTGTATACAAACTTTATATTCCCTCAATTGATTTCGTATTGATATAGCAAAAAACAGTAATAAATAATGGCAGTGAAGTATGTCCCAAATAACAAAAATAAACCTGTATTAGTATATACACTGTTAAAAAATTCTTATAAGAATTTTGAGTGAAAATTAGAAAATAAACTCAAAAAAATTATTTGACATTCTTCATAATACCCCGGAAAATCATTTCCATTTTTCTTCATTTGTAAGTAGTTTGCAGAAGATAATTTATTTCAATATATCTTAATAACTTAAATCTTAAAACAGGATATTTCTGAATTTTGTTCTTGTAAATGGAGTCGTTTCGTTAGGTATAAGTAGTTTTAGTTTGAATATATTACTAAAATCGTGGAGTTTGTCGGAAAATGACTATAAGATAACACAATGAAATGAACCTAGTTTCCAAATATCCTTTTTAGTTCTGCTAAATTTAGTCGATGTTATTATAGCTTGCGTAATTCTTGTTAAAATAAATTATGGTTATCGTAAACTTTGTCGGAAAAATTACCTATGTAAAAATAAGAGCCTTTGTTGACAAAAATAAATTAATTAGGTGCAATTTCCAAACGATACCGAGAATAAGATATCATTTTTAGTTGTGGGAAATGAAGACGAGTTTATTGGATTGAACAAAATTTGTTTCGATAAATTCTGAATATCCTAGAGTTTGTCACTATATCCAAATATTAGCTTCAGGTTGACACAATTAAATAAATCTAGAGCCATTTCCTTGGTTTGAGTAGTTTAAATTAATCAGTAAAAATCAGTTTCCTTAATCAGTAAAACACAAACAATATTACACCAAAATAGTTTTAAAAAAAAATGTTTATAAAAATTCACAACCAAAAAATACTATTTAATAGCACAGGAAGACAACAAAGACGGAAGGAATAAAAAAAATTCTTTATATTCTCTTGCGCTGTTTTTTTAAATAGTCATATTATTTGCTTTCATTTATATAAAACTTAAATATACAAGAAATGGCTCTGAATGGAAATGGCTCTGAATTTATTTGCTTGTTTTAGAAGCTAACATTTGGACATACTGAAATTTTCCAACAAACTCTAGGATATTCAGAATTTATCTAAATTAAAACTACTCAAACCAATAAAATCGATTAGATTTGCGAGAGCGAAAAATGACACCTATCCCCTAGATATGGAAATGGCTCTGGATTTATTTGATTGTGTCAACCTGAAGCTAACATTTGGACATACTGACATTTTCCGACAAACTCTAGGATATTCAGCATTTATCTAAATTAAAACTACTCAAACCAATATATATATATATATATATATATATATATATATATATATATATATATATATATATATATATATATATATATATATATATATATATATATATATATATATATATATATATATATATATATATATATATATATAAGTATATATATATATATATATATATATATATATATATATATATATATATATATATATATATATATATATATATATATATATATATATATATATATATATATATATATATATATATATATATATATATATATATATATATATATATATATATATATATGTATATATATATGTGGCTTCGCTCTTTCCGACGCACGACCAAGTGCAACATGAAAACATAAGACCGGTAGAGATTCCACCTTTCACAACTGAGGAACTCGAGATGGCATGACGGAAATTGAAAACAAAGAAAAGTCCCGGGCCAGATGGAATTCCATCAGAAGCCGTTAGGATCGCTGCGGAAACCCACCCAAAAAAGGTGCTAGACGTGATGAATTCCGTTCTAGAGAATGGGGAATTCCCTCGCATCTGGAAAAAGGCGCGATTGGTGTTGTTAAAAAAAGATGGAAAACCGGATGGCGTACCGACCTCTTACAGACCACTTTGCCTGCTGGACACTTTCGGAAAGCTTTTCGAACATTTGCTATTACGCAGACTGATCGACGAAATTGATAGGGCAGGGGGACTCGCTGATAATCAGTTTGGATTTCGAGCAGGGCACTCCACAATAGATGCTATAGTGGAGGTTATGAAGCTAATAGATTCAGCCGCTGATGGTACACAATATACGCGGCGTATCCCAGTAGTAATCACTCTGGATATAAGAAACGCCTTTAATAGCGCATCATGAGAGTTAATTCTACAAGAACTTTATAATTTTCAAGTTAGCCCATATCTGAGGAAGGTACTTCAAAGCTATTTGAGTGAGCGACGAATCATTGTGGAAGCTGGAGGTATTGCTACTCAGGTGGATGTCACGAGCGGGGTTCCCCAAGGATCCATATTGGGACCGATGCTTTGGAATATTTTGTATGATGGCATTCTCCGAATTCCAAATTAGTTGGCTACGCAGATGACTTGGCACTCATTGTCTCCGCCAGATATGAACTACAACTAGTGGAACGAGTGGATGCAGCAATACAAGTGATTTCTAGGTGGCTTCACAATCACCGAATGCAGTTGGCTCCAGAGTCAACTGAAGCAGTGGAAATGGCAGGTCGCAGAGTTCTTAACTCGATGGAATTCAACGTGGATGGAATCAAAGTAAAGCCGACAACACACATTAAATATCTGGGTATATGGCTAGACTACCGTCGCTGTTTTCAAGAACACGTAAGGCAAATCGTAGCAAAGGCGACTCGGACGACAAAAGGGCTCATCTGAGTGATGACGAATGTTGGTGGACCAAGCGCTAGTAAAAGAAAATTGCTCTCATCAGTGGTTTTATCCTCAATACTTTATAGGGCACCCATCTGGATACGAGCTTTAGACACTGCTAAGGCACGTGAACAGTTGGAGCGTGCGTAACGGACCCTAGCACTGCGGGTATGCAGTGCATACAGAACAGTTGGAAAGGAAGCAGTTTTCGTGATAGCTAACATGCCGCCGATCACAGTATTGGCGAAATATAGAGTAGCGGTTCTCCAGGGAAGCCCAAGCGTTGAGGCCAAATCAGAACCAATACAAGAATGGCAGATTCGATGGGAGAGCGCTGATACTGGATCGTGGACCAGGGAGCTCATCCCGAGGCTAAAGGAATGGGTGGAGCGTAAACATGGCGAGGTGAATTTCCATCTCACCCAGTTCTTGTCAGGTCATGGTTGTTTTAACAGCTACCTATTTAGAATGCATATCAAGGATACACCTGATTGCTTATACTGTACCGAAGAGGATATACCAGAGCACACGATACTCTACTGTGCAAGGTGGGATCAAGTGCGAAAGCAGTGTACAGATGTTGTAGGAGCCATAACACCAGGTACAATCATTTCGAGGATGCTGGCGGACGAGAATGGTTGGTATGCTATAAGTAGGATGATTAGAGTAATACTAACCATAAAAAATGAGGGAACAAGTGACCATGTCGCTCTGAACAAAACTAGAGGACAATAGACATCCCGCGGTCGAAGAAATGCAATAAATGTGTGGTACTGGTCGCTGCGAGGAGGTGAGGTAGGGGGTTTTTAGTCGGTAAAAGTCCGGCACAACGTCCATGAGGATGTTTCCCATACTAAAAAAAAAAATTATACATATATATATATATATATATATATATATATATATATATATATATATAATTATTTGGAATTAATAAAAAAAAATCCCGCGGAAATAACTCTATCGATTTCCTCAGAGCGTATTTTGTCGACTAACCAAATCAAAATGTGTGCATCAGGTAATCCTCGCTTTGCCATTCAACCGAATACATCCAGCAACGTGTGGGACCGAATACGAGTAATTTTGTAATGAAGCTCATTCAAGACTTCAATTTTTGTTGAACCCCTGGGCTGCTTTGCGTCTTGCTGTTATTGTTCACTGTAATACACACACACACAAATAGACAAAACTGATATATTTCTGAAAAAGAGATATATTTCTTATAAATTAAAATAAATCGTACAAAATTTTGCATGTACTGCGTTGTAAAATACTAAAATTGCGATTAAAAAATTTGAGGGTGGAGGTAGGAGGAACATTTTTTTATGGATCCCCAGCCTAATCACCTAGTGGTATGAAATATACTTTACAACCTATTCTCATACCTACCAAATATACATAAAAAATTCATAAAAATCGGTCAAGCGGTTTCGCAGGAGTGCGACCACAAACACCGTGACACGAGATTTTTATATATTAGATTTACCCTTGTGTTATTCGTTTATTATCAGTGCCTGAAAATTATGACGAGTATAACAGATAGTATTGAGAATAAAAAATTTTACATATTCTAAAAATTTCACTAAATTCTGAGCTTCGTGAGCTTCTAATTGTTTTTTATTTGGGATCCAGCAAAATAAAAACAGAAACGCGATTTTTTTAAGTATCTGGATTTGTTTTCTTTCCTCTGCCTATATTATCAGAGCTTTTTCTATTCCATTGTTAATAGAATGGATTACTAAATTTTTTTCGGTTTGGTATGTTGGGAGTTTACTCCCATCCACCCCTTTTGTAATCGTCTCAAGGAGGAAGAAATGAATCCAGCGCATATGTCATCGATTCGGGGACGACAGTTAAATCTACAGGGTCTCCCAGCAGACTTGTATTTATTATGATAAATTGTCACGTATTTCAATCCGAAGGCTGTATTAATTATTTGAACTTATTTACGCAAACCTTTGTAAAAGAACACGGAGTCGTTAACTGATACTTCAAGAAAAACTAAAAGATAATTATAAAACGTCAAGACGTTTGTCAAGACGCTCGGGAGTGCCATGGTCCAAGTTGCATCGTATTTTAAAAAGGAATCAGTTGCAACGTTAGCATGTGCAACATGTAGAAGACCTTTTACTCGCTGACCAAGAAAAATAGTGCAATTTTGCTAATAATTTGCATTATTGGCCTCTTAAAACCCTAAAAAACGGTACGCCGAAGTTATTTCCAACACCTATTTATAGTAAACGTGTGGGCGGGAACAGTCGTTGCAAAATTACAAAATTAATTTGCCCTGTTGAGTTACCACGGCGGATCAACGGGGAAGTTGTTACGACACCTTGAATGCCATAACATGATCTAATTTGTTTTTTTTATTTTACATTTTAAAAAAAATAAGTTTTGTTATAATCGAATAGGTGGTACCACATCTAAACCGCGGCATGCATACATTAACGTTTCATTTGAGTAGGCTTAAATATTCATAAAACCAAGTTCGATAGTTTGTAAAAACGCCATATTTAGATTCCCATATTTTCAGGCTGGGCTTGTCGGTCCCACATTTTCAGGTTGGGCTTGTCACTCCCCATCATCCCCTTGGCAGGACATTCACAGGGTTAGAGTGGCGAGTCCAGCATGTGTCGCCAGTTCGGGGGCGACCGTAAAATCGACTTGATCTCCCCGTGGCACTTCGGTAGTGTGTTTGTGAGAGAATCTGGAGGTTTTTTCGGGTGAAGATAGGCTTAGTCTGTTGAAGATACGTCCCTACCCTCTTATGCGGCTTCGTTGTGGCTGGGATTTGGCCTTTCGGGGTCGATGGGTCATTCGGTGGGATCTTCAGTAGACTGGGTACATGTCATTCGGGGAGATTCGGTCGCCGCCGGATGGACACATCCGGTTATTGTTATTTAATTACGGTTTCGCAAGTTTAGTTGGACAAATTCTGATCGACTTAATTTAATTTCAGTTCTTCTATTTGCTTTTGATTTTTTTCTGTACCACGGTGTATGTCAGGCGCTCGCAAGCCTCTATTACCCTACGGCCCATGCAATTACCCTAAAATCTAAGAGGCCTATGCGTGCTTAGTGAAAACTGTGGGTTAGCTGCGAGCAATTCGTAACAAAGTTCATCTATTTTTTCCACAAATTGACTTTGTAAAACTACTTGATCATGTGCCTCCACAAATACCTGGAAATGTGTGGCTGCAGTAGGTCAAGGAGTTTGTAGTTCGCTAGTTTGGAAGATGGTTTTTAAAAATTTGCATTAGTGTCGTAGATTTTTCTCATACTTGGTCAACCATCTACGTGTACATTGTTTTTCCGTCAGCGTCACTTAAAAATCAACTTATATTTTTATGATCCAAAAATATTTCAGAAAACCGATTTTGCTAAAAAACACTAACAGTCAAATAACTTTCGATAACTATCCGATAAAATTTTGTTTGGCTGTAGAGCAAGATCCGCTCAACAAAACGACAATTTAGTTTCGGACATCTAGAAGCACTGCTACTTAAGATTGAGGTTTTATGAATAACTGTACTTGAATACTACTAAAATACAAGAATTTTATGATACCCAGCATTGAGGAATACCCAGCATTGGAGGAGCTCATATGTCAAAATCGTATACAATATTCGACGCGTTACGCAATGTTTCTGTTTCGTAATTTCATAATCTCAAACCGTTGGATTTTAGGAAAATTTTCCATGGTTGGCAATCGACCCCCTGTACTACTGAACAAAATGCATGTCAACTCTCCGATCTGTTGGGCAAAAACAAAAGACTCTAGACGAAAGAACAAATATTTTTTTGCTATTGGGGCACCTTCAAAAATTGAAACATCGAAAAAACCTACCATACAGGATGCAGACATAGATGCTGAAACGACAGCGCAACAAGCAGTAGAACTCGATTCTGGATTAGATATTGAAACACAAGTACCCCAGAAAAGAATTACCCAAAATTGAATAAATGGCGAAGAAGTTGAACTTTATTTATAGTATAACAACATTTTTGTACAGCCATAAAAAGTGTGAAGGCATAGGAAATGTTGATTAAGTTTGAAAGCAGAAAGTGACCAAATTGAGTTTTGCAATCAGTTTTCCAAGGGTCTTTCGTCGAATTCGTTTAATGGAATAATGATAGTATCCGAGTTCAATAAAGTTCCACGTAGACGCCTTCATTCGTCAACAGAGGGTGCTAGAGATCACAACGATCTTATCACATAATGGATGCGCCATAAATTGTTTGAAAATTTCTATGTAAACAATCATTTCTGCGACAAGGATCCAATTGAAAAAAAATTCGAAGGATGGTTTTCATCCATCATTTGAACGAATTATTACAAAGCCTCGGTAGCCGCTAGCCCACTGTCATAATGTTATTTATTTGGTATATACCAGGGTCGAAATGAGGATCGTCATATGACGTAAGGATTTGTTACGAGAATCGATAGTTCTAGATTTTGCAAAAATAATCAAAATTATATTCGCACTAAACGACATTAAATGTGCTGGAACAGGTACGCTTCGAGAAAATCGACTGAAAAATATACTAAAGGTTGATAAAAAGCCGAACAACAAAAAGCTACGCGGATATTACGAGAACTATGTTCATAAAAAAAAACATTTAATTTTAGCTAGATGGAAATATGTCGAACTATCGGATGAGAATATGGAGCAAAAAATGTACATGCCAATCGTTTTATGTATACTAGATTTGGCGGTTATCGTTGCATGGAGTCGCGGTTACGCTGCAAACAATGCCACTCACGCACTCAACAAAAATGTGATGTTTGCAATATCGCATTTTTATATTGGCCTTTTGTGTTTTTAGCTTTTCGAAAATAATTGATTGAAAATAAAGATTTAAAAATTCTAAAAAAAATGGAATTAAGCGACAAAAAAATTCTGCAAAAGGTGTTTTCTTAGTAACTCTTAAGTCGACAAAAGAATTATTCTGCGAACTTACCACTCTAAAATGTTATGTCGATAAACCAGTCAATAAAATTCGATCGCCTTAGACGATAGTAAATATAATATGTACGTAAAGTCCTTTTTTTTAAACTTTATCCCCAGAACAGAAAACTATTCGAAACTTAATATCAAAATTTTTTGAAACAATTTACAAGAAACCTAAAAACAAACAAAAATTTTGATTCTCTGGCCGTAAGTTCTTTGGTGGTGTATAATGTCCCCTCACAATACATAACAATAAAACCTTTATCAGTCGATATTTTTTGTTTCACTTTTATCCTTTTTCCAATAAAAATACGCAAACTTTTTTTTTAGTTGAAAAATAAAACTTTTTAATAACTTTGTTGTTGCTTATTTTGCGAATTATCGTCGACTAATAAAGCAAAAAGCTTTTATAAGAAGGTTTTTCAACTTTCCAAACTCGGAACAAACTTGTGTGCAAAAAATTTGGTTTTACGATATGCCCCCCCGAGAGGAAGAAAATTCAACCAGATATTCCGAAAGTGCATAAAGTGATATGTGTTGGTAAATCGTTGTTAAAAACTGTTAAATTTAATTTTTTTTGTTGCTATTAATAAAAAATCGTAATACTATTTTAGGAGCATTATTTTTCGAACAATATATATTTTAATACATTAATTACTACGTAAAATTTAATATAGTGCATAATATAAAAATATATTTTGTATTTAAATTCTATGTTATAATTAAAAATGCATAATTTAAATGTTAATTATTGAAAATTGTTTTTACATGTGTTTAATGGATTCAAATTGGTCGTATCTGCGGTCGTAATTAAATGAAGATAAAAAAAATCCACTTTGCCAAATGTTTTTATATAAAATTGCGCTAAATTATTAATTATAAACCATTTTTTTTTGTGTGTAGCACCGCTGAATATAATTTTAAACTAATATATTAAAATAGTGTAATATGTAATTATTTTTTATGTGATTATGGAACATTCTGATTTCAAGTATAATTTAGAGAACATTATTTTGCTGGACATATGTACATCAAGTTCGAGTATGTGTACCCTACACACAGCCAACACGTCAATGAGTTTCACGAATAATTTTAATTTCATCCTTCATTGTTGCAAAACCTAATATTGAGTCAATATTACAAATTTTGCCTTTTGGTTCGTGTTGTATTTAAAATTGATTGTAAATTGAATGAAATTACAAAACATAAAAATTGCTCTAGCCCTATGTATTATGTATAAGGATACACAAGTGGCGAGGGGCGGTGAACATTTCCATGACACAATTTGCGGAATTTATAAAAATCGCTGTGAAAACAAAAAAATGTATTAATGTTTGAACATATCGCTCATACACGAGAAAAGTGACGCATCTTTAAATTTTCTAATATCCTGTTTTTGTAATAAATGTGATTGAAAACGCTCCAAATCGTCATATATGAACTAATGCCTGTTTCCGAGAGATGGCAAAAGCGTCGTTTTTCAGTTATCCAATTACGGCTACTTTGTTTTTATCATAATTTTTATCTTTATAAGAAATATTTATTTGCCTGGTGAATATATTGATAGCCTTAAGTGATAGAGATTCTGCCATGACAGATAAGAGGGCTGAGAAGAAAAATAAGACTGGCTAATGTGATAGAAGGTGGTGAAAATGAGATAGTTCTGGCTTTTGAAGAACATAAGGCTAAGGTAGTTCCGCACATTGAAGAACACGAAGTAGAAAATGGAATACACATGCCAACTGCAAAATACGAAAATGCAACTGAAGGTTGTGTACTTTGAGGAGGCTGTAAACAATGGAAGTAAGAAAATAACTATGAATTATTAACTAACCGAAGCGTCAAATTGAACATTTTTGGTGTAATATTTTAGATAGCAGTGAAAGTACTATAGAGGACATGTTTGCCGATAATGACGACAGTGATATTGATCCTGATTTTAATCTTTCTTCATCACACTCCCAGAAAGAGGATACTGAGGCTGAAACGGTTGAAAGAAATCTACATAGAGATAATGCAAGGAAGAAAATAGGTAAACCTCTTGCAATAAAAGCGGGTTCTCCTTGTACCACGTGTAAATCAAAATGCAACACGACAATTGGTTACGACGAGAAAGCGATAATTTGCAGTGATTATTGGGCTCTAAAGACAAAGAGATAGGAGGTATCCTACAAAATATATAGAAGTGTTAATAGTTGGAGACGATGGCACAATGCAGAATTGTAGGGCTAACAACCATGCTTTTTATTTCACGAAGGAACGAAGATGAAAAACGAAATAAACATGGTAATAGTGCGCGAAGTTTAGATAAGTAATTGAAAAATGAAGCGAGAAACCACATACGGTCGATTCCCCGAGTGGAAAGTCATTACTGCCGTCAGAATTCGTGAAGGCAGTTTATATATAGCGGAAATGAAGGATAAATGCGAAGATAACAGCAACAAAATCGAAAAGCACCAGCTTTATTCTCAAACCTCCATATCCTTATTACAGGTGCTGGTTAAACTCTTTACATCGCAACTATTCTGTTAAGTTCACGGGTAATTATATTAGACGTAAAAATATTCATCAGGCAACACTAATCAAATAAAACCTAACATGTTCTTGTATAAAGTCACCCCAGCGAGAAATTTATTAGAAATTTAGTCCCGCAACCGTTTTAACGGGTGGCCCATTAATCGTTTGTAATTTCAACTACTGGTTATTTCGAATGTGGCAACACTTATGTCAATCGTGTTATGACAGAAAATTATTTTAATGTTAGGCATTTACGAAATGGGTCGCTTTACGCTTTCCCAAACTGTAAAAAATTTACGTGGAAATTTCAGTAGAAATGAAATGCTATACAAGGCAATTTCTGGCTCAATTTGTGAAGTGAGCTCGTATAACTGGATTATCATTGTATAAACCAACACGTACACATGCATTTACAGCGCGTACAACCGATAACATATTGCAGCTGTTGCTCAAAATGAGTCTCAATATCCATCAACCTAAACTCGCCGTCGTTCTCAAGAATTGAACATTTCACACAGTTCTGTGATGAGAAGTTTGCATAAAGACCCCGGTATAAAGGCGTACAAAGTTTAATTAGTTCAGGAGCTGAAGCACAATGACCATCCCCAACGTTTTCGGTTCGCTAATTGGGCTCTATGGAACGCGAAATGAGCATTTTTAACGAAAAATCATCTTTTCCGACGAAACACATTTTCTCCTCGGAGGCCACGTCAACAAGCAAAATTTCGCATTTGAGGCTCAGAAAATTCTGACTGTTTGATGTGGATTTTGGACCGGCGGCGTCATTGGTCCATTTTTTAGGAAAATGAGCAAGGAGTCGTCCATACTGTCAATGAGGAGAACTATAGTATGACATTTAAATTTGACACGTTAAAAGTACAAGTTTGTTTCGGATTAAAATTATGTGGTCTTAAGATAGTAACAGTCATGCCTTACTTTTAGCCAAATTAGAAAAAAATCGTCCCGTGACAAATTTATGAAGTAAGACCGTGAGCCAGATATATCCATAAAACTCGTATTTGAACTAGAATAAAATTTACATTTGGGACGTTAAAAGCACTAATTTGTCGGATTAAGATTATATAGTTTTGAGAAGGTCCACACTCATATTCTTTAAACGCAACAAATTTAAATGTAATTTTTTGTCAAATACAAGTTGAATGGATGTATCCGGCCCATCACAAAATTTAGATTTTTTTCTAATTAAACCCACATCGATGCGGCAATTCTGAAGACCGGGATATTATTTCCAGCCACAGGAATATTCATAAAGTAAACTGTATGATATTTCTAGATGACTGTTCACCACAAATAAAAGGATATAGTGTGGCTTACGACATATGAAAATCAACTAAAATCTGCCTCTGTGGTTGGCGATGTTTTTCCGAAGTCGTTTTTATCGCTTCTAACCACTGAACAAGTTCATTAACAATCTTCCAGACCAGCGAGTCACTGATATAGACTCTTTATTCCTTTTTATGGTGAAGTGTACTATTATTCTATTCATTTTGCTCAATTAAAATTTAATTTATAGGTTATTGAATTGATTGATCAAGTTTATGAAACTCTTACGGCCTCGATAATTTCCTCTTACGGCTGGTCGTGGTCTATTACATAAATAGAAGACTTTCTGATTCATTGAATACCCTTGTTGGGAACGCAAGCTGATACGCAATTCCCGAAACATTTCAACGATAACAATAATACAGCGCTCTTTTGAAAAAATACCGCGTTTACAATCACCAAGTGAAGCGCAATACTTCACTACGTCGTAACGCACGCTACTCAGCGCAACAAATCTTAAAGCTACAAACACTAAATATCAAATGGCTTAAAAGAAATACAAGGACTGGCACCCTTGTAGAGACTATCGATACTTAAACATTTTCACAGTGCCAGATAGATATCATATTCCCCAAATACACAGTTTCAAGTTGAAACTCGCCGTCACAACTATTTTATCAAAAATTGATTTGGTTCTTTTGGGCTTTTTGATGTTACCAGAATGTCATATGACCTTCGCAATCAAATTCGCATTTGGAATTGACATTAAAGCTTCGAAATGCATTTTCGTAGTGAAGTTACTCGACTTCTTCAGTAACATCATTTCGAAAGATGGCATACTTCCGTCGACAGACAGAATTGATGCCATTTCAAACTTTCCAAGCAAACATTAATCCACCAAATACAGCTGTTCATCGGTATAATGAACTATTACAACCACTTTATACCACGTTTAGCCGAACTGTTATCGAATATTCATCGGCATTTTGGGCCCGTTACTTAAAAAAGGCGCAAATACAGAAGAAACATTGATTGGCCCGAAGTTTGCAATGCATCTTGCGAAAATGTTAAGCTTTTCCTGACCGCTGCCACACTGTTGGCACCTCCGTTGAATAACACTCAGAACAACATAACTACAAACGCTACCAATGTAGCAGTTGGAGCTGTCTTATAACATAGCAATAAAGGATGTTGGCAACCATTAGCATTGGTTTCAAAAAAGCAACCTCCCCCCACAGCGAAAATTAAATACATTGTATTTGCAATTAACTACTTCACCATTTCGTCGAAGGTCGAATTTTTTCTATATTTACCGACCATAAACACCTTACAACCGCTATTGCTCTAAAAACAGAACGTCGTCAGAACGAATTCATGATCGACACTCATCGAATTAAAGGTACACACGTGTACAGCACCAACGCAGCGAAGAATTGCAAAAAATAATTTTAGTATGCACCCTGAAATGAAACGTAAACTTGTAACGGATTGACTTACCAGACAATCAGCAAATCAGAACTTGGAAAATTTAACCTATAGCAAGCGGCAGATTTGAAGACATTCACAAGGACTTGGTTCGTTCACTACCTGAGAAATGATCGCAAAACACTTAAATAAAATCTTCTACAATTTTTTTTTATCACGAGACACCAAGGACACAATTCGAAATCACACAATCCGAACACAATTCGAATCAATGCTGTTCACCGAGCCCTATAGCTCTAGAGAAAGGTATTGTCGAACGATTCCCCAGGCAACTAAAACCCGCATAAATTCAGAACTTCCAACATCCACCAGAGCTAGTTCATGATCAACAATTCAAGCTTCGTATTACCATGAGAGGCTTAGTTCCTTTAGTCACAAAACATCTGACCAAACACGAAACGTACACTCCCATAAATCTGGAAAACTTTTCGAACACGTATTTGTGCGTGTTGTAGAATCAGAGATCTTCTGAGCACACCCTATTCTGAACCGTATACAGTCACCCGCAAATTGCGCCAATTTTTTGATATCGACGGAAAATCAATATTTAGCATCAACAGGCTTAAGCCAGCATACGGAATACTTGTGTTCGCAAAACCATTAAGTTGAATATCAAACACTACGGGTTTCGATCCAGAAGGGGAGTGATGTACGGCAAAATATAAAATATACTTTCCTGTTTCCGTTAGTCTGATTTTACGTAGTGAGAGTAGGAGGTATTCCAGATTGTAGCAGATTTTTTGCGAATGTTCGCGGACCATCGGAAATATTCAGCGTAGTATATAAATATGAGTGCGATAAACAAAGGCGTGAGTCTTAAGTTAGTCTTTGGTGCGTCTTGGTTAAGACGCGGTATGCAATGGACCAAACGCAAAAGCAAGTAGCGGAAAAATAATAAGTCGTAAGAATAGTAGTGTGTTTAAAAAATAAATGTAAATGGTATTAAGTGTGAATTAATGTTGTAGCTGTCAAATTCTAAAATACTATTGGATTTGGTATGGTAAATTCGTCTCAGCGGTGGTGGGACAATTAGTCTCAGCGGTGGTGGGATTGTGAATTCCAGGTAAAGCAGCTTGATTTGCCGACGGGTAGCTAGACCCAGATAATTATGAGTTCGAAGACGTAATAGAGGAAAAATTAGATGATAGACATATGAGGTAGCGGAAACAGTTCCCAGGCCAACTGGGGGCTTTCGGTATGTCGCAATTATTGACTATTATAACTCAAAAAGGTAGAGCCGTAAAACATATAATACAAAATTTGAAGCAAGCAAATCAAAGCATCAAGCAGTTTTATTCTCCCGTTTCAATCTCAGATTTTTTTCATTAGTTGGTAAAAAAAAACTTGGAATCGCACAAATACTTTACGTATTGTCAAGACAACTATTGGATAGATTGGATGATCATGCCCAAGTCACAATTTCAATTTTCCCAAGTTCCTTAAAAGCATAAAAGTGAGAGTCACAAATCGTGGGGACGACTGATGACCCAGGAGAGATGTCTCAAAACAAAACCGGGCAAAAATAAATATAAACCAAAATCAATTTATAATTGAACTCAACATTTAAAGCTATTGAACTAAAATTGAACCTTTCTCATCAACAATCTAGTTCCACATTTCCACCAAGTTGTTTAGCGAATGCTTTCTTATATTTGGGTGTTTAGTTTCCTGAAAGTAAAGTTATAATTTCTATAGGATATTTTTTTATGGTCTAAAACTGATCTACTTATACTCCGACAACCTACACCCAAGCTCCTGTGCTTAAGTTGCAGCAGAAGTTCATAACGTAGAAGTCCCTGAGTAGATATTTTCAGCTAACCATGGGCTAACTGTGTCCATTATATTTTTGTTGTTATTTACAAAACAGAGAGTCTTCGGTTGAACACGGATCGCTGCACAAATAAGAAACTCGTTGAAGGTGCAGCTATGCTTTCGGATAACGCCGAAGACCGATTGTGGCAGCTACTTGTGGACGAGATAATGAGTATAACATGTACGAATACTGGCGAGGACAGATTGAGACTGGTGGAGTGGTTCACTTGGGAGTCTGTTGGCTCAAGGCGAGTATGAAGACCAGAAGGCCCAAAAGTTATGACGTTATGTTGGTAATCAGGAGTACCACCAAGGGTAATCAGAAGTTATAGAAGTTGCAATCATAGAAAAGGAATCCTGCACAATCATCACGAAGGATTAACCTTGTTTTTAAATATATAAGGATAGCGCCAGATGGAAAATGATGGCGTTCCTCACCAAGTTTATAGAAAAGATGTACAAATGGCCAGGAATTTGGAGGAGAGACAGCGATACTACTACTAGGATTTTGTGACCTTCGTAAAGTCTGGTTGATGGTTGCTGCGGTAGACTATTGTATCGTCGTTAAAAAACTCTGTAAGTTATAATGAGACCTGAGTTCAGGTATTTAGAATTTTTATCTTCAAAATGAATTAATACTCTTTTCTCACAATTGGTCTGGCTAGTATCTAAAGTACGCCATTGAATGGGATCACAAATAAATAACCATTTTTCTACGATTTTTTTACCGATATCAATGTTGAGTACAATTTAAATTACATTTTTTTATAAGCATAATTTCTATCCTATAAAATCGACAAATTTATTGTTTACCCAAAAAAATGTTTCTTTTAAATTAAGTGTTTTGCTTTAAATAAAGATTTGAGTCATTTTATAAAAAAACTCTCTTTTTTCGCGCGATCATAAAATAAGTTTAGAGGCCTGTGGTTCAGTTTTGATGAAAATCTTATAAAATTTCGGTAGTCCTAGCACTAACCGAAATGTCCAAATAGCATACCACTTGAGCACGTATTACATGTAATAGTGCGGTTTCTAATCTGCTAGTCACCAAAACTACTATTCAATGTGCACGCGAACAATTTGAACCAAGAACAATCTAATTTACTGTACTTGAAGCCTTAAAATGACCGTGTTTATTAATGAAAATTATTTCACGTAAATATTATAAACTTCAGAATTACTACTTCCAACCAGCTGTTTATAAATCAATCAAGAATTTTTTATTTACTACCCAGTTATAAAATTTATTAGCTTCGCTGATCATTTATCGCACACGCAAATCAAGTTTCTCATTGTATACTCGTGTAAGACGTGCAATAAAAATTATTTTGTATATAATTAAGATTAATCTATTTAGTATCTTGTCTATAAACTCGGAGGTAACCAACGCACCATTTTCATATAACAAACAAGGTAGCGCAAATTGATTACAAAATTTTCATCGGGTGTATATTTTCACGAGATCAATGCGTCATTCTAATTTCATTGTTGGGTGATTTTCTTGCCTTTTATATTGTGTTAAATTAATCCCGCGGGGCAGCCCTCATAATAATAAAATGTAGCAAGTAAATTTTTATGGACGCATTCTCGATTCTCAACGGTCTTGTAAAATGTGTTATGCGACGGCGAATATCATTAGACCTGACAATAATTGAATTTGATCGAATATGAAGCAAAAATCGTATATTTTATTATTTTTGCAAAGGTCAAAAAATTTTCCCATAAATTCGAATGTGTAATAATAAAAACACATCTATAAAGCGGATTATAAAAATTCAAACAAATAAAATGCCAATTTTGGGAATATGGCAATTGTTTCGTTTTCTTTTCACCTCGTGCCATTCTTTACAAAATTACGTCATAATAAAATTTGAATATTCATAAAAGTGGAATGGCACAAAAAAAAATCAAATTCAGGCTTATACAACGGTAGATAAAATATTAAATTTAACATGGGAATTAAATAATTTTACTTAAAAGCTTTCATTATTGATAACACAAAAATCGTTTTTCACTAGGCGCGCCCCGTGTGTAGTAGGGATGTGTATACTCAACTCAACTGTGTATGGAAAATTTAAAATTATAATTTTAAGTCGTATGCCATTTTCCCTCCTTTCTCATTCAAATGACTAAAGCGAACAAAATTACACAAGCAAATCAAACAGAATAGAAAAAAATAATAATTTTGGTTTGTTATTGTAAATAAAAATTATGAAATTTTTTTATATTCATGAAAAATCGAATATGATCAGATCGAATCAATGTTAATATATAAATAATAAATTGAATCAAGAATAAATAAAAAAAAAATTCACTGTGTTGTTATCGTAGAAAAACAGAGAAAATTGGATTGTGAAGAATGAAAAAAATGATTTTTCACTTTCGCTCGTTTATTTTTTTGGGGGGGTTTCGATTAAATTTATATATTTTTTTTTTGGTTCTAAATATTTCGGTATGTTGGTTATACGATGATGATGTATACGTAAACAACGTATTCTACCGTAAAAATTAAAATAATAATTAGTGTGATGGAATTGTTCGATCTCTGACTCGATATACATAAATTTGCATACAATTAAAAATTCGGTTTGGTCACTCGTTTCAACCCCAAATTTTTAAATTAAAGCATAAACCCTTTCTAATTATTGCTTTAAAAATTCCAACAACAGTACATAAAAAGGGTAATTCTATATAGTATACACCAAAAAGGTTTAGAGTTCCTTTAGGAATACGCAAAGAAAATTTTATGTTTGTTTTTTTTATAAAATCTAATTTTACTTTGAATACATTAACTTTCTTATATGGGTGTGTGTGTATACGTATATTAAAAAAATCAAATCATAAAAAATTTAATTTATTTCTAAATGTTATTAAACTTTTAACTAAAACCGTAACTTTAGAAAAAAAAAAGTATTTGTATACAAGAATATTGTTGTAGGAGCCCGCCCTAAAATAAAATACGCGACGGTTGTAAAAAAAATTAAAATAGAATAAATGTAACGTATAAATCCTCATACGTAGAAACGTATATAATGTGAACAAAACAAAAAAAGAGGTAATAAACACCCCTGAGCTTATTTCAGTCGAACTTTTTTTTTTTTGTATATACGAGTATAAAGCAAAGTATTTTCACCACATGCATACCTTTCTCATCGCTTTTATGAAATTATATATCGAAAGCACACAAATGGAAAATTTTAATACTGTTACACCAAAAACGAAAATTAAGCTTTCCCAATATAAAAAGAAAATTAAGTTACTCACATTAAGACGATATGTTCAGATTAAAAATATTATATTGCCTCGCGATTACAGAGTGTTCGGGTTGGCAGAATTAAATAAAACTTTAACTTTAGGTGATGCATACAAGACCATTTAGGAAAAAAAACTGTTACATTTATAAAATAAATGCAATCGCCAACAAACCAGCAATGCCACAAATAGCAAAACAATCCAATGTATATCACTGTGCACTAGGGTGGTCCTTATTTGTATAATGGGGCGAAACAAATGTTGAGATATCTAACGAGACACCCCCTAGAAATTTGAGGTTATGCTAAAAACTTAAATAGAAAAAATATTGGGTCACACGAAGATGGTTTAGAGGTTGCGACTTGAGCCCGAAATTCGAAAAAACCGGTATTTTTTTCAATTTTTCACTTTCAATCGAACAGAAAATTTTCCAAAACATTAAAGATATCAAAAATTGGTTAAAAAGTAGCTAGTTTATTGACAATTTTCGAAACTAATAAAAAATTACAGCTAATTTACGGTCCACTACAGAAATTTATCTTCTTGGCCATGAGTACTGTCTAATTATTGGTGCTAAGTTACCCTCAAAAAGGCAAGTGTTGTATCTTTCAGGAAGTGTCTATTTTTTTGGCCAACAGCACGAATTCCAGTGAAAAGGGAACAACATTCCATTGAAAAATTGGAACAATTGCATGATGAGTGAAAATTTTTTTTAAAGAATAAAAATAAACCGTCAAAAGTTTACCGTGAAAGACAAATTGCCTTTAATAGTAAACTGGATGCTTTTTTTTGATATCGCCCATACCAATACCTTGTCGGAAAAGCGGAAATCGGAACGTATGGAGCCAGAAAAAAACGTAAACGACACGCAACGATTAATTTCGTCATCGAAGAGTAACAGCGAAAGGATATCTGATAACGAAATGAGCTTCCTAGAGAAGGCAAATGTTTCATTACTCCTAGAATATTGTTAGCTTTTGGTAAGTGGAAGATTACTGATCGTGCAGCATTGCATTTATTTAGTGCCGTTGCCGAAAATCTTGGACAATCTATTGATGAACTCGTTTTGAATCAAACAACACTGAGGCATCTTAGTGAAGTAAATAGAGTAGAAATATCAACATCACATAAATCGACTTTCAAGTTTACAACAGGTGTAGTATATTGGGATGGAAAATTACTTCCGGAGTTATTTGGAACAGAGATTGCGGATCGTTTGTCGGTGATTATTTCTCATATAGATGGAGAACAATGCGTTCCCAAAATATCAAGAAATGGCGGAGGCTGTTTTCGCCTCCGCCATTTCTTGATATTGGATTGGAGAGTAGCTGATGATTTCGTGGCTGCTTGCTTCCTTACAATGTATTCAAATACTGGAAGATTAAATGGAGCAACTATTATTTTAGAGCAGAAACTAGATCGAAGTTTATTTTATCTTCCTTGTCGACATTTCGACAGATTTTCTTACACCAAAACACCGGCGATTTTTTCACAGATTTCTTAAATAAAGATCCGGATATGTGGTCTCAGGATGATAATTTCAAAAACGGAATGAACATTTCAGTCAAAGAAAAATCGTAACAGAACGTGTTGTTAAATTGTACAAGATTATAATAAGAAATTAACAAGAAATGAAGATGACATGCAATATTTACTCCAAGTCGTAAAGAACTAAACACAGAAGTTTTCAACATATACCAAAACATCCTTGATGGGTAGAAGATCATCTTAGATTGATTATTTTTATCATAAAAATTAATTCATAATATCATTGTATAGAAGAAACATTATACATTTATAATAAAAAAAAAATACGATGATTTTATATGAATGTGTAATATGTAAAAAAAATAGTCATAATTTGTCTTGTGCTTGAATTTTGGAAATTTGGCAATCAACTCGCCATTTGTTAACCGATTTTCGATATCTTTGATGGTTTGGAAAGATAATTCCTCTATTCTTCTCTACTCACCACAATTTTCATTTAGACTAAGAAATTTTTTTAAATAATTTTTCTGTTCGTTGTAAGTGAAAAATTGAAAAAAATACCATTTTTAACGAACTTCGCGCTCAAGTTGCGACCTCTAAACCACATTCGATCGACCCAAAAATTTTTCTGTTTAAGTTTTCAGCATAACCTCATATTTCTAGGGGAGGTCTAGATATTGGAATTTTCGAAAATAAGGTCCACCCTACTGGGAACTATATCCGCAATAAGCCAGCCGGAACCATACCAACCATGGCAAAAGTAGTACAATGCAAAGTGCACCGTTGTGCATTATCTGATTTATAAGCCAGAAATACTATTAAGCTAGCCGGAACAGTTTAAAGGTGCCCGAAACTAAGTTTTATCATCCGGAACCATTAGAAGCTTGCACAATGAACACAATGTGCTTTAGATGGTTGGAAAATATAAAACCTATCAGCCACAACCATAATAAGGTCAGACGGAATCACTATAATTTTAGCCGGAACCATATTAAGTCAGCCGGAATCATACTAGCCGGAATCAAACCAACTATGGCAAAAGCAGTACAATGCAATGTGCATCACTGCATTATTACTAAGCCGCCCGCACAATTTAAAGCCACTCAGAACAGAGTTTTATCATTAGGAACCAGTACGAGCTTTCACAATGTACTTTAGCTGGTTGTATAACAAATGAACCATTAGCGGCAACCATATCAAATCAGACGGAACCACCACAATGCTGCAACTGGGTGACCATAAAATCCTGGATTTTAAAATTCAGGGAATTAAAGTCTCGGAACTCAAAATTTTAGTACTTAAAATCTCGGAAATCCAAATTCAGGAAGCTAAATCCCGGAAATCCAAAATCCTGAAAATCAAAATCTCGCAAATAAAATCCCGGATCGTGAAAACTTCCCGAGATATCAACGTAAAAAGAGAACAATTTCGGTTTTTAAATTATTGCATAGTCAGAATACATGATAATAAAGTTTGTGTTAAAAAAATTATTAATAAATTACACTGTTAAATTTTCTCCTATTGGAATTTATTTTCAAAAGAAAATTATAAAATTGTACTAATTCTAAATATTATGCCATCGAATCTAGAAATATCTACAGATTCTAGCTGACATTTTAGGGAAGGCAATGCCTAGACCTACTTCTAAGATTTAAGTACAGTATATTTTTGAGATCCGTTCTATTTAAAATTATATTTAAAAATATTCCAACCAATTCTGGAGATGTCCACAGGTTTTCACCCACATTTTCGAATAGATTACACAATATTCTACCGTGATAGTGTTTGGCATCCGAGTCTAACGGACTTTAGTATATCTTTAATGGAATTCATTTTGTCATTTGTACTGCCATTACCAGAGATGTCTATGGAATCTCGTCTACATCTCGTTTTCGACATCTTATAATATTTTCTGTATATGGAGCGAAAATGGATTAATTGTAACGAGTTTAACAATGATTTTTCGAATTCTGATGTTCCGTGATTTTGACAAAAATATTATTATTTCCTTCTATAAAATATTTAGCGAAATATATCCAATTGGATTTTAAATTGACATAATGCAGCAGTATAAAATTAAAATTGAATGTACTCTGAAATCATAGGTCAGACGAAAATATGGGCCAGTACGTTTGAACAACACCAGAGCATTCGCAGACATTAAAATGTAAAATACATCAAAACATGTAGAGATTTGTAATGTCAATTTAAAACCCATTTGGAGAAATTGTTAAAATCTTGTAAAAGGAAATGGTTTTTTTTTTCAATATCACGGAACTTCAAAATTTCAAAAGCAATTGTTAGGCTCATTACAATTGACCTATTTTCACATGCTGTATAATACCATAGACACATATCTGGTTTCGTAACTAGGATAAGGAAACTATGGTTTGCGAGATGAAACTCAAGACACACTACAATTTCTTTTGTCTTCTCGTTTGATTTTAAATAGTAATGGACGAGGCATTGTCAAAAATGCCAAGATTGACATTTAATTGACTATTAAATTATCATAAATGACTTGTCTGTTGACAGAACAGAAAAAAATTTGTTCCCGCCAACCAAATATCTCAATGACAAATAGAAAACTCAAAGGAAACTAGATTTGCTTGGTAAACTATTAGTGTCCGGAATTTTCATTTTTGATGTATTCGGCGTTGGGAGCACAAAAATGCCACGGGATGAGAAAAAATATCACATTCCGAAACTATGTTTAAACCGAGTTGCAAACCATTGTTCGGGGTGACACATTACAACGAAACCATGGTTAACTCGAAACCATACTTATGAAACCAGTAATGTGTCTATAGCATAAGATAGCAGAAAATTTCCAGCAGAAAAAATGTGTTTTGCTATTCACCGCTAGAGGCATCACTATCACAAAAATGAAATTTTTTCTGCTGATATTTTTTTACACCAGCAGAAAATTTTTGATATTTTTATGCAAATTAAAAATTCTCAGCAGAAAGTTTTATGAAAAATCAGAGAATTTATGAAAAAGAAGAGAAAATGTATGCTTAAACGTTTTGAAGCGATAAAAGTTTATTTTCTTTAAAAACGATTTGCGTATGTATAGTATGTATAGTGTAAAGACTCTCAAAACATACTAAAATTATCATAATCATCATTATGCAAACACAGGGCAACATCAAAAAAATGAACATCGTTGAAAGCACTCCATACATTTCTAAAGTCATTTTAATGTGAAATGTTTTCAGTTTAGGATTGCTGGATTATGATCTCAGCTACCATAAAAACATACACCCAGGGTAGTTAAAGGGGGTTTTCTAACACTTTTGTTAAAAAACTTATTTGACATTAAAATGACTTCAGAAATGTATGGAGTGCTTTCAACGATGTCCATTTTTTTGATGTTGCCCTGTGTTTGCATAATGATGATAATGATAATTTTAGTATGTTTTGAGAGTCTTTACACTATACATACTATACATACGCAAATCGTTTTTAAAGAAAATCAACTGTTATCGCTTCAAAACGTTTAAGCATACATTTTCTCTTCTTTTTCATAAATTCTCTGATTTTTCATAAAACTTTCTGCTGAGAATTTTTAATTTGCATAAAAATATCAAAAATTTTCTGCTGGTGTAAAAAAATATCAGCAGAAAAAATTTCATTTTTGTGATAGTGATGCCTCTAGCGGTGAATAGCAAAACACATTTTTTCTGCTGGAAATTTTCTGCTATCTTATACAGCATCATTTTCACTCCATAGACAGAAAATATTATAATCTATCGAAAAATGTTGACGAGATTCCGTGGACATATCTAGTAATGGCAGTACAAGTAATGAACTCGGATGCCAAACACTATAACGGTAGAATATTGTGTAAAATCAACAGGTATACTGAGGCTTTAGGTAAAAACAAACTATGCAAAAGATTTAGCAGTCAATCACTTTGTCATAGAGTTACTTTAATAAAGTGGTTGAGCCAAAATACAAAAACAGAAATTTTGGTTGAAGTGTTTTCTGGCTATGAAATTTTCTTTTTTGAGCTGTACTTAAAAATCCAAAGAAGTTTTACTTTATCTTGCTTAGAAAATTTTTTTACTAATGAAACTCGGTCATTTCTGCTTCAAACTTGATCAAATTGGATGTAATTAGGATTTTAACAAAAACGTTTTGTCAAAGTCAAAGCTAAACTAACTAGAATGAAGTTCTTTGGACAAAATTACGATCAATTTATAAACTCAATCCTAAAATTCGCTTTGCTGAGTAAAACTTTGCTCATTATGGTCGTTTTTGGTACTAACTCAAAGTTTATATGATAAACTTATAGATATCGTTATCCGTTAAAAATTCGAATCGAGGTTACAAATCTAGAATTAATTTTGGTTTATTGGATTGAATTTGCATTCCTACGGAAATGTGCAACAAAGTTTTGTAATCTGGTCATATTGAAACAAACTCAGCCATCTTAATCCTTTACTTTATATAAACTAAAGGGTATAATCTTTCCAATGTGTGGCTCTTTGAGAATTTTACTTTCTTTAAGAAGTGCGAGTATAGTAATAATGTGGTATGTTCGACGTCGAGATTTTTCCAGATTTCCTATTCGCCTTCACTACAGCCCAGACGTACCATCTTTAAGATTTTAATCGTTTCACGAAAAAACGATTGACATCTAAAAGATGGTAAATTAAATTACTTTCAATTATTCTGTCGGCTTAAACTTGCCAATCATTTTGGCACTTTTTAATTCAACTCATTACTAGTATAGTACTTTCAGCAATCATTTACGTTCGTGTATTATCTGAGCATTCGGAACAAACTGAAATGATCACCGTTGATGTAGCTAAAATTGCATTTTGTGATATCCGGTTATGTGATGCTCTCATCACGGCCATCGTGACATTTTCTTCAAAATATTTGTATTTTTCACCGACGCGAATCAATATTTAAACATTTTAAAGTGAGTGAATTGTCTAAATTTGTTCATTGAACTTTCGGAAATGTATATTGTCTTCTAATTCATGCGATTCTATGCACGTTTGTGAATTCAAATTATTTGTTTCCCAAATTTAAGATCAGTAATTATATTGCCTGAAATATCCAGAGAGCCTTCTATCAACCTTTTGCATTTTTTAAAATTGTGAATAGGAGAACTTGGATGAATAATAAATGTTGTTGCTCTGCCTTTAGTTTAAAAACTAAATTGTAGGTAAAGCTTTATACTGTTTTGCGAGCGTAAAGACACATTTTATATTATAGATTCAAATTTTTTAAATGTGTGGAAAGAATGAAGCTCTTTCTTTTAAAATGGTTCCATAATTGCTAACAAAAATAATAATTTTCGATTAAATAGCACTTGGGATTAGAATTAGGAAGCTAACTAGCTAAATAAACTTCTGTCCAATCCTTCGTGGAAGAAATCGAAAAAGGAGAAAGAAGTAAGTGATCAATACATTGGCAAAAATCTATAAAAACTATTAGTTTACATTTGGAGCCAAATTAATCTAAATATATATTGACATTTAGGTCTTGACTTACATCAAACAAATGCAATCCGACATTATCTTAGATTCAAAGTGTAAATTCCAAATACTTAGTTCGGCTTTCTCGGACCACGATTCGGATCTCAACGTTGACTAATTATATGTACTTATATGAATAATAGCGTTCAATCTTCTTGGTTTCCATCCAAATAGATTACGACACTGTGGTTGGGAAAATACTTAAAAGATGATTTTTCGTGCGACCCAGATAGTTTACAGTCCATCATCGTAAAAAAATTCAGTGTTAGTCTGGCTAAGCCATTTAAGGTCATTTTTGAAAAATCACTCTCGGCAGGAATTTTTCCGTCCATCTTGAAAGACATTTTTATTATTCCTATGCCAATTGCCACATAATCCTGCATTCCAAAATTATTTGAAAGCATCATTTATGAGTCACAGTACTTTCATTGTAAACTTGTGCTTTCTGTCTTTCAACATGATTGTTCTACGATCTCAAACCTCACCAAGTTTACATCAACTGCAACAAATATTAAGGAAGAAGGGAATGAAGTAGATGCAGTTACGACAAATTTTAGTAAGGCATTGGACATGGACATTGCCGCCCCGGTGGCAAAGTGGTCAGCATGCTTGCTCCAGCGACCGCAGGTCCCGGGTTCGATTCCCGGTGGTGACAAGGAAAAAATTTCATGGCTGGTTTAGGATCAATGAATTAATCAATCATTATCCGAAATGAAAATATGATTCTGAAACCTCATTTGAGGCGGCCAAATCCCTTGATGGGATATAGTGCCAGAGAGAGAGAAATTGGACATGGCTCTTCACAGAATTACAGGTGATCTTCAGATCATCAATATCATCTGCTACCCCGGCGTAGCCATTTTTATTCCATTAACAATCTTTATCATCCAAATGAGATGTTAAATGTTGCTAACAGATTTATTGCTTGTATCGTACCTTGCTGCGGTCGACAGTGTCCGGCTCGAAATTAATAAAAATCCACTCTTAATTATCAAAATAAAACCTTTTGTGAACCATGCCACAAACGTGCCTCGGATACCAGCACAACTTTTACTTTCGGTTACTATCCAATTTAATTTCAGTTGTTTTGTTTTCAAAAACCAAATCTTGACTGCTTTTTACGTCCACCAAACCCAACGAGAAAACTTTATACTTTTAAACGGTATCAAAATCGAACGATAGTTTTACTGACCAACCAAAGAAAGTCGCGCCTTAATTTTATTTTGCTATTGCATATTTAATTACATACAAACCTCTTTTATCCGGAAATAATATAATATCTAATATCTGGAAAAAGTTTTTTCGTATTCTTACATTTTCTATTTTATTTACCTTATTTTCCAAAAATGAAATAATTTTTTTACTATGTAATTAACTAAAATAAATTTAAAATCTTAATAATTGACACTGAAGTTTAAAAAATATTAAAATGCTGTTTTACTATGAAATTATTAAAAAAAATCTTTTATCCGGAATTGTTTGCCCCCATCGTTCCGTATAAAAGAGGTTGCACTGTATTACAAGGTTAACCCTAAATTGCAACGGTGGAGAATAACCATTTGACTGTCATTGCAAATCGTGGGGACGACTCACGCCTGAGAAAGTCACATAGCTGGGCATAAAATGTTACTGCAAGGAAGAAGTACTGTAAACGAGTAACATGCATCCATCGTTCTAAATTTTAACGTCTTTCCCGTGATATGTTCCTAAGGGTTTGCCATTTAAATTTTTAATCTTATATGCCACATTACCAACTTTGGCGTCTATGAGAGCAGGAACAAATTTTGGAGCTAACTTTGCAGCGAATTTATTTGCGGCGTCGCTTTGTGGGAATGTTCGGAGAAATACGGCTTGGTCTACTTTGAACATGTTAGGTCGGCTATGCAGGTTATATTGCTGCGCGCATTTTTGTTGTGATATCTTTAAATGATGCAAAACCTTATCTCGAACAATATTCAGGTGATCCGGTTTAGATTCGATGTATAGAAAGTTGTCATCTAATTCTCTAAGCAGTCGTCGGACTTGATAATCTGTGGCATGTAAAACCATATGTTGCCCGAATACCAAGAAGTGGGGAGAAAAGGTATAAGGGAGGAATAATTTCCGTTTCGTAGAGTAGCGCCAGTTTCTGCCAAATGTAGGTTGGCTGCCAGACCAATATGAACGCATTGCGGCTAGCACCGTACGATTTACACGTTCTGATGCATTACTCTGAAAGGAGTAAATAGGCGTACGTGTATGTGTCACTCGATACTTATGTAGCAGATCCTGGAATAGCTTAGATGTAAATTGTTTTCCGTTGTCCGTGAAAACTATGTCGGGAACAGAAAACACATTAAACACTTCATTTTCCATGTATTGTCGTAGCAAAGAAGCTGAGGCTTCACGGAAGGGTTTAAGCAAGGTAAGCTTTGAATAATTATCTAATATAATGAGGATGAACTTGTTTCCACACTTAACTCGAAGGTAAGGCCCGAAGTCGATATACAACTTTTGAAATGGACGAGTCTACTCAGATTGATTTCCCATTTGAGCTTTCATGGAATAATTGGCAGCTTTATTCATTTTGGAATTTTTGTAGTTCTTAATAAATAATTTTACATTTTGTGGCATCCGTTTCCAATAAAATTGTCTCTGAATCTTAAGGTGGTAAACGAGCCTGTTGAATTAATGAGTGGGTTAATCCGTCTGGTATCACCATTTTCCAAATCGGTAAGTCAGTATCTTCATATCGCTAACCAGAGTTGGAAGCGATGAAAACTTTTCCTGTTTGTACTCTGAGATTGCTATGTAGTTCTGGCATTGTTTCAACTTTCTGAACTAAATTCATGTATTCAGCTCGCAAAAATGCTGGGTCCGAATTGAAGTGAGAGATCCGTAACCAATTGGCGATGTAAACAGGTTGTCAGCGTTCGACTTTATACGGTGAATACCGAAATTAATCCCGCACAGAATTCACAGAAAGCAGGAGATAAGGTATCAAGAACTACGGCCTGTGATCCCTTCCGATAGGCCATTTGAAAATTAAAAGCTTGTTACAAGCTGCAACAAGCTAACCGTCCAGATAAATCCTTCTGGGCCATCAACCATTGCTGGCTAGCATGGTCTATATAAATAGTAAACGGATCCCTTCAATATACGGCCTAAATTTCTTAACATTCAGAACGGCAGCGTAACATTTCAACTCGGTGACCGAGTAGTTTCTCTGGGCAGCGTTCAGTTTTTGGGACACAAAAAGTATCGGACGCTCTGCCCCATCGGAGTAGAGTTGGAATAGTACACTACTTACCCCTACTGAGCTGGCGTCACATTGAATAAAGAAAGGTTTACATGATTGGCATGCCGATTCAGCAGACGCTGACCATTTTATTTTAGCTCCTGTTTTAAACAGTTCGGTTAATGCTGCAGATAAAGTGGCATAGTATTTTATGAATCTCCGGTACCAACCACACATTCTTATTAACCGGCGGATCTGTGTTGTGCTTTTTAAAACAGAAAAGTCAACAATCGCTCGAACTTTGTCAGGGTCGGTTCTGAGACAGCCGTCCCCGATAGTGTATCCTAAATTTTTTGACTCTTTTAAAAGGAATCGACTTTTTTCAATATTTATAGTGAGACGGCATATAGCGAACGGCAAATTCTTGTAACAGGAATAATTGCCATCTAAATATACGAAGATTCGGTCATGCAGTTGGTGTGGTATCACTTTGTGCATCAAGCTGCACATCGTATGTGGAACATTACAGAATCCAAATGGTATGACTGTGAACTGATACAGAGGTCTCCCAGGTAGGTAAACGCCGTCTTATCTCTGGATTGTTGATCCAACGGGATCTGCCAAAAGCCATCTTTAAAATCTATACAAGAAATATATCTGGTTCGATCCAATCGGCCCAACAATCCAACGATAAGAGGTAGTGGATACGAGTCTTTAACGGTGACCCTGTTCAGTTCACGGGCAGCCAGGCAGAATGATTTTCCTCTATTACGCCTAATGGATCGCGGGCGACACCGAATAAAATTTCTGTTTGATTGGCTTGGCCGCACCAACTTCAATGACGTGGGAGAGAGGTAGTTTTTCCAAGTTCAAATTTGCTAAACGACGGAAACATCTCCATGACGGCATGTACTTCTAGTTGATTCTCTGATGAGAGAATATGTGAGTTCGGCTCATCAGGTTTAGGATAGGTTTCTAAATCTAAAGAACATAAAGTAGGAGTAATATGAAACAAGTTCCAAAAATCGATTTCTAAATACAATGGTTGGTCTAAACTAGGAACAATATGCAGACGCATCATGTGGGAACGATTACTAAATTGTATTAAGATGTGAACATATCCAAAAACGCTCTCGGCTTGACCATTCGCTGTGTGAATGACCGAAGAGGAACTTTGGAATTTAACGTAAGGATCATTCAAGAATTTCTCCGATCCAGCACCTAGAATACTAACCGTAGCCCCACTATCAAGTAAACCTTTATACTCAACACCATTTATAAAATCCGATGCGAATGGTCTAGGGTCTAATGGTTTGTTCATTATAATTGAACTTACAATTTCAGATTTGAAGGCTTGGAGATTTTTCCAATAAGTTTGCCTGCGTCTACGCTGTTGTTGGTTATAATGACGTTTACGAAAGCAAGAAGAGTTTAACAGGGTTTTTGAATCATAAAAATCACATGAAGCTGGTAGAAGGAGTATTAGTTTTATTTCTAGATTGGTAAAACCAAAAATTTTCTGTTTGTAAACGGGCATGAAATCGACGTTTCAATTTTAAAAATATCGATTAACCAAAATGCCGGGCGAGACGCTAGATAGCGCCTTACAAATAATTTAGATTTTTTACTACGGCATTGGCTTAAAACCATGAATTGGAACATAATACAATTCCGTAAATTCAACGTATAAACTTAGACAATGTACCAACTTTAAGTCATTAGATAATGATCTCGCTATACAATTTTAACCATATCAGTGGTGATCATTTGAACTGCGATAACAGTTCAGTCTTTCAATGGGTAGAAAGAAATTTTAATCACAGTTCTCTATGAAAATGTTGTACAATTTGGGTTCAGATGCTCAATATCGACAGTAAATGATTGCTGAACGAGGTGCAAAAACTTAATAGCTTACCAAATCAATTGGGAAAAGTGAATAAGAAAATGCCAAAAATTGGGCAGATCTAGGCGAAATATTCTATTAAATATTACAGCAAACATTGCAAACTAATGTTTTGATTTTAATTGCCGAAAGCAATTGAAGTTACTGGTTTTTGGCGGCCTGTTAGTATTTCTGTTTTTTGCAGGTGGACACTTTTACAATTTCAAAATAAACTTATACTTGAATTATAGCTTCACTTTCACAATATTGAAAATTCGCAATTTGAGCTGCAAACTTGTTAGATGATATTTTACATACTCTACTAATTGTTGACATAGTCTACGCCAAAATGAATTGTCTTCACTATTTTCTAAAACAACTGTGTACACGCCCAACATTGATCCATATAGATAAAACTGGTATTGAGTGTGGTAACTAAAGCATCAATGGATTAGCATCCCAAATCCGGACACCCTGTATATGCACAGCCTAATAACTTTTGCTCGTCGTAAATACATACTAAGCCACTCACACTGGCGCACATACATATAATTAGTCATTATAAAAATATTTTATAATAATTAATTTTTGTTAAATTTTCACTTTTCACACCGTCCTGGGAATTCCAAATTCAAAAAAAAAAAAAAATGAAAATCATTACAAAAATAAAAATTTTGTTTGGTACGGATTGAAGTGCGATAAAACTTGTTGACGTATTAAAACTTTTTTAATTATAAAACTAAATTAATTTTTATTTCGTATCATATTTTTTTTTATTTTATTTTATTTAATAATTATCTTAATTATGTATTGATTTATAAGTGGATCGCAAAGGTGTTTACTTTAAAAAAAAGAATTCAAAAGACTGAACGACTAACTAGCTTCGAGAAATTATTTACTTAATTAAATTAACACTCATCGATGATGTTGATGATGATTATTGTTATATTATTGTACTGTGCTATATGGTACTGGCATTTTGTAAATAATGATAATATTTACATTTCAATAATTTTTATTACGCTCGTACATAAATACTTCTTTTATCCGATATGTTGTGAAATGAAATCAATATTGAACTTTGGTTGTTGAAAGATTATGATGTTTGTTGAACGTTTATTTATTAAATATGATGTGAGAATGGATTTTATTGATATTTCAATTTTATATTCTTTCTGTATGCATGATGATGATGTTAACCTTCTTCTTGGTGACTGACTATATAGAAAGGTTAAATTATTAATTATATGCACAAATTAATCCGTGGTGTTCATTGCCCGGTCAATAAAAAATACTTGGGCTGAATATATTTTACAACAACATTTGCTAAAGAAAATCTGAGTTTGATTTTCGTCCTCGTAGGCTTCTTCATTAATCTATTAAAACGAGTTCTCAATCCTTCTTCAGTACCAAAGCCATAATGAACACATTTGTCATTTGGAAAAAACAAACCTGAGTTGTAAGCTGAAGTACTCAGGATGTCAATCAGTATGTTCAGATCAGTATGTTCAGATATTCTGTGGAGAAAGCCAAGAAAATAATCGAGGATTCAACAAGTGCGTAACGTGCAAGATGCATTGGAAACATAGTGTTAGTGATGAGAGAAATAATATAAAATCTGGTATGAAATCAAAAGGCCCAAGGTCGAAGATTTGAATATCGAAGGGCCGAATGTGTCGAAGGGCCGAATGGATCGAAGAGCCGATTTTTTTTAAATTTTTTTGATTTTAGAAATATGTTTTTTTTATTTTTTTATTTACTTTTTGTACCAAATACCTATTATTAGACGGCTGAGATAGAGCTGAATGTCTCAAGAGGCGCAAGACAAATGTTTTTTTACCAAAATGTATCGCTGACTGGATACGTGGAATTTCATGAATATCCAAAGATGAAAAACAGTAAAATACATAAATTCATAAGAAATTCATTTATGATTAATAATAAAAATTACAAAATATTCCATAAAACAACAAATTTAAAAAAGTATATTTCTAAAAACAAAAAAAAAAATCGGCCCTTCGACACATTCGGCCCTTCGACACATTCGGCCCTTTGTACCCATTCCTAAAACATTATCAACAAGCTAAAATGATTTCATTCTCTAAATCAAAATATCCCGAAATTGATGTTGTATAATTGTGATCAAAGTGCTTGACGTTGATAGATGACGTACAGATCAGCAAAAACTTAACTATTGTTGCCGGGTCGGGCAATTTTCAAAGCAACAACAAGAAATCCGCTTTTGAGGTTCGAATCGACGAAAACGTTCGAATCATTTCATTTTTACAGTTCTTCGATGACTATTCAGTATTTGAGAGATTTTAATATGGCCCATTAATAACAGTTTTGCCTTGCCTTCGTAATGGACAGGATACAGTTTGGGAAAAATTTTTAATTTATTTGTCCCAAGTTTTTTTAATTTTTTTTCTACATATATTTCATTTGCCGAAATCCTATAGATGTCTCCATAGAACCGCTAAACGAATTTTGCCAAAAATAAGAGTCATTGTAATCGTTTCTTGGCGCTCAATAAAGTTGGCCTTATTTCAGAATTCCATCTAAAATTTAATAATTTTCTTTTGAAACCGCTAATTTTAATAAATTCGAAATTTTCACAAAAATTCCAGAACTTCGTCACAAAATATTTTTAAAGCCCATTGCAATTTCGTAGAGTATTCCAATATTTAGTTGCAGAAATGACTTACTCCGAATTCAGGCTGTTTTGAATATATACTAAACGCGTTGTGAGCGTTTGAAAAGGTTCGAGTCATTTCATTTTTACAATTCCTAGATGATTATTCTGTGTAAGACAGTTTTTGAGCCATATTGGAAACATGTTCGACTTGCCTTCGGTAATAGAGAGGATACAGTTTTGGTAAAATTTTCAATTTTATTCTCCCAAGTCTAACCTGTTTTTTGTATACATTTTATTTGTCAGAAATCTAGATCTGTCCGTAGGACCCCCAAACGAATTGTGCCAAAATCAAGAGTCATTATTATGGTTCCTTAACACGAAAAATCGTCCCATCAGCAATTTCAATCTAATAATCGAAAAAAAAAATTAAAAAATTACCTGAACCACATCAGGAAGCTCCAACACTCAGAAAAAAGATTACTACCAAATACTTAGTTAAATTAATTTGGTTGTTTTAACACAAAATTCTGAGCTAGATAAACTAAAGCTCTTGTTTAATTTAGAAACTTGGTATTTCCTTACTTGGTTACTACAAAAAATGGGTGAAATTTGAGTTACCAGGATGTTCGTACGTAGTTTTGTTTAATTTAACCAAAAAAGGTTTAGTTAGGTAAACAATGTTATAACTAACCAAGTATTTTTTTTTTTTTTTTAATACTTATTTTGAACCTATAAGTGTTGTCATATAAACTAAGACTTGTTAAAAATTACAATATTTACGAAGGGGTTGACAATTGCGTAGCAAATCATTAAAATTCGCTAAAGCATTGAGATTATACTTTAAATACAAGTTCAAAGTATTTTCAATATTTTTGTAGTTTGGTTACTGCAGTCTGATGGAACAACTAAATTTTTTAAGATAAAGAATTCAATGTTTCATTAGTTCGAAACCAAAGCTCCAAATTCCAACGTCTTGGTAAAAAGTCAATCAAAACATAAACTTATATTTACCAATATAAAGTTTTACTGAGACTACTTTGTGTATTTAAAAAAATAATTTCGTCAATGTTAACATATAATTGGTTGTTTCAACCTAAAAAGTTTTTAACATTAACCTCCAATTTGGTTACATTTACTAAGAAAATTTGGTAGAGTTAACAAATCATTAGTAAAATAATTTTTTCCCACTTATATCCATAAAAATAACCATGGGTTTTTGGTTAAATTAATTAAGTTAAAAATTAAATAACCACGATTTGGATAATTAAAATTAAAATTTTATTCAACTAAGATGTTGTTCGTTTTTTTAACTAAGAGGTTTGGTTGATCGAAAATCACCAAGATTTTTGCAAAATAGACTCAGATTTTTGTTTGTTTTAACCCAAGTTTTTCTCTGAGTGTAATAAATAAATATTTTTCGCAGATTCCTTCCGCTAATTTTTATTAAACGTGTTTGATCCAAGGACAAACAAAATAGGAAAAAAGCCAAGTGGGTCAATCGCAGCCCGTTTTAAGCAACAATACTTTCATTTGTAGAATTGGATTAAAAATTTACAATGATTTTTTGCCAGTCCATCAAAACAAAGAAACACGTAGATTTTTATTTAGAGCTTAAGCTTTGAGCTTTCAAAAGAGAATAAAGTCCTAGTCCCAATTTGGTCAAAACCTCATCGCCATCACTATCTTATGATACGTAGTCGTAGCCTTTCAAATACTTCAGTCAAGAAAATTGTATATATATTTTTACAGCAGGGTTGAATAGTTCAGCATGTTAAATGCAAATGAGATTCTAAAATTGTTTGTTTAGGAATATAGAAAAATGGCACAATAGGCTACAATTTCCTTTAAAATTCTTTATATTATTCCAATTTTTCACCGTCTACTTTAATCATTTTTTCAAATTTGTTTTCAAGTTTACTAATATTTGTTTCCCTACTAAGAGAATAATTTCGAATCAATCTACCCGTCGGAATTTTTCCCATAGTAGTAGAGGGAAAAAATTATGTTTCTTAATTTAAAAAAGAAAAAATATAAAAAAAATGATTAAAGTAGCCGGCGAAAAATTCGAATAATACAGAGAATTTCAAAGGAAATTGTATTCCGATTGGGGAAATTTCCATGATACGATTAATGATTTCAAGAATACGGCCCAGGACAAAACAATTAATGGCATAAATGTCTCAATCAATTTTTGCTTCGCCCTAGTGATTTTGAATCAAATGAACAGCCGTTTAAGCCTTTTAGGACTTATTTTATTTGAGTAGGAAACCATCTTGAAATCGAATTAAATGATAAGATGATAAAATAAAATCTACAGGTAGTGCATTTAAAACTGAATTTTATTTAATAAATTTTCCTTTGTTCCTATAATCTAGTAAACATTGTTTTGGCTCAAGGATCCAAAAAAATTTCATTGATTTTAAATTTTTATTAATCTTGAAGTTTTCAGTAGAGGTATCAAAGTGGCTGAAAAATACGCCATTTCGAGCCAGTAATTCCGAGCTCTCTTAGAGTTGCGTGGTCCGAGGGTCAATAATAATTGAAACTGTGCGTCTAAGATTAGATATTCGGGGATTATAATTTCATTCAAAATTTCCAAAATTGTTGACTTAACGACTGAATGCTGTACGATAATATTTTAATGTCATTTTCTTCAAACTTCTAATGGTCTTCCGTAATAGCAGCAAACGTGGTCACTTCAAAGCCCATCCATAAATGTTGATGATCATTTCCACGATTATCATTTGTGTCCGTCCCGACTTTTATAGAATTTCTTGGGCAATTGTTCATAATTTGGTAACGTTCAAGCTTGAGGCAATACTGCAGATAAAAAATTTCAAATTATTTTTGTAGATTTTTTTTTTTTTGCGAATAAATGCTTAAGTACATTTCAATTCGGGAGGGGACTGACTGAATTCTAACAATTATCGGAGAACAGTTTTGCTCAATACTGTGTACAAGGTTTTAGCCGTCGTAGTTGCTGACAAGTAATCAATTTACAGCGAGCGCATTTTGGGCGACTGAAGCTGGTCAAGAACCAATCAAACTGCTTCGATCACGGATCACAGCAAGTTACCGAGCATTCTACGCTAACATTAACATTTTTAGGCATCGCAATATATCGCGCAAATAAAACTAAATATCTACAAAGCACTGATAAGTCACTTTTGGTAGCGAGTCTGCCAAAATCGTACCATAAAACAGGCCCAATGAAGACAGGACGCGCGAGAAGCTCCCTATTCGGTCAAAGGATTGTTGGGGCGGTTAATTCTCTTTATAGGATGTAGCGCCAGTGAAAAACAAGAACAGTGATTTTATAACATCGAGATGAGGTTACCAAGACGTTGGAAATTTGGCTCGAACTAATGAAACATTGATTTCTTTAAAATTCGGTTGTCTGCAATGACCAAGCCACAAAAAAAAATTACTAGAATTTTTTAATTTAACGAATTTAATATTTCATTATATAGTAGTAAAAACCACCTCACCTCGATGTAAAAACCATATCTAACTGTCATCCAGAATAGCCCAAAATTTCAGTAATTTTATTGGTTGGATTTTGCAGACTAAATCTGCGAATTTTGATCCCTTCTATGTATTTGACCGATGGCCAAAGACTCCTGATCGTGGGATTTGTAAAATTTATTAAAAACGGACATTTTTTTAAAGTCTATCTCGATGTTAGGATTCCAACTTTGCAGAGTCAAATAATACACAAAAGGCATTCACTGTTTTAAGGGATGATTTGCAATTAAAGCTCGTTGCAAAGATCAAAATTTGCAATGTTGCTAAAATCATAATTTACAATTTCTCTTCCCGAGCTGAAATAAATTTATCCTTTGGACAAAAATACGATAAAATAATTTGCTAATTTTTAACCAAAACCTGCATAGCGAGCATAAACTCTACCAAATTATAAACAACCAAAAAATGGGATTCCTTTCAACTTCAGGCCTTTAACTTTAAATCCAATTTTTTAAAAAAATACTTTTCAATTTTGGAATGCGATTCGATCGGGAGGTAAAGGATTCCAACTCCCATATGGGCAAGATACAAAAATAATTGTTTCCAATTACGATTCATGTAGTAAAAGAACACACATATTATCGCCCGTCGACGTGCACAATTCATGGGCCGACCAATATTCGTCAGTACTTTTGGCTGACACAGGCTATGCAATGTGCATACGGTTCTACGTAAATTTGGGATAAAGCCGTACGTCTTCGTTATGGCTGCTGCGCAAGGTTAGAAAGTAAAAAGCGGACCGCGAATAGTTGGAAGTCGAAGTTCTTCGACCACAAAACAGATTGTATAGAGATAATAATATTTTTTTTCTCGCCCAAATGACGAGAATGAGTGACTAATCCTGACCAAGCAATTCCAATCATCATGTCCATCAACATTTTTGGATGGGGTGCTAAAAAGAAGGAGGTCAAATTATCGGTAGCAGAATTTAAAAATAAAACAACGGGAGATTATTTGACGCTTCCATTACGCGCGGTAATATCAAGCCACGAGTATCGAACGAACAATTGTGAGCATCCTCATCACAACACGAACCGCAATCATTAGTATGGTTAATATAAATTTGGGTGTCCAGATGTGAACATAAAGCAGAATGTGTAAAAATATAATGAAATGGAACAACTAATGGTCGAAAAATTCGCCGCAGAAAATTTCTAAACTAGCAACAGCCTATTCTTTTTTATTATTTAATGCAAATCCTGCATCTCTCAAAACACGTTGTTCAATGCTAGTATTAGTTTTGCCCGGAGTATTGCTTTAATGACGGCCCTTGTGGTTCTTGAACTAGTTTTTATTTCGTGGCCCCGTTTTAAACACCTAACGTTTACAATATCTCCATAAAAAATGTGGAACAGTGAGGTCAGGCGGCCTCTAAATTATGTACTAATGAACATAACCTTGACAGTATGTTGGCCGCTGAAAAACATTTTACACATATGCTCTCTGTAAAATGCAATTTCAATAAAAGTTTACGATATCAAATGTCACGTCATCACTATCCATAAACAATTAGAAAAATTAAGACTGTACTCCACGGAAAATAACAGATAGACGAAAATTTCCCGACCTAATAGGTTTTTGAGTAACAAACGATAGTCATACCATGCCATAAACTATTCGTAACACTGACTTCATTATATTCACTCACATTCTTAATGAACCGACATAATTGGGCGTAATTCAACTCTAACTAAAGAGATGATGCCCAACCATAATTTGAATGAATTTTCGATTGTTTCATTCTTGTTCGCCTATTAGGATTTTACTTTAAATTGTATTGCTCTATTTTGTTTTACTCTCTTTTCTCTTTTCAGGGAAAACGTTTGTTTTAAATGATATAATAAGGAGAAAGGTGTAAAACATTTATCGACAATCTAGGCAATGATTCTTAACAGGGGGGCCGCAGCCCCCTATGGGGCCGTAAGAAGTGTGCCGGGGGCCCCAAAGTTTGCAAAATTTCTTAGAGAATATAATAAAAAGAAAATTGATGTATAACCGAATATCATATTGAAAAATAAATTAGAAAGATATAGTTTTCTTATTTAATTTTTTTCAATTATTTCCTATTTCTTCCAACATATATAACTTTGTTAGTACTGAAGAAATAAATGCAAATATGCTAACCGTAATACCAGATAACCGAGATGCAAACCGGTTCGCGAACCGAACCACAAAACCGCTGGACCTCTCATATTTTGGCGAACCAAAACCATACCACTTTTAAAATTTGGTTGAAACAAAACAAAAACCGAACCATTTCTTAAAATATTTCTGAAACCGAACCCTACAGACCAACAAATTATATGGTTCTTCATGATTTGGTTCATGTTTTATTTTAAATTAAAATGTTGTCGGAAAAATTTAAAAAAAGATATTTTCAATAAAAATCGATAGTGTGGCTAGACGTGTTAGATCAATTTTGGGAATCAATGTCCAACACAAAAGTTAACACTTTAGCTATGAGAGAGGTTAAAATCAAGCACTCGAGTGTCACCATTGCCAAAACTGTAATAGATATTTTAAAATCATATGAGTTAAGTTTAAATCAAGTTTATACAATTACATCTGATAATGGTGCCAACATGTTAAAAGCAGTTGCACTGAACACGGAATGGGCGAAGAAGATGAAGACGGAACGGACGAAACCGAATTTTACAGTTACACATACATCATTGATGACGAATTTTGCACACAAGCTGCAATTGGCAGTTGGTGATTTTTCGAGAGATAGCTCGTTTAAAGGCACAATCGATAAAGCAGGACATGTTGTGAAAAAACTCCGAACGAATACAGTCCTAAATTTACTAAAGCTGTGCTATACCAGTGGCACTATTCTGGCAAAATTTGATATGTTGATAAAAATATAATTTAATTTTCACTTTTTTATTTTTGCCCTATTACGCATTCATAGCGGCATATGTCGTATTTGGTTAAGCTATTCGGTAACAGATGGCAGAAATGCTCATACAACCGTTACGAATAGTGTAGACTTATTTATCATTTTTTTTTTTGCTTGACAGCTACCGAGGTGACGAGGAAAAAAATAAAAGATGAGTTTTTTTTAGACAAACGACTAACGACAAGATCGGATCTAAATAAAAACGTATAAATAGTACAATAAAATTGATTAGAAAAACAAAAAGTAGAGTGAGAAATTGTTCAGCTACACCCACGTGGGTAAGCTAACTAATAAAGTGGTGCATTATTAAGGTGCCGGTATACCCACAATAATAAGTGAACGCAATAATACGCAACTCAAGCGACGTACTTGAAGTTTGTCCTAACTTGTCCTACACCCAACAACAACGTTTCCTATTAATAATAAAATTTAACAGTGTAAAATATATGACTTCGGGAATAATAAAAACACTCTGTCCTAAGATACTTCTAAGAGGTTACAACTTTTGAGGTAAATGTTTTCACTTTGTACTAGACCCAATCTAACTAGAAAATGTGGGTTTTCCGGAAAAATTAGGGGAACACTGGGTTTAGTATTCAACGTTGTATAGGTAAAAAATCGAAGTAAAAACCCTCTGTCCTAACATACTTCTAAGAGGTTACAACTTTTGAGGTAAATGTTTTCACTTTGTGCTAGACCCAATCCAACTAGAAAACATGAGTTTTCCGGAAAAATTAGGGGAACACTGGGTTTAGTAATCAACGTTGTATAGGTAAAAAATCGAAGTAAAAACCCTCTGTCCTAAGATACTTCTAAGAGGTTACAACTTTTGAGGTAAATGTTTTCACTTTGTACTAGACCCAATCTAACTGGAAAACATGAGTTTTCCGGAAAAATTAGGGGAACACTGGGTTTAGTTTTCAAAGTTGTATAGGTAAAAAATTGAAGTAAAAACCCTCTGTCCTAAGATACTTCTAAGAGGTTACAACTTTTGAGGTAAATGTTTTCACTTTGTACTAGACCCAATACAACTAGAAAACATGAGTTTTCCGGAAAAATTAGGGGAACACTGGGTTTAGTATCCAAAGTTGTATAGGTAAAAAATTGAAGTAAAAACCCTCTGTCCTAAGATACTTCTAACAGGTTACAATTTTTGAGGCAAATGTTTTCACTTTGTACTAGACCCAATCTAACTAGAAAACATGAGTTTTTCGGAAAAATTAGGGGAACACTGGGTTTAGTATTCATAGTTGTATAGGTAAAAAATTGAAGTAAAAACCCTCTGTCCTAACATACTTCTAAGAGGTTACAACTTTTGAGGTAAATGTTTTCACTTTGTACTAGACCCAATCCCACTAGAAAACATGAGTTTTCCGGAAAAATTAGGGGAACACTGGGTTTAGTATTCAAAGTTGTATAGGTAAAAAATTGAAGTAAAAACCCTCTGTCCTAAGATACTTCTAAGAGGTTATAACTTTTGAGGTAAATGTTTTCACTTTGTACTAGACCCAACCTAACTAGAAAATATGAGTTTTCCGGAAAAATTAGGGGAACACTAAGTTTAGTATTAGATTGGGTCTAGTACAAAGTGAAAACATTTACCTCAAAAGTTGTAACCTCTTAGAAGTATCTTAGGACAGAGGGTTTTTACTTCGATTTTTTACCTATACAACTTTGAAAACTAAACCCAGTGTTCCCCTAATTTTTCCGGAAAACTCATGTTTTCTAGTTGGATTGGGTCTAGTACAAAGTCAAAACATTTACCTCAAAAGTTGTAACCTCTTAGAAGTATGTTAGGACAGAGGGTTTTTACTTCAATTTTTTACCTATACAACTTTGAATACTAAACCCAGTGTTCCCCTAATTTTTCTGGAAAACTCATATTTTCTAGTTGAATTGGGTCTAGTACAAAGTGAAAACATTTACCTCAAAAGTTGTAACCTCTTAGAAGTATCTTAGGACAGAGGGTTTTTACTTCGATTTTTTACCTATACAACTTTGAATACTAAACCCAGTGTTCCCCTAATTTTTCCGGAAAACTCATGTTTTCTAGTTGGATTGGGTCTAGTACAAAGTGAAAACATTTACCTCAAAAGTTGTAACCTCTTAGAAGTATCTTAGGACAGAGGGTTTTTACTTCGATTTTAGCGCTCGCTCTTGCGAGCAAGCTTATACAAAGACTTAGGCCGTCTGTCTGTTGGCACTATCACAGCAAAAACTATACATACCAGAGAGAGATACAACTTTGAATACTTAACCCAGTGTTCCCCTAATTTTTCCGAAAAACTCATGTTTTCTAGTTGGATTGGGTCTAGTACAAAGTGAAAACATTTACCTCAAAAGTTGTAACCTCTTAGAAGCATCTTAGGACAGAGGGTTTGTACTTTCATATATTCTTCTAAATTTTTTAAAATTCTAAACGCTAGTTTATTTAAAAATTGATACTTTTTCAATTAATTATATTATTCTGGAGCATTTATTTACTAAATTGTAATATTATAAATTGATAATTAATTGAAATATTTTAAATTGCCAATAGTGTTTATATAACAAATATGTTATTATTATACACTGTTAAAATTAGGAATGTCTAGGAAAAAATTCACGTTACTATATAGTCGAGTGAACTTTTTCCTAAACTGGTCTTAAAATTATTGTTGGGTTTAGGACAAGTTAGGACAAACTTCACGGGAATACTCAAGCGTAGGAACCTGTGTAATCCTAAGTTTGGATATTCAACAATAAGCGAAACCGCGGCTAGAGGCAGCGTACGAGCGGTCCGGCTTCACCGTGCGATGCCTTGCTTGTGGACGGAGGAACGGCAGATCGAGCAGTGGGTTTGGGCGTGGATGATCGGAACCCATTTTTTTTATTGTTTTGTTCCATAGTATTTTCAAGGTTGTTACATTGATTCGGGCTTTTTTTTGTTGTCGAAAAAAAACAAGTAATCTTAACTAACCTAGTTTTTCCCATTATGATTCATTTCGATTTTCAGATCAGTATCTACCAACGAGCTCGGAGTTATCCACCGGCAGAAAATTGAATGGTGTATGGTAGCTTTGGTGTGTATTCGCGAGTGGAGGAAAAATTTACGTTGGTTCGATATACTTTTTCTTAATGTTAAAATCCGCTTTAATTCTCAATAATTAATGTAATAACTTTACCTTCCAAATGATTAATGTAAATATATTCATAATTTTGTTAACAATGAGTACAGTGAAGGGTATATTTTAATTTTAAGCAATTCTGGAGGTGAGTAAATTTTTCAATAGCAGTAAAAAAGACCCAGGAAGGACATCATTACAACCCCACGCCAGACTGCGCGATAGCCGAAATGCTGCTGGTGGTGACTCCTGGACATCTGCTAACGCGCCATTTCGAAACGGTGTCGTCCGTTACAAACCCCAACCCTTTTTATATGTACGGGCTATACCAATTTGAATAGGCTCGAATGTCTACAGTTTTAATTAACGTTAGAAGCACCACACAGGTGGTGGGCCGCGAGTAAAAAAGGTTAAGAACCACTGATCTAGATGATAATTAAAACATTCCGGATGGTATTAAAAAGTATGTTATAAGTGTATAAGTCCGGCAGCAATGTATAGTTATTTTTCATTAAGTTAACTTTAAAACAAAAGAAAATGATCTCGATCTTGAAATAAGTCCAATCCAGGGACCAGTTAAAAGAAGTTTAAACCAATTTTATTACAGAAACAGTTGTTTAAATTTTTTATAACTTTCCAAGTTGCATAAAATATTTTTATTTTTAGGGATTATTACTGCTTCGAATATTTGTAAGAAGTTAATTTAAGTCATAAAATTTCGTTACGGAATTGAACACAATTGGGATTTATATGTAAGACAAAAAAAAATGCAATACTATAAAAATCGACCATATATCCTTCGGTACAGTTTAATGTCTCAATCACAATAATCATTAAAAATTAAATAAATAAAATTAAATGGATCTGCTATCTTATATACAGATGAGTTCAGCAAAGAAAATCATGAAAACTATAAATTTTAATTACACAACACAACTGGTTGTGACATATAAATGCATTCGACTTACTTTTACCTCATGCAATCGTATACCATAATAGCCGTGGTCTGAGCTTTAAAACTCACCTGAAATACAAAAAAGAAAAAATATATTAAAACACGTTTTTGCATTGCATGTAATATGTAATCGTAATCGTAACAAACACAACTCAATAACGCATTACCTTCACGCAGTTATGTAATTAATCCAAGTTTAAAGTATACGTAATTATAGAGCTTTCTGCGCAGCCGTATATAGATAAGCACTTTCAATTATTTTCTTAGATTTATTACATAAATTAGTTCACTGCTAATTGGTCATAAAACAAAGTGTATTTTTGTCACGTTATCTACGTGGTCTAGGTTTTCGAATTCGAGACCACATTGTGCAACTCAATTTGCCATCTCGCTAGTAAAAATTCTTAAAACGGTTTAATTTTACAATCGATTTTATATTTTTGTTTTAATTAAAAATTTAAATTTGCTCTATGAATATGGAAAACCAAAAAATTAACATTTTCATTTCGCTTGCTGACGGTAACATACTAAAACATATTTTGGTATTTGGGGTTGTGCTACAAAAGGATGAAATGAAAACAATTAGTGTGTCTTGGATATTATACCAATTAACGTTCAATTAAATTTTAATATATGCATATATAGAAATGACAACTCTATACGACGAAATGAAAAAGTGGTGGCATTTAAAAAAATGAAAAGTCACATTGATTGGTTATTGATGTAGGATAATTGTACATAGAATCACAGATATACACGTATTGATCATGAGAGGTGAACAATTCGTGGCTCATTACAAATAATGGAAATAGAAATCAAAGTAAGAACAAATTATTTCTCACTTTAACTGTACCCCATCCATCCCGCATAAGAATTTCTATGTAAAAATACTTTTAACGTTTACTTGAAAGAATTTGAAATCAAGTCATCGTCGCGAAGCATAGTGAACCAAGGAATTCTAGGCTATCATCAGCAGAAAATATTGGGACTCTTTCCACAATTATTGGACTGTTTCTAAAATAAAAAAAAGAAACGGAGTGAATTAACGAAGAACTCGCAAAATGTATGTGAAAACATTATCACCATCGAAAATTTGTATTATTCGTTTTTTTCTTCGTAGAAATTCGTTTTCTTTTAATTGAATTTGAATTATTAGATACAAAATAAAAATGATACAAAACAAAATTATTTTCAGTATATTCAGTTCTTAATTTAAATCTAGCCTAGGCCTTTTTGGCCAATCCCGGTTCTTATTAGATATCCAGGAAATAATAGGCTTGTGATAACTAAAATATGACACGTAAACTTCAGACCCAATTTGAACGTATTTTTCATGAAATCAATTAGTTCTTCCGCTTCAAGTTTTGAGAAGTCTACGTTGAAGTCACCCGATACTATCACTGGGATAAGATGATTAAATTCGCCAAGAAGAATAGAATCACTTTCTGGATAAGGCAGCAAAAGAAAGTAGATAAATTTGATTATGCAATTATTTTCTGGTTTGGAGAAAGGTATTTGATAACAAAGAAAAGATTTTGGCCGTTTGGCATTAAACATTTGATCGAGTAAATATCTCCAACCTGTTTAACGGCAACTCCGAGACCGAGGTATTCCTGTTTTTGGTACAGTGCGACCCCACCAGCTCGCTCGTTAACCTTCCTTTTGAATTGGACGCAACAATTAAAATATGGTATGGATATCTGCCCGTCATTAATGAGCCACGTCTCGGCAAGCATAAGTATAGTGCAGCTCCGCGCAACTAAATCCCAATGTGACTTCAAACTTTGACAATTGAACGTGAGAAACGTCATATATTTATTGCGCAAAAATTGAACAATATTTTCTTGGGCTGCCTTTTGGCAGCTAAATCTAATCAGTTCGTTGCGCAAGGCAATCATGGAATCTGCTACTCTCAATCCACGATAAAAAATACCATCTCCATTCTTTGAGATTCAATAAAGCCATTTAATTGAAGTGACTCTGTGGTTCTTCCCATATTCATAAACGACTGCATCGGAGCCTTGTGTATGGTCATTTCACAAGCAGGGACTAAAAACAATTGTCGGCGCTTTACCAAATTGTCCTGTCTGGATTAAGGGATACAGATGCGTTTCTTTCGGCGATAGGTAGCAGGTCGGTTTTAATTTGATTGTGTCTGGCAACAATTACAGCGCGCTACCTGGCCACCTACCCCGTACGATTGAAGTTGGGAAACCTCATTTAAATCCACTTAATGACGTTGTCTTCTCAAATTCAATATGTTCTACGTAACCGAGAGCGTCGTTAACCAAACCGTCTGACATGGTAGTGATTATATACGGCTTGTCAATCAAAAGTACCAACTCAAAGGGTAGCCAGCTTGTTTCGCGCACAGACATCTTGTGTAGATGCGTTGAGCACAGACATGTTCTAATGATTTACTGATGCGAGCCTGATAGCATTTGGGTACTCCCTTTGAGCAAACTCTTTGGACACAAAGCGATATTCGATTAATCGTTGCCCAGGTTCATCCAGTAGATCACCGTTTTTTAAGCGTTGCTTGACGCATTACTTCCGTCAGCTCGTAAAATTTTAAACTCAGCCTAAAAGTTACACCGGCAAAGGAGTTCTTGAGTTGCACGCACTAGCGGTAGTTGTCAGAGATAGCCCACTAAAAAAATATTTTTTCCTCCAAAGTTAGACGACGTACCTGTAATTTGTTTCAAGCAACTCAGCCCCAATCATGCTAACCTCGTCCACGACCAGACCGCACACATACTTAAATAGTGTACGATATTGCTGAGCGATTTCAAATGGGAAATTTTTTGATATTGATATTTTCAAGGCAGTATGCACAGTCGATGCACCCTCGCATCACGACGGCTGCTTTACCCGTGGAAAGAGCAAATGTAAGCATTGCAGTAGCCATCGGTATTTGTGAACCTATTATAAATTTTCATCAATAAACGGATGACAAATATTTTGCCACAACCAGCAAGTCCCGTAAAGAAAATTTGAATGGGTTCCGCTTATTGTTTGTCAAGCAGAACACCGATAACATGAATTAATAAACCCTTTTGGCGATGCTTTTGGTTGAATGCTTACTTCTCCATTATATTATCCCGCGTCTTTGCAATCGGGCCCAGTTTATTCAGTGTAGCCAGAAGTAAATCGGAATTCATAAGAGAATTCGGAGTTTCATAGAAATGGATCAGTCCCATTGTTGAACTGAGTAACTAGCTCCGTAAGATCTAAGTTAGCGGTTTCATCTCCATTTCCTGCATCCGTGCAGTTGTCTGAAAAATTCCATCGTTTTTCGGATGTCTAAATCGGACTCAAATTCTCGACGGCGTTGTAGAATTATATTCTCGTTCGCACTTCAGTCTTTTCGTTTCTGAACGGGATATACAAAGTCACCATATCGCTCCTATATTCTGCAACGTCATGTCGTAGTTTTTGTAGCAAAGAATGTGCTTTCCTGATCTCTTTCACCATGAGTTAGAGGCATCATTTGGAATTGTGTAGTACGCAGCGACTTCAGCCATTGTTTGCTCTATAAGTTCTGATAGACGCTTCTCGTACTTGTCGAACCAACTATGCTTCCATATATCCGTAGAATCACCAACGACCTCCTTTTCGTCCAGTTGCGACTTGAATTTTCTAACCCTCTGTTGCTCTATTGGCCAGCACGTAGGCAAGTACTGTATAACTACCGAGCTTTCCTACATAGGTAGATGAAGCAAGTGCCAAGCCGCTTCCTGGCTGATTAGGCAGCAGATTAACTGTATGACGCATATGCATAAACGGAGTTCCAAGGCGACATAGCTGAGGATCTCTGCCCCCTCTCTTCTTATAACACGTAAACGTATGTTTATGTCGCCGCAGTTTAGAATAGGCAGAAGCTCGATTTTTACCGAAACGCTAATGAGGTGATCAATCATATCACAGACCGATTGGGTATTGGAACCTATGGCATCCAAAGGTGCACTTTCCAGCCACAACAATATGTACGCGTGTGGACTTCCGCGATGCTGAAACTCTTTTAAAGTAATGCACCACCCGATTACACCCAAAAGGGCAATGCTGCTTAGACTGCAAAATTGTCAGTAGACTGTTCACCAGCTTGTTGAAATGGAGTGCACAAGTCACTGGATCTTCAATTACTAAGGAAGCTTTGGTATTGAAGTGCATCTCTTTCAACGCCTCATCACCGAGCATGCTCTTATTTGGATTCTGCAGTTTATACAGAAGCTTCATAAACTTCGGCCAGCCGATCTCATTGGTGCTCATTGTTAGAATCATAGCAAAAATATCTCGTTTACGTAGAGCGAAGAAACGCAACGCTATTTTCAATACAATCGCTGATGAAATTTTTCGATTATAGCTCCCAAGTAAATGAGGTATTTTGGTCGATCTATTTAAAGGCAATAATTAGTGAATCGTACAATAAATATTGAGAAGTAACGCCACGTTTGTCAGCACGCCTCAGTTCACTGGTATCGCGAATGGGGTGAATTTTACTTCGTTTTTAAATTCTCGAAACTGGCTGAGATAGATCACTGGAAACAAGAGTTCTTCACTATACGCTCGTCAAAAAGAATACTCGCGCTCTAGTGGGGCCATGGCATCCAACGTTAACTTGCATAGATCCACTTTAACATTGTAAAGTTTATAAAGTGGTGTCTCGATTAGATAAGCAAGCCATGCTTTTACAACTCACTTTTTACATATTTCAGCCGGATGTGTTGTAGATATATTGCATGATTATGCATAAATTTTGTCGATATTTACAAATACATCCAATATTATTTGGTCGGCACAGATACTTCCGTAACATAATTTCTATACAAGTTTTTTAGTTACTCTGCTACTAAAGATGTATTCACATCAAAAAGGAACTAAATCTGCATCGATTTACCCAGTTGGAATTTTCCTCTTAGTAGGGAAATAAATAATAGAAAACTTGCGAACAAATTTGAAAAAACGATTAAAGTAGCCACCGAAAAATTCGAATACTATGAAGAATTTTAAGGGAATTATATATCGCATGCGTAAATTTCTACCGATTTCGAGAATACGCGCCCAGTGGCGCTATTCTGACTTTCCCTGTAAAAAATCATGGGGAAAAATTAACGTCAAAATTGCTATAAAATGGCATTATTTTTTCCCGATAAAAAAAAATTCCCATACGCAAGAACACACTTTGGGGAATAAAATATTCCCAACTGCTAGAAATACGTCACTAATTCCCAATTCCGGGGAAAACCAGAATAAGGCCACAGGGGTGAGATCATGAAAACCGTTCTAAAATATTTCAATGACCAAAAAGAAAAATGCTCGAAAAATGATCAAAGTAGGCCTAGATTTTTTGTATGAAAACGCAAATAAATGAAAGTTTAAAGGGGCAAAATTGAATTCGGTAACCATTGCATTACCTAGCAATATTGAAAGCAATCTAGCAATATTGAACGAAAAACTACTACCGGTGTAAATTTTATTTCGAAAATCTTCTAGCAAATTAGTCATTGCTCTTAAAATGTTACAGAAATTGCATCCGTGCATCCCGCCACATCTACTAAGGCTAATTTTAATAAATTTAATCGAGTATGTTCGAAAATAATTTCCATACCATTTATTTTTGCTGGTCGTGTTTCATGCTTCCGCCCCCAAGGCTGTCATGTATTTGTTTCTTCGATTATTTTTTTCAAAGGTTATTGAAATAGTGTGTTCACGCAATGCCTCCTAAACTACAGGCCGCATACACCAAATGTCTACGTTGTTGTTGCTTTCTCTAGTTGTTTTTAGACATAAATTGACGTCATGTGCAAAAAATGAGAGTAGTAAGAGGCCTGTAGCTTAGGAGGCATTGGTTCAGGCCATCTTTAACAGTTCTGTAGCTCATTCGACCCTTAACACCAAATTGCATAGAGAAATTTGGCCGTTTCAACAATATTTCGCCAAATAATAAGTTCTGCTTAACGGTCAGTCACTAGAGGGTTCCACACAACTAGCCAGAGTAAAATATTAGAATTTTGCACATTGCTCGATATCCACCTATACGATATTGGATGTTGTATCTACAGAAAATGAGTTTTGTGTCGTTCCCAGATGTCTAAATTTTTCAACCTTCCCAAATTGTATGCCAATTTGTTGAAATGTGGATTATAAAACGTATCACTACTTTCAAAGAACTGATGTTATGGCCTATAACGTAAAATCATATACTGTAAACCTGCTATACGATCGAAAGGGCAATGGTGCATCCACCTTTACTGGTGGCGGACGGCTACAAAGCTACCGGTGGACATAGCAACCCTATATTCCGTCTATTTGTAATATTTTCCGGATTCATTAGGCACAGTTGTGGCACTTCTTTATCTTGCGTTACTTTATCTCTCGGACTAGCATAGAAAATGATCAGAATCAACGGTCTAAAAAATATAAAATGGATGAAATCTACGACTTTTTTTTGTTTGTGTGTCTTATTCCAGAGTATTGATGATCGTGGAACAAAGGATGTGTTTGATTTGATTTTCATCTGCATCTACACATATGCTTTCTTGGTAAGGATGTTCCAACAACTAATTATAAATAAATGCAAGTTCTGAGGTGCAAATCCGGTTTTTGCATTAAAAATATAAGGTGTTATGTTTACTCATGGTACTAAACGAATTCCATCAAGAATTAAAGGTTTCACGTACCTCAGCTCTCATTGGTCACACTCTAGAATTATTTTAGAATTAAATTTCAAAATAACGTGCCAGATTTTGACCGAAAACGCCTAAGAGTTGGATCGATTCCATCCTATTTCAGGATCAGCTTAAACAATTATATCTAAACCAATTTATAAACTTAATAAGTCAAATTCAAGTTGTCCATATTCTAGAACTTCGACTAAAGCTATGGCTAAGCCGGAGGTCTATTCATAGAGCTACTATGCATTACGAACAAAATTGCACATCAAATTACAAAAACACCTTATTTACAAATATTTGATGTAATTAGGTAAAAAATTCATTAATTTCAGGGAGAGGGATTTCATTCGATTTGAAGTTTTAAATTAAAATTACCGATTTACATAGATTTTTTAGAAATAATCTCTTCTATACATATCGCAAATGTAACATAGTGATACAATTCTAAATCGCCACCCGGTTGTTTTATCATGTGTAACTGGTAAACAACATTAAACGTGGCCCGTTTTAAGTTCGCCACCCATGTCGTTTATAACATTCATAAAATAAACAAACAAGAAGACAACTGTACAATACGACGAGTATTCCAAAACGAAAACAAAAGAACGACACGACGAATACAAGCGAATCAAAACGAACAAATTTATTTTAACAAACAATAAATTAAGGCGCCTTTATGGTTGCGTTCTTTCGTTCGTTCATTCAAACAATTTTTTTCGTCCAATCATCTGTTGTGAAAAAATGCGGAAGAAAAAAGTAGTCATTTTGGAGCAATATGATTGGTCGAAAAAATTGTTTGAATGAAAAGACATGAAGACACCGTTAAAAACATTCTTTCAGTTCGCCTCAACTAGCCGTCGCAAACAATTAACACACAACTCTTGCGCTCGTTCACACCTTGTCGTACACAGGCCATCCGCCATTGTATTTGGCGGATAAAAAGAAATTATAATAAATAAATTATAAATGGCATGTATGGTACCAAGAACTACATCAAATTATTGACATTCGCACTACTTTTGCGTCGGCATCGATCATGCACATAATACAGCGACACACATAATGCAGTGAACATCACCACCATATCCACTTCATCTTCTTACCGGATCATGCAACTCCCATGATTCACGATTAAGCGACGTGCATAGTGCAGTGAACGACACAACCATGTCAACTGTCACTTTCCTCTTTTGTCTTGATGTTCTGTCGTAATCTTTTAGTTATAAAACCCACCCACCTCCACAGTGATCAACACCTATATTTGAAAAGCTGCATTCGAAACTTCAGGGTTGGTTTCATGAGTCTCGCGAGTTTCAACTCGAAATCAGGCTCTTTGATCAACTGACCAACCAAACATTTGACCAATACCCAGAGATGTCAATTTAATGTAAAATATCCAGACTAGGGACTAAAGGACCGAATATTTTTTCGTCCGCCAATCGTTTCCAATGGCGATAAAAGTTTAAGTTTTAGAGTTAAGTTTCGCTTACATTATACCATGGGTTTTGTGCAAAATTCTAGAAACAATTATCAACTTATGCGGTTCTTGTAACTGCACGCCAACAAATTGGTAATTTACCGGATTGTTATTTGAAAATCTGCATGGTCATTTATTAGTTGTTTGTCATAGTAGGTGGTATATTCTAACTTCAGAATGGTCAGCTTATATCCTAGCACGTTTCTAACTAATGAGCTGTTACATACCTTATATTATAAAATATTCGGTTGTCTCATCGGGCTGCACTAAGCAAACTGGGAAAATAAAATCGAATATATTATGGATACCTTCAAAATTTTAATCTAGCGAATCATAATAATAAACCACTAATTCCCCGTAAATAATGTTTCGCCTTTATTATTTAGTGGAGACTAAACATTTAATATAACTTTTATTGATCGCGGCATCTATTGTAGCTAAAATTGATTGTTTGGTATAAACCGAACGAATAATTTTTTGAAATTTTTAGAATCCAGTCACCAGTCGTAAGGCTAGGAACTTTAAGACTTTTTTGAGAGAGCTTTTTTCGAGGTTAATATTTTAGAGATAATTTAAGAGCAGCCAGAAATAAGTTCAGGTGGTGTTGGTAGAATACTGTTCCTAAGCAAGTCTAAAATTCATCGTGTCCTTCAGAATGATGATTAAGAAAATTGAAATACTTAGATTTACTGACTTTGATTATGTATTACGTACATAATGTACACGTACCTCTACTAAATGAAGCCACTTTTACTTGTGACGGCATCTACAATTTAATAAAAACTAAATACTTGGAAAACCTTGTCGTATTATTTGGGCGGGCATTTTTAACGAATATTTAATCGGCACGACCTTAATGCAAACCAAATGAAAGGGTAAAATAATTATGTAAAAAATGTCTAAAAAAATAACTGCAAGATAAAAGTTAAGTTGGAATCAAAGGAGCCAAAATTTAGCGTCTATAGCAAATTGTGTGAATATTGACGGAAATAACAAGGAATTCTAAATAAATCTAGAATTTGATTCAAGCAAAATTGCAGAGAGAGACCATGTGACAACAACGTCAAGCAAGCGTTACTTGCTTTAGTACAAATTTGTGTCACCGCCTAGGAGCGGCATAAAATTAATTGTAGAAAATGGAGAAAAAAAAACTATCAGTATGTTTCATCCAGCAGCAGAATGCAGCTGGCTAGGATTCACTGAACCAATCAGTCATTAATTCGAAGTTAAATTGATTATGTAACGTTAGAAATAAGGCCGGCAAATCATTCAGTGTGAAACAACAATTTTGACATAACTTTAATTCATAAGTCCACCGAGCACGGCGCTGAAAGCAGTTACAATCTTTATTATTCCAATATAATCATGTGGCATATCATTTGAAAGCTCTTAGAAAAAGCAACAATTTTATTGTTAGTGCTTTAGTTAACATTTTTTTACTCGCAGTCCACATAATAATTCATAATTTTGTTATGGTCCCCATTTCTTAATAATAATTTATATTTATTAAATTATCTAAAATAAATTTATTCCTCTATTTTTTATATAATATAATAATAAATAATAACTTTATTATATTTCATTATCTATCACTTTCATACTTCACAATTTGGTGTTACAGTTTCACTGGGGATTCGGCATTATCCGCAAAATGTAAACATAAATTCATGTATACAAATAACAATAAGCAAAATTAAGTAAACTACACTCGCGAGCAACTAAATCGACTCAAAACTCCGCGCATGCAAAAAGGAGTATTTTAACATCGAAGATGTTTTCGGGGTCGCATTATATAGAAAAACGCAACGATATTTTGTCCCAAGCTAAGGAGCTTTTTAACAGCTTAGTATTTTATTTTTACAAGGATACCTTTATCATTAAAATATATACAGTACTTTTCAAATTAAAGCATTCGTAGCAAAATGCGATGTTTCGGTGAAAACAATTGGCTTGCTGCAAACTCCTGTCTAATACCACGTTGACTGATATTTGACATCAGTTACTTATCAAACGTTGACCTGAATAAATCTCTACCAGTATCATTCGTTGTTTTCTCAAAACCATGGATACTACTCCATCCACACAAGGTGTTGCTTTATTGCAAGAATGACGCAATCAACGAGAAGTTGCTCGTCAGGTAAACTTGAGTCAATCTGCTGTCTCAAGAGGATCCAGAAGGTTTCAGGAAACTAATATGTTCAATCGAAGACCACATACCAGCCAATATCGGTAATCATATCAAAGGAACGACCGATTTATGGTCCATCGATTTATCGCTTGAGGCGAAACAGATTTTATTTTCGTACCTGGTGGAGGCCGCAGCGAAGGTCTGACCGCTGAAAAATAAATCGAGGACATTCTTCTGGATCATGTAGCGCCCTACGAAGGATATATAGGGGAAGATTTCATATTGATGCATGACGATGCACGGTGTCACACAGCTCGAACCACTCGGCAGTTAATAGATGAGGTTTGACTCGAGACAATGAAATGGCCAGCCCTCAGTCCATATATGAATTCAATTGAGCATTTATGGGACGAACTAAAACGGAGGGTCCCAGCCAGAAATCCGGTAGCATTTAACATCAGTGACCTCAAGGTTGCGTTGGTTGAGGAGTGGGGTGCGATCCCTTAAGTCTTTGCCAAAACCTTAATAAGGTCAATGAGAAACCACATGCGAACCGTTGTACACGCAATGGGGGACATTACTAAGTAATAACCAATATAATTGTTTTTCTTTTTCTTGAAGTTTTTGTTGTAATTTAAATATCCCCAATATTTTTTTTAATAATCATCACTTTTGGTTGCGTTTTCATTAAAATTTCACTATAAAAAAAAAGTACTGAACCAATTTTCATGAAAATAGTGTCATTAAAAAGACTAATCAGGCTATCAAAAAAATAATGTCTTTCTGAAAATCGGTAAGGCCGTTTTAAAAAAATTATCTTTCTGGGAGCGCTGAATGTTTGAGTTGATTTATTTTGAGTCCTCGCGAGTGTAAATTATATTTTGTTAACAACTTTATAATCAACTGAATATTTGTATTTTATTAAAAAACATTTTTAATTATTTTTTAAATTCCAAGCATTCCAAGCATTTCTTAGAACTACTTAGGCTCTCTGCGGTGTAAGTAGCATATTTGAAGAAATAAAAAACTAAATAAGAAAACTTTATCCTTATTTCACTTTTCAATACGATATTCGGTTATACATCAATTTTATTTTTATTATATTCTGAAGGAAATTTTGCAAACTTTGGCGGCCCCGACAAAGATCACTGCTTTAGTTGATTAACCCACCGTTTTGGCGAAGGCAGTTAATTATTGATGTATTTGATAATATACGAGGGTATATCAAAAAGTCTTGCAATATCATATGAAAAAGAAGAGTGAGTGAGACAACAATATATTTTTCAAAACCATTTTTTGTCGCGATGAAACTTCTAGAAGAACATTTCGATGTAAATTTTACAGTTCGTTTGTTTTTGTCAATTTAGTAACACGCGTTTTGAATTTTTCTTAAAATGAATGAAATTGAATATCGCGCCGTTATTAAATTTTTCTGTAAAGATGGACGAAATGCAATTTATATATTCAACTATATATCAAAAGTTTACGTCGAATCTGCACCATCATATGCCACAGTAACAAGGTGGGTAAAATTATTCAAAAGTGGTCGGGAGTCATTAGAAGACGACAACCGCTCGGGTCGGCCAGCAGATGCTATTAGCCATGAAAACGTAATTTTGGCCGAATCTATTGTATTGGAGGACCGGCGTATTTCTGTTCCGCGGTTAGCGTGAAGACTTTCTCTTTCATACGGTACCACATATACTATATTACATGACCACCTTCACATGTCGAAAGTAAGTGCGCGATGGGTTCCCCGTTTGTTGAATTCAGAACAAAATAAAATGCGTGTTCAAACTTCAAAGGCAATTTTAGATATGTACAAAGAAGATCCAGAAAATTTCTTGGATAACATAATAACACGCGATGAAACATGGCTTCATCACTGGGATCCGAAATCCAAACAAGAATCGATGCAATGGATTAAACGTAGTGAACCACCACCAAAGAAATTCAAAACTCAACCGTCTGCTGGTAAGGTTTTGGCATCAATTTTTTGGGATGCTGAAGGAATTTTGATAGTCAATTATATGCCACCTAAAACCACAATCACAGGCATATATTACGCAGAGGTTTTGCGAAAATTGAAAAAAGCGATCCGGGAAAAACGGCCAAGGAAAGTTAGGAAAAAAATCTTGCTTCTTCACGACAATGCACCAGTGCACAAGGCTAATATTGCTCAAGCTGCATTAAAGGACTGTGGCTTCGTGGAAATTCCGCATCCACCGTACAGTCCAGACTTGGCACCCAGTGACTAATTTCTGTTTCCCAATTTGAAAAAAACAATAAGAGGCCGGAAATTTTCCAGTGACTATGAAGTACAGTCTGTTGTAAATAAATATTTTATGGAGCAAAAGAAATCTTTTTTTTTAGAGGGTTTAGGCAAGTTAATTGATCGATGTGACAAATGTATAAACCTTAAAGGAGATTATGTCGAAAAATAAAAATATTGCTGTCTCACTCACTCTTATTTTTCATATGATATTGCAAGACTTTTTGATTTGCCCTCGTACATGTGTAACATGTCAACGAAAACTTGTTAAATGATATCATAAATTTAGCTGCAGCATATTAGTACTCCAAATTAACATTGTGGTGCTGGACGAACATTTTTTATCAGCAAATTATTTTACAAGTTCAGCGTTTTGGCGCTGGTGGCAAATTATTCCGCAAATTGAAAAGTTGTTGAAAAAAATCACAAATTAAGTTGAAGCACTTTGGTACTCAGAACGACCGTTGTGGCGCTGGAACAGTTACATTTAGCTCATTCCAATAAAATCGTGTGACATATAAATGATTTAAAAATCAATGAAAAATTTGATTTTTTTTTTAAATGGAAATTTTCAATTTTTATTTTATGTGAATTTTCCGGGTTGGTGCAATGGTACTTATATTCTTAGAAAAGTTTTTCTTCATATAAATATATTTCTTGTCAAATTTTAAGCAAATCAGAACTGTTTTAATTTTTCAATTCATCGTGTATCATGAACAATGGTTAAAACTGCTTAAATTTTCAAAATCAATCATTTTGCCAGCAATTTTCTTGCTAGAAATTTGTAATATTACCCAATTTTCAGTGAATTTTTCGGGTTTGTCAATGTCCAGACCGAAGTTCTGATTACCTCGTGAAGTTTCAGCCCCTAGCACGTTTAGTGAATAAATCTAGCTATGACAAAATGTTATATCACTTTATCCTAACCCTACCTTTTAAATGAAGCTGAGCTAGAGGGTGTTAAAATGAGAGTAGAAGTAGAAAAACTAAAAACAGTGGGGTGAATTGTGGAAAAAAACAATAAAACAACAGACCTCACTCCTTTCCAACTAATTGGGATATGGTTTCCCTCTCATTATCAAATTTTATATTATCTTAAATATCTCGAGTGAAATGGTGGACATAATTTTATACTTATTCGCTAGGAATGTATTTAAAAGTCCGGAACTCTGGTAAATAAACGTAATATTCCTTAAATTCCAAAAAGACTTGAAATTGTTTGATTTTTTGGCAATTTAAATTTGTTCAGACTGCCCAATATACCGACAAATTTATGCAGCCTGTGGCACTATTCTGGTTTTCCCTGAGAAGTTCTACTCAAAAAGCTCTCAAAGTTTATTAAAATTTTAAAATAGTTTACCCAATATCCCCAAAATGTATGCAACAACATATCCGCCTGCACGGGGCGACCCTATAAATACAAAGCTGATCGGCTCAGAAACCTAAGGAACTTGTTTCAACTTTGGAGGTTTGAAGTTACATAAGACATCAAAGTAAAATATTGAAGTTGGTATCTAACCTGTTAAATTGGCGTTACTTCTAATCTAAATTAATGATTAAAATTCTCATTCTAAGCCCATTCGAGCATATTACACAATAACAAAACATACCTACATTATTAAGAACATATTATAATTTAAGAAACGCATAAATAAAACACCATGAAATTGTTAATTTTTAATACAACAAAAAATGTGTACAAACTCCAGGAAGGAAAAAAAGGGTTTATGTAGTAAATAACACGTCTTGTTTCATAAATACATATATTCTTGGTGTAACCACCACGGCAAGCGAGAAAGACGATGACAAAAAATCTTAAAGATATCATTAAAGTAACGTAATAAAGCAAAAACTAATGAACGTCTACGTTTTATTAAAAAATAAAATTTAACATTAAAGTAAAATAAAAATAAAAAATCGAGCATAATGTATGATTTTGGTACATATGTGTAACGTATGTATATGGTATATGGCAGAGAAATCAGGGAAGAGAAATTACGATGATACAGCATAAAAATAAAATTATTATAAATTATTTTTAAATATTTATTAAGAGAGAATATAACTATTTTTGGCAGTCGTGTACAACTGGATACATGTACAACCCAACCCGTCTCCACATAAAAAATAATTAACAATAATAAGATTTTTATATTTTTTTTTTGTTTCAAAGATAATTTAATTACGAATTTGTTTTTGTTGGCTTCGCTTGTCGATTTAATTTATTGCGGCTAGCATGATAAATATATCGCTAATCTGAGAGATGATTGTCATTTTTTGATTTCGGTTCATTCACATTCTCGTCTTGATGGTGGTGGATTAGTTGGTGTTCCATCACACCACACACAAACACAAAAAATGATGATAATAATATTGCATACCTTCCTAACAAAAATCTAATTAGTCAATTTCTTAAGACGGCGAGAAAATAATAAGAGATACACAACATTAATACACAGTCAGTGATCTTAAGATGTCATGCTGAGCAAATTTTGTTTTCCCCATTTTTTTTTTGTGTGTAACAAATAAGTAGCAGAGGGTGATATATTGACTTCAAAATATGTATATATACAAATACTTTGAATTCGCGCGGTGAATATTTTTCGATGGGAAGATTAATTATCTGTACCACCGCGGGTTTATTATTATGTTTTTATATAGACAACAAAATTATGACAGGTTGAATCGACTTCGGCGGTAGAGACACAATGTACATATTTAAACTAAATACCTGAATCTAATTAACCTTTACGAAAAGTATTTTTATATTTTTTTTAAATTGTCATACAATTATTTGGGAAATTAGTTATTAGAATTTTATTGTAATACGCGCACGGTTGAAATTTTTTAAAGCGATCGATTAATTTGCCTGGCATGGTATGAATAATGATTTTGTGGATTTTTTGTTGCTATTGTTGACTATATAGGAATAATAATGTAATCATCCTCTTATAATATGCTATTATAATTCGGATTGTTAAGAATTTGTACCTTGATTTTTATTATCCATACCACAGAAACCCAATTATTATGCTATCAGAATGTTATATAAAAGAATGCTTTAAAACGACTATAATTCACCAAAATAACAAAAAAAAAAATACGACAGTATATAAAAAGATAAGAGACGGGTTTAAGACATGCATCTACTCTTAATAACATCATTCCAAATGTTGTTATTTCGCTGCTTTGTTTTATTAACTTTAAGTGCAGAGGCGGGACAGCGACTACATATATATCTCGCTATATACTTTGCATAAATTAAATTTTTAAGTGTTTAACACCCTATTGTTTGGCTTTTTAATCTAATAAACGGATAATGACTACTATGGACCTATTATCAAAATTGCATCTCTTGATAATATCTTTATACACATATTTCAGGAACCTTCATTCGCTTTGTCGGATATTAAACACAAAAACACGCAATGGATAAATTCCGCGTAACCAATTTCAAATTTACTTGGTTAATGAAAGACTCAAAGAAAATTATATATAGAATTTAATTAATAAATCTATAAGTTACTATATGCGAAATTTAAAAATATAATATGTAAAATGCGTGTTTGTTCGGCGAAATACTTTATAAAACCCAAAAAAGTGTAAGAGAAAGCCCAATTATTTTATCAAACTAAAGAAATAATAACCCACACTCGTTTGACGTAACCTATCTGAAAAGAAAAGCGTGATGGTAAACGTTAAGAATTATAATTGTGATTGTTTCACATGTTTAGTTACGTGTTGCAGGCTATATTTAAGGATTTTATGATTTCATCACTGAAAACATTGCAATCTTAATTTTCATATTACAGTAAAACTTGTCAAAGCCGGAACTTTGATGTGCCGGAAACTTTTATTACACGGAATTATTTTCCCCAGAATGAAATTTTATTCTAAATTCAACTTGTATATACCGGAAACCCGGAAGCCGGAAGAACTTTTTGGTACGACCTAAAGTTTTCATTATTTGGTACTTGTGTAAGGCGGAAGCGAATTTTATACGTATTAATAGTTATTCTAATAGTTCAAGTGCCTTTAAAAGAATAGACAAAAAATCTTTATCCGTCGAATATTTTTTTCAATAAAAAAGCGTGGATGACATCTACGATCTTTGAACAATTTCTACGGGGTTTTAACAACGAAATGATCAAACAAAACAGAAACAGTTTGCTGTTTCTCGACAATGCAATGTGTCATCCACACAAAAATTTCTCAATTGATCTTTTTTCCGGCCAATACTACAGCTTCTCTACAACCTTTAGATGCCGGTATAATTGCAAATTTAAAATTCAACTATAGAAAAGTTTTGCTTCAAAAACTGTTGTCTGCAATGGATACAGTGTCAAAAGCACCTGATTAAACGAAACAGACCAATATAGGTTTTGCACTCCAAATTCAACCTTCCACAAATCATGTTCATCAACTTGCAAACAAAACTCACCCACATCCAAAACACCTTCAACCCCTTCCAAACCAAATCCAACTCTACTCAAATCAAATTCACCCCCATTCAAAACACATTCATCCCAATCCAAATCAAACTCACCCCCGTTCGAATCAAATTCACCCTTATCCAAATCACACTCAGTCCCTTACATTTCAAATTCAAGCGGAGTCGTTATAAAACCAAACGACTCCGGTTGAATTTGAAATGGAAAAGAACGAATACGATTTGGATAAAGGTGAATTTGACTTGAACAAAGGTGAATTTGATTTGGAAAAGGACGAATACGTTTTGAACAAAGGTGAACTTGAGTTGAATCTGATTTGGAAAGGGTTGAAAACGCTTTGAATGTAAGCGAATTTCACTTGCAAACTGATGAACATGACTTGAAAAAGGTTGAATTTGGAGTGCAAAACTTATATATTGGAAGCAATTTACTTTATTGTGCATTCAATAAAACAAAATAAACCAAAACCAATCACAAAATGTTTCAAAAAATGCGGATTTGTTTGGGACGAATTTGTTGAAACAGTCGAAGATGATCCTATTTCAACAGGGGAATTGCAGAATATGATTCAAGCTATATATGGCGATCATAACAATAGAGCGTTTGATTTTTTAGCAATTGACGATGAGTAATTTTTGAAAATGACGCTTTTTCATCTATAAGGTCTGAAGAAACAGAAAACAACTCGGACAGTGCTGAATCATCGGGCGAAGCTAATATTTTAACTGCTAACAAAACCGCGATAATCAAGCAACTGGAGGAGTCCCCGAGGAGTCTAAATTATTCAACTAGTAAACTGACGAAAGCAACGATGAATAATTTTGTAAACGCGGTTATCTAAATCTGCACTCTTTCTTTAAATTTATATTACATAGGTGAATTATTTTTAATTAATGTATTTATGTATATGTACATACTATAGTGTGTATAAATATACATACAATTATGTATAAATATAAATATGTATTTTTATTTTAACAACGCTTCTTGTTGCATTGAATACCTAACTGAATTTTTTTTGATATGCATTGTATTAAATAGAATACGTACTATGTATGTACATTGAAACCTAAAACTACCTAGACTTTAATTTAGAAAAAATTTGGCTAAAACTATCGAGAGACGGAAACTTCCCAGTGGCGGAAATTTTATTCGGCCCCGCATGATTCCTGCTTTGACAAGTTTCACTGTATATTCATATTAAACTGATATTCTTTTTATATAAAAATGAATATCAGTTGTTTATGAATTGAATATGAATTGAATATGAATTGAATATGAATTGAATATGAATTGAATATGAATTGAATATGAATTGAATATGAATTGAATATGAATTGAATATGAATTGAATATGAATTGAATATGAATTGAATATGAATTGAATATGAATTGAATATGAATTGAATATGAATTGAGTATGAATTGAATTGAATATGAATTGAATATGAATTGAATGTGAATTTAAAATGAAATTAATTTAATTGAATATGAATTAAATATGAATTGAATATGAATTAAATACGAGAATATGTTTTGAATATGAATTGAATATGTACTGAATATGAATTTAATATGAACTGAATATGAATTGAATAATAGTTCATATTGGATTGAATATGAACTAAATATAAATTGAGTATTAATTGACTATGAATTGAATATAAATTGACTATGAATTGAATATGAATTGAATACGAATTGAATAAGAATTAAATAGAATTGAATATGAATTGAAAAATAATTGAATATGAATTAAATAAGAATTGGATATAAATTGTATAAGAATTGAGCATCAAATTTGACTAGGAATTGGATAAATATTGAATATGAATGGAATATGAATTGAATATGAGTTGAATAGAATATGAATTGAATATGAATTGAATGTGAATTGAATATGAACTGAATATGAATTAAATATAAATTAAGAATTGAACATGAATTAAATGTTAATTGAACATGAATTGAATATTAATTGAATATGAATACCACTACATCAATAATATGAATAGAATATGAAATGAATATAAATTGAATAAGAATTGAATATGAATTGAACATAAATTGAATATGAATTGAATATAAATTGAATATAAAATGAATAAGAATTGAATATGAACTGAATTTGAATTAAATAAGAATTGAATATGAATTGAATGAGAATTAAATATGAACAGAATGATTGAATATGAATTGAATAAGGATTGAATAAGAATTGAATATGAATTGAATATGAATTGAATATGAATTGAATAGAATATGAATTGAATATGAATTGAACATGAACTAAATATGAATTAAATATAAATTAAGAATTGAATATAAAATGAATTAATAAGAATTTAATAAGAATTTAATAAGAATTGAAGATGAACTAAATATGAATTTAATACGAATTGATTAGGAATTGAATATGAATTGAATAAGAATTTAATATGAATTGAACAACAAATTGAGTATGATTGAATATGACTTGAATATAAATTGAATTTGAATTGGATATGAATTTAATATAAATTGAATATAGATTGAATATGAATGGAATATGAATTGAATGTGCATTTAAAATGAAATTAATTTAATTGAATATGAATTAAATATGAATTGAATATGAATTAAACACGAGAATATGTTTTGAATATGAATTGAATATGATCTGAATATGAATTGACATGAATTTAATACGAATTAAAAATTAATTGAATATGAATTGAGTATGAATTGAATAGGAATTGAATATGAATTGAATATGATCTGAATATGAATTTAATATGAATTGCATATTAGTTGAATTGAATTGAATATGAATTGAATATGAACTGTATATGAATTGAACATGAATTGGATAGGAATTGAATATGAATTTAAGATGAATTTAATATGAATTGAATATGAATGGAATACGAATTGAATATGAATTGAAAATGAATCAAATGTGAATTGAATGTGAATTGAAAATGAATTGAACATGATATGATTATGAATTGAATATGAGTTAAATATCAATTGAAAACATATGAGTTGAATATGGGTGTGTAACGAAATCCCGGTTTTCAAAATCACGGTTTTGTATAAAAGAAATCCCGAGTTTTAGAATACCCCGGGTTTGAATTTTTCAAATTTGACATGTGGGAAAATGTGACTCTAGAATTACACTGTGCTAGTTGAAAAATGTGACAAGCTGGGCACCAAGCTGGGTAAACCTAATTCGAGTACGCTGAGTTCAATGGTGCTAGTCCCATTTTAAAGTTAGTCCCCATTTTTGAGATATCGCTTTCGACATGTTTTGGCTCTGAGTATAAATATACCCTCATTTTTACGTTGATAGCTCTTGAACCATTAAGATTTTCGTTATGCTTTCTTCAGCAAAGTTGTTGCGCAAGTCAAGACCAACAACTTTGCCGAACATATCAAGACCGAAAAACCACATCTAATTTTTTTTTGCTCTTCATTTCGACGAAAAATACTGTTTTTATCATTTTTTATCATTTTGTTGAATTTAAATCGAGTAGAATCGATCGAATAAACATCGCATCGACAAATATAGATAAATTAGAAACTATTTAAAAGAAAGTTAAATCGATCCAGTTGATTTTATGATGCTACTGAAGTTAGCCGAAAATTTCAGCTGAAAAAAACATGCATTATCAACATATTTTGTATCAGGTGGTAATAAAAAATTCTGTTGATATGAGCCGAAAATTACATGTAATTGAAGTTGGTAGTAAATTATCGCCGAATAAAAAATTTACGCGAGCGTACTCTAATTAGGTTTACCCCTAGGGGACCCAGCTTGTCACGAAAAAAAAGTTTGCAATTCAAGCACAGTGTTATTTTTTGATAAAGTTTAAAAATGAGTGTTCGATAAAGTTCTAAAAAATGGGTAATATGGATGAAATTTGGCCATTTCTTAACAGTAGTAGGAGCCGTTAATTGATTCTATATAATCCGCTCCTACGTGTGGCACGCAGTGCGATATGTATGTTTGCTGATCCCAGCTCCTGCGTCCCTCGAAGTTCACATCTAAAGGCCCCTCGGAGTTTTATAAGCCACCAGCCTCTACATTTATTGCATTTCAAAATGTTGCAAAATCGATTTTTAAATTCCTCTGAACTTAATTTTTTTTCTTACTAGGGAGCGACCGACGGGAGCGCCGCGACCTGATCCTATACTCGCGCTCCTATCGGCTTTTTAATTCCCATAAACTAAAGTTTTTTTTTTAATTAGGGAAAGCACGGACGCACCGCACTCCGACTTATATATCCCGATCCTTTACTTTTTTACTCTGTGTACGGGTTTTACTGTTTTAGTTATGTTATAATCGTATTTTGTTTTCAAGGAATTGGAATTGCAATTTCAATTTTCGAAAACCATCAAAAACTAAAAATTCGATTAATTCTAGAACGGGTGTCAACATATGGCACTATTGTGCTAAAAAAAGGAAGCTTAGTTTTTTCCGACTCCGATAAAATATCACCGACTCCACGAAACCGACTTCCGCCTCTGACTTCGCATCCTTACTCTTACTAATAAATTTTTGGGCACGATGCCTGTTTGGATTTGAGCTGTCAAATTGTATGTTTTGTGTGTGCATTTTTTCTATGTTCATATGACAGTTTATAAGAGTATGCTTGAGGTTATTCGGGAAACAAGCGAAAATCAGTTAGAATTAGCTAATGAAAATTTTGTTTAATTTGAATCACAATATTTTAATGTAAAATCTAGTTGTAAGCAATTATTACAGAAGTATTCCGATGAATCCGTGAATTTAGGTGCAAAAAACTCTGCATCATCAAATAATATACGACTACTTGAAATTAAATTAAAACGATTCTATGGAGGTCTAAACGATTGGTTGAGATTCAAAGATTCATTCGTTAAAATTATAATTAATAATAAAAGTTTGTCGGACATACAACGATTTTATTATTTTAGTGGTTATTTGGAAGGTAATGCTAAAGCTGTCATAGATTCAGTGCAATTTTCAATGGATGGGTTTAATATAGCTTGGGAGACATTAATGTTGCGATACGACAATAAGCGTGCTATAATAGAGCAACATATTAGTAATTTGGTTAATCTAAAGCCTGTTGCAAAAGAGTCATTTTTGGATCTTAAAAAATGATTAGACGAGTGCATTGTTAATCTCAATGCACTTAGTAAACTTGGGCAGGATATTAGTTCGAGGGATATGCTAATAATTCATGCAGTATGTAATAGTATCGATAAGGAGTCACGTAACCAATGGGAAAATGAAATTTCATCATCAGAACTTCCCACGTGGGAAATGATGGTAAAATTTTTAGAAAAACGATGTAGGGTCTTAGAATCTATCGATAATACAAAACTACAAACTCCGTGTTCGAGTGTAACTCTGTCGTATGTACATTTGTCGTATGTAACTCTGTTAAAACTGATAATCCCCAAAGAAATAACGTTTCGTGTTTAATTTGCAAATCGAATCATACCATTAATACGTGCACACAGTTTGTGAAATTATCACCTTATCAGCGATACGAAAAGGTCAAAGCCTTAAATTTATGTATAAATTGCCTAAGATCCAACCACAAGCTAATCGCTTGTACTTCTTTTTCCTGTCGAATTTCCAATAAGCGACATCATACGCTTCTGCACTGGAATGAGGAAAATGTTCCAAATATAACTAAAACTAGTCCAGAGACCACAAACTTGTCGTCCAATAGTGAAAGTAAATCGTCAAATAATATTCAAATAGACAACCAATCGAATATTCATTCGCAAGCTGTAATTCAAATTCTAGATATACAAATAATAATGCAGGCAATGGGAAGATATATTGTTCGCAAGAACTAGCGCTTTTGGATAGTTGCTCTCAATCCAATTTCGCATCATCTGACCTATTTACTAGATTAGGCGTCAAAAGTGAAAGATTAGAATCATTTTCAGTATCTTTAATAAATAACAAAGAGACCTTGATTAATTATAAATTTGAAGCAACAATCATATCACGGTTAGGTAAATTTAAACAAAATTTGGAATTTCTTATAGTTGATCAAATAGCAAATCGCTACCCAGATGAGGTAATCGATAAATCGAAATGGTCATTTCCTCCCAACATAATTTTCGTTGATCCAAGCTGTAATTTACCTGGCAAGATTGATCTTTTAATATAATGTAATATAATTATCCGTTGAAGATAGTAACTCTACGCTTGAAGGCTATTTTTCCGCATCATCCGATTTTTAAACCACAAAGTACGTCAACCAAATTAAGGGTCGTGTTTGACGGATCGAATCCAACGGATACAGGTCTCCCATTGAAGGATCTTCTCATGATGGGACCTATGGGACCAGGGCAAGATGATTTCACACTATGAATTGAATATTAATTAGATATGAATTGATGGATTGAACATGAATTAAATATGAATTGTATTGAATATAAAAAGAAAATATGAATTGAATTAAAATTGAAAATAAATTGAATATGATTTGAACTTGATGTTCATGAATATGAATTGAACATCAAATTGAATATGATCTGATTATGAATTCAGCATCAAATTGAATATGAATTGAATATTAATTGAACATCAAATTGAATATGAATTGAATATGAATTGAATATGAATTGAATATGAATTGAATATGAATTGAATATGAATTGAATATGAATTGAATATGAATTGAATATGAATTGAATATGAATTGAATATGAATTGAATATGAATTGAATATGAATTGAATATGAATTGAATATGAATTGAATATGAATTGAATATGAATTGAATATGAATTGAATATGAATTGAATAAGAATTGATTTTGAATTGAATATTCAATTCATATTCAATTCATTTACAATTCATAATAAATTCATTTTCCATTCATATTTAATTCATATTCAATTCATATTCAATTCAAATTCAATTCAATTCTTATTCAATTCAAATTTAACTCATATTCAATTCATATTCAATTCATATTCAATCCACATTCAATTCTTATTCAATTCATAATCGAGATTTGTTGAATAAAGCAACAAAACTACCAAATTATGTACGATTTACATGTTCCAATTTTTTTTTCCAGTAAAAAATGAAGGGTTAAGTATATTACGATTTTCGTTTGCGAGAGGAGCACGAAACAAATTCCAATAAAATAAAATTCGGTTTTTTTCTTTTTAATTTGAGCAAATGTTGGTTACATATGGCTGACTCTTTTTTACTAGTAACTTTTTGTTATTTGCGTGCAGCTCTATTTTTCAGTAAAAAATTTGTTGGGAAAAAAAATTGGAACATGTAAATCGTGCATTATCCAGGAAAATAAATTTTCGAATAGTCGCATTTCATCAGATAACTAAACACAATATAAATTACTCAAAACATGAATTCAAAACTGTGGAAGTCAAAGTAAACAGCATTCAACACATCCACAAAACCAACCAGCATTATCAACCAATGGACCACAAAGATAATGGAAGTTTTTCTTGGTGCCCTTCCACCATCTTTTTTGTCAGCGAATTTAATATTTCATTGTTCTTCATTTGTGAAATATCAGTTTTACGTGTCAGTTGACATTGAAATCATTCCGAAATTCAATGTTAAATTTAGTTAAAATTAATTATTGAGGATGATGTCGGCTCGCTAAACTTGTTATTAACATTTACGTCACTATAATTAATAAAAAATGGTTATTTCGGCAAATCGGTTTTCCCAAATAGGTAAAAATATCAATCAATATATATATATTACTGTTTATGAAAATTGATGTAGTAATTCAGTAATTTGGTCTTCTTCTTATTAGTAAACTCTGAAACTGGTTTATGAGAAATTATTTAAAACAAGAAAAGTATAATTTAATATTGAACGAAGTTCGTGGTGAGCACATATACATAAATCACAAGCGGTTGTAGCGCGTGAGTAAACAGGCTCCCTCCCAATCATTGATATCCAATTACTGTAATTATACAGCGATGGCGAGCTTGGCCGTTGTGCCAAGTAGAGCATCAAGCGGAATAATGGTGAATTTTTAAAATTCTTTCAAGAGGAACACGAAGGTCACCTGGTTTGATCATGTGCCGCATTCTTTATTATTGGCTAAATCATAAATCTACAAATTCAAATGAAAACCAAGTAAAATCTAGTGACCTTGAGATAGAAGTAGGATCCGACTGGCACTTGATTAAAAGCAAACTACGAGAACAACGCAGGCACTACGATGAAGGGCTTCGCTTGTCCGTCTTGATGATGGTAAACAACTCCAATAAAATCGACCAAAAATATTAATAAATATTTATTTTAGACTAGCACATGACCTATAAACCAAAAATCAATTTAAAATAAATTCAAAACAAAATCAAAAAAATGCTAAATGATTAATGACTTCCTTGTGCGATCACCAACTGGCAGCACGCTCATATAAGGATATTCCAACACTTCTTCATTATATTGAGAATGTTAAAATTAATTAACCAAAAAAAAAAAAATTAAATCACGATCAGGTTAATTATACCCAGCTTTTATCTCACAACAGGATCAGTTTTTTTGTAAATCAATTACTGAACCATCAAGCTCACGAATAAGGAACACAACCTTGACCGAGGTGATTGCATACACATATTTTATACCTATATCTATAATTAATCAATCAATCTGATAATTACACATCCATTACCTTATGTTTGCTTGTTTATTTTCTAACATTAAATATTATAAAATTCCCTTGTATGCCATAAACAATAAACAAAAAGCATTTTGTTGCTGTTAGGAAATCATTATTTTGTATTCCCAAGATCGTAATTGTGTAAGATTTAATTGTTTTATTGTTTTTTTTGTAAAGATTTTCAAAGCTGGATTACTCTCGTTTTATGTATTAATGACCCATATGCTTTTAAACCCCATCTCGATTTCCTTCCCATATAGAACATAAATGGAAAAACGCATCAAGACGATTTATGCAAATTTTAATGATGGATTAACAACGCGGTTTATAGTTTTATCTTTCTTGATCACATGTGAAATACAATTAAAATTCAACAAATGACTCATATTTAGATATGCGAGCAGATAAAATATTGTACATACATTGTATACACTCAATGTTATTTTCATAATGCTATTAATCATTACTCGACCATCATCTCTCTTCATCATATTCAAAATATCATATCGTAAACAACAAATTGACTAAAAAGTTTAATGAATGTAGTCGCGTTCGTTGTGTATAGCCATATAACATACACAGTCTGTTACAGCTAATTATATCCAAAGAAAATATTTTTCGTTATCACATCAGGTTTATGGCATTCCCTAATCGACTACTATAAGATAGGATAAAAGAAAGCCTTTTCCGTTTTTTTTGGTTTTTACGTTTTCCGTTTTGTGGATACCCCCAAATTATATATTGACAGTATAAAACTCGGTAAAAAGCCTTTTCAGATAAAATATTAGACGATTTGTCAGATAAATTATGTCTCTGATTTATCTGGTATCTTGGATACAATAAAAAAAAACAGGCACAGAAAAACTCTACAAATTAATTTATTGCATATAGGACCAAAAAAAATTAAATTTGCAATTTTGTCTCGTTGGATTTAGCTGTAGCGGACTGTATACCAAAGCAACAATTAAACATAAAATTATGACTTTTCAATATTAATTACATAAAAATCACATCACGATAAAACATTTTCCCCCAAACATATGAACATACACAAATACTAGTATGTGATATACATACATTAATTATTTGTTGTGTGCGGTTGCAAAATATCTCTGTCATACGAAACGATAGCAATAACTATCTGAATTTTGCGTCACGAAGATAACGGCATGGCAGGATGAGTGAAAATATTTTATGTACAGGCTATGGACACGCAAAGTAGTTGCCTTGTGTCAGTATATTTTCAATAATAATAGAAAACACGACCAAATCAGTTTATTTATTAGCAACATTCGTTTAGAAAGATAATAATAGAAAATGTATTTGCAACTACAACGCCATGAACGCCATTACTCATTGTTATCAACTAATTGTTATCAAAAGTTAAATTGAAAAATTGCACCGCAATAAAAATATAAACTACTTTGAAGTTAATAATAATAATTTGTTTAGCTTTACGTAGCTTTTTTTGTAAATGTCATGCATACGTGATTTGAAAAGTTTATTGCACCCAGTAATTTGGGTGTACGTTTAACGACCCAAACAAACCAAACCAAAATAATTGGCGATGATATTTTGGTTTGGAATTATAGTAATATACACATATAGTATATACGTAAGGTGATGATGGATTATCTTTTTTATGGCATGGAAAGGTTAATTATAGTAATGATGATGGAATTTTACGTAAATAAATATCACATTTGATATCGGTTTGTGTTAAATTGGGGTAGAATTTATTTTGTGTGCCTAAAGCGGTTTAATAAAATTAACGCAAGTTGTTCTAGAAAAAAAAAACAATATTAGTGTCACTATAACGATAAGTCAAATATGTGCCATTTGTATTTCCACCCTCTGGTGTTTATTTTCTACTTCTTTGAAATAAAATGAACTAAAGTAATTATCCTTGGTGCAACGCGGCACTCTATGTTTGAAATCTGCGCGCCACATTATAAGTATCGCAAACATATTGAGAGTGATCTGAATAAAGTATAATTAACAGTCCCTTGTTACTTGAACCCCAGAAAAACTCCCTCGAAAAATATATAAACTAGTACCAGGCAATAGTTACCTTTGAAGCTCACAATTGCAAAGAGTTCAAATCACTAAAATGGCCACGCAAAAGAAATATTAATGAATATAATTTCAAAGATTGTAAAAAATTAGAACATGGACCTTTGTTTTTAAGGAAATTAAAACTAAACACAAATATTCCATGGCAAAAAATTCTACAGATTTTTATCAGTTTCTTTGGAATGGATCGAGTTTTCTTAAAATTAGTAGAAGAAAAAATAGTGTCAAAGTCGGCTTTGCTTTTCGTGTCGATAGTCACTTAATTAAAAAACATTTTACTGAAATTTTATATTTTTAAAGTTTTTATTATAAATTAAACAGCACGTTACATGTAATCAAAAATGAGAGTGCCCAGAAAACTTGGGTTTTTCCGAATTCTATGTTATTTTTTGAGTCCGCTTTTTTGAGACCGCTTTTTTGAGACCGCTTTTTTGAGACCGATTTTTGAAACCGATTTTTGATACCGCTTTTTCAAACCGCTTTCTGAAATCCCTTTTTGAAACCGCTTTTGGAAACCGTTTTTTGAAACCACTTTTTGAAACCGCTTTTTGATACCCCGTTTTTTGAAACCGCTTATTGAAACCGATTTTTGAAACCGCTTTTTGAAACTGTTTCTTGAAACCGCTTTTTGAAACCGTTTATTGAAACCGCTTTTTGATACCGCGTTTTGATACCGCTTTTTGAAACCGCTTTTTGATAGAGCTTTTTGAAACCGCTTTGAAAACCGCTTTTTGAAACCGCTTTTTGATACCCCGTTTTTTGAAACCGCTTATTGAAACCGATTTTTGAAACCGCTTTTTGAAACTGTTTCTTGAAACCGCTTTTTGAAACCGTTTATTGAAACCGCTTTTTGATACCGCGTTTTGATACCGCTTTTTGAAACCGGTTTTTGATAGAGCTTTTTGAAACCGCTTTGAAAACCGCTTTTTGAAACCGCTTTGAAAACCGCGTTTTGAAACCGCTTTTTAAAACCACCTTGAAAACCGGTTTTTGATACCGCTTTTTGAAACCTTTTTGAGACCGCTCTTTGAAACCGCTTTTTGAAACCGATTTTTTATACTGACCGCTTTTTTGGACACAGCTTTTTGAGACCGTTTTTCCTTACCGCTTTTTGAAACCACTTTTTGGAACCGCTTTATGAAACCGCTTTATGAAACCGCTTTTTGAAGCCGCTTTTTGAAACCGGTTTTTCAAAACGCTTTTTGACACCGCCTTTTTGAAACCACTTTTTGAAACCGCTTTTTGAAACCGTTTTTTGAAACCGCTTTTTGACACTGCTTTTTGAAACCGTTTTTTGAAAGCACTTTTTGAAACCGCTTTTTCAAACCGCTTTTTGAGACCGCTTTTTTGATACCGCTTTTTGATACCGCTTATTGACAACGCTTTTTTGAGACGATTTATTCCCGATAGTAGCCATAGATTATTTTTATACTTTGGCTAAGGATTAAATGGACCTAGTGCTCCCTAAAAATATTAGCCACACGGATGACCCGGCCTGGAATAAGATTTGTGGAATCGAAGTATTGATCGCGTTTAAGTAAATAAATATAAATTGCAAGTTTGCAATGCGATAAATGAACCGTTTCTTTAATAAATTAAATTTTTATAATTGATGCGAATAAAATTTTTATTTTAAAATTTTATGTTAGTAAATTCTTATTAATTTATTGTTTGGCACTTAAATTTTTCTTATGTCTTGTTTCTCTTATTATCAAATCAATATCGATGTTCATTTTCAATAATTTGATTGAATGCCTATTTATAATCAATTGTTGAATGATTTACTAATACTATCAAACGTTTTTTTAGTTTTAGGAAATTCTTCACCGTATGCTGAACACCTATATGTTCAATATCTTATCTCCACGAGAACTTAAAGCAATTTACGAAATTGAATCGAAAAATTTTCGGCTTCAATTTTTGTAAATCTTAAAATATTAAAACTAATTATGTATTAGTAAAACTAAAAATATTCTAAATTAAATTTCTTACAAAACTGGCAAATATCATATTTTTATATTTTTAAATTAATTCAGAAATGGCGATTTTGGCTGAAAAACTATTTCATCAAAATTCGGATAATCTTTCCAAGTTACAAATTACGGAATAAGGAGTTGTCTTTGATTTACAAGTCTAATAGACTAGTCTTTCATAATTGATTGATACCCAAAGTTTACATCTTACATAGTTGGTGAAACTCATATGTTACCTTTTAGGTTAGAAGCTGAGACTACGGAACTGATAAAAAACAAGATCTAAAAATGTAATTAGTTGCTGGTAAAATATAATCTCACATTGAAGAGATAAAAACACAAGGAGAGAATAAAGGTAAATGTCACGAAAATTTAAAATAGCAATATGAATTTGATTTCTACAAAGCTCCCCTTATAAATGGGCTCACAAAACAATGAAGCATGAAAAGCTTAGATAAACCCAATAATTTGAAAATAAACATCAGTATTTCGGGAGATAAATTCACCAAAAGCTCTTCTAGATTGCCAAAATATGGCATTTGCTTTTTGAAGATTTCTTTCAACGTAAGTTTTTCAGGAAAATTTACTGTCTAAGGTAACCAAAGATGTGTGAAAATTTCACGCCTGGTTTCCCCTAAAAGAGATAGATTACCAATATTTGTACACGAGTAGTAAATAATAGGAAATTAGTTTTCGACAAATATATGAACAAGCCCTTCCCAAAAGACCACATTTTCACAACATGTAAAGCGCATTGCACTATGTCAAACAGTACATTAAAGTATTAACCCGAATCTAAACTGGTAAGTCGTCAGCACTTATTTTTTTTTAACTATGCCAAAATTTGTGCGGGCCTCACTGGTGATAGAAAAAGGTGGACTATCAAGGGGGGTGGATAAGTAAGTGGCAGTCTTTAAGATAATTGTAAACGATCCTTTCCAAAGCTTTATGAAAAGTTGAATAAATACTAAAGGGGGAAATGCCTTGGGGTCAGTATAGTCCTACTAACAACCTTTAGGGACGAAAACAACTATACTAATACAGTTTCAAGATTATGGAACTGTACCAAAAGCAACGTATGCTTAAAACAGTTGATGTGAGTGATCCCGAATGAGAGGAAACCTATATGCAGCAATTCAGCTGGACTAAATATTTCAGGAGCACCTGCCTTATAAGTGAAGAGAATGAACTCGCAACAATGACAAGCCTATTAGTTGGGTTCACATCAGAAGGATTAACAATACCATTAGATTCCTCGGAAGCAACAAAATCAGAGTTGATAATGTCGCAACTGGGAAAATGAACAGGAAAAAGTAATTCGATAATTTCGTTATTGGTGGAGGCCAACCTCCCATCAGGAAGTTGCAATATATCAAACGTACAAGAATTATTTGTAAGACAATTTCTAACACCCTGAGGGACTATTAATTTTTTTAACGGAAGCTCATCCAAAAAGTCCTCCGAGCGGATCCTAGATTTTTTTTAATATTATTTTTGAGCTGCTTAGCATGCCAATCAACCTGAAAATTAGACCTTTTGCTTTTATTTTTGAGTCTTCATCAAGTTTTTAAAGATTAGAATACCAAAAAGGCTTGTTCTGAATTTTGTACGTCAAAGACGAAAGTATTAATTCAATGTCACCATGCGAACGGCAAGAGGTGCTAGCATAAAAGAGAATAGCTCCTAATTCTTGTTATGGTAAGGTTTAAAGGTAGGTATTTTAAAGTATATATTAAAAGAGATGTACCTGTAGTTAGAGGCGAGACCGTCAGTTGAAGTTTAAATCATAGAGCACAAACTAATTATTCATAAATTTTTTGAGAGTACCAAAGGCAGTAATCTAAAATCTATCTATCTGCATAAAATGTCAATGTAACTTATCTCGAAAACGAATGATGGATCGTTACGCATTTATCGCATCAGTCGACGTAAAACAGCATGTAATATATTCAAATAACTTGAATATTAGAGTTCTATAAACCCCAAAAGTGCTTTGTACAATGTTCCATTTGCTCTTGCAATCCTTCCCTTCATATAATTTACAAGTTCCCGGGTGAAACAACTTTTAACCGTTAAAAGCTTCGGATATGAGAAATCCTTGATCTTGCATTATGTACTCGGAACTCTCGGAAAACTGGACGAGTATTGTTGGTTTTAAAGTGTTCTAATATTCCATATTCAAGGCTTTAATTTTTTCCATAAATACGCCCCAAATGTTCAAATTAAAACAAAAGGGTTAAGCAATGAACCCAAACCAATTCAATAATATCTTATTTTAGATCCTTTTCTTATAAACGAATACATCTCCATAACATTCGCTAAATTCCCTTGCATTATATTATAAATCGAGCTCGTTACCAAAAAATAAAAAACAAATTTGATAATTTTTTATTTCCCCGACATTTTCCGGTGCAGCGTTCCGGGAAACACACAAAATAGGAAAATGTATTTAGAGAAAATGCAACAGATTTGTATACATATTACATTAATATATATATACTCAAGAGAAGCAAAATAAAAAAGCTCTAAAAAAATAAAAAACATATTTTTTCTATCCAAACTTTAAAAGCTTCAAAAAAATAAATTTCATCGTTCGTTTATTTTGTATAACGAGAAACCAAACAACAAAATAATAAATTTTCGATATTTTCTTCTAACTTTTTTTTGTGCGAAGCTTTTTCTCGTCTTTTGATTTTTCCCTATGTTATACTATATAGCATGAAGTGTAAAAAAGCACTATACATACATGTATGGTGTGTACAATACACCCACATATATTATTTTCATTCAATATTTTCTTCTATTTATTTTTTGTTATTGCCCAAAATCGACAAACGAAACCAATATTTATATTGTGTACTTAGAGCTTACAAGTCTATGTACAGGGTGTCCCATTAACACCGCCTATTTAGAATTTAGCGCCATTTGTTTTGTGCTGGTAATACAAGAAAAATATTTTCGAAGAAAACCGTCTTCCTCGCTTCTCCGGCTCGTTAACGTTAGATGATAAACAACTTCTATCATCAACTTACTGAAATTGATCTCGAAGATGGGTGGTTTTAACAAGAATTGGTGAAGATGAAATTTAGAATAGACGGTCTTATTGGGACACCCTATATTTGTATAGAAAACTACTTATACAAAAAATAATTTTCGGATTAAAACGTTTTCCGTTTGATATTCATATGGCACACACAATTTCGTCTGGATATATTTTTGTTAATTTATATTTCGTGTACTATGATGGCGTAACGAGTAAACGTGCCACCAACGTATATACGCAATAATTGATAAACTATACTCTTAAAAATGTAATAATAATTTATCGGGATGTTATTAGGATGGTATGTACGTCATAAATTTTTATTTTATATCCTGTGACGCATAGAATAAATTGCGCGGATAGCACATAGCTATACCAACCTAAATTAGGATTAATGAGAGCAATAACAAGGAACGAATTGTATACAGCTGAGCGATATAATAATTTATATATAAAAAATCAAAGTTTCCTTTTTTGTGGAGATATTTTTAACTTTATCCTTAGGTACAGGATAGATATTTATTATATAGATTTTAAGGAGGTTGGAATTTTTCATTTCGTTCGAAAATATTTATATTTATGTGATATTTCTTTGGGTTAATAATTTTTTTTATGATTTTCTATATTACATTTTCGTCGATTATGAAGTTCCCTAATTATTTTGGGTTACATTTTTGCGGTGCTAACGGAGCCGGGCCGATATAAAATAAAAACAATAAACTAGCTTATCTATAATCTATTAAGATTCATTTGTTCAATGTTTTCGTTTTTTGATTATGCCGAGATGTTGGAAATTTATTTGAATTTAATACTTCGAAAATGACGTCTTTATCCCAAGGGAATAATAAAAATATAGGCGCCACCACACCACTTATCTTATATACCATACCTCTATATGGTATCGTGTGTGGAGTGTGGCGCACACATAAAAGCGTGTTAGATTATGTAACCAAATACAACAACATATACATACTTATATACATAATTATTCTATACAAGCATGTGTGTAATCAAAACACTTCAAGTGTTCAACCAAAATTAAGAATTATGTTTGAGGTCGCCTAAGTACTTTTATACAAATTTTGATTTTATTTTCCATATCAATCTGCTTAATCCCACCCTACCTACGTTTCTACATTTTGTGTTGTTAGATGTTCAGTTAGGCAAAAAACCACTATAATTAGATTGATCAGAATTAATCAAACAACAATAAAAGTATAAGGTGTTTGTGGTTTATAGACGTCATACAATTGTAAAATTAAAATTTACAGAAATCTAATTTAGATTTCAGTTGACAGATACTGGTAGAACTGTTTTTTGTGAATTAAGTAAATAATAAAATAAATTGTCAAGTACAGAAAATTGTGACTAGCATCGTTACCAATATTATCTATCTTATCTACATATGTATATTTGGGTCAATTTAAATGATTTTTATGGTATTGTAAAATTATATTGGTTGTAAACCATGACAGGTGAGGTAGATTTTTTATCAAGATATAGGTGTAGCATATTATTAAGGAAACCACCGAATATGAGATTTTTTTTGTAACAGTTAGTTTAAGTTGCAAATAATCCAAAGAAATAAAACTCTCCGAATATAAATTCGTTAACTTGTGCCGAAACAGGGACCAGTCATCAACATTTTTTAGACAGAAAATAAAAATGAAAGTAGCAAAAATCAACTAGAACTGTGCGTGAATTATCGTATCAAAAGTTAGCGTTTTAACGTACAATTATTAAATTGAAACACTAGCTACACCAGAAATGAAGCAAGATTTAGCAAGCATCAGTAGGCTCCCAGATAGCATGAAGGAACTGGAAATGTTCGATGGGAATCCGAAGAAGCACATAGTCCGGATTCCCAATGCGCCCACAGACTTTCCCAGAAGCATATGTATCATACTTAAAATTTCAAAACCTGAACTATCGAAGCATAATGATCCACAAAAGAGACCAGTATATCTACAAAGGAAACCTGTTAGTATCCCAGTGCCACAACGAAACGTAGCTTACAACATCCAGCACAATAGAGCGATAGAATACCGCATCCATCCTACGAATTAACAAGATTATCAGACAAATCAACCAATTGTTTTTAACTCTCCAGTTGTTTCTGCTGTTCCTGTTCTTTGTACCCTGATTGGAATCGATTTTTTATTCAGTGCGATACATCTTCGGCTGGCGTGGGAGTTGTTTTATTTCAAAGTTCTTCTAGCGTTGGTGAACTTTCTATTGCCTTCATTTCTCAAAAACTTAATGCAGCGCAGCGTAACTGTAACGTTAACGAACTCGAATGTTACTCGTGCTATCTCTAAGTCTGAAGTGGTCGATGAGGATAACGGAAACTTTCTGGGTGTGTCGCTCGCTGGAGCCTGAAATTACAAGGATTCAATTTCACAATTGAGTACTGAAAGTGTACCGGAACGCGCTATCACGTTGGGCAGAGGCATTCTCACTGAGTGAATATATAGCAATCTCCAAAATCCAGATTACATGACTCAAATTTTTAATATTTAATCAAACCCACAGAAAAAGTCCAATTTCAAAATTAGTAATGTAAATTAATGCTTCACACTTAGGGGTATGGCAGATTCTCGATGTTTTACGAAGGCATTATCATTGGGCGAAAATGGCTGCTGATGTCCTCATTTTTGTGGTCAACTGTCAAATTTGTAAATCTAATAAAGCATCAAATATAATAGCTCGTCCCCCTTTTCAGCGACTTTATGTGGATTTTATGGGACCCTAACCGAGATCTAAAGTTATTATCTAAAGTTATCTAAATAAATAGTAAAAGAACGAATTTAGATCAGTTTAGCAATGTCATTAAATTTTTAGATAACCTAGTGTTTTATGTTTAATCTGTTCCTGAATATATCTTGAGTGGTAATGGTAAACAGCTTACCAAAATACTCGTCAGATGCAAATGCCTCCGAACGAGTTAACAGAAGCATATTGGCAGCCGTTCGATCGTCCATACAGGATGATCACACTACTTGGGAATTTCATGTTCAATAGATTGCTTGTACATTGCGAAATGTAGTTCACGAAAGCACAGATCGATCACCCTATTTCTTAGTTAATGCTAAACTTTCGTAAAGCTCATTCACAACATTCAGACAGGTATCACCTACGAAGCCGTAAGCGAACATTTTTTGTAGATCAACAAATAAGGAACTTTTGTTAAAGTGATGCAGCTCAAAAGTGTTCAGCCAAATTGGCACCAAAATTCAAAAAAGCTTTCATTGAAGAGCATGCGGAGAAAGTTGTTTTTAAAGTTGTTGATAAAAACGGTACTATACTTGGAACGTGTCAAATGAAAAATTTAAAAGCGTGAAATGTCATCGTATTTATTTTAACCTTTTACAGAAACAACTCTAGCATAGTTTTGACATTTGTAAATTTAATTTTTAGACTAAAACCAAATCTTTACAATTAACTTAATTATAATTGCCCGGCTTTGAGACATCTTTCATGTGATGTGGAACGTGGCCACAATTTGTGCCATCAGGCACAAGTAAAATTTCCTTCATATTCATTTATGATGTTTTTTTCCTACCACTGCAGTCATAGTGTTAACATTGATGCTCCTCGGTACAGTATACTAACTCTTTCTTTTTTTTGTTGGCGCGGATAATGCACAATTTAATAATGTGGTGAAGGCAGTTAAATGGTGGAAGCATTCCGAATTGGAAAAGATTGTGGAGCCATTTTATGAAAATGTCGGAATTCACAAAAAAAAATGGAATTTGTCATATTACCAGGCCATTCGATAGTATAAGTGGGGACGATACACTAAAAGAAGTAGGAGCCATAATAAAGAAAGATACCACTAAGGAAAGCAGTCAGAACTATGAAACGATCGAGACTAATGTAAGAGCGGAAATTAGGACTGCTTACTCGGTACCCAGTAAGCATAAGAAGTGAGGTGAAAATCCTAATCGAAGAACTACTAAAAGATATCATAAAATCTTCCAGAAGCCAGTATAATTCTCTAATCTGGCTGACCATTGGTTTTAAACGACTCGACACGGTAACATCATCAGACGCTTACAAACGACCTCACCTCCGGCTTTCATCAACTTAAAATGAAAGAATCCGACATAAAAAAACATCATTTTGAAGGATGAACGGGAAGTACGAATTCCTAAGGATTCCTTTTGGACTAAAGAACACACTAACAACAAGTTCATCGGGAAAATATGTTAAGTCTACATAGACGACGTAATAATATTTGGAAGAAATACAGAGAAAGAACAGTTGGACAACATTAAAGCAAATCTGCGGTTAAATCTTAATTTAAAAACAAAGTTTCTCAAGAACGAACTTGTGCTTCGCAGGATTTAACCGTATCAACTATCAAAGTCTACTAAATTTTAAGGACAAAGTAAATTAAGACGTAATGTAAAAAATTCAAAACTCTCAAAAACCAACCTACCAAGAGAAAATTTAAAGAAAATAGAACCCAAAACATATGAAGTTGGAGATACGATAGATGTGGAAATAAAACAAATTCAAGGAAAAGACAATGTCTGTGATAACAGCTTCGGGCAAAAATAATATTTTGCATCTTCTAGATCCTGTATTTAGACCATAACGAAAACACTAAACATCTACGAGTACAACAAACCGCTGGTAACAATTAAGTAGGTATCTGGACGAATCGTCAATGTGACCCACGCGCCGTGAATCTTTAAAGCGGGAATAGCTACTGCATTTCCACCTACCGAGCTGCAAACACACATGTAACGAGCTTCAGCAGGACGACCTGTGAGCAGATTAGGAAATTTTTTCAACCAGCCTGAATTGTTTTTCTTTACTTATTGTTGGTAGTAAAAATATTTGTCACTCCTGCGTACAAACGGGTTAAATTATATGAAAAATTAGTCAGGTGTATAACAATTAGTTTTTTATAGCGAATAAATTTTTCTTGACGTTGCGTTTAAATTTCATTTTAATGTTCTAAGGTTAAACATTTAAAAATTCTACAACTTTTATCTTATTTATGATCATGAACGTTATTTCTAGTCCAAGGTGGATTGCATGCAACGCTTATGTATATAAATTTGTCAAATATGTAATACTCGTAGCTCTTGATAATAATTATACTCAACCCTATATTGCATATTTTTCATGCGATAAATTAAACTGATTACGCTCATTGCATACGGAATGTTTTCAATATTAAAAATCATTGGAATTGTAAATTTAGGAGAATTGTAACAAGAAAAGCCTGGACTGAATGATGCGAGACCATTTGATTTGCGGATTGCGCAATAATCAACTACAACAGATGTTATTGGCTGACAAGGATTTACAGTTAAGCATCACCATGAATCGCAGAAGCTGATGAAAAGTATCAGCAAGCCATTACCGACTTACAACAAGTGAAACAAATGGAAGAAGTGGATAAATTAGGCAATATTAGAGCCGTTCGAATACAGCGACTGGGCTACACCTATCGGACTTTTCCCGAAGCCCGAGGGTAGCATGAGAATTTAGGGCGACTACAAATCATCAGTATCAACGGGTCGGTGTTAGTCAAACTTGATCTTGCATAAAAGTATCAGCAACCGATTGAAAACAATGCATCCGGTCTTTCAAAATAACACGAGTCCAATTCGGTAATACAGTACCAGGCATTTTCCTGCTGCACAAAAAATTGGTTGACATTTTTGACTTAGCTGATCAGCCCGGCATTTGCTTAAGAAAAATAAATGTTAATCTGGTAGTTTATCTATTGATTTTACCGGGCACAGAATCAATTCTGACAGTCTCCAGCTGATGCAAGAGAAAGTCTTTACTATTCGAAGTACTCCACCGCCAATGGATGAGTCAGCTACAGGCACCCTAGGTTTAATAAACTATTATCATTCTTTTTTTTGACGCTTGAAGGTGCTTGGATGTCAAGCAACGTTCTAATGCCATTTAGCGAGAAGTACCAAGTGTTCATGATTTCTTATACGGTCGAGAATTTGATTCATGGACTTTTAACCACAGACGCCCTTTCACAAATCATTTCCCCAAGAATGGTCCAATGGTGCCTACAAATTGCCTACAATTTTAACCTTATCAACCGTGCTGTGAACAATGTAGAAAATGCAGATCGTTTTCGCAGGCTTCCAATTCCAGATACGTTGATCGCCACAGAAGATGGAGAAGTACTGCTAATTGAAACTGAAACAGCCAGCAGTTCATCCCGAAGATATAGTCGCTTCGACTGTGAAAGACCCAGTTTTTTCACAAGTTCGTGAGTGGACCCTGAGTAGTTTGCTAAACCGTAGAATATGGTCAATTATTTTGCGAGCTAGAAATTCAAGCATTTTTTTAACATATCGCCAAGTTTCCGTTCATTTAAGCCAACGAGGTAACTGTAGAGACCAATACAGGTATACTAACCGTAAATGCAATACCAAAATATTGTTGTATAAAAGAGAATTGATAGTACAAGCCGTTGCACTCCGATCACCGAACGAGGTGCTGTATTTTTAAAAACATTTGGGATTTTCCAAAGCTGTTTGAATATGGAGTGCAAACGACACAACGCATGTACGTACATTAGGATAAATTAAAGGGAAAACATATTTTATACGAGTTCTAGTCAACAATACTGAAAACCTTCAATATTCAACACAAACTTTGTTCCTTTGTTTTAACACGAAAGAATTGGCATATTTGTTCATTTATGTAGCAGAAATCACGTTGCTGAAAATTATTATGATCGAGTCTTGTAATTGCAAAACCACGCAAATTTTGTAAATAGCAAAAACGAAGAAATAATTAATTTACAAATGTGGCATTTTTAAAAGGAAGAATCACTAGTCTGTCAAATTTTAAGAGAGTGCGAAAAGATTTAAATTTTAAATGGTTAGCAGATTTCAAAAAATTGTTTCAGTGCTGAAACACTTAATTACTATATATTTTATCTGCATTATCTACTAAATTTCGATTTTACAAGTATCGTATCTATTTATATAGATAAGAACAAATTTCCGCACTATGCATTTACAAATTTTAAACGAAAAATTTTTCAAGTGACATTTTTTACATCCAACCAGATTAGAGATTAAGAAAACATATTTCTTAAACATTCTCTAACATCTAAATAAATTAGAGGAAGCAGGAAGCTTTGGCTCTGAGTGCCACCGCGCCCGCTTTCCGACGATGGCTCTCATATATACGCTTCTATACATTTATTCAGGCTGCGTTTGTTTCTACCATTAATCTACTATAAATTGGAAAAACATCTGAAACATTCCTCTGAGCTTGCAGGATAATTCCAAAAGATTGCCTAACAATTATTTCTTTCTTTTGAAAGTAACATTTTCGGAAGAAAAATAGCCATTAGAACAATATTGACACAAAATTGACGGAGTCAGTAGAATTCTGGTGTTCAATGTCGTGCGGTAATATCGAATTTACCTCAATTTCTGTACATCCGCTTCTCTATTGATCAACGCATCGTACGGTTGCTTAACGTTCGAAACGGCAATCAAAGTTAAATTTATCAACTAGCTCGATCTAAATGTTAGTAGACTTAGAGAAATCTTCGCTGATATAAGTATCTAGAAACAGAGTTTGGACTGCAAGGAACTTTACCTGTGCGTGACTTCTAATTTGCTAAGATGTTATCTAAAATGGATTCACATCTTTCAGAGGGGTTGGCAATTGAAGCACTATTCGTGACCTAATGTTGATGGCCTCAATGCTACCAATGCTCCTTAAAATTAAGTCAGTAGACCAAATCGTTATATGAGTGGCGGCAGATATCAATCCTCGCAGTTTTTAACATTTCGCGATGCCGGAGAAATGCAAGCGCGTCGTTTGCTCATTTGAAATTTGAATGATATTTCAAGGATGCTGTCGAAGTATCACTGTAATTCCCCGGGTGGACTAATTTTTAATGAGTCTATGTTACATGCGAACGGTTTTATTCTTTTAAATTTTAATCTCACTTGGATACAAGTTGGTTATTACCACTGCCTTTCTGGATAAAATAGTTTCACAGTTGGTCTTATCAATATGGTTGTTAAAACCTTCGATTCCAACAGGTAACGTGCAGAAATCGCTGATGTAATTTCTTAATCAATATTAAGTAATCGTTATTCCAGAAGTTAGTATAAAACTTATTAAATAATCCAGTTTACATTATATAGTGTTTACATCATAAAGGATACATAGTTCGAAGTCAAATATAATCGAATCTACAGCAAAATCAATTTGTTAATTCGGTATCGCAAAACCAAAAAGAAAGATTTCTTATTCACAGACCAAATTTCCTCTTAACCCGTTAAAAATTTTAGTTTCGGTGCGGTAAAATAAATATTTAATATTTATAAATTAAATAAGGAGAGTACGAAGGGGGTTGTAAATTAGAGACTTTAGTTCACAATTAAACATCACACCATATTATTAATACGCTCATTATACAATCTCAACACACATTACTTGTATACGCCTAAATGTATATGTGTTACGTTTTAAAGTTCGTCCGTTTGCTCGATTAAAAACCGATTGTACGGAGATCCTTCCTTCTACATCTCCGTAGTTTCATGTATTTCCAATCAAACGGCTCAGCGACCAACAAACTTGAATATTCCAGACCAACAGTTTACCATTCGACTACGCACGACATCACCCATCGCCATAAGCTTGAGTTCAAAAATAATCAAATGACTGAAGATTATTTTTTTGTAGATGTCCTCGAAGAACTATGAGGTATAATAGCCCACGTCACTTTGTGGATTTACATCTTCTTCACATACAAAATTTAAAATTTTTATCTTTTTGGGTTAAAATAAACCGAGACTTTTTTTTTTAATGATAAAAGTTCACTGGTGATAAAAAAAACACCAAACTTTTGAAATGCTGACAGTTAGAACAAAAAATCAGTATATCTGAACATTTGTTTTGAACAGTTAAAATTGAAGTGTGGTTGAAAACTATGGTCCTCATAATCGGCCTATCGAAGGCACAATTCACTATACGATCGAAAAATTTGAAACCCATTTTTCATTAATGGATATTACGCCACCAAATGGGTAGCTGAGAGCGTACGCGATGGCCGTGATCGATTCGGAAGAAGATCCAGTGATTTCAATCAAAATTTTGTTCAGCGATTTCTGGCTTAATCGCTACGTTAATAAGCAAAATTGCCGTATTTGACCTGAAGAGATTTAGGAGCTACAGTACCGAGAATAGAAAGTGCAACACCCAAAAAGATGTATTTGCCAGTATGACGCACGTTTAAAAAAAGAATTGTTTTAGAGGTGGTTCTTTGTAATATAACACACATTTTATGGAGAAAAAAAATTTCATTAAGAACAGGTAACAAATGCTGAGCACTATTTAGTGTATTTTAGTATATTTAATATTTAGTTGCCCCGCCTTTGTTGGTAATAACAGCTGCAATCCTTGTTGGTATGGAGTCAATTAAATCTCGCAGGTACCTACTCAAGGGTCAGTTCTATATACCATACTTCTTCAATGATCGAATTGAGTTGTTTGGATGATGACGGCATGTTTTTATTGATTTTCATCCCCATTACGTGCCAAAGGTTTTCAATGGGGTTCAAATCTGGTGAATTTCCAGGCCAATCCAGAGTGGGAATTCCATTTTCTAACAGAAAATCTTTAACCTGAAGAGAAATAATAACAATTAACTGATTCTTTTTTTTATCGTCTTAAATATAAAATTAGTAAATGAAAAAAAAAATAATGCTTACCGTTTTAGCTCGATGACAAGGGGCGGGAATCATTTTGAAAAACCACAGATTCAGCACTCGAAAAATGCATTTCAATGGAAAGGAACAAATGGTCCTTTAAGATTTTTTTGTAGACTTCTGCGTTCACAGTTCCTTTAATAAAGGCCATTTCTCCAATTCCATGATAGGAAAAACATCCCCAAATCATTTGGCCCGCTGAATGCTTCATTGTCTTTTTCAGGCACTGATCGCTCAGTCGTTCGCCGGATTTGCGCCTGACGTACTGGATTCCATCCGATCCAAAAAGTTTAAATTCACTCTCATCGGATTTCGAGCCCATTCTAACCATTTTTGTTTCATTTTGGTCGTAAGAAATTGTTTTTTTTGCCGGGGACCTGGCCATATATCCTTTTTCCCGGAGGCGGTTACAAATCGTATATAAACCCCGATTTCTTTGTCGGTTTCTGCGTTGAATTCAGCCCGAATATCCACAGCAGTTTTAAATCGATTGGCTGTTGACATTCTGATAATTTTGGAATCTTCCCGTGCAGTTGTCTTTTTTTTTGGACCTGTTCCCTTTTTGCGTTCCAGTTTACCAGTGGAATGAACTTTTTTCTTAAAACGGCTCACAGTCGAGTAATTGCTTTCAATCTCAACAGCAATCTGCCTCGATGACATTTTAGGTGTTCCAGACAATGCCAGAATCCGATTTTTCTTAGCCATAGTTAGTTGTGTGGACTTGGTTATTTAGAACAAATTATAATTTTAATAACTTTTTCGTGCGAATAATTATCTCAAACTAATTACAAAAAGTGAAAAACGATTGTATTTATACCCAAAAAAAATCAGCCTCCTATGATAAGGACAAGGGTCAATTAGTACAATTTTACCTGAAAAATAATGGTGTTGCACTTTCTAACCTCGGTACTGTACCATTATATCCAGACAAAACAACCGTTTGGTGTGGTTAATGGGCTGGTGAAATCATTTTTTTTTAAATTTATTTATTTATTCATCCAACCATCTCTGACGCAAAAAGCATTTGTAAAATGATACAATATAAAGCATGTAATACAATAAATGATACAATATAATAAAATTGAAATGTATATAAAACAAGAAGGATGGAGGTAGGAGATCTCTGAGATTTATTAATCAGTTTTGAGATCAACTGCCTTATTTAATAAAACAAAAAAAGAAAAAGATAACTATTTTTTTCTTTTTTCCTTTTTCTTTTGTTATTACAGTAACAGGGTTATTGGGGGGGGGGGGGGGGGGGGGGGGAATATTTTGTTAAAATTGATACAAGTTATATTAAAATGTATAGCACGTTGCATAAAAAAATAATGAAAACATCCATTTGGAAGCATCATTTTTTGTTGTAAGTGGCATTAAAATTCTATAGTCCAGTACTTTAAACAGTAAAGCACACTACATTAGTAAAAGTATAAGGCAAATTTCACAGATTCCCGTTTTTTACTTCCAACTCGATTGACGTAAATCAATCTACGTCCTTACTTAAACAGCAAATGTATGAAAAACATTTTAAGCTTATATTAAAAGTACACACAATGACTTAGCGAATTATTATAAATTCGCTAAAAAATATTTAACCCCAGATTATATAGAAATTTTCTTTCGACACACTACTGCAGTAATTTTAGACGCAACTGCATCATAACTATTTTTAATGCATACTTTGCATCAGAATATGATACGCGATTGCATCGTATAAGCCTCGATGCAAGGGTTGCATCATAAATCGCAGCAACATTTCTAAGTGTGTAATCTATTACGCTTTAATAGGATTCGAATTGATGTGTTTTGCGCAACAATCAAAGGTTGTATCGAGCTTAAATATACTCCTCCCCAAACAGTTAACCCATATTGTAGCTTTGACTGAACTAAACCAAAATAAAGCTGTAATAAAACTTTCATTGGACATAAAAGTCTTAACAGATAAAGTTTTCTGTTACAAGCATAAATATAATGTTGGATCACTTCAATATGAGATTTGAAATTTAGTCTGCAGTCCAAGACTACACCCAGATATTTGAAATTGTCAACTACATCAAGCAGTTTGCATTTGTCTTAACAGCTGGCGATCACTGCTGTAACGTTATTAAATTCATAATTCTGACAACTAATGGAATGATAAATAATGCCAGAATCTATAGTTATAGAACCATTTAATTTGAAGAACATAACTTTAGACTTATTGCTCAGAACCATAAAATGAACATCCAAACACCGGCGTAAGATCAGCAAATCATAGTTTATTTGATTAGCAATGACCTCATTAGTTAAGCCCGTATAAGTAATAGCGATGTCGTCTGCAAAACCAATAACATTACCTTTCAATTTTAACTGAAAAATTGAGTTAATGTAAATAATAAATAATATGGAACCTAAGACTGACCCCTGCGGACCCCCACACTGAATGACTCCAGCACTGCTATATTTGTTGCCAACTTTTACCAGCTGTGACCTATTCTTAAGATAAGATTCAAACCAATTATAGGCGACGCCTCGAATTCCTGCGCAATGAAGCTTATATAATAGTATTTTATGGTCAATCGTATCAAAAGCTTTAGTGAGAAACCCATATTGCTGATCAGAGAAGAAGGAAATATCTTTCAAAAATAGAAGCAATCTGGCTTTCACACATTTTTCGAAAAGCTTCGAAAATACTGAGAGCAATGATATCGGTCTATAATTAGATGGATCATTTTTATCACCCTTTTTGAATATCGGAATAACAGTTGCAATTTTAGAGAGATTAAAGAAATAAGCTAATATATAAACAATGGAATACGAAATTTGTTTTATTAAAATAAGAATTTCATGCGGCGTGATATCCGAAAAGAAAAGAGAATTAGATGCTATCTTGCGTCGTAACATCTCTGTGTCTCCATCCGAATCAGGGCTACTGTGCAAAATGGACCGTTTCAGTAGTTGAGGTGCATTAATAAAATACGAATTAAATATTTCTGAGATGCATAATGGATCCGATACGAATTTACCTTGTCCACCTAAAATAGACACAATATCAGAATTAGATTTTTGCTTACCAACAATTTCGTTAATAATTCGCCATTGACTTTTTAGATTGTTCTTAACGTTCACGAACTTGTTATTATAATACTGTTCTTTTGTAGCCATAATTTTACTATTAATTTTATGCTGAAATGATTTAACTCTTCTAAGCAAAAGATTTATAATTTTAGCATTATTCGGTTGCTTCAGCAATAGTTTCAGTAATTTATGTTTAAGTTTAATTAATTCCATTAAATCAATACTCATCCAGGGCTTAATTTTCCTAAAACTGGGGGCGGGTTTAAATTCGAATGAAGATTGCTTTATTTTGAAGTAAGCATCGCAGTAAATTTATTCATTAAAGTATTTGGATCAGTCTCTGGACAAATAGATCAGATTAATAAATAATCATAGCAGAACAATCATTCTAGAAAAATTCCGAAAACAACATATTGCAACCACATTTATAATAGGAAAATTCCCAAAACTACGGCGTATGGTAAATTAGGTAAAACCATTTTAAAAATAGAATATACATAAGTGCATTATCTTTACCTTCATTTCTATCTTTTTATTGGTTAAAAATATATATATATATATATATATATATATATATATATATATATATATATAAGCGCATATACATAGTATATTTAGTTTAAGAATCCTTTTTGTTTAAAATAGGTGGTGGGGAATCTTAGTATAAATAAATAAAAATTTAGAGTATAAGCATTAGTATAGAAAAAACGTGTAAATAAAATAAGCAAAAAAATAAAATCGAATCATAAACCAAAAAATTCATTTATGATTTCATCATAATATTTTTTGGTCCTTCGTAGCCGAATAAAATAAAAAAAAAAAAAAAAATAGTGTACATACTAAAAATAAAGTGTTAAAACAAAGTGTTAATAAAAGATGGGTTCATTATCAGAACAAAAAAAAACACAGAAGTGTTTGGAAAACACAAATAACAAAAGCCAGTAAAAAAGTGGAAGATATTCAAATGCCTTTCGATGCATCCATAACAGCGACACTAAAAACACTTCAAAATTCGTTAACATTGAACATTGAACGTTTTAGAGAAAGCCAGCAGGCAGTAGAGAAGGCGCAGTTAGAAATTAATTCAGATAAGTTGGAAGAAATTGTAGCGGAAAATGCAGACTATGTGTACGACGTTGATATCATGTACAATAGCAGTATGAATAAAATAGAAATGATGCTAGAAGAAATACATCTATCTAACCAGTTAGCAACGATATACAGCAATGTAAACATCATTAAGAATTCAATAGATACGTATGATCAATCTACCAGTGGAATTCATAGTTTAAAAACTTTGTCAATAGCACTCGAAAAATGTGAAGCAGATTTTTCAACCAATTGTGACCGTCGCAAAGTTATAAATATGACAAAGGAGGATTTATCAAAAAAGCAGGAGGCCTTTGAAAAGGATTACTTAAATTATAAAGCAAAACTGGCCAAATTAGAAGAAGAATCAACGTCAATTGACAAAAAACCAGCAATAAGTCCCATATCATCAAACAATCAACAGCGTTATATAAAACTTCCCGAACTAAAACTACCCATGTTTGATGGAACCTACACGCAATGGATGAGCTTTAAGGCACAATTCGAATCACGAGTATTGCAGCATGTGACCAACAATAGCGATAGGCTGGAGTACTTAAAGGGATCGCTAACAGGCAAAGCAGCACTAACTATAAAGGGATTGGAAGGCCGGGATGAAAACTTCACCATTGCCTAGAGGTTATTAAAGGAAACATATCAAAATGAAAAAATCATAATCAACAGTCACCTCCAGCAAATTGATAATTTAAAAATGCCAGAATCTGAATCCGCATCATCACTGCAAAAATTTATCGACACATTTCTCTGCCATTACGAAGCTTTAAAGGCCATGGATACTCCAGTCGAACATTGGGACAATATCGTCATATACATCTTATCAAAAAAATTGAATTTAGCAACACGAAAAGAAATTGAAATAAAAAGTCCACAAAATCGTGTATTGACTTTAGACGAATTTATCATCATTCTCAAAGTTCGAAGAAGTATACTAGAGACATTGGCAAATACATCGTCAAAAATAAAACCAAAATCATTTTCCGGAAATCATCCAGCATCATTATCATCAGTTGCCTTATCAAGCAATACGTGTCCATCGTGCAATATGCTACACGCAATATACCAGTGCCCGATTTTTCAAAAATTAACTCCGGAAGAAAGATGCAACCTTGTGAAAAACAAAAAAATGTGCTATAACTGTTTACGACCGAATCATCAAATTAAAAATTGTTTAGCTGCTGGATGTAAAATATGCAATCGAAAGCATAATATTCTGCTGCATATTAATAAAACCAAAGAACTTATAACTTGCAGTTCAACATCATCAACATCAGCACCGGAAGTTCAACAAGTGTCGCAAATTACTGAATCGAAATCAACGTCTTGTTCGAGTTCTTTAGTTAGTCTAAACCAGAATAATCATATTTGGTTAGCAACCGCATTGGTGGATATAGAAGACCAATTTGGAAACTTTCAAACCTACAGATGTCTCTTGGATTCCGGTAGCCAGTCCAACTTCCTAACGACAAAAGCCAGGCAACAATTAGGAGTCAAAACAATCAAAATCAACACAACAGTTTCGGGAATTCATGAATCAAACACAAATATTCGTCAAAAGGCTTGTGTAAAAATCAAGTCCAAGTGCACATCATTCAATATACATCTGGATTGTCTTGTAATTGAAAAAATCACTGGTCTAATACCAACCCAAAAAATAGAGTTTGCGAATTTATCGAAACCAAATAATATACAGCTAGCAGATCCACATTTTAATTGTCCAGGAAAGATAGACCTTTTAATCGGAGCAGAATATTATCACAACATTATCAAGGAGAATATTATTCGTCAATCAATTCATTTCCCAGCATTACGTAACAGTGAATTCGGTTATATCGTATTTGGCTCAACTATAATTCCACAAACTACCATAAACCATTGCCATTTATCAACAGATGACAATCTTGATCAATTGTTGCAACAATTCTGGAGAATCGAAAATTGTGAAAGCCAAGGAAAATTATTATCTGTCGAAGAAAACTATTGTGAAGAGCATTTCAAAAATACGTATAAAAGAGACAAGGATGGAAAATTTATCGTAAAGTTACCGACTAAACCAAATCTAAAAAACTTGGGCAATTCCAAGGAGACAGCCTTGCGACGATTTCTAAGTTTGGAAACCAAACTGCAACGTGACAATGAGCTCAAATTGCAATATATTAGTTTTATGGACGAGTATCAATCATTGGGACACATGCGAGAAGTCACTATCGATGAATTGAAGCCACAATATTTTATTCCACATCATGCGGTGGTGAAACCTGATGCAGTTACAACAAAATGTCGCATTGTCTTTGATGGATCTGCCAAAAGTTCATCTGGAATTTTTATTAATGATGCGCTTATGGTAGGCCCAAAGGTTCAACAAGATCTCATTTCAATTATGTTGAGATTCAGACAACATAAATACGTATTCACTAGTGAAATAAAAAAGATGTATCGAAAAAATTTGGATTGATAAATCACAGCAATCATTACAACAAATATACTGGAGATCAAGCCATGAGGAGGAAATTAAAACATTTTCGTTACAAACAGTAACCTATGGATTGGCATGTTCCAGCTTTTTAGCCACAAGAGTATTAAAGCAATTAGCAGTTGACGAAAATAATAGATTCCCGGAAGCAGGAAGAATAATTGAAAGAGACTTCTACGTAGATGACCCATGACAGGTACCGATGATTTAAATCAAGCTATAGTTCTGAAGGAAGAAGAGGAAAAACTATGTCGCCTCGGTGGTTTTGAATTGCATAAATGGAACGCAAATAACAAAAAATTGATAATAAACCAAGAAGAGAAATCAATAGACATGTCTATGAAAGAATCACCTTACATAAAAGCTCTTGGACTGATTTGGAGTCCATGCGATGACCTTTTTAAGTATAAATTCCAGTCAACATCAAATATCATAACAAAGCGCTCAATTCTATCGGCTATAGCTAAGCTGTTCGATCCAATAGGATTACTTGGTCCCGTAATTCTCATTGCAAAATTAATAATGCGTGATTTGTGGAAGCTGAAAATAGATTGGGATGAAAAATTGCCTTTAGATATCATCAAAAAATGGCTAATATTTCAAAATCAAATGTGTAACATAAATAAATTAAACATTAAACGGCTTGTGGTACCAGCTATACCGTACAAATATATTGAACTACATGGATTTAGTGATGGATCAGAAGCAGCTTATGGAGCAGCAGTTTATATAAGAACAACGGATGATCAAGGCACTCATTATTCTCAGCTGCTTTGTTCAAAATCAAAGGTAGCCCCGGTAAAGTCACAAACAATTCCACGAATAGAACTTTGTGGAGCGCTTCTGCTGGCCAGTTTAGTAGATATAGTAAAATCATCAATGGAGATTAAATTTAATAATATCTACATGTGGACTGATTCCATAATTGTGTTATGCTGGCTAAAAATGGAATCATCCAATCTTAAACAATTTGTGGCAAATAGAATAGCAAAATTGCAAAGTTTAACGAAAGATGCAGAATGGCGGCATGTGGGTTCGAAGGCCAATCCGGCAGATTTAGTATCGCGCGGCTTATTACCAAACGACCTTAGAGAAAATCAATTATGGTAGAACGGACCTGATTTTTTAAATAGAGAAAAGGAATTTTGGCCAAAAGCCCCAATGAATATACATTTGCCCGATCAAAAGGAGATAAAGCAGAAGACAATTACTATGCCAACCACATGCCACTCACAAGAAGCTGATAATATAATCGAACGATTTAGTTGTCTTACTAAACTTCAACGAACAACAGCATTCATGCTTCGTTTTATTGATAAACTAAAACGTAGACGTAGAGAACGTAGAAACAAAATAAATTTTCGTGTCACAGAAATATCACCTTTGAACGTGTGTGAAATTAAAAAGGCGAATTCATGCTTGATTAAACTGATTCAGTCTGCATGTTTTCACAAGGAAATTCAACAGTTATCAAGCACAGCAACACACCGACCTACGGTTGATCGAAAAAGCGTTCTATTTCTATTACATCCATACCTGGATGAAGAAAACATACTTCGTGTTGGTGGTCGTCTGGAAAAAACTCAGTTTCCATATGACAAGAAACATCAAATAATATTGCCTGCAAAGCATCATTTCACACGCCTGCTATTCGAATATTACCATTCCATAAATCTCCATGTGGGGCCACAAGGGCTACTAGCAGCAGTGAGACAACAATACTGGCCTATACGAGGAATAGACATGGCTAAATCAGTATATCAACATTGTATAACCTGTTTCCGCAACAAACCTAAAGGAATCTCTAATTTAATGGGAAACTTACCATCTTCGAGATTAAAATTTGAGCGTCCGTTCTTAGTAACAGGTGTAGATTATGCAGGACCGATAATGGTAAAAAGGATATACGGTCGCTCGCCTATATTGGACAAAGCATACATAGCGCTCTTCATTTGCATGTCAACGAAAGCGGTTCATCTTGAATTGGTTAGCAGCCTAAGTACAGCAGGTTTTATAGCAGCATTTCAACGATTCATTGGATGTCGTGGGAAACCAACAGATGTATTAAGCGATAACGGTTCAAATTTTAAAGGCGCAAACCATCATCTAAAAGAGCTTCATCAGATGTTGTATGATCAACGAAATCAGACACAAATAATTGATAATACCTCCCATAAGGGAATAAAATGGCATTTTATTCCTGCGTATTCGCCAAATATTGGAACATTGTGGGAATCTTCTGTAAAAAGTGTTAAATGGCATCTTTATAGAATTTAAGGAAAATCACATCTCACTTTTGAGGAACTTTCAACAATATTAGTACAGATTGAGGCTGTAATTAACTCAAGACCTCTTACTCCAATTAGTGATAGCCCAGATGATATGGGGGTAATAACAGCAGGTCACTTCCTAATTGGAACATCACTCAATGATATACCAGAACCAGATGTTACTCGACAAAATTACAACAGATTGTCTCGTTGGAATCGAGTTACACAACTAAAACAACATTTTTGGAAAAGATTTTCTGATGAGTATTTAACTTCTCTCCAAAAACGTTATAAATGGAATAAACAAAACAACAATATCGCTATCGGCACACTAGTATTACTTAGAGATGAGAAATTACCACCGCTTCATTGGTCAAGAGGAAAAATAACTCAATTGTATCCAGGTAAAGATGGTATCGTTAGAGTATGTGATATAAAAACATCACATGGAACTGTACGTCGTGCCATATCAAAAATTTGTCCTTTGCCATTGGAAAAAATTGAAGATAAATCTTCAACCCCGGGACTTATGGACAAATAGATCAGATTAATAAATAATCATAGCAGAACAATCATTCTAGAAAAATTCCGAAAACAACATATTGCAACCACATTTATAATAGGAAAATTCCCAAAACTACGGCGTATGGTAAATTAGGTAAAACCATTTTAAAAATAGAATATACATAAGTGCATTATCTTTACCTTCATTTCTATCTTTTTATTGGTTAAAAATATATATATATATATATATATATATATATATATATATATATATATATATATAAGCGCATATACATAGTATATTTAGTTTAAGAATCCTTTTTGTTTAAAATAGGTGGTGGGGAATCTTAGTATAAATAAATAAAAATTTAGAGTATAAGCAATAGTATAGAAAAAACGTGTAAATAAAATAAGCAAAAAAATAAAATCGAATCATAAACCAAAAAATTCATTTATCATTTCATCAGTCTCTTGAAGTAAAGTCCACTGATCAAGCATTAAAAGAGAATTTAACTTCGGAAAATTTATTTTTGTAATCAGACGTCCTTCAGTTGTCTGCTTGACATATTTTGGCATATGCTTAATTTGAGGTGACATCAAATGATGATCAGAAAGCTTGAAATCAAATGATTCCCCTAGGAGCTCAAAATTTGAATGAGGTTTCATACGAACAAAAATATGATCAATACATGATCAGATAGAGGAAGTTACACGAGTAGGAGTATTAATTAGACTTTTTATACCGAAATTAGACATCATTGTTAAATAATTTTTTACCTGGTCATTAACAGAGAATTTTAAGATGTCTATATTGAAATCGCCAAGTATAAATACATTTTTGGTGTGAATTCCGTTTAAGTAGGAAGAAAATTCTGCAATAAAATTAGCAATAGAACAAAAATTAAGCCGATAAACGCATATTATGCAAAACACGTCACTTCGAAGACTTAGATTTAATTGCACAATATCAGCAGTAATTAGATTTTTAGAAACATAACTAAAATTGAGACCCGCTTTAACATAGCCAACTACACTACCAGCTGAGTACTTGTTGTTAAAGCCATCGATCAAAGAATATCCATTGAGTTCGTAAGAAGACACTTCGTCACTGTTTGTCCAAATTGCACGCACTAAAGTGAGCAAACAAAGAATCACTATTTTTACGTAAGCTACGCGCATTTTGATGGATAATTGAAAAATTATTACTAACATGCATACAGGAACTTGAAGGAGAGGTGCTATTAACAAATGAATTAGAGTGGTCTAGATCTGTTCTAGAATTATTAATCATTATATCAAATCAAAATTATGAAATAAAAAAACACCTTTCAAATTAGTTTATCAATATCACTCACATCATTTATCAACCACACCTTTCCACCATCTTCCTTCCTCATAAAAATTTTGCCATCCTGTGACTCTATTCTGGCTTTCCCTGGGAATAGGGAATTGGGAATAATATTTTCATAGCATTTTTGTTAAATTTATATAAATTTATACTTTTCTGGCCTACTGAAAGAATAAGTTTAGTACAAAAATATTCAAAACAAAGTGATTTGGGAAACTTTTGTTCCACAAAATTTTTATAGGGAAAAATATTTTCCCATTCGAAATTATAAACACCAATCATGTTCCCTCAGTAGGCCAGCAAAATACAATTTAGACAAAAATACTATGAAAATACTATTCCCAATTCCCTATTCCCAGGGAAAGCCAGAATAGGGCCACTGGAACCATAAATGCTTATAGTTTTTGGCAATTTTAGTGTTCTTAGCATTAAAATATAATTGTCTTACTACGAAGCTCATACTTTCATTAATAAAAATTTTGCTGTTACTACTAAAGCCGCAATTCGCTCCAGTAACTTTAATCCTTTTCTTGGCTTGAAGAATGGCAATTCTCACTTGCCGGCTACAGAATTTCACTTGTATAATGTTTGTTGGTTTGCCATCTTTGTTTTTTTTACGGAAAACATAATCAATACAAGACGTATTGACATCCAAGTTTAAAGCTGTGTTGGTTATGTTGGTCACTATAGTGCTAAGATCTTCACTATCAGTTGCTTCGACTCCCATAAAGTCTAACGAATTAGAATACTGTGTCATCAATACTGAATCATCGGTTCTAATTTTTTCAAAAATGGGGCCGGCCGAAACGTAACTGTGACTGGCACCCGTTATCGCGCTATGAAAACGGACCTTTTGCTGCCTGAAATTGAAGCCCGTGACCTTCACATTTGGTTCCAACAAGACCTACTTGCCACACAGCCTGTAAATCCATGGCTGTATTGCGAGAAAAATTCGGTAAACAGTTAATTTCACGTTTCGGACCAGACCAGTGGATTGGCTACCTAGATCGTGTGATATCACAACGTTAGACTTTGAAATCCTTGAAAGCGTCATCGGGGTCTCGTGCTAGGATTAAGATTGAATTTAAAATTTAATGCACAATTATTATTAAAATAAAAACTTAATAAACTTTCTTTGTATAGAGCTGTCATTTCTGCTTGATTTAGCACAAAATCGCCGAAGGGAAATTGTTAAAGGTTTTATTACATAAAAGGTTATAACGCGAACAACATTTTTTTCGATTTTTCGGGTTTTGGAAGGTCAATAAAATAAGAATAAAATTGTAATGTACTCGTATATTATATAAATTAAGAGAATACCAATCATTTCAATATTCCTTGGGGCTATACCTCTCCCAAATATAGAAATTATTATAATTGGCCAAACGAATTTTAAACAAGAGGTAATTTTTGTGGCTCGAAATATATTTGAATTGACCATAAATTTCCATTTATTACTGCGAGTCATTTTTGTAATTTGGCAACAACAAGAAAAAAATAAATTAGTAATTTGCGTATATACGATACGCGTATAATCAAAATTATTATCAGGTTTCTTATCATTTAAGATATAGTAAATGGTTTGTCAGATAATTATTAATGGCATCTAATATAGTTATTGCAATTCGTATAGGCATTAGGCAATAATACGATAGCACAGAGTACTCGAAACACGGGCAGACAATACAATTATTATCTTATTGAAAACTATTTACATAAAAGGCGATGTAAAAAACATTATGATTGCATAAACTCCAGCTGGGCCATACAATCCGTTTAATACAAAAGTCTTGTAATTATTGTTATTAAAAGCAGCAATAACCATAAATAAGATTGAGTTAAAGTTTTGGGTATGAACGTATTTTTATTGGGGTCATTATCAATATACATACGAGCGACAGTATGTAGGCACAATTCTATATTACCGCGTAACGACGAGACATGACATACAGGAAATTGTTACATAATTTTTATATTTCCGGCGTATGCACATCATAATTTGTTGGCGACTTGAGAAATCTTTATATCAAAAAGATGCGGGCGACAATTTATGTGGGGACGTTTCTTTTTCTTCTTTCTAGATTTCAGGTAAGACATAATTAATCAATAAAAAAAAAACTTTAGTTTTAGCCGATTTAAGTGCTGTAATAATAAATCAAGCATTTATAAGGAGGATAATTTTAATCACATAGCACTTATAAAATTATTTAACAAAAAATTCTAATAAACTTTAAGACGAGTTGCTTTCACGAGTCATCTCTTCACAGAATTCAAAATAATATTTACGTAAATGATACGTGTGTGTTAAAAACCTAGAGACGACGTAAACACATAGAAATTTTATATATTTTAATTGAGTAAGTGCAATGAAGCGGAGATAATTATGCGATCACGTGCATTCTTTTGAAAACTAAAATAAATAACTGTATAATGTTTAGTTTGACTTATGTTTATTTAGCTTATTAGCAAACCAATGTTTAGCATCGACGTAAAGATTTCTTTAACACAAATATTAATTTGAAGGGCATGTCGAGCTTTTGGTAGTAAACCTTGTAACCCCCAAAGTGTTTACAAAGACCGACAAATTCTAAGTAAATTTTCCATCAGGTCTTTACGAAGAATTGTCAATTGGCTCAGGTGCACTTTCAAATGACCTCCAAGGGCTACAGTGCGTAAGGTTGGTGCGGAAATATCGGTGAGAACAGTGAAATGTAGAATTTCTCAATATGGGCTATGTGCAAGACGACCTCATAAGAAGCAAAGATTAAACGCTAGGCTGATACAATAAAGAAAAACATGTGCAAATAGACATTTTACATGGTCTATAGATGACTGGGAAAAGGTACAAACAATAAAAGTCCTTCTATTAATAATATTTTAAAGTTACGCTTTGCAATAAATGTCTCTTTCAACTTTATCCTCTTCGATTTCTTGAGTAAGTTGTATTTAGTGAGTAGACTATAATGACTTTGACACTATCAATGTCCAGAACCGTTCGTAGATCAAAAAGAGAAGAATATTTACCTTCCTCTGTCCAACAACAAGTCAAACAACCAGTTAGAGTCAAGGTTTGGTCAGCAATATCGTCAAAAGGACTCTTCCCACTTTATGTAGTAAACGGAATAATGAACACGAATCAATATTTAACTATTCTGCAATCACAACTGGTACTGACTATGAATGAAAAATCCAATTTTTTATCGTCAAGGCTCCGTGCCATACGGCGAAAAAAGTCACTGAATATTTAAGGATCAATGGCATCCAAATCCTTGATTGGTCAGCGAATGGTTCAGATATGAATCCTATCGAAAATAACTGTGCTATTCTTAGAGAAAAAGTAGCAGACAAATGCCCGCGCACCAAACCAGTCATCATACTCACCAAAGCCTAAAATGCAGTAAGCGGAATGCCTCGTAGGATACAATTATTAAAAAATGCTAAAGGAATGTTCACCAAAAGTATTAATAAATTAGTTATCATAAAAAAAAACAATTTTTATTTGAAAAATTTACTTTTTTAATCAATAATTTTCCAAATATCTAGATGTGATAATAATTTGGCCACATCTGTAAGTGTTAGAATGGTTAAACGTAGACTACCATAATCGGGGCTCCGTGGGCGGATTTCTCGCAAAAAGCAAAATGTAAAATATATTTAAAAAAAAATATCATGCGTAGATTTCAATTCGTAAAAAAATCACCTTCGCAAGTCATTGGTGTTTTGGGAACGAGCACTTTAGGCTGATGAGTCGAAAATTAATATGAAAGCGCCGCACGGAAAAGTGTGCTCAATTTTTTAAATAAACTGCCGAATGGACTAAACTATTATAGAAACATAATGAAAAGTATGGAGATCCTTGTTGCTTTAAGCACATGCCAATTATATAGTTTTCCAGTAGGAAACGTTTCAAAAGACAAATCACGCCTAGTAATAAATAAAATCGATGCTCTTGATTGGCAAGTACGAAGGCCGGATCTTAAAATCATCGAAAACATGTGGGCGGAAAGAAATTCAGACGAGATATTCGAAATTATAAAAAAAACATTTGAAAAAATATATCAGTGGCTTTGCCAGACTTTAGTAGCTAGTTTTCCGAGACGTTGGGAGGCGGTTACCAAAAACAAGGGAACCCAATAAAGACCTAAATTTGTTAAATTATTTACATACTCTTACTTCATTTTGTTTCCAGCAGAATAATGAACCATATCGAATCTTTTCGCAGTTTTCGTTTGCTAACATTAAACATTTCTAATTCCTTAATTGATTCATTGAGATAGAAAACTTAAGAACATAAACTAAATGGCTTTTTAAATTTGCAGTGCGCGCAGGATCTATTAAAAATTAGAAAAATAATATCGTTTCTATCAATCTTTTACGCCAATTTGGTCAAATCATTGATATCGCAGCAAAACGTAAAGTTTATCCAGGAGCCTTAGCTCCTGATGATGTCTTCGTGTAAATATTTTGGAAACAAAGTTGATTGGGGAAACTTTTGTTCCACACAATTTTTAAAGGGAAAAATAATTCCCAATATATTTTTGTTCCAAAATATTTACACCCAACTAATTCCAAAAGTAGGCCAGAAAAATATAATTTAGACAAAAATCTAATGAAATTATTTTTCCCTATTCCCAGGGAAAACCAAAATAGTGCCACAGACGTTACTAAACAATTTATATCAAGATCAGCACGAATTATAAATAAACCAATCCGTTTTCAATGAAGTGTATCGTTCTTATTCAATCACTGGGTGAAAGATGTAACGATTTGTATTTATTAAAGCAGCAATTCCTAAAACTAAGTGTTTTTCCAGGATTATTGGATTTAACCCACTGCCGCACACTTTTTAATTGACGACCGTGCTCAGAAACACACTTTTTGTTTTTCAATTGTTTATGACTGCCATATGAAATTGAGCGTCATTTATATGTTTGGAAGTGAAAATTATCACATTTTCTCACAGTTTTCCTATGAAAACTCTCGACGACTATAGCCGTCATTTGCTCATCACATCATTTTTTCTATATATTTGCGCCTACAGATATTTTGGAGACAAATGACGGCTATAGCCGTCATTTGCGCGAACATAATAGGACGGCTATAGCCGTCATTTGTTTCTGTAGGCGGAAATATATCGAATTGCTAATCATGAAAAATCGCACAAAAAAACAATTGATATGTTATCTGGAATGTTACATCGTTTTTTCTTTGATGTATTACTGAATAATTAACAAAATAATGCATTAGTACACTTCGTAAGAATGATGTTCCTTTCTTTATTAATTAAAATATGCAGGACGACTATAGCCATCATTTGCCTATATATCACCAAAAATATGACGGCTATAGCCGTCATTTGCGGGAATGGGTTAATGGGTAAAACAAAGTGCCATGAAATCGTTTAAAAAAACAAAATCGTAGGAATGAAAAAATAAATAATTCGATTTTAGCTGCCTCTCCAAGGCCGGAATTACACTATCAAAGATCTTTGTCAAAGGTGTTTTATAAAATATTTGAATTAAAAAGAGAATTTTGATCAAAGAATTTTTGGAAATTACACTACATAAAAGATTTTATCAAAATTTTCATGTAACTTCAGTAAAAATGGAACAACAACAACGTATATAAAGTTAGCCCACCTTTCATCCCATAAAACTAAAAAATGGCAACACATAACTATCACGACAGTTGTTCCATCCCAGGATATTACTGTCAGCCCAAGATTTCTGCTATATATTAACATTTATCATCCCAGGAAAAACTATAACGACACTAAAACATCATCCCATAAAACAATTTTAGCCCAGCTATATCTGTAACGAAAGTTAACTTTCCGATCAATGTCAACCCAGAAATTAGATATGTATAAGGATAAATTAATAAAAAAAAAATCTGTAGCGACCACATAATGTAAAAATCTATATCTAAAGATAATATACTGTCCACCCAGAATATGTCATTAAAATTATGCAAAAAACCTATGTAAAAAAATCAAACATAATAACAAAATAAAAACCAATGCAAAATTATTCTGTGGCCACAAGTCAAAAGTGCTAAAGTCGACTTAAGCATAAACTCATATTTTATACTTTCCTAAACTTATCACGAAAATTTCATTTAAATTTTTTAAAATTTGGAATTATAACAGTATGACAATACCAAATTATACAGACTTTTAAATGATCTTTTCGTGGTAAGTTTATGAAAATATAAAATATGAGTCTTACTTAAGTCGACTTTACCACTTTCGACTTGTGACCACAGATTTTATTCTGTGTTGCGAGTACATATTAGTAAGAATTGTGATAATAACAAAATGTTTTATAGATATAGCGATCTCCTTAACTGACTGGCACACCGAGTGTGGATAGTGGTAAATCGTCGTTTATCACAAAATATATGAATTTTGGAATTCAAAAATCTATAGCGTCGCTCGTACGCATAGAAGTTACTTGGAAACAACCCTTAATGATCATATGGGTGTACTTTATCTAAAACACACCCTTACTATCATGTCATTTTAAAATAACTGGCACACCGAGTGTGGAAAGTGAATCGTGGTTTATCACAAAATATTCGAATTTTGGAATTCAAAAATCTGTAGCGTCGCTCGTGCGCATAGAAGTTACTTGGAAACAACGCTTAATAAACATATGGGTGTACTTTATCTAAAACACACCCTCACTACCATGTCGTCTTAAAATAACTGGCACGCCGAGTGTGGATAATGGTGAATCGTCGTTTATCACAAAATATTCGAATTTTGGAATTCAAAAATCTATAGCGTCGCTCGTACGCATAGAAGTTACTTGGAAACAACCCTTAATAAACATATGGGTGTACTTTATCTAAACAACACCCTCACTACCATGTCGTTTTAAAATAACTGGCTCACCGAGTGTGGATAATGGTGAATCGTCGTTTATCACAAAATATTCGAATTTTGGAATTCAAAAATCTATAGCGTCGCTCGTACGCATAGAAGGTACTTGGAAACAATTCTTAATGATCATATGGGTATATTTTATCTAAAAAACACCCTCACTAACATGTCGTTTTAAAATAACTGGCTCACCGAGTGTGGATAATGGTGAATCGTCGTTTATCACAAAATATTCGAATTTTGGAATTAAAAAATCTATAGCGTCGCTCGTACGCATAGAAGTTACTTGGAAACAACCCTTAATGATCATATGGGTGTACTTTATCTAAAAAACACCCTCACTACCATGTCGTTTTAAAATAACTGGCACACCGAGTGTGGATAATGGTGAACCGTCGTTTATCACAAAATATTCGAATTTTGGAATTCAAAAATCTATAGCGTCGCTCGTACGCATAGAAGTTACTTGGAAACAACCCTTAATGAACATATGGGTGTACCTTATCTAAACAACACCCTCACTATCATGTCGTTTTAAAATAACTGGCACACCGAGTGTGGATAATGGTGAACCGTCGTTTATCACAAAATATTCGAATTTTGGAATTCAAAAATCTATAGCGTCGCTCGTACGCATAGAAGTTACTTGGAAACAACCCTTAATAAACATATGGGTGTACTTTATCTAAAACACACCCTCACTACCATGTCGTTTTAAAATAACTGGCACACCGAGTGTGGATAATGGTGAACCGTCGTTTATCACAAAATATTCGAATTTTGGAATTCAAAAATCTATAGCGTCGCTCGTACGCATAGAAGTTACTTGGAAACAACCCTTAATAAACATATGGGTGTACTTTATCTAAAACACACCCTCACTACCATGTCGTTTTAAAATAACTGGCACACCGAGTGTGGATAATGGTGAACCGTCGTTTATCACAAAATATTCGAATTTTGGAATTCAAAAATCTATAGCGTCGCTCGTACGCATAGAAGTTACTTGGAAACAACCCTTAATGAACATATGGGTGTACCTTATCTAAACAACACCCTCACTATCATGTCGTTTTAAAATAACTGGCACACCGAGTGTGGATAATGGTGAACCGTCGTTTATCACAAAATATTCGAATTTTGGAATTCAAAAATCTATAGCGTCGCTCGTACGCATAGAAGTTACTTGGAAACAACCCTTAATAAACATATGGGTGTACTTTATCTAAAACACACCCTCACTACCATGTCGTTTTAAAATAACTGGCACACCGAGTGTGGATAATGGTGAACCGTCGTTTATCACAAAATATTCGAATTTTGGAATTCAAAAATCTATAGCGTCGCTCATACGCATAGAAGTTACTTGGAAACAACCCTTAATGAACATGTGGGTGTACTTTATCTAAACAACACCCTCACTATCATGTCGTTTTAAAATAACTGGCACGCCGAGTGTGGATAATGGTGAACCGTCGTTTATCACAAAATATTCGAATTTTGGAATTCAAAAATCTATAGCGTCGCTCGTACGCATAGAAGTTACTTGGAAACAACCCTTAATAAACATATGGGTGTACTTTATCTAAAACACACCCTCACTACCATGTCGTTTTAAAATAACTGGCACACCGAGTGTGGATAATGGTGAACCGTCGTTTATCACAAAATATTCGAATTTTGGAATTCAAAAATCTATAGCGTCGCTCGTACGCATAGAAGTTACTTGGAAACAACCCTTAATAAACATATGGGTGTACTTTATCTAAAACACACCCTCACTACCATGTCGTTTTAAAATAACTGGCACGCCGAGTGTGGATAATGGTGAACCGTCGTTTATCACAAAATATTCGAATTTTGGAATTCAAAAATCTATAGCGTCGCTCGTACGCATAGAAGTTACTTGGAAACAACCCTTAATAAACATATGGGTGTACTTTATCTAAAACACACCCTCACTATCATGTCGTTTTAAAATAACTGGCACGCCGAGTGTGGATAATGGTGAACCGTCGTTTATCACAAAATATTCGAATTTTGGAATTCAAAAATCTATAGCGTCGCTCGTACGCATAGAAGTTACTTGGAAACAACCCTTAATAAACATATGGGTGTACTTTATCTAAAACACACCCTCACTACCATGTCGTTTTAAAATAACTGGCACGCCGAGTGTGGATAATGGTGAACCGTCGTTTATCACAAAATATTCGAATTTTGGAATTCAAAAATCTATAGCGTCGCTCGTACGCATAGAAGGTACTTGGAAACAATTCTTAATGATCATATGGGTATATTTTATCTAAAAAACACCCTCACTAACATGTCGTCAGTTAAGGAGATCGCTATATCTATAAAACATTTTGTTATTATCACAATTCTTACTAATATATGTACTCGCAACACAGAATAAAATCTGTGGTCACAAGTCGAAAGTGGTAAAGTCGACTTAAGTAAGACTCATATTTTATATTTTCATAAACTTACCACGAAAAGATCATTTAAAAGTCTGTATAATTTGGTATTGTCATACTGTTATAATTCCAAATTTTAAAAAATTTAAATGAAATTTTCGTGATAAGTTTAGGAAAGTATAAAATATGAGTTTATGCATAAGTCGACTTTAGCACTTTTGACTTGTGGCCACAGAATAATTTTGCATTGGTTCTTATTTTGTTATTATGTTTGATCTTTTTACATAGGTTTTTTGCATAATTTTAATGACATATTCTGGGTGGACAGTATATTATCTTTAGATATAGATTTTTACATTATGTGATCGCTACAGATTTTTTTTATTAATTTATCCTTATACATATCTAATTTCTGGGTTGACATTGATCGGAAAGTTAACTTTCGTTACAGATATAGCTGGGCTAAAATTGTTTTATGGGATGATGTTTTAGTGTCGTTTTAGTTTTTCCTGGGATGATAAATGTTAATATATAGCAGAAATCTTGGGCTGACAGTAATATCCTGGGATGGAACAACTGTCGTGATAGTTATGTGTTGCCATTTTTTAGTTTTATGGGATGAAAGGTGGGCTAACTTTATATACGTACAACAACAGGCAGCGCTATACAGCAACATTTAACGCTTTTATTATTATATCGTTAATAAAAATATTCGCTATGTTTTTGATTGTATAAAAATTCATTCGCATCGTATTCGTGAATTAATTATTTGGTGTTTTTTTCCGTTCAATTGTATTTGGTCGCCATTTTGAATAAGCGATTATGTCAAAAATAATTTATCAAATTTACCAGCATGAGGCTAACTTTGATCAAAACATTTTGTAAAAGTGATACTTTTATAAAACATGCAAATTACACGCATCAAAGAAAATTTATAAAAAGATTTTAAAAACACCTTTGTCAAAGATCTTTGATAGTGTAATTCCGGCCCAACTCATAAGATGTACGTTAAAATATTATTTCATCAAACGTAGTAAATTAAAATATAAAATAAATTATATAAATATAATTAGTTTATAAAAATATTTGTTGAATAATTAATTTATTGAATTTATGAGGGACAGTGGACAAGTTAACAAAACAATGCACCATATTGGAAGCTCTAAATGTACAGAGAAAGAAGAAATTAATAAACTTTTTAGGTTGTACATCACTACCTCTTTATAAAACATAAACTTTCATTCTTAACCTATTTCGTTTTGAAATTGTGCCATATAAAGAAGAAATTAATAAATCAAAAAATTCGCGACAATTTCTTCCATTCTTTTATAAAAAAAATAAAATAATTCGTTTCAAGACCAAATTTATTTAGCTTAATACTTTGTACAATTAAATATTGGCTTATGAGTCATATATAGAACCATAATACATAATGGTAATAAGAACACAAATTTGAAGACATTAATTAAAAAGTGCTACGCGACTAGCAGAACCAAAACAAAAATTCATTTCCGTTGTCTGTTTATCGTGATTTTTCTGAAAACACAAAGAAGACATCAAGCAAAATGAAATGAATTCTAGACAACAAAAAGCAAATATTTAATTTGTACACTAATTTAATTATTTTAGTATATGGATATATATTCACATGTTTAATATACATAATGTGTATATCATCACAATGTATGTAGCAAAAAATTTCGATGCTAATTTAAGATTTTTTTTTTTTTTTTTTGTAAATTTCATTTTGAATTGAAAATTTAATTAAAAGATGTTGACCATTTTTTGGTGGTTGAGAAGTTAGATTAGAAAATTTTAATTTGTAGTAATATGCATTGGAGAATTTTTATATCATCTGTACTGTGACGTATTCACACCTTGTTTCGAAATTTACCTTATAAATTTATTTAAAATTGTTTAGCACCGGAATGGTTAGTTGGGTATTAACCCCATGAAGTTACCTTTGAAAAATAAAAGTTAGTTGAGTTTTGTTTCTCTCTAAGAAAATAAAAGTTTTACAAAATATATAAAATTACTTTAAAAGATAATAAAAAAATATTAAATCATTCAAAATATATAATATGTATTAAATGTTAATATGTAGTTTGTGTTTGTAAATACAAGTTAAACTAATAAACTTAAGTGACTGTGTTCCGTCATTTTTTATAAAAAGCTTGATGGGCTTATTAACTACCAAAACTGGTACCCCAACGTGATCGTGAAGTAATCAACAATTTTAAAATGGCCGCTCACAACTAATTTAAAATGGCCACAAGTTGTGTTTCATTATCGGAAATGTTGATGGAGCATTTTAAAACTGCAAAACCAAACGAATAAATATCATTTAACCCACTAAAATCTGGATAACTATTTTTACAATGGCCGCTAATTATTTAAAGGCTTCTTATTTTAAATGAATATTCATCAGAGCTGCTGCTCTTCAATTCATGGTCAATAGTCAAATTCGGCTGATTTGATTGTTTTTCACGGAAAATTCGGAGCACCAGCTTCTATATCAACTTTATCAGTGAATCAGTGAATTTTCATCATCACCGTGAATGATGGAGGTGAACGTGTAAAATCTGCGTGTAGAATCTACGACACAACTGCAGCGAATTTCCCTAATTATCCCTTATTAGTTTTGATAAAAGTATAGTGCGGGTTTTCAGTGTGATATTAATATGTAAAGTGGCAGATTTGGTATCATTGTGTGAGATTATAACAAAAAATTTATAAATTTTTCAAATTTCAATAAACGGTATGTAATTTATAATTTGAAGTGCATTAATTTATTACGGGCAAACGAATTATTTTTGTAGGAGAGCTCATGGTACAATTAACAATGTCAGCTAAAAAACAAACGAAAAGAAAAGCTATCTCTTTGGAAGTTAAAATCAAAACCTTGCAATAGACTAGCCAGCAGAGACGGTGCTACTTCTGTAGGGAAATATTTCAGTTTAACGAAATCTACCGTAAAAACCATAAAACAAAATGAAGAAGGTATTAGAAAATCCGTGATTGCTGGAACAAGTATAAGTGCTCATACATCATCATACACAATAGACATAGTAAAAGATAAAATGGAGAACGCTCTTGTAATATGGATGGAAGATTGCTCACAAAAACGAATACCAGTTGATGAAAATATCATCAAGCAGATGGCATTACGAATTAACAAAGAGGTGATAGAAGATTAACCACAACCCTCAGGCCAAAAAGTTAAAAAATTTGAATTTTCTGCCAATACAGGTTGGATGATGGGTGTTTTTTTACAAAGGCACGCGCTTCATAACGTAAAAATTAAGGGTGAAATCGCATCTGGAGATGAGGAGGAAGCTAAAGCATTTCCTTCAAAATTAGCCAAAATAGTTAAAGATGATGGCTACACTTCAGATAAGGTATTGAATGCTGATGAAACGGGCCTTTCAATCCCAGAAAATTGCAAGTGGATTTAAGGTAGCCAAGGATCGTGTGACCTTTTTATTTTGCTCTAACATTACCAGTACACTGGACGGCTAATAGAAATAGGGTGGCAACTGAAACTTTTAGGGAATGGTTTATTAAAAATTGCATCCCACAAATTCGGAGTTATTTGAGCGATAAAGGTCTCCAGTGTCGGTGACGAAGAAGTTCGTACCTTCACCGCAGACCTAATTAAAGAAATCAAATAGCTGCTAAATTAAGCGATCATGTTGGCAAGCATGATCCTATTGGGGAAAGAGCTGAGAAATTTCAACGTGACCTAAAAGTATTAATGAGTAATTATCGAGAATTAAATAACAGTCTTATCACAACTGGGAAACAACCGTTGATAATGGATTTTTTTACGAAAACTACTGAAACACCACTACTACACAGCAATGAAAATGCAGTGGAAAATATTTCTAGTGAAGAAAGTGACTTTCAAGTGTCACATAAACGAGCGCGCATGTTTTGTTAAATTAAGATTTTTTTTTAATAAAATTATTAATGTTTTCAATTACATGTGTTTTTATTTGTTTTTCTAAATAAGTATTATTCTCATAAAGATATCTAATAAGGATTTAAATAAAAAAGTGTGTAAAGCATGTAAAAATGGGATTTTGTATACTCTAATCACATTATTTTAGTTGATTTTACAAATGTAGAACCAATCCTTTACTTTTATATGGAAGCCATATCTTTTTTTGCGCGATTTTTTTTTGGCGCGAATTTTCTGGGAACGTATCTATCACGTAAAAACAGAATAAGGTGTATTTGTTTTTTTTTTTTCATTTTTTTTTATTGGCTAAAATGTATACAATATTTCACTTTTTCGCTATTCGGTTACGTGTTTTCGGTTTTTTTTCTTCTGATTTTTACTTTTTTGTTTCGGTGTGTTGTTCAAGGTGTGAATGATACACCTTCTTCCCTACCACTGACAAATGGTTCAGACTTGTTAGCAGCATCAAGCACCGGTATGACACGAGAATCTATTATTTCATTAACGCCTGCTCAGGTGGCTGGTCTTATTAATGATGATGTTGTCAAGGCTGTATCACTGTTAAATGTTAATGCAAATGTTTCCGGAAACATCGCAACCAAATATTAATTTGCCTTCCGGTGCTGGATTTGTTGGTCGAGTGACGTTCAAACCTCCACAGCCATTGCACTCTCAAAACAATATTATGTGGTTTGAGATAATGAAGCAGCAGTTCGCATTGACAGGGGTTACTATTGAGGCTACTGAATATGATCATGCGGTGGGAGCGCTGGATGCACGACTCCATGATACATTCGCATATCTTATCACTAGTCCGATACACTTTATACTTGAAAAATAAAAGCAGAATATTCTGATGCATGGCTTGATACTTGGGGACAGGAAGTCGTCCCAGTTGTTGAAAATTTTAACAAAGCGACATTTCGTCAATTTTGGATGAAGAGGTTGCACCAGTCAGTGGTCAATAGTACTCACACCATTCGAAAACGTCGTCTCCCTGCCAGTCCTTGCGGAGCGGGCTGACAATGTGCATGATACTATGACTCATGCGCAAATAAATGCTATTGAGACATCTGCATCTGGTTCTTCTAATCAAAATTCAACTTTTTCTCTAGCCAATAAACTTTCGGAATTTAAAAATTATTATTATCGGAGATTTCGGAAATTTTTAATCAAAATTATAGATCACGATCTAAATCAAATTCACGCGGCCGTAATTATTCGCGATCAAATTCGATCAATTCAGGAGTTTTCAACGTTAGATCAAAATTTTTAACAGTCATTCACGGTAATATTAATATTGGCAATACTAAACATAACGTCAAAATTGAAACGAACGGACCACCGGTTGCATGCAAATCACGACGACTAGCACCGTACAAATTCATCTTCGCTAAGACAGAATTTGAAAACATGATGAAACTCGGGATTTTCCGACCTAGTAGCAGTCCTTGGTCCAGCCCGCTACATTTAGTACCCAAAAAGAATGAAACTTAAAGACTGTGTGGAGACTTTCGTACATTAAATAAATTCACAACTCCAGATAGGTATCCGATTCCTCATATTCAAGATTTTACACAACGACTCGAGGGCTGCACTATTTTCACAACGATAGACCTTCTTGCCCAGGCTTACCACAAAATTTGTGAATGAATGAATTCAGGAATTCTATTGGATAATTAACGACTTCATTTGGATCTGTAATGGTATTGATCGACTTAAATGAATGTAATTGGCCAGCGATTTGACTTTGAATTTTTATATTCAAATCTTCCTTATTTTTCGCTGCCAAAATGGCTCGTTCGCTCAATCAAACATGGTTTTTGTGATTTGCACCAATATTTGGGAACACTTTCGTGATCAATTCTTCTTTAGAGGTTGTAAATTGACAAAAATTAGGTGGTAACAAAATGAGGCCAGTCGAAACGTGAACCTGAATTTTTCCATTGCCAATGTCCATTGTCAAAGCAATTAAAAACACGTCCGCCAATTCATCATTTTGTAACGTGACTCGTATATTCGTTGTTAATTTGAGAGTTTTCACGTATCTCAACAAATTCAATGTCTTGAAGCAAGCGTTTATTTCATCAGCAGCTGTTGATCTTGGAATGACTGGCAGCGTCTGGCGAAAATTGCCGGCCAGCAGAATCACCGTACTTTCAGAGGTCCTAATTATTGCGCAAATCTTTCAACGTTCGATCGAGCGCCTTTAATGCTCGTTTATGCGCCATCGTACACTCATCTAAAATGACTATTTTGCAAGTCTGTAGTACTTTCGCCCTTGTTGATTTTTTGGAAATTTTGCACGTCGGTGCAAACGATAGATAGTTGACAAATTCAGTGGCAGTTTTAATGCAGAATGAGCTGTACGTTCTCCTTCTAACAATGTGACAGCGATCTCAGATGATGCTACTGCCAGTGCTATTTGACTCTGTGCGCAAATCGAAGCTAAAATCAATGAAATTAAATTCTGCTGCTGATTCAAAAGCTGGACTTTTGTCCGTACTGATTGACTCAAAGCATTCCGATTGTATTGCCACTCTCGTTCAAGTTTTCGATCAAAAAAATATTGAGCCAAATCTAACCGTTCGCAACTGATGCGCTAGAAAAAAAATTCAAATTTCAAAATTCAAATTTCTTCAAGTTTTTCCGGAAGTTTCCAAGATTTCCATTAAGATTTTCAAAATTTTCTCCTCTAAAAGACCATCTGGAACGGATACGCGCGAAATTCCGTAAAAAGCATTATTTTCGATTTTCCAAATATTCCGACTTTTCCGGTGGATTTTCTTAAAATTTTCTTTCGTGAGAACCATCTCCTGAAAATTGGGAACACAGCAAAATAAGATTGAGCCAAACCAAGCCGTTCTGAACTAATGTAGTAGAAAAAAAATCAATTTTCTCGGGTTTTTCTTAGTTTTCACTCAGATTTTCCAATTTTCCTCTTATAAAAGACTATCTGGATCGGATACGTGCAAAATCCTGTACAAAAAATCATTTTTCGATTTTCCAAATTTTCTAACTTTTCCGGTGGATTTTCCAGAAATTTTCTTTCATACAAACCTTCTCCTGATAATTACGAACACAAAAAAAAATCAGCTAAATCGGTCCAGCTGTTCTCAAATGATGATCAGTCATACATGCGCCAACTGATTGTTATTAATATAGATTCAAGCGAGATGAATCGGGAAGAATAATTACTCGTTAGCGCTACAAAAATTGTGGCTTTAGTTGAAGCCGATGTAACTTATCGTGAAATTGGGCGCAACTGTGATATTAGTGTGTCTGTGACTTGGTATTCATATTAAGAAACAGGCAGTGTTAGACGACGTGAACGATTTGGTCGACCAAGAACCAAGAGAAGCTCGAGCTGAACAGATCAAGCAGTGCTCAAGAAATTAAAAGTAATGTACCAGTACAAAACCAGATATCAAAACAAATGATAATAAATCGGTTGAAAGCTTATTGGCGTATCTGACTGATGTCCTGTGTAATGTCCTTTTTTCGCATGGATCGCGTTTCTATTTGTATGCATCAGAGGGCCGATGCAAAGTTTGGCGCTCCCCAGGCGGGTATTTCGTGGAAATTTAAAACAAATTTGGTAGTAGTCCAGGGGGGCTATTATGAAAAAGGTCACGGTCACGGTCACGAATGGGCACGGTCACGAATAACTTTAATTTTGATGTTTGTTTGCACTCTGTCAATAACGTTGCCGGTTTAGATGACAGAAATTTAATAGTCGATAATGCAGATTTTAGAGTTTTGTACTTGAATGCGCAGAGCATGAGGAACAAATTACACGACATTGATGTGTTTGTCAATAACTTTGCATGTAATATTGATGTTGTGGTGATAACTGAAATCTGGATAATGGAAGAAGAAAATAGATTTTTTAATATAAAGGGATTTAATTCCTTCTTCGCGAACCGAATAGGAGGTTATGGTGGAACCGCTATTTATGTTAAACAATCAATTGAGGCGCTTAAATTGTTTGCAATAAATATCGACTACTGTCAGATTCTTGGAATCAAACTAATCGATAAAGATATAAATTTAATCTCAATTTACAGATCTCAAAAAAATTCGCTCTGTAATTTTAATACAATTCTTGAAGAATATCTAAGGAAACATTCCCGATCCTTAGTGTTTGGTGACTTCAATATTAATTTAATGGATTCATATAACTCTGATGTTAAGAAATATCAAGAAACTGTGCAATCCCTAGGGTACCTTTTTATAAATAAATTAGATAAGAAATATGCAACCCGAACCAAGAACTCGATTGGCACGATTATAGACCATATTTTATCCGATATATTTATTTACAAGTACGATTTAAATATTTCTGATACGGCACTATCGGATCATAAGTTACTCTTTCTGCAGGTGACAAAAACAAAGATATCAAAAAAGCTGGAACCTTGTAATTTTCGAGTACTAAATTATAACAGCGTGCTTCAGGATCCAGCTTGGGCACACTTATTAACTAATTTAAATTGTAATGATTTCTTACTCCAGCTCTCCGGAATCATATCTCGAAATACGAAAACGTTACAAAAATACCCAATAAACGGACATGAAACCGGGCTAACCAGTGATATCAAAAGATTAATGAATGAAAGAAACAAATTGTTTAAATTAAAGAAAAGGTACCCTACAGATAATTACATAGCCCAGAAACATAAATCTATTAGTGTCGTTATAGCACGGAAAATCAAATGGATTAAAAGAAAACATTGCAACGAATTTATCACTAAATATATAGATAAACCAAAGGAACTGTGGAATTATTTCAAAGAAATTATTTACAACAAAAGTCAGAGTAACTCCACAAAAATGTATCTACAAATTGGTGTTGACGTAATATCCAATCAACAGGAAGTGGCTGACCGATTTAATACATATTTTGTAAACGCCACGACAGACATTGGAAGACATCTCCCGATTCCAACAATTGAAGATTTTAGATATTTTGAGTACCATGTATCATTTCCTCTTTTACTGCACCCGACTAGTGACAATGAAGTCAAAACCATATTGCTTGATCTTAAAGAGAACACTGCGACTGGAATAGATAAAATCTCTATAAAATTTTTAAAGCATACGTCAAATTATGTCATACCAGTGATTACAAAATTTTTTAATGAATCGCTTGCTTTAGGTAGCTTCCCCAGTTCCTTGAAACAAGCACGAGTCACACCTATTTACAAGTCTGGTAATGAGATGGATTTGTCTAACTTTCGCCCAGTTTCCGTACTTTCAAGTATTTCAAAAATCTTCGAAAAAGTTGCACTAGGGAGACTCAATAACTTTCTAGTTATTAATAGACTTATTGCGAACAACCAATTTGGATTTACTCCGAACAATACTACAGCTGCTTGTCTAAATCTGACTCACTTCCTAAGTAGAGCCTTTGAAAAACGGCAGTTCTGTGGTTGCTTATTTCTAGATTTACGCAAAGCATTTGATTCTGTCCATCCAGATATAATGATGATTAAACTACGAAAGCTAGGCCTCACTGATGTTCAATTGAAATGGTTTCACAGCTATCTTTCAAACAGGGAGCAGATAGTAAAAATAGGTGATTGGAGTAGTAAATCTGCTAGGTTAAATAGGGGTGTTCCCCAGGAAGCTGTTCTTGCACCTTACCTGTTTATGATATATATCAATGATATGACTTCTCTTAATTTACAAGGGAAGATTCAGTTATTTGCAGATGATGGTCTGCTTATATACTCCTCGGAAGACATAACAGATTTATTGAGCAAAATGAATTCAGATCTGCGTGTTCTTAAAAACTGGCTTGATCTCAATCACTTGGCACTAAACCATAACAAAACAAAATACATGGTATTCGAAAACAAAACTTTGGATGAAGATGTATTAAAGGGAATTCCCATTACTTATGACTCTTTCGTAATTGAAAGAGTTAATAAGTATAATTACTTGGGCTTAACGATTGATAGGAAACTTAGTTGGTTTGAACACACTGAAAAAATAAAAAAAACAATTTTGCCATATGTTTTTGCTATCAATCGGACAAAACATATACTGCCGAAGAAGTCCCTATTGCTACTGTACTATGCAAACATTCAGTCGCGCTTAATATACCTAAGCCCGATTTGGAGTGGTTGTGCATCGTACCAGCTAGACGAATTAGAGATACTACAGAAAAGGACGTTGAAATATATATTGCATGTTCCTGTGCGATATCCTACTGAATTATTATTCAAAGAATTCTCCTCATTGAAATTGCTCTTTCGCCGAGAATTGTTAGTTCTAGTTTACAAAATAGTACATGGGTTAATCAAACACAATTTACTGTTAACAAGAATATTGAACATACATGGTTATGAAACGAGACGTCGTTCGCTCTTCCAAATAGAATTTTTCTCAAGCTCCGCACAAGAAATAATGTTCTATATCGCGGACTAACTGTTTTTAATGCCTTACCTGCTGAAATAAGAAAAAGTGCAACCCAAAATAAATTCAAATCGAAAGTTTATGAATATCTAAAAAGTGGAACTAATTAATGCTTCTATAAAGCTATAACACTGTGACTGTTAAATTTGTTTTTAAAATATTTTACTATGTTACTCTTAAGATAATATTGAATTCTAATCTAGTATGGATACAACATACTATAATTATAATTTGATAAATTGTAAAATTACATGGATATTATATTTAATATTATATTACACTAATCAACTATAAATGGAAATTAAATTAGAATAAATTAATTAGAATACGTATGATCAGCTTATTAAATGGAGTTACGCTATAACCCTAGATGGTTCGAGTAACTTAAAAAAAAAAAAAAAAAAGTATATATCTCTTATTATATTGAAGTTATAAACTAGTTGAATTTAAAGACTGTATTTATTAATAAGTAGGTTAAATAAGTAATGTAATTTAACTTATCTAGTAAATACAAAAAAAAATAAAAAAAAAAAAAAATCGATATCGGATCCGAAAATGAATGTTTATATTATCGATCTGATATCGAAAAATCCGCTATTATGAAACTAGAAAGACAAAACGAAAACGGATTTTCCGAAAATCGAATGTCAAAATCCAACTGCTATTTAGTTGACGAATTTCATTTTTTGTTGTCGAATGTGTATTTCTTCACCTATTTCAATCAATATTATTATTTTTACCAAATATAAAAACTAAAAACAATTAAATTAAACAATATTTAAAATGTAAGTATAATATATTTAAATAAAATACATTCATATTTAAATAATAATTATAATTAAATTATTTATTTTAATTTTATTAGGTCTACAACAACAACTGGAGCATTATTGCTAACTGCATGCTTATATGTACTTGATAAATTCGGCCAAACAATTTCGTAATAGGAAAACTCGTTCCGGATCGGATTTTTCGATATCGGAAAAAATCCGATATCGGATTATTTCAAAATAGCCCCCCAGCTTTAACATCAATACGATATGTGAAAGAAATTTTAAGGCTTCATATGCTTTCTATAATATGGCAGATTGGGAGTGGATATGTTTTTATGCATGATAATACCTAGCCACACACAGCTCTAAATACGCCAATTTCTGCACCAGCACCGCATTAAATTAAGAGACCACCCTCCGCGAAGTCCAGGTTTAAGCCCTATATAGCACGTCTGGGATATGTTACAACGGCATGTAAGAAAATGGACTAGGCAAGCAATAAATTTGCAGGAACTCCGAGATGCTTTACGAGAAGAATAGCAACAAACCACCATGCAACAAATACACAATGTTTTAAATATGCCACGATGTATTTATGAAGTATAATAAGGCTAGAGGAGGTAACACGCGATATTGAAAATTCCTTTTTGCTCGTAGATTTCAGTTTTATTACGTTTCAATAAAGTTTAAAAGGGTTTTCGTTTCAATATAACTTTTGAAATAATCACATTTTTACTGTAAAAACTTATTTTCTCCTGTATCGAAAAGCAGACAAAATTTATTTCAATTAGAAGCAAAATTATTTTTTTGGAAAACTTTGTTTTTGGTAACGTCTCGGAACACCAGCTACTAGCAAAGCTTTACTGATATGTTTTTTATAATTTAGAATACTTCGTCTGAATTCCTGGAAGTCTTATTTTTCCATTCTCGCTGAACCTCCGCCTACATGTTTTCGATAAGTTTAAGATCCAGCTTTTGTGCTGGCCAATCAAGATCATCGATTGTGTTACCCGCATGTGATTGGGGTTTTGGATTGTTCCTTGCTGAAAAATGTATTTAATTGGCATGTGTTCAAAGTAATAAGGCTTCATTAGGCTATTCAGCCGTTTATTTTAAAAATTGGGCTAAAGCCGCACCAAGAAAATTCTCAATAAATCGTAATATTTCTACATACATGTCTAATAGTCTTAATAGTGTATTTACAATTCCTTCTCTTTTTTTAGAGGTAGTGAATGTACACGAAATTACTATATAGTTTTACTTACGTAATAATGTTAATGGTAATGTTTGAAATTAGAACACATCGCTCACCTGAAAATATAAAAAAAATAAATCAGTGTTAATTTTAATTGAAAATTTGAAGTATGAGAAGTTATCCCAGTCGAGTGGTCCCAGGAAATTTTTTGTTTTTTGTTTGAAACTATTATAATCCAACCCAGTTTTTTGTTTATATAGCTCTACGTGTCAAGGCGAACTCAGTAGTACCCAGCACAAAAAAAAAAGTTATACACATAAAATAATCAGTCTCAAATATTTCTGGAAGATTAAATACGAACCTACTGATCGTGAAATTCATTTGAATAACAGCAAGATTATAATTCGATGCCACAAAACAACAGGCGTTAGTCGAAAAAGATGTATTTGGACACGCTATTCAAACAACAACGAGGAGCGGTAAGCTAGCGGCTGAAAAATAATGTGTGGGGCAACCGCAATAGAATTCCAAACATAATTTTTATTGTACTAATAATTCTGTTACACTGTAAAGAACTAGGAGGGAATATTTTGTTGTTGTGTTTTAAAAAAGCGTGTGGGGTGAAAGAACTGACATAACTTCATACGTTTAAAATTTGACGATTCCAACTCGGAATTAAAAATTCAGAGCGCGATCGGGTGGAACAAATAATCCAATTTTACTATTTTGCATACCCGATTTATGCTAATTTGTATTAATATATAAGCATATTTTCATGTTATACAAAAACATACATTTTAATGAATTTTTAATTATAAAAATATTTTTTTTTTGAATTAATAGAAAGAAAATATACGCAGAAATATTGTATTTCGTGTCGATTACAATTTTCCAAATTATATTTTATTACATATAACAACAAGAACAAAGCGTACGAAAAAAATATTCTAATTTAAATATTTATTGTGGATAAAAATAAAAACAAGACATTAAAATTAATGATTTATAAAGTTTTGCTGTTTTTCGCGCAGACAACCTTAATACAATAAAAATTACAACAACAATAATTTATATAGTATTTTGTGGTGATTGTTGTTTTTGGTGCCGTTGTTATTGTACTGACGAATTAAGCCATATATATTCAAATCACTCCGAAATAAATAACAAATTTTTTCTAATTTTTATACGTAATTTTCCATTTCAATAGAATTTATTTAATGTTTACTGCTTATAATTTATTTTTATTTTATTTGATTTTGGTTGTTTTATTATTTTCAATTAAAAATTAAATGGAATTTTTATATTTATTACGATTATATTTTTAAAACGAAAAAAAAAAAAATTATATTTTTAATTACAATAATTATTATTTAATGTTAGTTTATTACAACAGGTGAATTTCATTATTGTATATTTATTATGATGACTATTACGATGAGCATTCGAAAATAAAATAAATATTGATCACGTATTTTGATGATTTTAATTTATCCAAGAAGTGGTATCGATTGTTGTTGGTTGGGTGTATAAAAAACAAGTGAAATTTAATTAGGTAGTTTCGAAATAAATGGAATATGATAAAATGACCAGCGACCACCATGACCTCACTGCCAACATAAAAAAATTGTATTTATGATCGTGTCGCGTATTACAAACTTGATTTAATCTTGCAATCTCAAACTGATCGAACACAAAACGATGAAAGACGTTATTGGAATTTATAAACTTGTTTCTTCTTGCGTTAGTCCACAAAAATGTGGTAATGGAAAGTACATTTCAGAATTTTTTTTTTGAATTGCACCACTAAACCATTTCCTTATTTTTGATCGATCGGGAACAAAACCTCGTACCGCTTGAATATCATTATAACAACATTCTATAATTCATTAATAGTAGAAATTCATTAATAGTAGAAGAAGGCTGTTATAGGATTTTCCTTCGCCTGACATGTGCAATTAGTTTGCTAAATATTTGATGTCGGTGTATCATAAGGCTGCTAAATATCAAAATGGTTAAAGCATGACAATTTATGGATTTTTGATATCTAGGAGGGACAGGGAGGGACAAGTTTTAAATTTTGTTTTGCGACATTTATTAACATAAAACAATACTTTTCAGTGTTTTTTAAATTCATTTATTGTATTTATAACAAAATTATTAAATAAATAACATAAAATAATTGATGAATCAATTTATAAAATTTCAGATAAATAAATTATAAAAACGTAAAAATAGGAACATTCATTGTTTCTTAAAAAAATAGTTAATTCTGAATAGTTAAATATATTTATTGCTGTTTTTTACTTGTTTAAGTAAGTCACCATTATGTTTCACTTCCATCATTAGCTCATGGCAGCTCTTATTACTATTCACCTTAATTACAGCCTGTGAAGTCAAGTCCCAAAGCTGATTTATCACCTGTCCATATATTATTGATAATCGAAAAACTCCGTTCTACTGCCGCATTTGTTGCAGCATATTTCTAGCAACTTTAATAAATTTTCATGGAAGGACCGCGAGGTTCAACATTTTTGTCTCAATACGGACATCTGCATCAAAGTACTAAATCATCAGTGGAAACAATTTTGTTGCATTATGTTTGGAAGCATCACTCATGATGGATGAATAATTTGGTTTACTAATCACGTATTCAAGCTTGCTTTTAAAATATGGATTTAAATTTTTTTTCGTTATAGCCGACCATTTCGATTTTCCACAGCTGAATCTCTTATTATACATAGTCTGAATTAATTTGGTTGTGCAGCTCATACTGTTAAAGCTTTGATTGTGATTGACAGTATGATAAGCAAAAATAGGTTCGCTTAATGAAATTGTTCTATCCAAACAGAATGGCGCTTTTTGCGACTCGGTGACATGTTATTATCTTAAAATTAAAATATTAATTAAGAATATACTAAGTTAAGATTAAATCAACTTAAATATTGAAATCCAAAATACCTAAATGGTTTTGAGCACAAACTTTCTCGATAAAAATAATGGCATTGCACTTTCTGTCAGATGTGAACGCATTGGCATGTCTTCATACAAATTATTTAATTAGAGAGAATAAAATAATTTCCTATAACAGATTTAGTGTTGGTTGATGAAATTAAATTTGCTTTTATTTTTTCTTTTATAAATAAATTATAAGAAATAATTGGTAATTCCAAACAAAAACATAAAGAAGGACAAACTGTACAAAAATCATGAAAGCAGGACAAAAAGGGACATAATTTATCGGACTGATAAACGCTACCAAAACGGGCCTGTCCCTCCCAAACGGGACGTATGGCAGCCTTATCTATCAGCCATATCCAGCCAGTGATTTTCTTTTATTTAAAAAATTGTTAGGAAGAAAATCAAGGCTACATTCAGGTTCAAACAATTGTTCCAAAATACTGCAATGAACAAACACATAAATATTCGAAAAATGGTCAAAGTTGGCTTAGAAATTTTATATGAAAATATAAATAAACGAAAGTTTAACGAGCAATTTTAAATGGAAATTTTCTATCAGTAGAAATTGAATTTCAAAAATCATCTTTAGTCAAGGCAATGAAGCACTAAAAAGGCCAAAAGTTCGAAATTTTTGAGAGCAAGACGGATCGGAATGCAGTTTTTTGCATTCGCTTCCAAAAATTAGTTGTAAAAACCGCCCGTTTTTTTTTTTTTTTTTGAACAAACTGGAAATTGCATTGCTGCAGCCAAAAATGTATTTTTTGAGAAGGCACCTGGTGCGCCCAAACCTGGATGCGGCCGTAATCCCCGAGGATTTTCCTGACAATATCGGCAAAAACAATCCGAAAATCATTGTAGGGGTGTTTTTTGGGGCGCTTAATTCAAATTTCACGTCGAAAACGATCCTCCAAACTTCTAGTGCACCGGAACATGGGCCTGAACGTCGTCTCTGAGGGTTTCCTCACACGATCGCAAAATACTAACCGAACATCGTCTCATAATTTCACACATTCATTGATGTGTAACTCCCGCCTGGGGCCCTCGAAAACGTTGATCCAGTCCTGTAAAATTCTGAATTTTTAGAACATTATAATAAAATTCAATAACCTGTATGCAGTAAATTGAGGGGTGCGACAGCACCGACACGCAAGAATTAAGTATGTAGTACTGCTTGCGCCTGCGCGGCAAAAAATCCGCACCAGCTGCGTGGAGCACCAACCAGCAGTGGAACGCGGGCTCTCCCGTAGTTGGCACTGAGATCCACGCAGCTAATGCGTGGCGCCAAGCGGCAAGCGCGATTTTTTTTCTCCGTATGGGGTCACCTGACGAGCACCCCCGGTGCACCAGGTGTTCGGGGGATGGTTTTCAAAGGGCAATTCGGATTCAGCGCCCCAAAAAAAAAACCGCGAACCAATTTTCGGTTCGCTTTTCTCGATCGTGTGAGGAAAACCCTCGGAGACGACGTTCGGGCCCGGTTCCGATGCACCAGCTGTTCGGGGGTCGTTTTCGACGGAAAATTCGGATTCAGCGCCCCAAAAAACGCCCCCACAATGATTTTTGGGTTGTTTTTGCCGATATTGTTAGGAAAATTCTCGGCGATGACGTCCGCGTCCAGGTTCGACGGTCCAGGTGTCCGGGGGGTTTTTGCCGATGCCATATTTTTCAGATTCAGCGACCCAAAAAACCCCCGGACGCCGAGTTTCTCTCCTTCCTGCGTGATTTTCGGGAGAGCCGCACGGTGATTGAACATTCAACAACAATTTGAACATCATAATCGTGATCAGCGACCTTGAAAACCCCCGGGAACTCGAGTGGGGCTAGTTCTGACTCTTATTTACAAAGTTCTCTAATCTTCCAAAAGCCGTCTCAAAAAATGAATGTTTTGAATGCATTTTTGGCTGCAGCAATGCAATTTCCGGTTTGTTCAAAAAAATAAAAAAAAATAGGGGCGGGTTTAACAAATAATTTTTGGAAGCGAATGCAAGAAACCGCATTCCGAACCGTTTTGCTCTAAAAAATTTCCAACTTTTTTGCTTCATGCCTCGACTACTAGCAGATTAGTCATTGCTCTTAAAAATTTTGGGAATTGCATTTTGCATCACTAAACATCTGCTAAGGAAAATTGTATTAGTTTTAAACGAGTACGTTTGAAAATATTTGTAAACCCGTTTAAATTTTCCTATCGAATTTCATGAAGATGTAATTGATCGTAAATCAAAGTAAATGTTGCTTTTGCCGGACTATACACTCGGAACCTAAATTAATAATATTTCCGCGTATTCTAACGGTGAAAAGAAGACTCTTCAGGTATCCGTGAGCAGTTACATTGGTCCTCCACTTTTCAATGCAGTTCATTGCACAATGTATGTTTTATGGAGATGCAGCCTTTTGTAACGTGTGTTACATGGACACAGCGGGTATATCGCTTGCAACTTTTGTGCACAGTGTATAAAATTGCGTTGCGCCTAAACGACTATTACACACAACTATACTACCGTTCGGATTGTTCTTACGCCTGCGAGGTAGGCAGGTAATGCCATACCATAACACACATTATACGAAGTAAAATTATTATTATGATTTGCATTTTTGGGTGTATGCCCCGTACACAGTCTGCAAATCATACGATGTTTTTTGTTGTTGTTGTTGCATGAGCAGCCTTCTCCTGTGTTTTTATGTAAAATACCGATTTTATTTTTTATGGTGAAGAACATCAAAATAAATTTGCTAAAATATTCATTCGATAACAATCATTGGATGGATTAACTGGTGAACATGTTTTCAAACAGTTTGGTGATAAAATTTTTTTTTCTGTAAATGCTGATAGTGTTGGGATAATAAGAAACACCCCAAGATACGATTCATCAGAAAACTGTTATTAGAAAAGCCAAGACCAATACAAGGTGATTTACTATTTTTTTTTAATTATTAAAAGTTTTATTGGTGCTGTTTTGTTACGCATACAAAATTTTGTTTGCTTTGGTCTGTAAGAGACAAATTAAGATTAGTAAAATAAAGTGTGTGTCTTAGTCATTGAAACATTATGGTGATTTTGTTTTTGTGAAATAAACTCGCTTAATAATACACAGTCAAGCGAGTGTGGGTTATTGCAACCCAAAGAAACTTCGAGTTGGTCAATTGATAACATGGTGCATTTTGAGTATAGTGCATACAAATCGTAACGACGACATTTTTACAAAAAGTATCGAATAAGATCGGCACATTAAGAAAAAAAAAAAAAAAAACATTTGAGCATAAAACCGATCGATACTATTACGTTCAATCCTTGGTGCGTGTGCGCATGTGTGGTGCCAATGTACGAGGAACCACACCTTAAGCAACGGTTTGTGGTTGCATGTGTGGTAGGAAAGTTTCTGTTAACTATACTAGAGCAGCGGGTGGGTATAGCTGAATATTTTGGACGGCAATTTTAAAACATTGTTCGGCGCCATTTTCGTTACAAACGAGTTCCAGCGTAGACCGGCTGATCGAGTGTATCGTTAACCCGAAAGCGGTAGTTTGGTGATGGCGTGGCAGCAGCCGCATGGATCGAAGGCATACTACAACGTTATTCATCAGAATTTTTGCTAAGTTTTGTATATTTTCATATTTTTAAATTTCTTTTTTTTTTGAATTTTTTTTTTTTTTGCTTTAAACAATATTACAATACTTGTTTTGGTTTTCAATTTATTTCCTATTATATTTAGTTTTGGTATAAACTACAAAAATAATTTTGAGTAATCTTATTGGGATACAGAATCAAGTTTTTTTTTTAGAAAAATTTCCAGTTAATCGAATTTTTTTTGTTCTCTTTCATAGCAATATTTGTACTATAGGACCCGAGGCAGTACCAAGGTCGTTGGAGCGCTTCATCACCAAGGACACTCCGTCGAGGTAAACTATCATATATACCGTATTTTTTTTTTTGGGTTTCTTTGTTCACATTTTTCGCGTAATGCTGATTAACTCGGAATTTGTCTATATTTATTAATTTTCATAGTTTTCTTTTATAAACAATAAGTTTATTCAATCTTGATTTGAAGTCATACTTTGTTTTATTTTCTTTTCTTTAATAACATTGTATAATGTTTAATCGTAGTTTATTTTTTTGTAATAAAATTTTTGGATTATTGAATTATGTACAATTTAAATCGTTCAGTCTATTTATTATTCATCATGAGTGAGTAAAAAATCGACCAAATGGAGTGAGGGGAAAAGATGAGTTGGATTGGAGAGAGCTTGCGTAGAGTGTAATTTTATGCCATGATTGTGTTGAGTCGGCCAGGGCACCACCCGGCCATTATTACCTCCACCACTGAGCTAGCGGCGGAAGTCATGGCGTGCTCTGGTGAACACTTTATTTTTTTTTTGTTTTTTTCTTAAACATAAAAATACATTATTATTATTTTTTTTTTGCTAACGGCAGCCAACTTCGATGGCGGTCGTTACCCTTTTGAGATTACAGCTTTAAGATTTTGTGGTAAGTGGTCTCTGTATTATATGTCCGCGATATTTTACTACATCATATGTCTTATTAATCGGAAACTTAAATGATGAGCAATTGAAAAGTGCAAGAGAAAAAATTTGTACTTTCGGAAATTACGAACCTGGCGCAAATTTGCAAAAAAAAAATATTGTAAAACTCGCATGTCCTAAGTTGGGTACGAAATGTCTTAAGAATAATTGCCAGGTACCAATCATCAGGTTGTCATCTTCACCAGAAATACGACGAGAAAGTTTGTATAGAAAGTGCTTTTTGTGGAGGTATTTTTGTGGAGGGCCAAAGAAACATTCAGCTTAACCACTAGAGTGATTTGCCCGAGCGTGACTCGGGGGCGTAGTTCGATTGTCTTTTTTTTTTAATTTGTCCGAATCTTGCTTGGGCAAACCTAGTTTTACGCCTTGAAAAAAAAACATTGTATTCAGATTACTTGGTAATTATTTTTTAAAGAAATGTAAAAATAAAACCTAACAATTTATGGACACACTTTCTCGAAAAAAGCCGTCACTTAAGTGGTTAAAGAACGGAAAATATCTCTTATTCAACCGCAAATTAGACATAAATGACACGAAATTTCGTAAAACTATCAACGTTGTTCTATTAAAAATGCTGTACTATATTGGAAAAATATTGGAAAATCCGAGAGAAAACATTTTTCCAGATTTGGAAATCTTAAAATGCTTAGAATGATTTTGGAATGTACTGAAATGGAATACTCTCTCACTGTAACTGTCCTTAGGGCACTGTTTTGCTGCTTAATAGTCTAGCCATATCACTAAAATTGATGATCTGGTAACTATTATCAAAAGACTTTGGAATGGAACTAGGGCACGCTTATCAAATTAATTTTTAGTCTCTTTGGTGGCTGCTGCAAAGTGGATTTTCCATACAAACTAAAAGTGTTCTCCAATGATAAATCTGAGGAACGTGCCCAATACTTTTAATATTTTCTCTGGGTGAACGAGATAAGCCTCTGCATTTTTGGGCTCATTTTATGCTTTTTCATTTGATTTTTTTTTTCAGTTATAGTTGATTAAAATTATTTTCCCAACGGTAAAATCGACGGAGATAAATAAATTTGACGCCCTAATGTTACACATACAAAAATAAGTGCACTTGAATTTTGTTTGAGCCCGCAGATAATTTTCTTCATTTAAAATCAGACAAACAGTTCGTCTACCAATTTATGGCAAAACAAAAGCACCGTGGAGCTTCCAAAATTCGTAATGTCGTCGCCCTAAATCTTGATGGCCGATAAAATTCGCAAGTGGGGGATTAGGAAATGACAATAATTTATTGATAAAAATTGAAAGAAAGTGATAAATTTTAAAACGGTAAATTTTGAGGCCATACATGACGTGCACAACCAAGGCCGCAGATAAGTCTGATTGGAAGGCTTTAACTTTGGGCCTTTGATATTCAGCAGAGCTTTATTGCTCAATCATGACGACATGCTGCGTTTTGTTTAGATAGGTATCCACCAATGTGTGATTTTTACAGGTCGAAAGTATTCAAATTCTTAGAGCTAAATGTTTTAGAAACACTTTTCACTTGATGATCAAAAACACCATTAACTGTTTCATTTCTGCTCTCGCTTCCATTTCTAAATACAAATAATTTTAGCATCACCCATGCTAATTTTTAATTTACCTTGACTGGCCGTTAATTTGAGCATTTCCGCCTCTTGTAAGGTTTGTTAACGGGTTTTGTTACCACGGTTAATTAAACGCTTGTAGTTTGATGGCAGTCCAAGGAATGATTTTAATCCCTACAAATTCTCACCGTTTTTGGGTCGGCCCTAATGCCTTGATTCGTGATGATATAACGTAGGAATTTGGTTTCTGTTTTCAGGTATTCCGTCTTATCCAGGTTGACGCGTAGCTTGGCTTTTACAAGATTAGAGAGCATTTTATTTGCATTTAGTAATAGTGGTTAATGTTCTTCCTCAGTTTTACCTCCGAATATGGTAATGTCATCAATATTTACATAGCAAATTTTGTAAATAATTTCCTTTAGCACATTATCTATCATTATTTCTAAAATAGCTGAGCATTTTTAAGTCAAAAGTTTCAAAATTTTATACTTTCCATTCATTTATGAGATCTCATCTTTGGTCTGTCACACCCCTTCGTTTTGATCTGGTGGAATCCCGAGGTGGAATCGATTGTGGTAAAGAACTTTGAATTACTAAGGTATGCGATGATTTAGAGATATCGGAAGTTGGGTAGGTGTCTGAGATGGTGGCGGCATTCACACAATATTTTTGTGTACTGGAAGCGTCGGCTCTTACTTCAGTGTCTAGATTGGAGAGTTACTTGTATATGAGCCAATTGAAAACTGTATGATCCCATTTGTTCACCTGCCTACCAACCCGGATCAAACAGTGTGTTGTATTTTGACAGCATTATTTGGAAATATGTTTCACTTCCGAAAGAAGGTAGTTGTCTCGGATTTTTACGTTGTTTACATTTTCAGTCCCGGTAGAACAAAAAATTCTACGACTGTTTTAACTCCAATGCATTAAAAAAATAAAGGGTTGCCCATCTAACGTTAGCAATTTAATTTGGCTCTAATTCAAAGACGAATGAATACTTTTCAAAGCGGTTTGTTTTGTTAAAGAGAGTATACATTGTCATTAAGTATAGAACACAATTTCATTCAAATGACTTCCATGGCTGGCTTTCCAGTACCCCATTCTGTCAAACAATAACAATTCAGTTTCAGGAACTCGTTTCACAATTTGATCCACAAATTGCCTAGTAGTCATTTAGTTTCTATACTGAATTTTCCAAGTAAATTTCTTGCAGTTTGGATAGAAGAATCACCACTTTGAAAGTAAGTCCGTTGTTTGGTCGTGGGAAAATCTGATTTATTGGAGCTGTTACTGTATTGTTGGTTTTCTTTTTATGAAGCGCAAAGTTTCGAAAATTTAAGTCTTGTATCACAAAGATGTATAATCTTCTGGTAATATCTGTGGTTTCTGGATAATCATCATTCTTGACAAATCTCCGTTTAGCCTCCTGATAAAAATGTCAGGAGCTCGGTTCCGACATGTTTCGATGTGTTGGTGACGATCAATGAGAATTGATGGTTGACATTGGCGTAGAATTCATCAAATGTCTTATATGTTTTGCTATAATCCTTCAAGGTGATTCAGCCGTGACCCACCGTCCACGTCAATGTACCGGTTGACATGGAGCTTGGAATGTGCAGGTGGAATACTGTAGTTGTGAGTAGGTCAATAGGTGAATGAGTCAATGATGTGGCCACAAATGGCCTAAGTGTCAACCACTAAAACCTAAAACCTACATTAAGGGGAAGTTCATGTCCTGGGCTGATTATATTATTGGGAGTTTAAGAGTTTCTCCAAAAATTTTACATTTTTTCGTGTACTGCCGATAGGTAGACATCTGTCGTGTGTGTCTCGCGGAATGCTTACTTTATCACAGCTTCCACTCGAGCGTCATTAATCTAGTGAACCGTTAGTAACCTGGTTACCAATCACTGATTGGATTCTGCTACTATCGATTGACAATTATGTCATGGATAAATTGTTGTCTCATGGATAAATTGTACACTCGTATTGTATCCGCTTTTCTGTTGGATCTTGTCCGCCAATGCCCTCCGAACCAGAATCGACGAAGTTGTTGGAATGTTAAAGACCAGAATCTGTTTGTGTAAAACTACCGTCCATCAAATCCACCCCAAAATCAATTTTTATTCAAACAAAACTCAACCATAAAACCATTTTCTCGATTATCTCGATAACACGAATCAATAACCTTCGTATATATTCAGCAATCACCATCAAGGTTAAAATTACAATGAACGAAAAACTTTTATTAATTTAATAATCTTGGTGCGATGACAGAAAATTTACCGGATTTTCATTTCATTCGTCATCGTTGGTCGCTGTCGTCCCTGGATATAATTGTATATATTATATACACGATAGCTGCTAGTAAGAATAAATCAATTTATTAATCATAAAGAAAATATCTTCTTTTTATGTAACGTATATAATTTATTGTCATCAAGATAAACACAAGATGATGATTGTGTTAATATTCAAAATGAGTAATGATGATACAGAGAATACTTATTCCTTTGATTTCTATTAAGTACCAAAATTTTTATGGCAAATCTTCTTTCATATACACTTATAAAACGAAATAAAGTGATTTAATTCCAGCACGTTCATTAATCACAAATATACAAAATCTTGGAAATATCGTATAACGTGAGAAAAATGTTATCGAGCATACCGCGCCCATTGCAACCTGAGGACGTCTAGACGTCTGCTTATCCAACCACACGATTAATTAAATGTTCTTTTAACCAATATTAATGTTGTAATTAGATCACTGTAGAAATTCTGCAATTAGATTTCTGGCGAAACATCAAATATTCGCCGACATACCAACGATAATTAGTAACCGAACCAATAATTGACATTTTACTATTTAGTAAAATGTTATGCGAATATTTTTAACCGACCCTCACATATCAAACTCGATCATTCTATCGGTTGAGCATTAAATAGTATATACGAATATTTTACTTATGTTAATCAATCTAATTGTATGTTGACCTGAAAATAAATTGTATTCCGCCAACATATGAATAAAAATCACATTACACCTAGCGTCGCATGGATGCCATACATACATAATATGAGTTTATTATTTCAAAACCAATTTAGTTTTTATGTGCCCTACACTCTATTGTAATACACTTTAATCGATACTTTAAATTTAAAGTGCTGTATTAAAGAAAAATTTCGTTTTTAAAATTGTTGTTATCGCGTTTTCTAAAACGTGAATCGAAAAAATTTGATCGCGAATTTGAACGCACATTAAATTTAATTTGATGAAAGTTAGTTACAACCAAATTTCTTTTGTTGTAGGATAACTTTCCAGGAAGAGAAATTTTGGATGCGTACAACAGTTTAACATATCTACAGGATGTGTTTTTTTAAATAAATGACAGGCTTTGTAACGACTTATTAGACAAACACCAAAAACAAAAAATCCTTTTCCAGTTTGAAATACTCCCAAGCAACTGTCTCTCGCGTTTTGAGAGCAAAAAAGTTTCATGGATGTTGCAGAGCATTTCGATGTGAATCTGTTCTTACAAATACTGCTTTACAATCAGCTAAATTTTTGAACACAAATATTCGCTCTTTTGCATGATGCGTAGCTTTGGATGGTTGAATGCTATATCAAAATATTTTCGTAATTGGCAAACGAATTCAGATTGATTGTCATGTTCACTCGTGGTAATGAAATCAGCAGGTAATCGTAAGTTTTGTCCATACACTAATTCTGCTGACGGGCTTTCGAAATCTTCTCGAAAAACTGATCTTAATCCCAATAAAATGATTGTTAAAGATTTTGTTCATTGGATATTGGTTGCACACACGATTGCACTTTTCAATGTACGATACCATCGCTCTATAATTACATTGCATGCTGGATTGAAAGCTGTGGTGCGTTTGTGCTGGAATCCCAAAACTCTAGAGATTTCGTCAAAGAGTGCAGACTCAAACTGTGCGCCTCTATCCGTAACTATTTTTAAAGGAACACCAAATCTACTGATCCAATTTCTTATTAAAGCATCAGCAATAGTCTCAGTGCGAATATCTGATATCGCAATCGCTTCAGTCCAACGCGTATATCGATCAATCAGGGTCAAACAATAAATTCTATCTTCCGAAGGTGGTGAAGGCCCAATAAGATCAATATGATGTTCTTCAAAACGACCGTTTGTTGTCCCATATGACCTGATCTTACTCGTTACATGTTTGGTCATTTTGCACTTCGGACACTCTATGCAACATTTTGCCTACGTTAGGCAATGAAAACCTGCCTACGAAATTGCTTTGGGACAAATGGTCGTTGATTACTATTTGATATCTCGCACGTAATAAATTGACAGGATCCAAAAATTGGGATTTTTTCAAAATTTAAATTTGCTTCCAAAAGTGCTTTAAGTTCTGAACTTGCGCTTCCGCCATCGCTACATAGTCGATCGATGTTCCGATATCTATTTGTTGGATCCGTAATAAAGAATCAGCTACAATGTTGGAACTACCTGAAATATGTCGTATGTCGGACGTAAACTGTGCTATAAAGTCTAAATGTCGTTGTTGTCTGGGTGAAGCTTTATCTAAATTTTGATGTAATTCTTCTAAAAGCTCTATGTAATACGTGCTGTAACGAATTTCCGCGTCGTGTAATTTTCGTGAAAAGAAAAACAAAGGCTGCCAACCTTTTTCCCTTAGTTGTAGGCTGGAGAACAGCCCCTACAGCTACGTCAAATGCGTCTACAAAAATTGCAAATTTGGCATTCGGAATAGGAAACGCTAATTGCGTACCATTTGCCAATTTCGATTTACATAGCTCAAACTTTTGAGGTGCTTCGTCTGTCCAATTAATGATCGATTTGCCCTTCTTTTGCTTTGTATTTCCTTTGAAAAACTCGTATAAAGGAGCCTGATCATTAGCTGCTTCTGGTATGAAAATTCTATAGTAATTAATCATACCCAGAAACCTAAGCAACTCATCTGCTGTTTTTGGCTGTGGATAATTTAAAATCGCCTCTTGATTTGAAATTTGAAAACTTAAAAAAACTAGCTCGTTAACTGCAAATTCACATTTATATAGATTAACCACTAAACCTGCTTTGCTTAAACGCTGCAAAACAATACGTAAATGTTTCAAGTGCTCTTCCAAATTTTTTGAAGCAATGAGAATATCATCGATATAAGAAAAAACGAAAGGAAGATCTCGAAACAGCGAATGTACCATCCTTTGGAAAGTTTGAGCGGCATTTCTCAAACCGAACGTCATTCGTGGGAACTCAAACAATCCAAAAGGAATGATTATGGCAGTCTTTTCAATGTCCCTAGTCTCGACGGGAACCTGATGATAGGCTCTCTCCAAATCTATTTTTGTGAACTTGGTACACGAGTGTAATTGATGGGTGAAATCGGTTACGAAAAGGATCGGGTAACGATCTGGTTTGGTCAATGTGTTTAATGCCGTATAATCGCCGCATAATCGCCACGATTCATCTTTTTTAGGCGTCATATGGAGTGGACTAGCCCAGTTACTCTCCAGGTGAATGGTTTGCGAAGACCAAGATTAAGAGTGAGAATTTTAACTCCGAATGTGTCGATTTCTGAAGCATCCGCAGCAAATAATTTAAAATCCGAAAGATTAGCCATCTGTAAATTTGTAGGGGGAATTACTGAAATTTCAGCTCCCGCATCAACCAAAAATTGCATTTTGTTTTGAGGATCCAAAATTGTGAAGCGACTGTTAGTGACTAGGCTACAGACACGTGTCGCATTAAGTGCAGTACCTAATGGTTTTCCGTTTTGTTAACGGTTAAACTACCATTATTAAAATTACACGAGGTTTCAGACACTTTTTCGCATTGTTACCGTGTTTAAAATGGTACCAACATATCGGATGCTTAGCTGCTTGTTCCTTAGAACGAGAAAGGCTACGAGGTCGATCACTACGTTGCGATCGTGAATCTCTTGATCGATTACGTAGCGATCCAGAGTTTGCCATGTTAAATTTATTAAATAATTCGATGACCGCCATAACATTACTACAATTCAATTTTGTCATTGGACCAGACAAAGAATAGAAGCTAAATCAAACTTCACTCAATAATTTACAGGATAGCACTGTTAACCCTATACATAACCTTGCTGAATACACTCACTGAATTGCACTTTTCTATTTCAATCGAGATTGAACATAGAGAAAAAAACACAAAAATACACCCTCTCGTGTACAAGACGTCATAACGAAAACCCTTTTGTGGTAAAACACCATGTTCTTATGGGACGAAATTATCAACAATTTAGAATGGAATGAACACATTATTGCATGGATTAAGTCAGCTTCACGCAAATTTGGGTTCCGCAAAAGATGCAGAATGTGAAAGATGCATAAACCGCATCGGATTCTCTAGATATATAAGACCTTCATTGGACCTTGAAGAGAGTATTGCTGTCATCATAAGGTATTACCCTCCAGCTACTGGATAGTACTCAGCGACGTGCCATCCGCATAACATTTACTTAGAGGATCGCGTGTTAAGTGCAGGAGCGCTGAAAGTTACAAGGAGCTAGGGACAATTACAAGGATCAGTCTAAATGTCTGTTGCACTCAATTAAAAATAAACGTAAAAGTTAATTATTAAAATTGGTCTCCCCGAATTAAAAAATGCTGACTTAAAAATGGTGTTTTTCTGACTTAAAACCAATGTTTTATTACATTTTAAAATTGACTTAAAATCTGTAAGGACATTGAAATAAAAAAAGCTGACTTTATATATTTATATCATAAGTCATTTAGAAAATGATTTAAGAAATGTATTTATGAATGACACAAAATGTGACTTTTAAAGCCTGATTATCCGGCATCCAATTAACCGGAGCACTCAGTTAACCAGAATTTTAATTTTTAGGATTTTTTTTGCTTTTTTCTCTTTACTGTAATATGAAAATTAAAACCATTCAAAATTTTCAACTAATGCTGTCATTAATGGAAATGTGCAAAAACAATTGCAAATTGCAAAATGAATTACAAAATGCATATGAGAGAGAGAGAAAAAAAGTAAAAGGGAGGAAAAAATCCTAGAAATTAAAATTCCGGTTAACTGAGTATTTCGGGTAATTGGATGCCGGATAATCGGACTTTTACTGCAATATGAAAATTAAAGCCACTCAAAATTTTCAACTAATGCTGTCATTAATGGAAATGTGCAAAAACAATTGCAAATTGTTAAATGAATTACAAAATGCATATGAGAGAGAAAAAAAAGTAAAAGGGGGGAAAAATCCTAGAAATTAAAATTCCGGTTAACTGAGTATTTAGGTTAATTGGATGCCGGATAATCGGACTTTTACTGCAATATGAAAATTAAAGCCACTCAAAATTTTCAACTAATGTTGTCATTAATTGAAATGTGCAAAAACAATTGCAAATTTCAAAATGAATTACAAAATGCATATGAGAGAGATAAAAAAAGTAAAAGGGGGAAAAAACTTATAGAAATTAAAATTCCGGTTAACTGAGTATTTCGGGTAATTGGATGCCGGATAATCGGACTTTTACTGCAATATGAAAAATAAAGCCACTCAAAATTTTCAACTAATGCTGTCATTAATGAGAATGTGCAAAAACAATTGCAAATTACAAAATGCATATGAGAGAGAGAAAAAAAAAAGTAAAAGGGGGGAAAAATCAAAGAAATTAAAATTACGGTTAACTGAGTGTTTCGGGTAATTGGATGCCGGATAATCGGACTTTTACTGCAATATGAAAATTAAAGCCACTCAAAATTTTCAACTAATGCTGCCATTAATGGAAATGTGCAAAAACAATTGCAAATTGCAAAATGAATTACAAAATGCATATGAGAGAGAAAAAACAGTAAAAGGGGGAAAAAAAATCCTAGAAATTAAAATTCCGGTTAACTGAGTATTTCGGGTAATTAAATGCCGGATAATCGGACTTTTACTGCAATATGAAAATTAAAACCATTCAAAATTTTCAACTAATGCTGTCATTAATGGAAATGTGCAAAAACAATTGCAAATTGTTAAATGAATTACAAAATGCATATGAGAGAGAGAAAAAAAAGTAAAAGGGGGGAAAAATCCTAGAAATTAAAATTCCGGTTAACTGAGTATTTCGGGTAATTGGATGCCGGATAATCGGACTTTTACTGCAATATGAAAATTAAAGCCACTCAAAATTTTCAACTAATGCTGTCATTAATGGAAATGTGCAAAAACAATTGCAAATTGCAAAATGAATTAAAAAATGCACATTTTATTTCATAATTAATACAAAAATAATAATTCACAAATGAAATTTATGAAATCCGCGTTTTTTATCTTTCTGTACAATACAACAAAAAAACGTTAAGAAGAAAAACAAGAAAACATTCTCTTAAAAAAATGAAATTACGAATGGATTTCTATGTGTATTAAAAACAAATGTAAATGTTTTGTTTATTGGGCCTATTCCACTACACAGCGTTGGGCCTATTCCACTTCACAGCAGAAAACTAGAACGAGATAAAAATATATATTCTCTCTGTGTGTGACCCGCATATCAATATTTTTTTTTTTTTTTGAAAATTTTTGTTTTGTTGCCATAATTATAAATAAAAAATATCAAGCAAACTATTTTTTATGGCAAAAAAACAGAAAAAATTCCCCCACTTCCAGCAAACTTTTATTTTTTTGTAATTTTTATGGTGTGTACTAACATTTTGCGCTTGGTGCGTTGACACAACACGCTCTTTTCATTTTTTTTCGACTGCTGAATGATTTTTTTATGTTTTCCCCTCACATAATTTATAGCAAAACAACTTTTAGATAGTTTCGTAAATTATCCAAATTAATAAAACATCATATTATTTTTTCATCGCAACAATAATCTTTATTTTTTTTTAGTAATTTTTAGGATATAAAATTATTGTCAAACATTAAAAATAAAGATTTTTCATATTCTTTAAATAATTTATAGGTTAGTTTTTGTTGATGTCAAAATTTCCCCAACTTCTTGTCCCATAAAATAAAAATGTTGTATCTCAGTCGCTCTAATGTAAATTTTTGTAAAATTTTTCTGTTTTCAGGTGGAATCGTACCATATAATGTGAAATAAAATACAGGAAACCCTCCAAGAACACGATTAATTCGTTTCGTGTTCTTTAAAACCGTGTTGTTCGAGACTACAAAAAAAGTAAAGAAAACGTTACGTTTTCTTTTTTGTTATGATATACAAAAACAAAATAAAAGAGAATAACGGAAGTCGTTTTCTTCTAAACCGTGTTTTTCGAATACCGTGTTCTTGGAGGGTTACCTGTATGCCTTTTTTAAGTAATTTTGAAAATGAATTAAAAAATAAATTTGTAAAATGACATAAAATATGCCTTTATTGTGTCATTTTGAAATTAAATATGTTTTTGTAAAACACCTTTGTTAAGCCAGAAAATTTGTTAAAAATATGACTTAAAAAAGGTCCCATCTTTTCATATAAAAACACTATTTTTAAGTCAGCATTTTTTAATTCAGGGACCCTTAAAATTGTGAACAACCATAACTTACATTACTGGAAGCGACTTCTTTCCCGCACGATCGCAGATCTAGCATTTATGATTAATGGGGAAAATGCAGTTTACACAACTTATGAGAATTGTAGTTCGACAATGTGCATTCATTTCACTTTGGAGTATTTTCAATAGATGGCGTTGGTGGCGTACATATCTTTTGACAGCTGCGCAAAGCATTACATTTTTCTCATTCGATTATTCACACCGTGCGGTAGTGCTCAAACATTTTCACTCAAACAGTTGCTCCTAAATGACGTCGTTTGGCGCAACGCATATTTTACGGTATAATTTCATGACCTCCCTCATCGCTCTTGCATCAGAAAACACAATCAATTTGTCATCACCATTGCAGATTCAAAGGCAGATATATCATTTACAATGAGAGCTGTTGCCACCACAGGATGCGGACCATCAATTCTTGCTCATGCTGAAGTTAAACAGAGTTGCGCTCATAATCCGCTAACGAAGCGAGCTATTGTCGGAGAATTGCAAACGCTTCTTCATCAGACAAACGAAATGATGAAATTGTTCAAAATCGTGTTGGATCAGATGCCATCCAACGGCCATAACGTCGTCATCAGGGCATCGACGACGTGTCTGTTATTATTGTCGAAGAAAGTTTGCAATCTAGAGATATTGTGCTTCATTGTCGGAACAACGAATTGATTTGGCAGAGGAGGAGGCTGAACGACTAGTATATATCCGTTTGAACCAAAAGCAACTTCGATATAAAGAATACATTAATCTCCACGATGTAATTATTGCCGACGGCGAGGCTAACAACGTCGGAAGAATGACAATTTTATCGGCCACTTACATCGGAAGCGCTTGCAAGATGCGATATCGAATGTTAGACAATATGGCCGCCCAGAACTATTCATAACATTCACTTGTAACCCCTTGACAGACAGCATTAGCCGAGCAGTTTGTACAAATGTTTCGCAATTGAATCAACAAGAAAAGACAGCGTACGACTCTTTTATAGAAGCTGTGAACAATGGAAATGTTACTGGAGGCGTTGGAGAGAAAGTTGAACGATTTTCGTGGTAGGCAATACATTTCTGTTGGAACCATGATTCTGTTGTCGGTGACTTTCGTCAGATTCTACCCGTTATTCCACGTTCAACTGCAGCTGGCGAACTAAACCCGTGCCTGAAATCATCAAATTTGTGGCGGCATTTGAAAAGTCTCCGACTGACGATTAACATGCGACTGTTTTCGCAACAAGATCGAACTGCAGATGTGTTTTCGAAGCAATTGTTGGACATTGATCGGATTCATTACACTGCCGAATGTGGGTGTGCCGATCGGGTTCGTTACATTGACCGAATCGAAGGCAGCGCTTATGAAAAGTTACAATCAAATCAATTTTAGGTGGTACGAAGTTCACCGGATCATGTAACAAAAAAATATTTCTGTGAAGCCACTTTAATTTTCCTTTTTTAATCACATTTTTATTTAATTTTAGCAGTACCTATACTTAAATAATAATTCTGCTTAGCTTGGGCAGGATTTACACATGTAAATATTTGAATTTTCATATTTAAAAATTGGCTGTTAGCAATGGCTAATTTTTTGATCTTCATCCAGAAATGTAACACAAAGCTTTTCAGGCAATTTTACAGCACTTTATTAACATGTTATCCTTATCTTAAAACTAGATCTTATCTTATAAATACATTTTGGATTTAACAACCGTGTAGTTCTCAATTCGGATATTTAAAACCCAACAGTGGCAATTTAAATAATCTTGAAATACATTCAACAAGAATACAGTTCTTCGATTCGGGGATGCATCTGGCATACACATACATGTATTCAATGGACGATTGAGACGGTAGTAATGAATCAGATTAGAAACTGCAGATTGCTCAAAGGAACATTTGCAACTAAAAACGGGTTGCAAAAAATATGAATGAAATCGACACGGAAATTGTGCAAGAAACGGACAAATACGGATAGGGTAGAAGCAACATTATTAGCTTGAAACAATTCCAAACAAAAACACCACCCAATGTCCAAAAATGGTATGTCCAAAAATCCGTCCGTAGCTTGGGACATTGGATATATAAAATCTCTCTGGAGAGTACGAGAATTGGAGCTCAGTCGACGTTTGGGTTTTTTGTCAAGTTTATTCTAATTAAAAAATGGATCGTGAATCAGCGTTATCTAGTTCCAAGAGAAATATAAAAAATATTAGAGTATTTCGATTTCATGGAGAGAAGGTTCCAGTCTTTAGAACCCATGTTGGGTTAAGGCTTGTAGAGAACATCACGACTAAGAACATTATATAAAGCTAGGTTAGTGAATGTCTGCGATCACGTACGTTGTCTGTAACTCAATACCTTCTTCTAATAGTACGAAACATTATTCAAAAAATGTCGAAATACTTCCGCCATAAACAGTACATGGCGGAACAACTAATGGGAACACTACCAGCTGCCAGAGTATAATCACAGAAACTGGCTCTTTCTAATTGAAAAAAACCAAAAAGTTTTTTCAAATCTTTCATTGATGACTATAAACGATACGTTTCCAGGCGAGGATAGTGTACCGATATTTTCTCCGACAATTGAACTTACTTTGTCGAAGTGAACGCTGAAATTAAACAATAACTATCACACTATTAAAATAACAAAAATAACAACACCGAGCTACATTGCCTCTATGTTAGTCATAGATATTGTGACACTTGAATTGTTATCCCTGCATGTCTTGCATGTCTATATGTGGTTGTTGTCTCGTGGAACTGAAACTATGCAAGCTACAGATCAAAGGCAAACTCAAAGAAGCATTGCCACCAAATCCGGTGATAAAAGTTCAACTGTTAACAACAAACCAGCTCCGAGACAACAACCACATCGCCATCTGAATTATACTCTTTACTGTTTAGATTTTCTACATCGCGTCCTAACATTTACAATTGTCGCCAATCTAGTCGAAGACTATTACATACAATTTCTAAAAGTGTAGTGATCCCTTTCTTCTTCTTCTTCAATATCATCAATTGACTCGCAAAACTCACCATCTTCTCGAAACGATTATAGTCGGATACCCCGATATCAATTGAATATACTAACTGATCAAAACTTTCTTCATTCTCGTGAACGCCTACCATCTGCCCTACTTCCCAACCTTATCCTGTATATGCCCGTGTAAACACAGTTATCTGATAAGGGTTATCTGATAATGTTTAACAAGACATGATTATTCGATTATATCGAATAATCATGTCTTGTTAAACATTATTTTCCGATTAATTATGTAATACATAATTTATCAGTTCTTAAAGTACTTTGGTATAATTCCGCTAAGCACTAAATCAAAATTCCCAACAAATTTTTTATACACTTCAAATCATAATGTCATCATAGAACAATGAAGAAATCTGGTAACGTAATTAAAAAATTCCAAAACATGTCGCACCCAAATACATATAGTTGGTTTTGATCTCATCCGCAATTTGAGTACAATATGATTTGTTCAAGTGATGATGATAATGATGACGATGATGACTATAAAAAGCGGATTCTCGCGCAATTTAGCGTCTTAAAACATAACCATTTCCTCAACAATGGCGTAATTGAAAGAACACAACAATCGTGATGTATGGAATGACGGACAATAGACCTTCTATTATATAGCTGTGTTAGTTTGACTCACAAAAAAAATTTTTAAGATCGCGGAAAACCAGAAGCAACATACTTATTTATTTTATTAATAAAAAACGTATTAAATTATAAATTATTATCAATTATACTTCAAGATTAATCCGGCCGCATATCATAAGTGTTTTATGCGCAAGTATAAACTATACTTTACACAGAATAATTGAGATTATTATCTTATTTGATCTTCATGTGAATACGTTGCTCTTCTCGCAGATTCAATGCTGTATATAATGCGCTGTAACATTAAATAAGTTGAGTGAATTAGTCTTTGATAAGCATTTCCGATTTGTTGTTGTGTAATTTATTGCAACACAATATTTTTGTTCAGTTTGGAGTTACTTTAGGGTATCGTGTCGTATCGATAATAAATTTTAATTTGACATTTTGGGTCGAATTTTTAAGGAACAAATTTATCATGCATGGTTATTTTTATATATGTGAGATGACGGCATAAAAAGTATCCAATTACCTTCTAGCAAAATTAAGCTGTTGGATGTGGGAAATTATTTGCACAGACTATACGGAGTACACATGTGTGTGGTATATTTCTTGTGAATAAAATTTATCGAGAGTTTCGGCGTTCAAAGTTTAAATGATGCACGAGAATTCGAGGTGAAGTCAATGTCGTCCGCAAAAGGAGGAAATACCAAAAATAATAAATTTATAGGTTCTGTTGGAATTTTGCAGTTTCACGTTGGATTTGGTTCAAGTAAGTTTAAAATAAAATTAAAAGTATTATTCTATCGAAAATTCGACTGACGTTGCAACAAATTTTAAAATAGACCGCTATGATATCGACGAATTGCACTAAAATTTACCAATTTTAATTGCTGCTCTTCTCGTCACCACAAATCGTAGCATTTTCACCGTACTTTGCAATTATCGGTCCCAACAAAACGTAACATTTTTCATTTCAAATAAAGCTAGGCTTCGCATCCTGCGCTTATGAAAATCATTTGTGATTTTAGAAAGTAGTATCAAAATATTGCAGGTAATGTGAGGCTAATCCAACTATATACTTAGCATGTTTAAATAAAAAGCAGTAACTTGTAACAAACGGTGGGACACCTGGCGACCAACGCGTTAAAAATATCAAGTAAAAAGGTTTTCCAAGTTTGGGATGCTAAACCGTTAGTGGAAACAATCGTTAATATATCGTACGATGCAATTATTAATTTTTTGTTATTTTGACAGTTTAGAACTACTGGATGTGGTTACATGGGCCGGTTTGTTATTTTTAGGGATTCTTGTTTTTTTTTATTTATACCACCAGCAAGACCAGCCACAACCGTATGAAGTCGGTGTGAACCATTCGGAGCAGTAAAGAGTAAGCATGGTTGACGGTCATTGTTAAAATACAGCTAAAATTTCAAGTGGAATTATTTGGGCACATTATAATTCCCGATCCACTAAAAGTGTTAATTAAATAAAAAGTGCAAATAACATTTTATTTCTAATAATTTATTAATAATATTTTATATTTCATCGTTTAGAGAAGAAGTTTGTTTGATTTAGGTTCTTGTACATAGAACAACATGTAGGCAAGCATTTTTCGTGAAGTGTTGGTGTTGGTCTTGGCCTTTTACAAATCGTTGTAAGTTTTCCATATGCCACCGTTTCTAAGTGCATGTGCAGTGAAATGCTCATTTACACTGTCTACTCAATTTACTTCCTAAATTTAGTGATTTTATTATGTTGTTTAAAGCCACCTTTTGCTGTTTTTCTAGTGGTTCTAACGGCTCGACCTCTAACGTTACTACACTATTATATATTTTATTTAGATTATGTAAGTTTCCACAGCTACAATATGATTCCCGAATTTTATAAATTATAAGGTTTTTTCCGAAAAATTGTATATTTATGGATTTATAAGGTTCCGACTGAAAAAATGCATAATGAATCAATCGTGCTACTTGCATCTAGCTGGTTTGGCTGTAATATGGTTCTGGCTAACTTTATCAGATTTTAGCCGGAATTATAAGGTTCCTGCTGAAAAATTATATAGCACTCAATGATGCACAATGCAACCTGTGTCTCAGTTAGTTTGGCAATAGAGGGTTTGGTTCCGGCTGAAATTGTAAGGTTTTTCCTAAAAAATCTTATATTACTGGATTTATAAGGTTCCGGCTGAAAAATTATAGAAAACACAATGATGCACAATGCATCGTGCTACTTGTCCTATAGTTGGTTTGGCTGTAGTTTTGGCTGGCTTTATTAGGTTCTGGTCGGAATTATAAGGTTCCGTCTGAAAAAATATATCGTGCAAAATGATGCACAATGTATCGTGCTACTTATGCTATAGTTATTTTCATTGTAAGTTTCTACTGAAATTGTAAGGTTACCCCCCCCCCCCCCCCCCCCCCCCGAAAAATCGTATATTTCTGGATTTATAAGGTTCCGGCTGAAAAATTGTATAGTGCACAATGATACACAATACATATAGCTACTTGTTAAGACTAGCTCAACATATATAATTATATGAGATAACAACAGCACATAATAACAATTATAAAACTACATTTTTTCTAATTTACTGAAAAAAACTACTTCACCAAATCAAAGCAGAAGCTTGATTTCCGCATATGGTCCTTCCAACCGGATCTCATCGTCAACGAGATCATTATACCAGTTAACAACACACAGTAGCAGCTCTACCGTAACATCATATTAAATAAGTAAATCATAACTAAGAGCACGTTTTCAACTATAACTCATCATGACACTCGAAATAGAGGAACTCATCAAACAACAAGATGTCACCGCCAACAAAATATCCGCCATGAGGCGGAATTATGCAAAAGACGGCGACCATCGCAAAAATCGGAGTTATTTACAAGAACGTATGGAAAAACTGAAGGAGCTGTATACGAAATTCATCTAAGCCGACGACAAAATCATCGAGACGTCGTCACTAAGCGATGACCACCCTTATCTTAAAGATAAGAAGCAGGTAGCAGAAAATTACGAAGTTCTAATGACTTCTAATGACAACAACAACAACGAGAAAAATGAGTCGGAGCCACCTCGTACTGAATCGATCAAGCAGCATGACAACCCGCTGTTCAAAAACCAAGATGTACTCATGCGCCAGTTATACCAACATATACAACAAATTGGATAACGAAGTTCGTCCATCCGAATACTTATAGCTAGGCATCAACAAGCTGCAAAAATGGATGGACGAGATCGACCAGTTACATACGACGATCTTAATAGAAACAAACGAAAAAGATCGAAATATTAACTATTTCACTAAGGATTACTACGGTACCTTAACGGATAAAGTGGACGACACCATAATGCGGGTTCAAAGGGGTCACGAGCAAAATACGGTCCCGCAAGAGGTACGCAGCATCAAACTACCAAAAGTAGATATTCCAACATTTACCGGAGATTATGAAACCTGGAGCTCGTTCAACGATTTATTCACGGAGCTCATTCATATAAACAACGAAATCTCCGATACAGTCAAAATGACTTATTTAAAATCACACGTCCAGAAAAGTGCGGCTCAACTTATCAGCCATCTCACGAATGTAGGAGAAAATTACGACAAGGCGTGGGATCTACTACAAGCCAAGTAAAACAATCCTCGACTACTTGCGAACAAATACTTCAACTCGCTTTTATCTGCACCAATCATTCAAGTGGCTTCTGCAGGCGCAATTCGGAACATGCATGACAATGCAAAAGAAATGCTCCACAACATCGAACGATTAAAATTAAGTTCTACATTCGAGTCATTCGTAGCATTCATTCTGTCCAGAAAACTAGATGCAGAATCCATTCGCCTATATGAGTCAACCTTAGTCAACCCAAGGGAGCTACCAACAATAACCGAATATTTCTACTTCTTGGAAAGGAGATTCCAGTCTTTAGAAGCAATGGGTAGTGTTAAATCAACAGCATAGAAAACACAAGGCAAATCATCGGTTTTACAACCTTTAAAGCGAGTCAACTCTGCTAATCTCTGCTAATTCGAAAAAATGACGACATTGGAGAGATCTAGCTTGGTGAACGCCTCGAACCTCTGTGTAAAATGCCTCGAACAACAAAGTGGCTCATGCAAGGCAAATGTATGCATCGTATGTAAGGGACATCATCACACATTCCTGCATTGCCACAACGCGGCTTCTTCTTCGGTCAAACAATCTCTGCTGGTTAACCAACCGGCCCCAGTATTGTTGCCTACTGCAATAATTAAGGCGGTTTCGAGCAACGGTCGGCCTGTCAGCTTAAGAGCTTTGATAGACGTGAGATCACAAACTACATTAATCACCTCCAAGGCGGCTAACAAGCTTAACCTTAAAAGAAGAAGGATCAATTTCAATATTTCGAGTATTGGAGGAAACGTCGAAACTTGCGTCACCTTATGAGTCTAAAATTAGAACCGAGATTCGAAGGTGAATTCCTTCTAAACGTTGATGCGTTGATTTTTGAGAAACTAACTCAAAAGCTTCCCGAAATCAACGTCGACACAAATAGCTGGAAACACTTGGAAAATCTTCAACTCGCCGACCTACACTACAATCAATCACAATCAATTAAGATAGTGTTAGGCGCCGATTATTATCCTTTCATCGCCACCAATGGTTTAAAAAAGGGAGAGCAACATCAACCAATAGCTCAAAACACTGAGCTCGGTTGGATTATCATCGGTAGCCCCGGGTCATCGAGAATCAAACAACAACCACTATGGTGACAACAAAGGATATCCAAGAACAACTACAATTGTTCAATGAAAATGAAAATATCCACGAAGGAAGAAATCCCACAGAAGAAGAGGTACAAATCGAAGAATTTTTTAAAGAGAACCTGGGGCGCAATTCAGATGGAAGGTACACGGTGAGGATTCCTTTTAAAACAAGCCAGCCCAACTTAGGCGACTCCAGAAAAATGGCCGTAGCCAGATTGCTACAGCTCGAGAGAAAATTTACAAAGAATGCCTCATTCAAGCAGATGTATCACCAGTTCATGCTGGAATAACTGGACCTAAAGCACAAGGAGTTAGTTCGAGGGCAGCCTAAAGAAATCAAAGTGAATCAGAACTGTTACATACCACATCACGATGTCTCAAGGTAGCAACTATCACATGGTCAACCAACCAAGCGATCATTGTTGCCGGATTCATCAAAATTATTCGACCCCATAGGGTGGCTGCACTACACCAATAATAACTATCATGGCCAAACTAATGATGCAAGAAGCATGGACCCTTGGAATAGAATGGGATAATTTGCTACCAGCTACACTAAACGCTAGATGGACGAAGTACAAGGAAGAAATGTCCATAATGAAGCAGATAATGATTCCTCGGTGGATTGACACAACAACAGAATCATCAATTGAGCTGCATGGATTTTCTGACGCATCCGAGTCTGCGTATGCTGCAGTGGTATACTGTCGAGCAACTGACAATATGGGCCACATTACAACACACTTACTAATGGCAAAACACGTGTCGCACCTATTAAAATAAAACTAACCATCCCTCGGTTAGAGCTCAATGCAGCGTTACTACTCACAAAATTGATGGAACATGTTCAAGGCGCCATGAACCTAGTGGACATTAGAACTTACTGTTGGTCAGATTCGACCATCACCTTGGCTTGGATTCATGGGGATCCCCAGAAATTCAAAACATTTGTAGCCAACCGAATATCTACAATAAGAAGTATTTTGCCCGATCTTCTGAAAACCCAACAGATTTGGCTACTAGGGATACCACACCATTAACCCTGGCCAATAATAATTTGTGGTGGAGCGGACCAGAATTCTTGCAACTCGAAACAACGTACGATTGGAGGAGAATTACAACTGGAAGAATTAAAAGATAAGACGATATCAGTTAATTTAGTTACGCCAAATGATAACGTGTTTAACAAATCGTTTGAACGGCATTCAAGCTTTGACAAAATAAAGCGAATTATAGCGTACTGTCATCGGTTCATTCGGCCTCGCCACACTTTAATTCTTTCAGCGTGATTCTCTGATTTCAAAAAATCAATCGACGTCCACATTTGATTTCTTTGCGCATTTGTAGGGAGTACCAAAAAATTCGTTCGGATTGTTTTGGTTGCTTATACATATTAAAAATAAAAATAAAAATAATTAATTTAAAACTGTAATATTTAATTAATATATTTTATTTTAAATTATATATTAAATTAAATATAAATTATATTTTAAATTAATCATTTTTATTTCAATTTTTTTATTATAAGCATACAAAACAATCCAAATGATATACACACCCTTGACATGTACACCCTTTTTTTACTATAGCCTTTCTTTTTTTATGTATGTGCGTAAAATTATGTTTTTTGATTTATTCGTATAGTAAAAAATATTTATTATTTGCTGCGAAAATTGCTTCCTTGGTTGAAAAAATATATTTTTTGCACTCGAAGTAAACATTAAACTAAAATTAACCCAAAAACGACAAATAAACAAGATGTCCTTAAAATATTTATTACGTAATAGTGCGAAGAAATCAGTGAATCAAAAAAAAATATTGACGAAAAAAGAATCAACAATTTCCCCGCCAAAAAATTAGTTTGTGGGTGAAGGGGAAAGAAACGAAGAAAGAATCACGCTGAAAGAATTAAAGTGTGGAACCGCGGATTCAGCACAAATCGTACAAGAACAGTTACAACGAAACGCTATCTAGTCACGAACTTCAATATGCAGAATGAGCAATAGTCAAAGTCATCCAGCACCAAGATTTTAATCGCGAAATCGAGTGTTTAAGATCCTCAAACATCTTGAACCGGAAAAGCCGACTGTTGCCTCTGAATCCAGTCATTGACGAAAACGGCCTGTTGCGCGTGAATGGTCAACTACAAAATTCCGATCTACCAGCGGCCGCACAAAGCCCTCTAATTTTATCCAGGAACAACATAGTTACTTTACGGATCATAGAGGATGTTCACCGTAAAACGTTGCATGTGGCACCCAATTGGCTTTAGCCCATCTAAGGAACAAATATTGGATTATAGATGGAAAAAGGGCTGTGCGCAAGGTAATTCAAAAATGCATTAAATGCTTCCGCTACAAGCAACACAATGCGGAGCAACTTATGAGCACTTTACCCGCAGCCAGGGTTCAACCGCGAAGGGCATTCGCTAACATTGGCATCGATTATGCTGGTCAAACCCAACTAAGGACAAATGGAGGAAGGGGCTACAAGGCATATAAGGGATACATAGCAATATTTATATGCATGGTGACAAAAGCCATACACATTGAGATAGTGAGTTCACAAACAACCGAGGCCTTCATCGCAGCATACAAACGGTTCGTTTCAAGAAGAGGGTTGTGCACAAACATCTACTCCGACAACGGAACCAACTTCATAGGGGCTGATACGGTATTAAAAAAGAACTACAACAACGCCATGACAACACTACCAAATGACATAGCGAAACCACTTGGCATTTCATCCCACCTCACACTCCCCACTTCGGGGGCATTTGGGAGGCAGGCGTCAAATCAATCAAGTTTCACCTCAGGAGAACTATAGGAGAGTCAACACTGACCTTCAAGGAATTACATACAGCCACGGCCCAGATTGAAGCATGTCTCAATTCTCGACCGTTGACACCACTGAACAACAATCCTGAAGATTTAACAGCGTTAACACCAGGGCACTTCTTAATTGGAGATTCTCTTAAGGCACCCCTTTGCGGAGACATTGAATTTTTAGGTCTAAAGGCAAGGTGCCATTTGGTTGAGCAAATGGTAAGAAGCTTCTGGAAACGTTGGTCATCTAAGTATATTCATCAACTCCAAACCAGAGCTAAATGGCAAACAAGGCAGCCGAACTGCTGATCAACGGTCTAGTATTATTGAAAGACGAACAAATGCCCGCCACACGCTAGAAGTTGGGACGAGTGGTCGACACCTTTACCGGGAGAGACGGACTGGTTCGAGTAGCAACCATAAAATGTGCCGACGCTGTGTACAAGAGGCCCATTGTGAAATTGTGTAAATTACCTGTTGAGGATGAATCTGTATCAACATTATTACCAACCAGTGCTCCTAAGTGCGATTCAAGCGAGACCGTCCCTCCCGCTCGCAGAGTACAACCGCCCAGGCGAGCAAAAAATCCTGGTGGAAAAACGTCGACAGTGTTGCTGATATTCATCGCCCTTTGCGTTCTGAGCGTAGTTCAAGCCAATATTCATATTTCTCCGTTTAATCATTCATCGGGAATATATTTCGAAGAGTTAGGCAGGCTTGAAATAACAGCAATAAAATGGAAAATAATAGTCCATTATAATTTAAGCACATTTCGGGAGGAATTAAACAACTTCAAAGTTGCCCACTCGGAATTGGAAACGATATGTGCTGAACTTTCTAGTTTAAATTGCAACCCCATTGTGAAACAACTTTCATGGCAGTACAACAACTTTATGTCGGACAATAAATTGCTATTTGAAGGAAACAAAGAGTTAAACGTGGTTTTGGAGACACGGTGGCGTACGAGTAAGAGTACGAATCACAATTTGAGAAAATCACCAACAACGAAAACCATCTCTTAGCGCTCATTAAAAACCAAACGACAGTAATCGATAACACCATCAAATTGGTTAAACATAATTCCAAAAATTCAAATTGGTTAAACATAATTTAATGAAGGAACAACAACGTCTTCGGTTAGACATGGATCAACTACAGGACTATCGCACCTACGAAGACCGAATGCGAACAGTATTAATAAGCATACTCGAAATGACGCTAATATTGAAGGGGCTCGAGGATACACAACAAAGCCTAATCGACGTAGTTTATCAGGCTAATCAAAAATACCTGCACTCGTCCATATTGACGCCTAGTCAGTTAGAAGAAGAATTACAACTAATTCGCTCACATGTGGCAGCCTCCGTAACGATTCCAGGACATAACAACAACGATCTTCAGCATCTATACCAAAGCATGGCTATACGGGGACGGGTCACTCATAACAACATAATAATAGAGGTCACCCATCCATTGTCGTTTGTATGGGACTACACGTTGTTGGCCGTTATCCCCATCCCGGACATTAATCACAGCAGTTCACACTCTCAGATAGTCACATCAACCGACTATATTGCAATGGATCATCAACGTGAACATTGCGCGTTATTATCCGAAGAGGATGTCAGGAGGGGCCAAATTTTCCAGCCTATGCAATTTCTATGCGAAGTATCACCAATCATTCGCGCCACTAGCAATCAGAGCCAATGTGAGATAGCCATTTTACAACGCCAAAACGAGCTGGATAAGGCATGCGAAATACGAACCTTTAAATCAGCTAATCATTGGATCAAGCTCCACTCTCCGAACAAGTGGATATATGTGAATGAAACAACAGTCAACGTCATTTGTGGGGATAAGGTGCAGGGCTACAATCTTCAAGATTCTGGTATTACCCACATAGATGCTCGATGCGTGCTAAAGGATTCCGGGGTTCAAATAATTGCTATAGGAGCAATGCACCACAACATTAGAAATCCTGGTCGCAAAGCAACCAATATTATACAGGGTGCTAAAAATATGCACAAATTTACTGCTTATATCGAAAACAGAATAAAATACAGTGATACCGAAGGTCTATCGGCAACTTTAAATACAACCAACTTGGAGAATCAGCTATAAACTGTCAAGAGCAATGAATTCCTGCCTTCAGATAATGGTATCCATCATATTCATCACTACAGTATGATTCACATACTATTCTGAGGCATATTGATAATCGGAATAATATGGAGGATAAGGCGTCTACGCAGAAGAACGGTTGATAATCACCAACAACCCACACCATTACCAAGGCTGAGTGTGAGTGCTGTGTAATACGCATTTACCAGAGCAACTAAAGCTGGCCCGGGAATATGTTAACACCAGCTCAACATGTATATATGTATAATTATATAAGATAACAACAGCACATTAATTAATTTGCTGATTCTTGATTTTATATTAAAAAATCAACGTAATTGTAATGTATATCATTTATTGCAATGTAGCTATGCATTATTTTTTCTTGTATAAAACAATATGTAATTCTTAGAATCTTTTACTGCAATGTATGCAAAAGTCATGTGTAAAAAGAAAATTTTTCAAATAAAATAACTCAGTTGTAAAAAAAATTAATACTTCCAACATTAATTATTAATTCGGTCGGACCTCACCAGCAACGTTCCCTCTAATTATTCAAAATCGTGCGCGGCATAACTGCATTGTGGGCAAGTATTTTAAATTTAGCAAATTTCGAGCAAAATTTAACAAAATTACAATACAATAATTTTTTTTATGTTAAAAAATAAATAAAAAAACTTGTAAGTGATATAATTTACAATTGTCCCATTTTTCTCCTTTAGAAAAATCACTGTCAGCTTTTGCTTCAATACATATTTTACAAAGTACATCACCTGTTTCAATTTGGTAACTAAAAATTTCACCTAATTTAACTTTTTGTTTAATTGGTGATGACGGGATTATGTTTCATTTTGTTTCACCATTCTACTACTGTAAATTTAGCTTGAGTTTACATTATATTTTCGTTTTGTCATTACAGCAAAAGTGTTTATAAATTGTTTAAAAAATATCATATCTTATAAAACATCACCAGTGGCCCTATTCTGGCACAGGAATAGAGAATTGGGGGAAAAATTTACATATAAATCCAATTTAAATCATTTTTAGTGGTACTTTTTTAGAAAACAAAATATAATTGGGAATAATTTTCCCTGCCAGTTTCGCTATGGAAATATTATTCCCAATTTGTAAAAATGTACATCAAACTTTTTTCCTCAGTAAGCCAGAAAAAAACAGATTTATAGATAAAAGATATGTAAATTCTTTTCCCAATTCCATATTCCCAGGGAATCACCAGAATAAGACCACAGCAGGTCAATTCTTTTTTTCTGGCATACTATGGTAAAGAGTTGGTGTAAATTTTTTCAAAAACAAAATTAAATTGGGAATATTTTTCCTATCCAATTTCGATACGGAAAACATATGTATTTCCCAAATTATAAAAATTTAGATTAAACATGATGTCTCAGTAGGCCAGAAAATGATATTTTTTACAAAAACGCTATTGAGACTAGGGAAAGTACAGAAAACGCTACCAGTGGAAAAAAATGAAGCTTGCTTCAGATGCACCCGAGACACTTTTTCCATTTTTAAATTGATAATTTTAATATTAATTGTAGATACATTTATAGTTTTTATATTTTAATGTAATATACAAATAATATTAAACTTTCCAACATCACTTTTCATAAATAATTCATAGAAAAAGCCGCGTAAACTCTTTTTCGTAGTAATAAATGTTTCCGCGAGAGCACAGGGGTACAAGTCTCAATGTAAATAGTTTTCCTAATTCCTTTTCCTATAGGAAAACAAGAATCGACCTGCAAAGCTCGTTTCTGGTTTTCCTATAGGAAAAGGAATTAGGAATAATATTTAAATAGATTGTTTGTCAAAAATATCATTTTCTGGCCTACTGAGAAATCATGTTTGATCTAAAATTTTATAATTTAGAAAATATTTTTTCGGTATTGAAATTGGATAGGAAAAATATTCCCAATTTAATTTTGTTTTTGAAAAAATTTACACCAAGTCTTTACCATAGTGTGCCAGAAAAAAAGTTTTTGTGACAAAAAGACTATGAAAATATTTTTCTTAATTTCTTTTCCTATAGGAAAACCAGGACGAATCTGGACTGGGATGTTCTAACATCACCATGTTTCGATAATTTATCGAAGTTTATTTCTCGTTTTTTGTAGAATAAAATTGATCTTTGTTTCAATTTTTGTATCATTTTCCAGCCTGCTAGATTACAACATTATGATGTTTCTACTGCGTTTCTATCACCAAATAATTTTTTTTTTCGTTTCTAGAACGAAAATAAGTGAAATAGATATTGTTCAAATATATTCTAGTAGGTTGCGATAGCAATAGAGAAAAAATAATTGATAAAAGAAACAGTAGTCAAATTAATTCGAGCTGAAAAAGACGTAGATTTCGATTAAATATCGAAAAATGGTGATGTTAGAACATCCCAGTCCAGATTCGAGCTGCACATCATATTAAATATTTTGAACCGTTTGGGTTTACTAATATTCAAACTTTGTGCCTTAATCGAAAAAAAATGTTACCAATATTGTAGATGGGCGCACTAAAAATTATGATGGGCAAAATACAATATATATCTGGGCGGCCGCCCGTGTGCCCAGCTTAGCGGGAACGTTGCTCACCAGTGGTAATCCGAATAAAAAAAAACTACTTCACCAAATCAAACCAGAGGCTTGATTTGTGTGTCATAGTTGGATTGGCTGTTGTATGGTTCTGACCGACTTTATCAGGTTCCGGCTGAAATTATAAGGTTCCGGTTGAAAAAGCTTATAGTACTCAACGATGCACAATGCATCGTGCTACTTGTACCATAGCTGGTTTGGCTGTAATATGGTACTGACTGGCTTTATCAGGTTCTCATCCAAACTATAAGGTTCCGGCTGAAAAATTCTATAGTGCACAATGATGCACAATGTATCGTTCTACTTGTGCCATGGTTAGTTTGGTTACAGTACGGTACTGGCTGGCTTTAATAGGTTCCGCCTGGAATTATAAGGTTCCGGTTTAAAATGCATATAGTACTCAATGATGCACAATGCATCGTGCTACTTGTGCCATAGTTGTTTGGTTCCGGCTGATATGGGTCCGGTTAGCGTGACGGACACATTTATTTGTGTGTTTTACGAATTAAAATATTTTTAATTTATATTTTTATTTTTCATATAATAAAAGTCGTTTCTAACTTCACATATGAAGTAAATTTGGAATAAAATATAATATAGAACGGGGCGGGGCTAACTTCGCACAAGAGTTAGAGGGACATCATTAAGTTAGTGTTCCCTGATTATTTTTTTTTAATTTCGGGGATAAAATCCGGCGATAACTTGACATACGTGTCACCAGGGATTTTTTGCAACTCATGATTTGCCATTAAGGATTTGTTGAATATGTCGAACAATTATCCAACTTTGTTTTTACTTTAATTCAAAATATGATAAAAATTATCCTTAAGTGTTAGTGAATGAATTCTTAATTAGTGATATGACTTATTTGCGATTTATTTAATTTTGTTCAATTTACTGTTGAATTTGTAGGTGCCCCGCGCCTTATTGTTATATACGAGTATATAGTTGAAAGGAATTAGCGTGATGTTAATACAGACGTGACAAATTCGAATAACAATTATATTCTGCAGACCAATTTTATATGGCTTTATGGTACTAAAATATTATTACAGAGACACGTTCTTACAAGAAATAAGAAAAAATTACATACCAAGTGCAAATACAATGTTGAAACGTCTACAATCATAATTATTAAGTATCACGGAACCTAGCCTATGCACCTCTAACTATAATGCTATTTTTTGTCATATTAAAGAAATGACTTGTTTTGGAATAATGCTTCGTAGAAACGTATAAAACCTAAACCCAAAATTATATTTTGACGATTTACTATAAAGAAGTTATTAACAATGAAACGAGATAACTATAACACGCGCAAAATTCTCGCACTATTCATAAATACAATACGAGAGTACGAGACACAGCAAATGAACATAAATAAAAATAATGTTATAAGATTTTGGTCTGAAGGTTAGACCACATCAATGTGATGATGTAATTTGTGTATCATAGTAAATAGTCACTCAAAAAAATTGATTTTAAGAACTTCCGATTATACATCTATGGTATGTACACCGGTAACCAGTCTAACATTTTTATACTTTGTATTACGAGTTGGTTTCGATCGATGATTTTTATAATTATAATAAACACCATCAATTTAAGAAATCATTATCTAGAGATATTTTAAAGGCACTGCCTCGTGACCTAAACTGACCAATATATAGTTTATTGCCCCTGTCTCACTATTTTGAATAATTAAATACAGTAAACGCACTATCTTTACTTCCTATTAATTGATTCCACTTGTTTGCTTACCTTCCCAAAAATAAATTAACACTATTTGACATTAATGATTTTCGATAGAACTGACTAAAAATAGAAACTTTATATTCAAGTTATTTTAATTTGTGCATGAGTCTGGCACATAAATGTGACGACAAAGGCGGCGGCGAATATAGTGGCTATACCTACCTACAAATACTAAACAGTATACCAAATACTGATTAAAAAGCTTTCATATTGCATTACGGATTTATATTTTAAAAAACTGTTCATTTGGAAATTTTTCGATTTTTTATATTTTATAATAATTTTTATATATAAAATAAAATCGGAAATCGAATAAAAATCAAAGTACGTTGAGTATCTCGTTCAACTCAAAAAATTTAATTTTAACTTTAGAGCTTTATAAATATTTGTTTATATAGTTGAAAAGGAAAAAATAAATGTTTGGTCTGCCGGCTGCTTGTTACCACTAACTAACGATGTATAGCATAACTATAAAATAAAATATTTAGGAATCCAAACAACTTAAAAAACTACTAAGGCCTTATATGCTCATACAACTATTGAACTACGCAGACAAATCCTTTCACCATAAAATTTGAACATTTATTTAACAAAACTATAATTTCAATTCAAACAGTTTGCAGTTTACAGTTTGTACATATTGGGTTAGCATAGACTGAGATAGCATCGAATAAGAACATTTCCAGACATAACACTTAAAATGTTAAGTTTTTATTCTGTCAAAAAAATAACGGGAAAACATAAAATATTTATTATTCATTTCACAATAAATTTAATTGTACCTATCGCATTTTCCGAAATCGACTTGAGTTCTCGCCGCGAATTCTCTTTTATGTCTTCTATCGACCGAAATCGGGTATCTCGAAGTGGTAGTTTGATCTCTCAAACGCCGCAAAACGCTCATATAACATTTTTTATTAACCGCCTGACCTTCTAGTAAGAATTCCGAAGAAATAATTTCCGGTAAGAACACCGCGACAATCAAAGAAACCAGTGGAAATTACTAGTAATATTATATTCGTATTCTCTAACATTTGACCAAGACAAAATATAATGTGGCATGATTCTTAATGTCAAAAAGTATCACAAATAATTTATCGTGTGTTAACTTTACGTGAATGTTTAATTCCGATTTGAAATTTTTAATATTATAGTTTATTATAATAAATTAATTATGTAAATAAAATAATTATAAAATTAGTTCAATTTGGAATGCAAATTTGTAAAGTAATAAAAAAAGGGTTGAATGCGATGGAATTTAATTATTTCGTTAGGTCAAGAATTATAATATTATTTTACTCGATCTGCTTCAGTTCTACTCACACTTTTGCTTAGTTTTAGCTCCAGTGCCTTTCCATAAATACAACAGAAGAAATAAAATGTTTAGAAAGGGTCTTTTAATAGGGACGCTCGAAATTTTTAGGCGCGAGAGCAGCCATGTTTTTAAGGCAACATCTTTCAAATTTTATTTTCAACATCAGTATTAGTGCATTGTTCGAGAAACGTTCCTCGCATTACGTGATTTTTATCCTTGCCATAATCGTCCTGCCGAGTCGACCATTCGACATTTGGTGGCTAAATTTGAGTCAACCAGTTCGACAAATAATCAGGCAACACCCGCATTTGCGTCTGCCCACCCGTGTAAAATTCAACTGACCCACAACGTTGGGTGTTGGCTGATTGGGCTCTCGATCAGTTGAAAATTGACCCAGATATCGTCAAAAAATCATCTTTATGTTGACGAGGCCCAACTTTAGAACGACGAATCCATACATTAGCATCAAATGCATCCCGAGAAAGCCACTGTTTGGTGCGGATTATGGTGCGGATATAGATACCGTCGATATAACTACCGGAATTTTAGATTTCTTAGTAAATAGTACCAGCTCTGTCTTGGACGGGTTGATCCCTAATCCGCATTTGCTGGCCCATTTCGTAACGATCAGGAGTGCATTCTGCATAACATTCCTAATCGTATCCAGATATTTGCCTGAGACAGCTATCGCTACATCATCTGCATACGCTACAATCCCCATCCCCTCTTTCTCCAGTTCCAACAGCAATCCATTCACCACTGCACTCCAAAGAAAGGGGGACACTACTCCTCCCTGCGGAGTTCCTCTAACCACCCGTCTTCTAATGGTGGACTCTCCCAGTTCCAAGGTAATAATCCTGCTTACCAGCATCTGATTTATAAACCTCCTTATAGGATAATCCACCTTCAAAAATGACAATCCTTTCATGATCGCCTCCATTTTTACATTATTAAAAGCACCCTCAATGTCGAGAAATGCTACCATACAATACTCTTGCGAGTAAATTGACTTCTCAATCTTGCGTACTAGATCGTGCAGAGCTGTGTCCACCGACTTTCCCTTACAGTACGCATGCTGCGACATTGCTCAATTCCTTGGCTCAACTTTTGTTCGAATAAGTACGTCTATCAATCTTTCCAAGGTTTTCAACAGAAAGGATGATAGAGTTATAGGCCTCAGGTCCTTTGGATAAGCCTGTGAGCCTTTTCCCGATTTCGGGATAAAAACCACTCTGACCTCCGTCCATTTCCTGAGAGTATAGACCAGTTGCAGACATCCCCTGAAGATAACCTCCAGCCAGGGGAAGATAACTGCAGAGATCTTTTGGATTTCTGCTTGGTTGATCCGGGCCCGCCGATTTATAAGGCTTAAAACCGTTCAGCGCCCACAGGATTCGTTTCCTGTCCACGATGCCATCCACATCTGTTAAAGGTGTTCCTCGATGAGCTCCATGCTCCATCGAGTCATCAATGCTTCCCGGAAAATGGGTCTCAATGAGAAGCTCCAATGATTCCGCACTTGAAGCTGTCCATAACCCGTCCGGCTTAATTAAGTAACTAGGACTGGTTGGGTTAGTAGATAGAATTTTCCTAAGGCGAGAGGTCTAAGATACCTCCTCCATTCTACAACAGAAAATTCTCCAAGACCCCCTTTCTGCCCTCCTCAACTCTTTTTTGTATTTTCTCAGGTCTTCCTTATAGGAATCCCAATCCCTATTTTCCCTGGTGTTCTTAGCCTTATTAAAGGCTCCTTAACTAAAGGCTCCTACATGCTCTCCGATAGGTTCCCAACTCCGTGGTCCACCAAGTAGGTTTCTGCCTACCCCTAGGTTATATCAGGGGACACGCAGCATTAAATGACAGATTGCATGCTTTTGTGACAATATCAACCATGCCATCTAATTCCTCTACTGTCGCCGGAACTCCAGGAACCTCCAGCGGCAATAGTTCCTTCAACACCTCCCCATATTTGTTCCAGTTTGTCCTTATGGAATTCCTGAAGGCTTTCCGGGCAACAGGTTTGATGTTGAGGTTATATGTAATATATCGGTGATCAGAGAATGAGTGCTCCTTCGCCACTCTCCACCCACTGATCACATTAAAAATTGTTTCTGACGCACAGGTCACATCTAGAACCTCCTGTCGATTTTTAACAATGAATGTTGGTTCACACCCAATATTGCAAACTACAAGGTTAGTATTTAATAAGTAATCAAAAAATAACTCACCCCTTTCGTTAATGTCTGTGCTTCCCCAGATTGTGTGATGCGCGTTTGCATCATATCCAAGTATCACACCTACCTTTTTCAGACCTGCTTCCTGGATCAGTTCCCCCAGGTTATCCGGTGGAACCTCCTTCTCGCGATCCATATAGGCTGAGGCTAGCCATAGTTTTTCACAGCCTACCTCAGCACTCACCACTGTAACGTCCTCACTACTAAATTGTGGAAGAAGAAAACTATTCAAATTATTTTACGCTAAGATACACAATCTGATCTTTTCAGAGTTGCTTGAGTATAATAATTTATACCCTTTCATTCTGAGGCCACAGATCCTGTTATTGTTAATCCAAGGTTCTTGGATTAACACCAAGTCCTCATCTGACTTAGTCAGTCTGAGCACGAGAGCTGCCGAGGCAGCCATTTAATCGTAAAATGCATAAAAATTTGATGTATCGCTTGGCTTTGATTTTAATGTAATGTTATATAAATTTTAATTTAACCTTACATCAAAATTTTTTTAATGCAAGGTCTTATTTAAATTCTAATTCAACATTGCGCTGGACCTATATACAAAACCGCTTGCATTACATATTAAATTTTATTTTCACGGGTGTGGTGGTAAACTTTTCCTATCCCAAAGGATACTCTGTTATTGCTAGTCTACAATGGTTTTAAAAATTTTGTGGACACTTTTACAACTCTTGAACAAGATTGTCATAAGAACCAAATGTGGTTCTTTATTGCCAAAGCGATAGAACCCAATATCTTTTTTGCGGCTTTTTCAGCTACATGTAAGCTAGTTTTTTTTGCTCATTGTGAGAGATAATTTTAAGGTAAAAGTTTTAGGTAAAGGTAAAAAATGTCTCTATTGCGAGAGCTCTGTAAGTCATTACAGTGAAATTTTGTAAACAAAACATGTAAATTGTTTACAGTCAGGTAACAGATAGTCTGTGCAACTTTAATGCAAATCAATTATATTTATTTATTTATTTATTACCAACTTTGTACTTATATACAATCTGGTTACAATTTCAATAATACATTAATATATACTAAGAATTTAATTAAAAAAAAAAAAAAAAAAAAAAAATAAACAAACATGAAAAATTACCAATAATTTAAAAGAACATTAGACATTAAATTCTTAAATGCATCCCTAGATAGATTAAAGTCGAAAGCCGATGGAACTTTATTGAAAGAAATAGTAGGTTGATGAACAGGTTCATATTTACCGTAGTTATGCACCTATGTAAAGCTAGCTCGAATTTTCAGCCCGAAATTTTTAATTTTTTACGATACAACTTCTGTCATGACACAAAATATAAGCAAATTATTACTATAAGGCAAATTTGTGTCACACGCAAATTATAACTATTAATTAATTGTGTATTAAATAAATATCGAACTAATCGTGGCTTCTAATTTTGATAAAATAATAAAAAAAAAAATATTACCGCTGAAATATCAAATTAAAAAAATTATTAGGTTAAGTTTTCAAAAAATAATTTCAGTGGAATTATGGGAACTAAATTCAGCTTGAGAAAAACTTTATTGGATATTAGTTGGAGTAAATTCTATTATATCTCGCCGTATAAAGGATTCACGAGCACTTGACCTATGTATATCATAATTGCTAAAGATTTGACTAGAAACCGACAGAATTTCGGAAAATTCTATCTGGAATTATCTAGATATAATCGTTTGAATATCGCCTTACAAAAGATTCACAACCACTTCACTTACACAAAAGGATTCGTTAAAATCTTGGCTACAAAACTAGAATATTTCCTGAAACATCCTTACAGGAAATAGTCGTTTGAATCTCTACTCACAGGCGATTTACGAGCACGTGGCATATACCACCCGATTCGTTGAAGTGTTGACTACAAACTGAGAAATTTGTAGAAAAATTCTATCTAGAATTATCTAGATATAGTCGTTTGAATCTCTACTCACAGGCGATTCACGAGCACTTGGCATATACCACCGGATTCGTTGAGGTTTTGAGTACAAACTGAGAGATCTGTAGAAAAATTCTATCTGAAATTATCTAGATATAGTCGTTTGAATCTCTACTCACAGGCGATTCACGAGCACTTGGCATATACCACCCGATTATTTGAAGTGTTGACTACAAACTGAGAAATTTGTAGAAAAATTCTATCTGGAATTATCTAGATATAGTCGTTTGAATCTCTACTCACAGGCGATTCACGAGCACTTGACATAAATCACGACTATGTCTAGTTAATTCCGTATAGAATTTTTACAAATTTCTCGGTTTGTAGTCAAAACTTCAACGAATCCGGTGATATATTCCAAGTGCTCGTGAATCACTTCTGAGAAGAGATTCAACATTCTTTATCCCAGTTATTTCCGATAAATTTTTTGAAATCTCTCAGTTTGTAGGCAAAACTTCAATCGACTATAAGTATATAACCAACAAATTAAAATTTCGGGCTGAAATTTCTTGCTATATTCATAGTTTTCAATCACGTAATGCTAATTAAATTTCCGCATCGTCGTTCTCATGTTAGGTTTAGGCTGTGTAAGTTTCCGAACAATTGAGGGGATAATTTAAAAATACGTAAAAGTTATATTTATAATTTCGGGCTGAATGCTCTAAATGTCATAACAGATTACCATGACACATTTTACTGTCGCGATAGTGGTAGTTTTCAGGCTGGGATATAAAACTTTCTCGACAGCTTAGTATTGCTAACGGGGATAACGGGCTAGCTTCATTTACCAAGCAATAGTAATATACCTTAAAAATACATAAAAGTAATTTTAAAATTTCGGACTGAATGTTATAAATGTTATGACATTGTATCATGACACTATTTACTGTCGCGATAGTGACATTTTTTTGGGGCTGAGATAGTAAACTGTCACGATAGTGATAGTTTAGTGTCGCCATCGCGTTTTTTCGGGCTGAGTATCGGGCTAGCTTCATAAACATCTCTAACCAATAACACGCCAATTTCGATTCTGCGGATAAAGAGCGGCTCAATTTGTATTAATTTACATCTACCTCGATACGGTAGGAGTATAAAAGCGGGTAGGTTCCCATCTCTGTACAACATTCGCACATAAAACCTTAAAATGCACTTTTGAACCCTTTCTATTCGGTCTTAACAGTTACCATAAAACGGATTCCAAATTGCTACACCATATTCCAACAATGAACGCACAAACGAGATATATAATATTTTAATAGAATAAGGATCTTGAAAATCCCTCGAAAACCTTTTAATAAACCCAAGCATGGAATTTGCTTTAGATATGCACATATCTATGGGCTTATTGAATGATACGTTCGACGTAAATGTTATACCTAGATCCATAAACGTATTAACATTATCAATAATACAGCCATCCAGGAAAAAATCAAAACTAGCGGGCGTGGTTGCACGGGTAAAACGGATTGTTTTACATTTGGAAATGTTTAGGGTCAAATTCTGAGCTGTGCACCACATACTGAAATTATTTAAGTCAGATTGGAAGTCTCTTGCGTCATTGGTGCATGAAATGGTTTTAAAAAAATTTAATGTCGTCCGCATAGATGAGGATGTCGGAATAACTCAAACAATCCACCACGTCATTGATGAATAGTATGAAAAGCAAAGGACCCAAATGAGACTACCTTGAGGCACTCCCGAAGTGACATAATATAATATACATAACTCTGGATGTGAAACCACCAATCTTTACTATCTGAGTTCTGTAATCAAGATAAGATCTGATCCAGTCCAGTGGGAGAAAACTACAATGCAAGGAATCAAGTTTCTTCAACAGCAAGTCATGATCAATCTTATCAAAGGCTTTACAGAAATCAGTGTATACAACCTGCACCATTTTACCCCTATGTAAGGCATTAGAGACACAATTTATAAGCAAGAGTAAGTTAGTAACAGTTGATCTGAATTTTACAAGCTTTTGTAAATATATAACAACTTTCACAATGAATGCGACAAATTGTTGCGAATTGTAATAGAGTGGGAAAGGCATTATATGAATAAATGTAGTGTATATGGATAGCAATATCGCTTGATGTTATTAGCGTAACCCCACCCGCTTCTAATAAATTTAGAACTTGTGTATGAAATATAAAATCAATCAATATATACGGCAGTATTGCTATATTAAAGAAAATCGATACTTGCAGGGAATTTAACAGGTGCATTTATTAAAAAAATAACCTTAGAATTAGGTTATCAAAGGGTACGCTGCATGAAGTATGCAAGTTTCCAATTAAATAATAATTATGATATACCCATTGGGAAATGGGTGTACCATTCATTGGGTGTACCAAACTCTCCCTAAATATACACTTTCTTGAGCTTAAAAAGCCCTAACGTAAATAATGAATGAATGAAAATCTTTGTATATATACTTTGCCAGTAAAGCAAAACTAAACTTTTCCGGAACAAAATTGAATAAAAGATACATTACACTAAATCACACATTTGAGTCCTCTGTGATAACAAAACATTGCACAATAAAATCTTTTACATACATATTTTAAAACCCCACATATTCGCATTACATATTAAACATATAAATATATGTGAAATGGCAAAACTTTTTCATTTCAAACTTATTTCAAATGTGTGCGGTGCTGTGTAAGATAATATTATAAAAAAAAAGTATAAAAGAATTTCATTTTATCAGTTTTTAAATTAAATTTAAAAATATTACATAAAATTTTTCCACAATAATATGACTGAAAAAAAAAATCCAAAGAATCATAAATCATATATTTTGTGTATGTATTATGAACGAATGTCATAAAATATGTATATAAACCATTATTTTCCATTATTAATTCTTTCATACTTATAGAAGCTTTTCCTTGTACATACGCAACAAAGTTGCGTCTCAGCCTAAAATTTAAAGGATGGAAAATATCGTACCGATTGATCGATCGATCGTGCAAACGCCAAACCATCAAAAAAATATTATGACGATGCAAAAATTTAAATAATAGTTAATAGTTAGGTAACAAATCAATCAACCTTGATATTAAAGCAGAATCTTCCGATACATAAATAAATAATTATAGGTTATCATCCCAAAAACAAAACAAAAAAATTAAAACTATCGATAAACTATAAATACGTGTTTAAAAATTAATTTTGCACGTTTCGGTACGAACCACGGTTGGTGGTGTACAAAACTATAAAATCAATTTACGATAAACTCTTTAAGGTGTGATAAATTGAGATTAAAATCTGCGTTTACTTGATAATTGTTGTAAACCCTTAAATCGAATTCATAATCTTAGAATTAATTTACGGATTGCGATGATGATTTAAAAATTGTTTTTGCACGACTCATCTACAAATTGTTTGGTTAATTGGCAATAAGGCGGCTTCATCAAATGACTAAATCAAATTTTATAAATTAAATATTTTTTTTTTCGACAAAATACTTAACATATTTTTGTTTGTCTTACAATGCTGGAAATCATTGAAGAGAAAGAATATTTATATTGGTATAGCTAAAGACTTACTCTGTGTACCCCCGTATATACTTATCTTGTAATGTATATTATATGCGGTGTATCCAATAATTACAACAACAAACATCCAACTCACCTGAAAAATAAAAATAAAATAATAAAAGCATATTAAAATTGATTGAAATCAACATTTCCGGCATGCACCGAAATAATTTTTATTTTGGTATAAGTAATCAAACATAAGAGGAGTAACCTAATAAACTCAAAAAGCTCTTATCGTCTATATCCATCTTCGAATTTCCAAACAAATAAATTAAATGTTTACTGTAGAATTTCGATATAATAAATACATAATCACCTCAAGCATATAAATTTCGAAACTCGTTCAGATCACAAAATCGTTCATAAATCAAAAATCGAGCAAAACTATTATTTATACTATCCTATTCAAAATTGTTTGTGCAAGGTAAATTTCAAGTGCAACGTAACACAAACCTCTTTAAAACGAAAAAAATAATAATGCGGAGAAATGTACTAATTTGTTTTTGTCTGTCCTCATTTTCATTGTATGCAGTCGTATGCAAACGTTTTATTGATGATCCGTCAACGCAATAATATTAGAAGGGCATCAAAGACGCTCTGAACGTAAAGCTACTAGCCATTACATTACCAACTTTTGATGGTAAATGGTTGCCATTTCGAGAGGTATCGCTATCGCTGATGGCGGTGCATAACAACAAAAACGGGCCACCTGGTACAAAATTTCGATACTAATTAGCAAGTATCAAAGATGGTTTTTCATATTAACATATTCAAGGGTGTGCTTCTACAGCACACCCTTGAATATATATATATATATATATATATATATATATATATATATATATACCCTAGCGAACTACCACTGGGAGAGGAAGGTAATTGTAGGCGCGTGCTGCGATAATGTTAACCCTTTTGAACAAAATAAATCGACGACAAATCGTGATACACAGTGGTGCAGAATTATAGACGCACCTTAATTTTAACGCATTCACTTATTCATCGGGGCTATTTCCGATATAGAAAAAGGCAACATTTCTGCTTTTTGGGAAGAAGGTGTCAGTATTCCATAAATTTGTCGAAGATTGAAGCGGTTTGACAAAGTAATCCGCACATTTTTAAAAGATCCAGTTAATTAAGGACAAAATAAGAAAGGAGGGCCAAAATAAAAACTTTCGAAACGTGATAAGCGCCAAATTATCAAAATTTTAAGTAATTCGATGAAAAGCGGAGCCCAAATAGCACGAAACTAAATGTGTCTCGTTGGACCGTGAATTGAGTTTTAAAACAATCTTCATACCTTGCTCGACTAAAGCTTAAGTATGTGCCGAGATTATTGCCTCGTCATAAAAAAGCGAGCGATATGAGTACGGACTGGAAAAAGGTAAACTATTATCGCCGTTTGAAAACTATATCTCTTTTAATATTTTAAATTTCCGTTAAAAAAAATGTTTAGATTATATTTTCAGATGAGAAAAAAATTTATTTACACGGTCCGGGCGGTTTTGATTCTTACTGGAGGGACCTACGAAAAGTACCACGCTATTTTTCTAACAGAAATTTCGAAGACGGTTCCTTGATGGTTTGGAGAGCTTTTGCATCGATGGAATGCTATAGTTAGCTTTCCCATTTTTAGAAACACACAGGACAGTAAATTTAACGTTTCAGCAAGATAACGCTTAAGCGCTTAATGTTGAGGTATTGCAATGGCCAGCCTTTTTGCTGAAAACAAGCAATATGGAAAGGTTTCGGACTTGAAAGTGGCCGTGATTGAAGCTTGGGAGTAAATTGGTGAAGATGTTCGAGTAAGCTTATTTGAGAGTATGCCGAACGAAGGATATTTGAGCTTATTCAGAACAAAGGAGGCCTCATTATTAATTTTCTTTTAATTTTAAATAAAGAGAATTAATTTTTTATTTTATGTTCCCTATTAACGTGCGTCTATAGTTCTAGTGCACCACTAGAAAACTAAACATTTAGTTATTACGGTGAATAAAATAAATACATTTTCTTGGAAACAAAGAGTGTCCTCAAAACCTATAGTTCTGCACCACAGTGTATTAAAAACTATACAAACCGCATACAGTGGTACTAGCTACTTTGCCGACCATGGATTATTGTATAATATGCAAGCAACAAAACACTTAAACACGTGTATCAATTGATCATGGAGTCCACGAATGTAAAGGTAGTTCATGTCGTATATGTAAATTCGATCATAACACATTATTATATCGTTCGGGTCAACACATGAGATTGCGAAACTGATTATAAATCTTCATCGACGGCGGAGATAAAATCAATTAGTAATCCAGTACCAATTGGTCAAATACAAATGCAAAGGAAGCACAAACACTCAACAAGGTTCAGTGAAGACAGTATATAAAGAGGTAATACATCATCATGAGTCGTTGCAAAGCTTATAAAACAAATTATTTTCGGAACTGCTCTAATCTGGCTACGAACGGAGAATAGGCGATAGTGGTTTTCGAACCTGGGACCGTATTCTTGAAATCGGTGGAAATTTCCCCAATCGGAATACAATTTGCTTTGAAGTTCTCTATATTATTCGAATTTTTCGCCGGTAACTTTAATCATTTTTTTAAATTTCATTTCTGTTTTTAAATTAAGGCTGCGGGCCAATAGTCAGGTAAAAGTCAATTTTAAGTAAATTTTTCGGTAAATTCATTTATTTTTCAAAAACTCTATGACAAACTGATTGAAAAATCTGTTCTATATCCGATTTTTACCATAGCAAACGATTTACCCGACTATTGGCCCGCAGCCAAAGAACATAATTGTTTCCCATACAAAGGGGAAAATTCCCAATGGGTAAATCGATTCGAAATTAGTAGGGAATAAATATTAGTTAGCTTGAAAAAAATTTGAAAAAAGATTAAAGTAGCCGACGAAAAATTCGAATAGACAATACGAAGAATTCGATCTCAAAGCAAATTGTATTCCGATTGAGGAAATTTCCACCGATTACAAGAATACGGTTCCTCGTTCCCAGTCGAATTTTATAATGTCACGCATTCTAGATTTGCTTGGTGCTAAACGACAAAATTTAAAAAAGTAAATATGAAATCACGTTTATCGTAAAATCGAGATTATTGAAGAATTAATCCGGTAACAATCGATTTTCTCGTACTGACACAAATCACGGTTCGTTTATCAACGTACAGTTTTCATGTTGAAAAAACTAAATTGTCGAATTTGATTTTAGCCGATCCGTCGTTTAATTTAACAAGACCAATACATTCACCAAGGCATGCCAATTGAATTGTGTGATAAAATACCCACATTAATAAATTCGGTATTTGGATTTGAGGCTACTAGTACAAGCAGTCATCAAAATAAGTCCATACAACAATATTATGTTCAACGAACAATATTGAAAACAATAAAGAGAACAACAATCCAGACATCGGTGCTACTTGCGATTCGGCCGCGAGTGCAAATTTGAGTTTACGGATTTGGTAGCTGGAAAATGTTCAAACTGAGCAGTTATCAATCGACGAAGAAATAAGTGATAACCATTACCAAAGACGATATCGGTCTCAGCCATGTGGAGTTGGCTGATGATAATAAACAAAAGAATACCCGGAATATTATTTAACCCCCCCCCCCCCCCCCCCTGTATTAAACGATAACAGTACAACAACTAGATTGCCAGTTGTATTTAACAGATCATCAAAATCATAAATGGGTTATTCTTTAAACGATAGTCGATCATCATTTGACCAAAGACTCAAGAAAAAAAAAATTGGTTTTAGTTCACGAGGAGTTTCGTAACCTACAGCAAATTTAGTGGAGATTTTCTCCACCATGAGTGGCAACTTTTTCCAACGACAAGTGAAATATTATAGCGAGCATTTTATGTAGACGATCTGCTGAGGAATGCAGATACTTTAGACGAGCAAAGAGTCTCCAAACAGAGTGTCAGTCGTTATTAGCGATTGGTGAATTTGAACTCCGAAAGTAGATTCAATTCGTTCGGATTCGGAAATGAATGAAAACTCGGGATTGTTGCTTGGGATACGATGGGATACGAACAATGACAAGATAAAAATTGAATTGGATAAACTTAATTCATTGACAAAATAACTAAACCTGATGTTCTTGCAGAGATATCAAAAATGACTGCAAAACTGCATATGCGAACGATTTGATCCATGCACGATACTCGTTGAAAGACCCATGTTTTTTATTAAATGCTCGATAAGTCAATTTAAAATTAAACATACCGCTTATTCCATGAGGAGAATATTTAGGCACAAATGGCCTGATTTAAGCACTCTAATTTGTTCAAAGTAATTGTACCGTTGGCCATAATTTAGTAATAATTTAGATTTGTTACGCGGATAAACTTAACTTTAAACCACTACAGTAGTAGCATCAAAACGATGTATGCACCCTGTTACGCTGTACCACCAAATAAAAATCTGATTAGAAATCGTTTAGAGCTGTGCGTGGCATTGTTACTGGTAGAACCGATGGACGAAACGAGCAACTGTTTGGGCATCCTGATTGAAGCAAAGTATTCCTGAGCGGTTCTTAGACAACATTACAAATAGCATTACATATGCTATACAAAGAATTTGTTGCGAATCGTATTTTCGAGAGGTTAAGACAGGATAATTCAGGACCTGGCTAAGCCGTAAGAGTGGTGTTATGTTCCAACAGCACTGAATCCGGCAGAAGCATATTAAAAGGATTATTGCCGAATTATTTGATTGAACTGGATTTATGGTGATAAGTACCTCGGCTTCTGATAGATGATGAACAAACTTGGCCTAAAATTAAAAAAATGTAAACGTTACGTTCACGATTTAGAATACAAAGCAGTCAGCACGACAGCTTTGGCAGCACAACAAACTCTCATCTAAGTTGGTTCAGAATGTAAAGAGGAAGCGCTGGGCACAGCATGAGACGAAAATACCGCTATGTGCAAGCACTCATAATATACCGAGTTGTGGAAAAAACACAGCATCAAAAGCAATCAAATAAGTCCTTTTAACCAGCCGACATGAATACACTTCGAGGAATTAGGCAAGCCCGTAATAGTAGCTACGAAATGGGCATCAGTCATTTATTACAACTTGACTTCGTACTTGGAGGTTTTGTACACACAAATAGGCCTTGCGTCAGGGGACATGTTAAAAGCCCTCACCCAATGACAAAATGAAAAATATAAGTTCCAGTTCGAAAAAATTCATCTTTTGACTAATCTCAGTTTCCTGCTCCCCGCGGTCACTCAAATTTGTACTAATCCAAGCAATGGTTGCTAAACGTTGATATTGTAGTTTTTGCCGCTCTCTGTCACTCGCCCCCTCTGCTACGGTTTCGTAAATGGGTCATTTAAATATTCGGTTAAAGGTTAACATTTGCATATTTATCAGTTTTTACATGAAGGCTACGAAGGCAGTACAGATGGAAGTGGTTCACGACTTACTACACAAGGGTTCATTGCTACTTTGCGTCGTTTTATCTCACGTCGTGGTAATTAATACAAACCAATTTTTTGGTTTACGCTACTAACTTTATAGGCACTCAAAATGAGTTACGACAATTACAGAAATTGTACGACAAGGAATCACTCGAGTTAAATACAATTATGGCAAGAGAAGGTATTGAATGGCAAACCATACCCCTAAGATCGCCGCACTTTGTAGGCGTGGGAGACAGCAGTTCGTCGTGCTAAACATCATCTTTGAAAATTAATGAATTGCATACACTGGTAGTACAAGTGGAGGGAATTTCTAACATTCTCTCGATTCATCGGATTTGAATGTATTGACCCCGGAATTGGCAGGTAGCCCAATGGAATTTGTCCCGAATAGGTGTGTGCCAATATTTCTGGCAAGGTGAGTGATCTGTTCGATCCCTGGTGTAATGTGCATATTCCTTTTACTTGCCAGTTACTTGCACCGATGCACATTCCCAGTAAAATAAGAAACATCATTCCGCATCCCATTTAGGAATTGTAAGATTGCCCGAACATTTTTTTTATTTTTCTCTGTTTGACAATTTGACTTAAGGTAAAAAGTTACAGCAGGTTAACGGTTGTCAAATAAGTGTTGCCATATTTTTATTTCATAAGTATCATCCTACGGGATGGGCTTGCCGTCCTCTCTTTGCTAGGTTAGGTGTATCTACGATACAATTCATTTGATTGATCAGTGGTCACACTGAGCTGTCTGCTAGTGGAAGAGCATCGAATGCTAGTTGATCTTAAGCTAGATAAGTTTGTATCGTAAGGTCATGGAAATTCGCAACAGCTGCCGGGGTAATTGCACTGTCGTTATATACGGAGTAACGTAACAGATACAATATAAATGCATGAGCTTAAACTGTAATTCATGATTTTAATGGAGGAAACTCTTGACCGCCTCCACAAGACCTGCCGGGAGCCTAATGCTACATAGCATATACGAAACTGTCCTGAGTTACTGCAACCACCCGTTTACCTTATGTCTGGGCTACAAAAAAAAATTATATATTGCAAGCACCAACGCCAATAATCAGGAGGCCATTATTAGATTTTGTGAGCAATCTGCTCAGAAATCTGATGGAGATTCCAAATCAATGAGATGCGCAATAATGCCAACGGAACAACAAACGCAACTACAAGATGTCAGAAAAACACTACCAGACGTCGTACAAGGAAAAGTAGAGGGTTATAAAGCATGAGGAATTCACCTACCGTCTGTTACAACTGACAACAGCCATGATGGTATTTAAAACGATGCAAAGCGAACTAGTTGAAATATTAACCGACGTTCATCACGCCCGCATCAGCACCCCTGCCCAGTATGACCCGGCTGCCACTTTACTTACCAATAAACCTGGAATCGTGCAGAACTAGGTGTTATTTTTATCGATCCAGAGGTGCCACATTTGGTGGTGAATTCTGTCCGATCCGCATACTATCCAATCTTTGGAGAGGTCCGGAAGGCTTGTAGAAGGTGGGACGATAACGTAATGATCCACAAACTGCCAAGGTCTAGGCATCTCATCCAAACTAAGAACGTTCATTGCGATGTAGAAATCAGCTCAATATCGCATCAGGGTGTGCTAACTAGTGTTTACCATCGTCAGCTGCAACAAAGAAATCGGTGGATTCTGGTCCTAAACGAAGTATCTGTATTCGATCTACACTGCCGTACCCAAACATCGCCATTTACACTAAAGTGTAGTGGAATTTTTATATTGACTCCACAGTGCAGTTTAAGTGGATGTTCAGTACGTCTAAAATCGAGTAGGACAAATCGAGAGCCCTACTAAAAGTCATCTCAGCCCTGATCCATCTCAGTACGTAAATCGTACCTATAGCCGTACGTTCTCGATTTAGCAAGCAATGCCTAAGGTAGGGCGTGAAATGCGAATCGAGAAAGTGATGGGAGTGCTTCGGCCCCAAAAAAAATTGCAAATAATAAATCTACGGTTGTAATTTTGCACAGAAATAACGAATAATATTATTTATATTGATTCGAAAAAGTTAGAGGTTACATTGCACTTAAAATTTAGCTTGCACAAATAATTATGAATAGGATAGTATACATATTCAGCTGAATTTTATATATATAGCTATATGTAGACATAATAGTTTAGACTTTGTTTTTAATGATCATATTTGTGATATTTTGGATGTATGTATGAAGCAAACATAAAATTCCAAAAGTTTAACAACCAGAAAAACCAACAAAACCAAAAATTTTAATCATCCTCAAAAATTTTAATACATCCAGAATATATTTTTTTTGTTCGCTGGATTTTTATTGTTTATCGTTATTTTCCTTTTTAATTTGTATCTATTCCCTTTTTCCCAATTAAATTTTATTTTTATATTTATATATTTCGTATTGTATTAGAAAAGGGGGCGGGGGAAAACCATACCCGTTCTTTTCGCAACAAAATTTCCCAACCACCACACAATACAAATATAAAATACAACAAGTATGTGTGTTTATAAAACAAACAATTCAAACACTCAGAAAATATAATCTAAAATGGGAAAAAGTAAAAAATTAATGAAGATTCATGTCAGAATTTTATGGAATTGAAACCAACACACTTTTATAGGTGTAAGACAAAAACCAGAAATACATACTTTTTTATACAGTGTATTTTTATGTGTTTTTGATTAATTAAAAATCTGCACAGTAAAATGTTGAAAACTGTAAAAAAATTAAATTAAATTAAAATTATGGGAACTGGCGGTTTATTATTTAGAGGATGCCTATATTACGATAAAAAAAAAGCGTTGTGCACGGTGAAAATGAAATGTAATTAATTAAAATTAAATACGCAGAAATGAAATCGATTTATGTCTGGAAAGCAAAATAAATTATGGAAACATAAAAATTTGAAAACAATTTTTTTTTTTGCAACAAAAATATATTGAACACCTTGTGCCAATTTATAAAAACCAGAGAAACTCGGTTCTTCTCATATATATTTAAGATGGGTGAAGCCACTTAAAATGTTGACCTTTATAATTCCACTACCAGTATATATTTCACTCAAAAGAAAGTCGTTTCTCCCTTTAATAAGTAAAAGCAATTTATTTCCAAAAAGGACAACACCAATAAATTTGTTATTAAATTACCTTTCAACCGATATGTCACACATGGTATGTTACCACTCAAAAAAATAAATGACTAGTGGGTGAATGGACAGTATCATTAACGCGAGAAAGGTATGTATTGTGTCCAACATCTGACGTGTATATTTAACGATTTATGGTACACACATGTATGAAAGGGAATGTGGGAAAAAAAAACGTAGTTAGTTCATGAAATATTATTTCAAAAACGAATTATATAGGGTGTGTCAAAATTTGCTGGCCCCAAAGTACTCAGAAGTGCTGCAAAGCTTCTCGAGGCAGCTAAATCTTTCTAAACTCCGACGTAGCCATGTTGCATTTGGTTTAAAAGGATTTGGATTAAACAAAAAGTTTGTTCGATTTACTTGGGTAACATTTTCAGGAAAAACCGAACGATAGTCGTCCAAGATCCCCCGTAACAAACAGATCAACAAATAACTTGAACAAACGTTTAACGAAGCCTCAGCTTTTTACATACTCTGTTAATGATATTTCTAACGCGTTCACTAAAGTTCAATGCACTGTCACCCCAATTTCATACCTTCCTACATTAATCTAAGGATATCATTTAATCACATTTAGTGCCAGGTGATTCTGTGCATTTCCACGCCTCAAAGATGCTTAGATCGGTTTGTAAAAGTGAGGAACGTCAATGTGAATTGAAATTTGTCTAGAATGATAAATGACCATTCTGAGGAACTTCGGAAGAGTACCCAAAAACGAATTGTGATAGGAAATAAAGAAGGAAACCCATATTTTGACTATACTGTAGTGACAACATTAACTTCGATCGATTCATGCAAGATGATTTTGCAACTGCCCTCTAGTTAGAAATATCATATTTGCATCCCTCTTGTGGTTCGAGATAATAAATTAGTCTAACCACATATTCGGGAAAATTTCAAATGAAAGATTCCGAAAAACGAGTAAGGATTTGTGCCAAACTATCACTATCATCGTCTTTAGCAAAACTGAACGCAAATCATCAGGTAAATGGTCATTAAGGTTGTTTGTCTTTTCTATCACTGGCAAGATTTAAAAATTGTGCAAACAAATCAGTAATAACTTTAGAATCGTTGTTCTACTAAACATTATATTTCAAGGTGGATGGGTGGTACTCGCCGAATTTCAATTTAAGCTTAGACCAAACAGTAGAATATTCATCTTTTACTAGAAATAATTTCACCGGAAAAATCTACGATTAACTTAAGAATGAATCGTTTTTATTCAAAATGGCGTTGAAATCAGTGCATCAGATTTCATACATTCAGATATCGTGCTTCTAGGTTGAAGTTCCCTTACATTTTGATACTAAAACTACATTTGATTTAGTTTTTTGGAGGTAGTGATGAGATCCTTGCCGAGCTTATTAAAAAACTCCTGAACAAAAAAGTGTTTGGCCTTCAGCTCCGCGACTTAAATAAATCGAACGTTGCCGTTAAATCGGGTGTGGCCAGCGCCGTTTTCATATTAGAAATAATATATATTTAAAAAAAAAACTTTTTATAAAACCACGCTTAATGTCCAAAAATGTTAGAATCTTGTATTGTCATCGGAATTACGCCTGCATGCAGAGTTTCAGCTCAATTGGACTATCGCAAGTGGTTGAAAAATTGATTACAAAATTTGACGATACAAACAGACACACAGAGTGAGCTAATATAAGCGTGGTAATAATGTCGAAGTGTGCAGTTTCGAGCCTTGAAACAAAAATGTGTTTAAGATCTCCCCACTCTAAGGACGTGCGACTGACTTAAATGTACACTTTCAATACGCCGTCTGTAAGTAGGGCAACAATAAGGTGAAGTGGCGAGGGTTGGAGACTGAACTGCTGGCGTCATTAGCTTGACAAATCCTGCCATTATGTCAATGTCGTTGAAGCGGATGACTGCTAATAAATGACTTGTGTGTTTTTTCATTCAACAAAGTTCGATTTAGCATCGAGTCCATTTCTGAGTATTTCGTCAATATTTAGTTCAAAGTTGTCCAAAGGTTTGATAATAGTCCAAAGAATATTTTTAAAATAAAAGTGTCAGATTCCTTCGATTTGCTATTAGATAATTATTGAGTACAGAGAATTTTCACATCATGTATTACCAATGAACTTTTAATTGAAATCAAAGTTTTGAGAAAATCTCGAGGACCAATATTTAGTGTAGATTAAATTGAGAATAAGCCGAATTCACTCTAATTTCACGGGCATTATGCGGCTTTATCGTAGAAGACTGTGTTAAGTAACAGAACTATGTGCTAACAATGATTTATTTACAGTTGCAAATTTAAATCCGCCATTGTGGTTTACTTCTGTCCCACGCTTTAATTTTTACTGATAAAAATACACTACGTTGAAGAAGACACTACGTTGAAATTCTCCTCTTGAAAGCGCATCTCGTAACGTTCGAAAATGATGTTACAATATCCTGAAGATTATCCATTTTTATTAGACTTCAACACTTTGTATCATTGCTCTGGCTGGCGATTGTTCGTAGTGCGATTGCACTTTCTCCAGCTCTTATGTATGCACATTCACGTGCCGACACTTGACGCTTCGTCATGATTTTCATGCATTTCTTGAAGTTTTCTCCGATATATCATTCTTTTCCCGCTGGATCTGGCTTGTGTGCTGATGGCGTCAAATTGTCTTGGCTCTGACTTTGGCATGTGCTTGGCTATGTAGAATACTGTTGCTTCGTCCAATCTACAAGGTTAATGTTCATACTTCCTTTCTATTTACTCAGGAGTGGGCATATTTTAACACCATTTCTACCGTCCGTTTGTTCCCGATACTTGGCATGGGAAGTTGAATTTGTTGTGTCCTGGTTCTTACACGAGTTTACAGGGCTCCGAGCCCACTTCTGTCATTCTGCAGAAAACCGCTCTAGCTGTCTGCTGAATGCCCTCATCTGTATCAGATGTAGGCTTCCTCAATTTTGGAACTCTTTCTGCCACCGGTAGTCTTTCACTCGAACTCCATATACTTCAGTGTAAACATAATAAACATCATTAGAACGTCAACTATATTCATGAAGTTTAAGTTTACTATTTATCAACACTCTAGCATTATGCTCTTTAAATCACCGAGTCAATGCATTTAGCAGGGTTCTTGCGGGCTCACGGTTCACAGTGTTCTGAGGCATCTTTACAGTGTCGGATCATTGTCGTCAAGTCTCTCTAGATTACAACGAAGTGAAGTACGGCCATCCAAATTCTTCCGAGAGAACTCTGACAACATCCATCACCCTCTATCGTGTTCACATGAAGTGTATTTGTCATCCACTTGCGCGGTGGCAGAATAACAACTCTGACGATATTAGCAAGCACGTTTGCGCAACACTGAACACCAGCGTATTTCCGACTTGCAAACCGCCTCATTCGATTGATTCCATGAAGCAACATTCGGGAGGCTTCTCCTATAATTTCTGTCTTCCTGTCATTCTTGGTGATCAGCTAGAAGTGCTTCATAGACTCGTGTTCTCACGGTAAGGAAATCACGAGTAATGTTTTGATTCACTTACCTGTGGCCGTATTCTTGAAATCGGTGGAAACTTCCCCAATCGGAATACAATTTGCTTCGAAATTTTCGATATTATTCAAATTTTTGCCGGCTACTTTAATCATTTTTTCAAATTTGTTTCCAAGTTTACAAATATTTGTCTCCTTACTAGAGAATAATTTTGAATCGATTTAGCCAGTCGGAATTTTTTTCTTATAGTAGCGGAAAATTTTATATTTCTTAATTTACAAAAATAAAATAAATTTAAAAAATGATTAAAGTAGCCGGCGAAATATTCGAATAATATAGAGAATTTCAAAGAAAATTGTATTCCGATTGGGAGAGTTTCCACCGATTTCACGGTCACCGATAATACGGTCCCTATGGGCATATATTTTTGAAATTCGATCGAATAAAATTGTCTACGATTTTACCGTATTTTTGAAACTAATCGAGTTTTTTATACACCACTCTCATCGCGGTCAACTCCTCGTCGTGTGGTGATTATAGTTATGTTAAAAAATTTGATGTTTTTTGGTATTAAAGCCGGATTGCCTCTATAAAGTCTATTCGAGCCTCTTTTTGTTGTTTAGAGTTATGCGCTACTCTTTGTTTTGCTTTTTCCATTTTGCCTTTTAATATTTATTTAAGAAAAAATTGCCAATTTGGAATGACGTATTTTGATAGAAAGTCGTCGACCATTTTATTCGATTGAATTTCAAGAATATGCTCTCTGAGCGTTGTAGAATCGAGTGACAGTCTCTTTATCGTAAACAATTTATCGTGTTTCAATTTAACGTGAACATTTAACCGTAGAACAGTTTATCGTATACACAATTTACCGTGGACACAATTTATCGTGGGACAATTTATCGTAGAACAGAATAATGCGTGTTCTTAACCGATTATGATGGGATTGGGTATGTTGGATGGAAATGGGATTATTGAATGATTTTGGAAGAAGTTCTGGACTATTTCCATGTGGGACGGAACTTGGTAGTTTCTTAACCGATTATGATGGGATTGGGTATGTTGGATGGAAATGGGATTATTGAATGATTTTTGGAAGAAGTTCTGGAATATGGCCATGTGGGACGGAACTCGGTAGTTTCTTAACCGATTCTGATGAGATTGGGTATGTTGCATGGAAATAGGATTATTGAATGATTTTTGGAAGAAGTTCTGGAATATTTCCATGTGGGACGGAATTTGGTAGTTTCTTAACCGATTATGATGGGATTGGGTATGTTGGATGGAAATGTGATTATTGAATGATTTTTGGAAGAAGTTCTGGAATATGGCCATGTGGTACGGAATTCGGTAGTTTCTTAACCGATTATAATGGGATTGGGTATGTTGGATGGAAATGGGATTATTGAATGATTTTTAGAAGAAGTTCTGGAATATGGCCATGTGGGACGGAACTCGGTAGTTTCTTAACCGATTATGATGAGATTGGGTATGTTAGATGGAAATGGGATTATTGAATGATTTTTTGGAAGAAGTTCTGGAATATGGCCATGTGGGATGGAACTCGGTAGTTTCTTAACCGATTATGATGGTATTGGGTATGTTGGATGGAAATGAGATTATTGAATTATTTGTGGAAGAAGTTTTGGAATATGGCCATGTGGGACGGAACTCGGTAGTTTCTTCACCGATTATGATGGGATTGGGTATGTTAGATGGAAATGGGATTATTGAATGATTTTTGGAAGAAGTTCTGGAATATGGCCATGTGGGACGGAACTCGGTAGTTTCTTAACCGATTCTGATGAGATTGGGTATGTTGGATGGAAATGGGATTATTGAATGATCTTTGGAAGAAGTTCTGGAATATGGCCATGTGGGACGGAACTCGGTAGTTTCTTAACCGATTATGATGGGATTGGGTATGTTGGATGGAAATGGGATTATTGAATGATTTTTGGAAGAAGTTCTGGAATATGGCCATGTGGGACGGAACTCGGTAGTTTCTTAACCAATTATGATGAGATTGGGTATGTTAGATGGAAATAGGATTATTGAATGATTTTTGGAAGAAGTTCTGGAATATGGCCATGTGGGATGGAACTCGGTAGGTTCTTAACCGATTAAGATGGGATTGGGTATGTTGGATGGAATTGGGATTATTGAATGATTTTTGGAAGAAGTTCTGGAATATGGCCATGTGGGACGGAACTTGATATCAAATCTTCACATTTTCGATGTGAAGTGCTTGTTAATTGTGTCATTTTAATCTGTACCGTCGGTTAGAAAATTTCCTCGAGGTCATGCAGTCTTGGAGAAGTTTTTTTGTATTTTGAGATAGATTTCACTAACATGCGCAATTTTTATTCCAAAACGCTTTGGTTCATTCTTCATCCATCTAGTTATTTTTTGTTTGTGGATTTAAAAATTTTAAATGTTGTAATTATTTTTCACTGATCCTCGATGAACTGAAGAAATACCTGTATTAATACTACCGAAATGTTTGCAGTTAAAATAATTATATATAATAATTATATATAATTATATGGCACAGTGGTTAAAGCTTTGGTGTTTAGATCGGGAGGTACCGGGTTCGAATCCCGATAGATGCAGGATGCAAAGGGAATTTCCTTCAACAGATTATGATTTGTGATGAAATGGATCACATCTATAACCCCTTGTTGGAGTGCAAAACTCATGGGCCGACCCATCTTCCATGCCAGTATAGCATGGATATAGCTGGCATCGAGCTATGCAATGTGCATATGGTAATAAAATCGGACCTATAGCCGTACGTTCTCAAATTGAACGACAACGGACACTACATGTCAGGGCGACAAATCCAATACCACATAAGCGTATGTTCTCCAGGCTAGGGATGACGGAAGTGGGCGTTTGACTTATACCAAGGCGCTTGCTATGTACATGTATATCACTAGTCCGTAATGCACACACGTGTCAACCCAATAAGTGGATTGAGTGGCAAGCCAACTATCAGCTCTAAGATAAAAGCCTTTTAAGGTTTGAGATCTCCAGAATCTTTCGAAGCAAGCTTAAATTCGCACTCTGGACGTAATTATACTACAAGAGCTTAGATTGTCTGGGAGTTTGATAAGTAACTCCACCGATGGTTACACATTTTACTAGAAAATTTATTAGAAAAAATTTAAAATAGAATTTGGAGTTTTTGTCCAAAAGCGCGTACAGTAATTTATCATTGACTATCGTCCAATCAAGATGCGTCTAAGCATGGGCCGACATCCGTTCCAGGTAGCCATATTCCAGAACTTCTTTCAAAAATCATTAAAGAACCTCACTTCAACAGAACGGCCGAGTTCCGTTCCAGATGATCAAATTCCAGAACTTCTTCCAAAATCATTTAATAATCCCATTTCCATCCAACATACCCAATCCCATCATAATCGGTTAAGAAACTACCGAGTTCCGTCCCACATGGCCATATTCCAGAACTTCTTCCAAAAATCATTCAATAATCCCATTTCCATCTAACATACCCAATCCCATCATAATCGGTTAAGAAACTACCGAGTTCCGTCCCACATGGCCATATTCCAGAACTTCTTCCAAAAATCATTTAAGAATCCTACTAATTTTGATACGCCACGCGAAAACTTGTTCTACGATCAATTGTGTCCACGATAAACTGTTCTACGATAAATTGTCAACGATAAACTGTTCTACGATAAATTGTTCTACGATAAATTGCTCACGATAAATTGTTGACGATAAATTGATAGTAAATCAAATTAAAAACAGCACTCAAAGAAAAGAGACCAGCTGCTTTGGGGACTCGTCAGAAAATCGCAGAACTCCCCGGACCTAGCACCATCCGATTATCACTTGTTTCTGTCCTTACAAAACTTCTTGCAGGGCAAACAATTCAAGAACGAAAAGATATCAGACAAACCCTGGTTCAATTTTTAGCCTCTAGAGATAAGACATTTTTTAAAAATGGGAGTTATCCGTCTGTTACTTAGATTTAACTGGCCGTTATAGAAAAAACTGTTTCACAACATCTAACGGCCTGTTAAATCTCCGGGTAAATCTAACCATAGAAAATTGGGCAGATAACTATTTATCTTCTATGTAAATCGATGCTAGTGCTGTTACGAATAATATTAACACTATTCTACGCCAAAATTGTGATGTTTTACCTACATAACATTATTTTGTAAATTAAAAATGGATGACAATGAAAAAATTTTAAAATAAAATAATTTTATTATATTTATCAAAGAAGTAATACATATATGTTTGCACATATAATTATATTTTGAAGTGGTGTAATAATTTATTTAGCTTTTTTTCAATTGATCGTATAAAGATCTTAGTGTGATGCCGTTCTATGGCAACCCATGCTCTTAATGTTCTCAATCGGCACTTAAGGACACGCAGCATTCATTTTTTCCGTATTGGTGAAATTAGCTTCCTCTAGTTTATGAATTTCTTGTTTTATGAAAAAAGCAAAACTTACAAGAAAAAATATTAATCTGTAGTGCAAATGAAAAAGAAAAATTCAAATCTTTTTTTAAATTGTATTTTTTTATTATCTATTTTATAAATAAAATAATGTATATTTCCATAAATTTTTACTAAATTCTATAACAGCCACATAATTTTCTGAGTGAAAACGTCAAACTGTATGAATTTTGAAGTTTAATATTTTATTTTTAGTTGGTAATGGTGGTAGGGTTGAGTAAAATTTTATTATATCGACATATTTGTAAGCTAACCATGCAAAACCATGCAAATTGTTTGTGAAACGAAATCAAATTTTAACTAGAGATGGGACTTATCAATCAGTTTGGTAACCAATTGTTATCTCATTTTCTGTGCAACCGGACATCAATAAAGTTTATTCAAAGTATGAAAAAATTTATTCTTTCGTTTCATTCTAAAATGCTAATTACAAATATGGGCGAGTTATATTATGCAGTGTAATTTACACGATTGTCGACGCGTATTGTATTACGTAGATTACATAGTGTAACGTAAGAATTCTTGGCTGTTTGGGTTACATTATTATCAGGTTTGAATAGCCCACCATATTTAAATAATAAACACAGCAGCTTCATCGAAATACCAACGGACAGGGAACTTAATTGACCACTGCCATCCACATTATTTTTTGTAAAAACTTTTGTGATAGTTCCTTCCATCGATTATGGATAACTGATTTTCCGGATAACACATCCATTTGGAAAATGCTTATTTGGTATTATTTGGACTCAGAGGCATAGTTCGATTATTTTTTTGATTTTTTGAATTCCGGAGATTTTAGTCCGGAAACAGAAATTCAAAATATGTAAACCATTCAATCACTATTGACGTCGATTAATAGTAGTTTACGATTAGTCGACGTTGTTGACGAATAGTCGACATTATCGGCTAGTGGGTGACACAATCGAGTATGTTTGAACATGTTTTTGAATCCGTTTAAATTTTCCGGTCGTATTTCATGACCCCGCCGCCAGAATTCATATAATGGTATGATTTTATCGATGACGGCAAACTAATTTTTACATGTTTTTACGACAAATTTTCATAGTGCAAATTTACGATATTCCCAAATTATAGTAATTTTTTCAGGTTGGTGTTACGATTTGTTAGAGAATTCATCAAAGTTTTACATAGCAATTACGACGTGTGTTACTGGTACATGTATGCTAAAAATTGGTTTAAATATGATGCAAAATCCTTCGTGTATATTAGAAAATTTAGAACATGCAACCAAAAACAAAATAAAAATTCTACTGAAAGCTGACAGAGGTATAGAAGCACCCGTGTTAAAAATTTCATCCTAAAATGTATTTTACCAATAGTTTATTAAACATTTACAACTGTTCATAGATATACTCGTACAAACAACATTTGAATAACTTGTGTAAACCTAACCTAGCATTTAGCTCATACAAAATTGAAATGTCATAAAATTAACGTTTACCAAAAAGCAAATATAAACAAACCAATAAAAGTTAAAGCTTTACCGAACGGAATTTACACATCGCATGTAAATAAGTTGAATAAACTTGTATCAATCGATTCCGTCGTTTTATAAATTGTTCATCTAATCAAAATTAACCTTGAATAATAAAATATTTACTTAAATCGCGCAGACTTGCAAGAAGCAAATATAGTATGTATGTATATGTATTTTCGAAAATCTTGGGATTTGGTGCGTCTCAGACTCACAACCCAATAAATATGAAATTTAGCTTTATTTGACAAAAAAATTAGACACAAAGTGTTAATAAAATCTAATAGTTTAAATACATTTATGTTTTGTTATAGGTATCACAAACTATGAAATAGTCAACAATTCTTGGATAAACAGTGATCGAAAATTTTATTTTCGGATGTGCAATCTGTAAAATGGGACATACACCACCTAATATTATGATTTGCTTGATTTTAAGAAAACCGCAAAACCGGGAATATATAAATTTTTCCGATTTTGTTGCATTTATTACAAAATGTATGGGCAGTAATTTTATATTCGTCTTAATGCTTCAATTAACTTGCAAAAAAATTGCATGGAAACAGTCATTGAACAAAATTATTTATGTGTGACGAACGAATACAGATTTGCACCAAAAAATTATTTTCGATTCTAGCACCCGATGAAACTAACTCGATTGAACAAGAAGAAATTCGTAGAAATTATCAACTATATATGTACTGTGTGATACAAAGAAAATGTGATTCATTACCATATCCAGTAACAACAACAAAAAAAAAAAATGTTAGGCACAATAATAACGACGAGGTAATGATCATTAATTTATGCTAATTTGCCTGGAAAGCAACAAAAAAAAATACATTTTACGAAAGCACATAAATTTCAGAAGAATATTAACTCTGTATAATTAAAAAAAAGAACGAACGAACGAAATACTGATAAAACTGCACAAAAACTACTGTGTATAATTTTCTTTATGCTATTTGAAAAAATAAAAAAGTTAATTTTTCCGGAAATTATTACGTGATACCGTAATCGTCTATACACACATATACACTGTAGGAGTATCATCATAACTATGCCCTGTACGTAGACGGAATATATATTCGATGGTAAAATATAGGCAACATAAAAATTAAAAGTAACTCGTAAAAACAAAAGGAATATGGAATATAGTTCAGTAGTTTCTATGTCGCCGCACGCAAGGCATTACACTGTAAACACAAAATAATTTTTAAGCGACTTTAATTTATCTGGCATTTTTCTAAATGGATTTTACAATAATCATAAATATAAATTTTTTATATTCGATCTTGTTCTATATTTTGCCGCGGAAAATTTCAATTTATTATTATTTATAGTACATTGGAATTTTTAGCTGCCACTTGAGATATAAAAATTAGTTAGGTAGCTGTGTGGTTTTTGGAAACATTTACGCAAACAACGATAAAATTACGCTAATGCAAATATTTAGTTTCTTAATTAAAACGAAAAAAAAAAAAAATGTTTTAGCATCCATTATTTTTATGACATGAGTGATGTAAACTTTAATATTATTCTTGTAATTATTGTTTTTAAATTTTAATTGAGCGGTGCGTCAAATTTTTGGAAGGGGGTGGAATTTATTAATTCACACAACACGTTAATATGCTAATAATTTTTTAGGGTTTTTGTTAGATACATAAACAGAGCTTTGAAATCTAGGCAACGATGTAGAATGTATCAACTTGAAATGATAATAACCTTATAATTAATATTTGTTTGTGCGTTTGAGAGCAACTGGCTGTGAAGTTTTAATTTAGTCTAAGCCTAGATCTAGGTAATGACATTCGCGTTGCAGCGTTTGGGTACTGCAGAAACAAGCAAGAAGTAAAACAAATACGGAATGTAACAAATCTACACTCTTAGGAGGCTAACCCAAAGGATTCTGTGTGAGATAATCATTTCTTAATCCATTTGAACAATAGGAGAACAAAACGCTGAATTCCGTGAACAAATAAAAACAAATATATAGAAATGAATTTACAATTCTGAAGAAAGCAAATAAAATACTGATAAAATATTTCAAACACGTGCAGGAGCTGGGACGACCCCTAATCTTGAAAACGATAATATCATTCATCTAGTCCACACAGATGACGAAGAATTGGAAAGAAAGAAATTAGCTTTTAAACCAGAATAGAGTACCAACAAGCAAGAAAAGGAAGCTCAACATTCTCCAAAAATTGCAGAAACTTTACCATCAATGACAATTGATATTAAATGGTATTTATGGAATCCGTTACGGTAGCCGCGTACTCGTATCTCTAAATAATGGCGTCTGGAAAATTAATGTTGTAGGCTCTGAAAGCTACATTGGCTACAAAGCTTAATTCTGAGTGACATCAATGGTTTAGCTACGATGACAAGAATTGTCATCCAATCAAAGTTACGGCTAGAGGTCTATGGATTAGATTATAACCGACAAACATGAATTTCATTCTTTATCCATCAGAAACTTTCGTACCCTTGTGAAGTAAGCCTAGAATTTAATCCCAGAAAAATAAAAAATAAATCATCAGGTAACACTAAAACTGCAATGGTATTTCAGTCCATGAATTTAATACAGTAATTTCGTTCAATCTCGAAATTTTATTCTAGCCTAGAATTTTTTTTTTCAAATTTTAAATTTTAAAATCAAAATTAAAAATTAAGTAAAAATTATAATTCTGTTGTGCTATAAAATATGATCAATAAAAGGCCATTGACTTAATGTATTCTATAGGACGCTGAATCGTATACATAAGCTCAAGTATAGAAAGGGAATCAAAAAGGTTAGTCCGATCTTTCTAGATATATCGGTGGCTAGTTGCGGAAAGTATTATATTCTAAACAAGGTTGCACAGTTAGTTCTTAGTTCTAGTTTTAATTTCAAACCGAATTGCATGTTATGAATAGAGCTACGATGGTTTGGGTCAGTATATGGTACCGAGTTCATATTATATCGAAAGGAATTCGGCCTGGTATGTCTTAGTGCAGGCATGTCAAATTCAAGAAGAAAAAAAAACCAAAAAAAATTATTTAACAAATATACAAAAAATATCAAAGTAAAAAATAAGAAAAATTTCAAAACAACCAAATAATTTTCCATACTCATAAACAATTTCAAGAGGACAGTAATAAAAAAATATTCGCATCACTCACTATGCTAATTATAGATTTGTTTGAGACTGAAGAGCTATTAGAAGTAATTCCAATGCATGAAACAATAACTGGAGAAGATATTTTCGATGTACTTATGATTGCTATTAAAAATATGATCTTCCAATGAATAACTTGGTATTTTTCGCAACTGATGGGGTCCCTTCTATGCATGGCTAGACATGGTGACATTGGTAGATTAAAAGCTTATGTTAAAACCCAACATAATAAATCTGTTCAACACTTCCTTTGCGTTATCCACCAGCAAGTCTTATGTTCAAAAGTAATTAAAATTGATAATGTATCGAGCACATGGATTAAAACATCGGGAATTTACGCCTTTGCTGAAAGATGTGGAATATGATTACGAAGATTTGCCATATTATACTGAAGTTCGTTGGCTTTCGGGTCATAAAGTTTTAAGAAGGTTTTTACAACTGCTGGACGAAATCTTACTTTTTTTAGAAATTAAAGATTATGAGTGCTCTGACCTGAAAGATGTTAGTTGGATACAAGGTTTGGCTCAGTAGTTGACATTACTGGGCACCTCAGTCAACTCAATATTAACCTGCAGGGTAGAAAGATGCTCATAACTTCATTGTATGACCAAATAAATTCATTCAAACAAAAGATATCACTGTGAAAAATACAAGTTGCTAGTTGCTTACTAGTTGTAAGACCCTTTTGCTTAAATATCGAGAATTAAAATTTGAAAAATATGAGAAACAACTAAAACTGTTGGAAGAAGATTTCGAAAAGAGGTTTTCAGATTTTCAATGTACCGAGTCTCAATTAAATATTTTTTGCTCACCGATGTCGGTTGACATTGAAAATATCGATGAAAATTTGCAAATGGAGTTTATAGAACCACGATGCGATACCTTATTGAAATATAAGGAAATTGGTATTCCAGAATTTTACGGGTACTTGCAGATCGTTTTCCAGGAATTCGATATTTTGTAATACGCATCTTATCTATGTTTGGTAGCACATATATTTGCGAGCAAATAATAAACATATTTCTATAAATTTTTGGTTTATTTTCTTTATGGTAAATATTCAATTTACTCAAAATTTGAATTTTTAATAAAAATAAGAAGGCATGGTCGTATTTACCATCTCAAGTTTCAATTTCAAACCGGTTTGTATGTTGTGAAAAGAGCTATGATGGTTTGGGTCAGTATATGGTATCGATGTTCATATAATATCTAAAGGGATTCGGGTTGGTACGGCTTGGTTTAAAGTATTTTATACGAGACGGAATCGAATTAACTATTTTCGTGAATCGTCTTGCCTCTCATGATGTGTTGCTTGTTTAACGTGAGTGTCCTTGCCTCTCACAATGGAGTGCTTGTTTAACGTAAGTTCCCGTGCCTCTCACGACGAGATGCTTCTTTAACGTGAGTTAATTTAGAATTTAATATTTAAAATTTGAAAAAAAAATTCTGGGCTGGAATATCATTGCAGTTTTAGTGTTACCCGATGATTTGGTACATGGTAATAATAAAAGCCTTTGTTCCGAAAATTCGTGAATAGAAATACTGAAGAAGGCTGCTGAGATTATTTTAGGTTTCATTAAAATTTTAAAATTATTCTAGTGTGTTGAATTACTTAATGAGCATCTTACTTTGGCAATTTTACAACAACAATCGCATATATTTTATTCCAACCAGAATAATTGTATTCCAAGTTTTTGTAGGAATAGGAATAAAATTATTCTACGCAAAGCTTTCCTATTCATTACTAGAGGCAACATTTTCTAAAATTATAATTTTATGAGTTGGCATGTAATGCCAATTTTGAATTTGTCAACTGCATTGTACTATAAATTTTTTTGCATTTATTGGACAAGCAACCGTTGTAAACTACATAATAAATTATAGGACTTCAGCGATACCTGAAATTCACAAATTCAATACCTGATATTCACAGTTTACGCCGATAACGTATTTTATATTTTTTTCAAATTATTTGTTATGACATAGAAATGCATTGCATGGTTTGTTTTTTAATTTAAATTTTAATTTATTGTACCAACTGCTGAAACTAAACATAAATCGCTTGGCTCTTAATTTGAACACAAATTTCATTCCTATTCGAATAGAAATAAATGTGGTCGTACTTTGGAAAATATTATTCCTATTCGAATAGGAATAAAAATTGTGCCCAAAGTGACAGCCAAACGATTTTTTTATACTTTTATCGGTTGGTATAAAAATTAGTACAATCGTACTAATGCTGTGGTGCCTTACGTCGATTTTTTGTCTAAATTTCCAACTAACTAAATTGATGGTTAGTTCATACTAATCGTTCAAAGATGACATAAAACAAACCGCTTGTGATGTTTAACTAAAATCTGCTATATAAAGTTAAATTTAACATTCTAAACAACATTTCTAATCAGTAATTGATAAATCGAAACTAAGTTTGCAGTTTAAAACTAAATGTCGGGTAGATTTTGGTTTATAAATATTAAAGACATATAACAATACCTGGATGAACTAACGATCAATTTAGTTAGTTGGAAATTTAGACAAAAAAATCGGCATCAGGCACACAGCTAAAGCATGTGATTTATGACATATCAAATATTTATGAAAATATCATATTTATGAAAATTCATTTTTTGTATCGTTGATTTATGTCATTTGTTGGTTCTTTATGCGATAAAAATACTACATTACTCCCAGAGTGACAACTCATAAAAATAAAACTATTTTATTAATTAACCGGGCGGTGAACATTTGAACTACACGAATAATGGAATAATTGTAATCCTACTTTTAGGTGGAATGAAATTATTCGTTCCAGATTGAAATTTATATGGAATTGTTGTTGAAATTCCCAAAGTAAAACGCTAAACATTTCACAATGTAAGGCCGCAAATGATCTGCGAATGAATAGCTCAACTAAATGTTGTGAAAAGAGTGTTAACATGGACCTTCGACCAATTAGCTTGACGAAGTAAATAAACTGAAAAAAACTGAAAAAAAAAATTAAAACTGAAATGGTAAACTACTCCTGATTATGGTTTAAATGGTTTTTAAAGTATACATCGAATATGATATTATAAGTGGAACAAATAAGATGTTTTGAAACCCTACCATTGGAAAATATTGTATCAAATTATTTATTGTATCAAAAAAGAATTATTTAAAAATGTATAAGCTCGACCTGCCATAAATGTTGAATTTGATTAATTTTTTATCAAATTCAACATTTATGGCAGGTCGAGCTTATACATTTTTAAATAATTCTTTTTTTTTAAATTTTGATAATCGGATATTATTGGGGTAGTGTCGAAGGAACTAAACATACTGAAATAACAAAATCGATGCTTTCTATTGACCTGGAATTACAAGTTTTTAGCCATTGTGTGTCAACATCCATTTATATTGCAGGGCATACTGAATTATTTAAGGCAAGCGAAAAGTGAAAGCCTATAAATTATTTGATAACCTATGGAAGTAATGAAATTATTCTTCAAACCTCGATGATAATGTCATATTCGAGTAATCTGCAAAAGTACTACAAAATTTAACAGATACCGTTAAGTGGATGGACAATTGGACAAAATAAAGCGGTGTGACTTAATATTTTTTCTCCGAAATTTAATTTTCGACCCTTTAGCCCATCACTGTGATCGCATCTCATCCGGTCCTGTTCATGTTTCATCAAACTGCTTAAAGGCTCGTACTAGATTTAAAATCAAAACTTGTGATCGAAAATAAAATTTGGATCACGTTTTCCATACAAAAATTTGAACTGATCCGAATCAATGGGTGTCATGAAACACGACAAATAATTGGCTTTTCAGTTATTGGCCTTTTAAACACCACATAGTTACTGCCACTTCATATGCGTGCGAAAGGTGATATTTGTTTATATGAGAAAAAGCCTCATGTCATTACATATATTATTATTTCATCATTTGATACATCGTGCGCTTTCAGGTCCCCTATCATATCATGTTTAGTAAAATCATCGCCAATTTGATTTGAAAACATTTCCATAGCGTTGGTCGCGATTTTACTCAACATGTTCCCAACTGTTGGGTGCTCTTAATTAGCGCCCATTAATTGTAAACTATGATAATCAACTATGAAGGTTATCGAGAAATTAATCATCTTTGGCTATAGTTTTAAAATATTCCATCAAATGTCAGTCACTTTGCGTCGGAAAACGAATAAATTGAAATATAGACAGCTATTGCCAACCAAAGTTTATTTTTCAGTTCGTAACGAAAATAAGAAAAATTTACCGCGATCTCTATTCGCTTTGTACAGCAAAGTGTCTGACATGTAGTGAATTTCGTGTTGTAATACGCCAAAGGCGGTCATAACTTACAACAAAATAAGTTTATAGGGGATTTCAATTAGAAAAAAAAATTGTTGCTACCTTTGGCTCATGGTATACATAGTGCTTGCAGCGGCCCTTAAAAGGCGAATAGAGTACTTGAAGTAATTATTTGTCTGTAACTTGATCGTGTAGCAAGCGTAAAGAGCTGCAGTTAGGGAGTGCATTACCGTTTACCGATTTACCGTTTTACCGTATTTACCGTATAAAATATATTTCCGATTTATCGATAAATTTTTACAAATTTACCGATTTTTTCGAAAAAAAAACGGTGTACATACTTTAATCGAACGAAGGATGTATATAGATATATATAGAATTCCCTCAGTGATCATGATGTAGAAGAATGTATGTAGGTATACTGAAAATTTATGCGATGAATTTTATTTAATGAAAAGAAATGACCTTATGAGGGTGTTTTACGCGTGCGGACCGACACAATTTTTCGGCAGATTGGGGGGTCTTTTAAAAACTCTCATCCCATAGAATTGATGTTCTAAGTGACACGGTAACTGAGATATAATATTTTTAATTTTTTTTTTCAAATTACACAAACTCTTGCCTTTAAATGGTCATAACTTTTTTCTTTGTAGTCATAAAGGCACGAAATAACTTTTATAGTATTCTGCAATGTGATTTTATTCTGCGTACCAATCCAAAGGTAAAAGTCAATTTTAAGTAAATTTTTGAGTAAATTCAATTATTTTTGTAAAATTCTATGGGAAACTGATCGAAAAATCTGTACTAAAATCGATTTAAACGTAAACGATTTAATACAAGGTACAAGGTTTTAAAAAAATGACTTATGGGCTACCAAATCCTACAGAATGTGTAGATTTATGAAAAACGTCTACATCTAAATTAATTAAAGAAACAATAATGGTTGTTTTGAAATTAGTTTTGCTTTAATAATCCTTTTGTTTGTGCCTTTTCCAATGGTATACCTGGTATGTAATAAAAAACATTAATTTTGTGGTCAAAATACGAGATACTATTTTGACAGAGTTATTTCTGCCAGGGTCAAGAAAATGTTCTTTAAGTTATTAATAGATTTTAGTTATTGAAATAACTAACCTTGTGCTGTTCAGTCAATATGTGTCACTATCTGTTACCAGAAGTGCCCATGTATTTCACTTTGTTCTTGTTAAAATGTTAATTGTTCCAGGCCTCGAGAAGGGCGATAATGCTAGACGGCTGGAGTTTTGTAGATTTATCTGCATACAGATGTTGAGAATGATAACTTAATCAAAATAATATTTTGACAAATGAGTCTAACTTGCTCCTAAAAGGCCAAAATCCACACAAGAAAAGGCTGGATTATTTCGAAAGGAAATTCAGCGTTAATGTTTGAGCTTAATGTTTATGTGCCAGAACGCCTTTCCGGAAATTTTAATCTCGAATTTGGTGCAGGCCGTGCATGTAATTACGGAATTGAGGAGGTCATTTTGAACAAAATCTAATAAATGAAGTTGATTACTAATTTATTAATAATTTAAAAGGTATTTTTTTAACCCTGGCACAAATAACTCTGACAAAATAATATCTCGTAGTTTGACCACGCCATGCGTAATTTCTATGACATGTCAGTATACCATTGGAAAGGGTATAAACTAGTGGATTTTTTAAAACAAAGCTAATTTCAAAATAACCATTAGTTTTTTTTTAATGAATTTAGATATATGGGAACGTTGTTCGTACTTTCACACATTTTTTCGGATTTGGAAGCCCATAAGTAGTTATTCTTAAACCAACTGTAAATAATGATTTATTTAGAATAAAATCACATTACAGAATACAATAAAAGTTGTTTCGTGCCTTTACGACTACAAACAAAAAAGTTATGACCATTTAAAGGCGAGATTTCGGGTAATTTAAAAAAATAATTAAAGATATTATATCTCAGTTACCGTGCCACTTAGAACATCAATTCTATGGGATGAAAGCTTCCAAATGACCCCCCCCCCCAATCTGCCAAAAAAAATTGTCGGTCCACACGCCAAACACCCTGTATATTATCAATTGTTTTGTGATATGAATTTCAATTTATGTAATGAATTAATTTATTATTTTATTTTTAAAGTACATTTATTTGTTTCAAGCACTGGTTTATTAATTTTCCACCGGTTTAATACCTAAGGCATAGTATTGTTTCAAATTGTTATTTCAATTAAATTTACCGGTAAATTTTCGATAAATTACCGACCTTACACAAAATTTACCGTTTACCAGTAAATTGAAAAATCGGTAAATTTGCACTCCCTAGCTGCAGTCTTATTAATTATAGATATATAATTGAAGGCGAAATTTCAAAACCAAACAAACAACCACGGTGTCTTAATTCAGCTGAAAGCACAGTTTTGGAATAAACCACATATACTACGTAACGTTTGAGATTATTAAAATTTTACAGTTCAATGTGTATAATCGTCATAATGCATGTTACAAATTTTGCGTATCACACATAATTTCATTAAAGAACACAACGGAATAAAAAAGAAGGAACTTTGAAAAATGGTGTCTTATTCAATCAAGTGATATGTACATTACTTATTATTGGTTACTGGTCTCGATGGTTTTTTTTTCTTCAAAATTTTAAGCAAGATGTTTGTTGAAGCTGTTTCCTAAAATAGTATGTTTTATTTTTGTGGTGCGGTTGAATTATTAGTGACTATTTAAAGATGCCAATGCCGCTCGGCAAGCCAACCAACCGCAAATCACAGGTTTTGTATAAATAGTAAAATTAAAATGTTTACAATGGTTCTGAAGAGGATTTTTTTTTTTTTTTAAACCGAAAAAACTTTAAAATAAAAAAATTTATATTTACGAATTTCAAACTTTTAAAAATAAAATTAGTGTGGGCGCCCACAAACATAATGATAATTTTCCAGAATTTTATTGATTTGGTGATATAATTCGCCAAATCGACATGTTCTTGTGTTATACTATAGGTACGAAGCAAGATTTGAATTTTTGCAGTTTGGTCGTTACACCCTGGTGAGTAGACATCTTGTTTATCAACACGAAATCAAACTGCCAAGAAAGAGGGGAACTTGAGGAGGTTCTCATTATATTTTTTTAAGGGTTGTGTGAATTTTAACACAATGACATTTTTACACAATCTATGAGTAGATGTGACCTCATTTTTTCTGCTGACTTGAATAGTCGCAAACATTGCGAATGTCATTGTATTTGTAAATAATATTTTACTAAGAAAGCCAAAAAAAATTAAAATATTTTTTTTTTTGTTTAATTTTATATTTTCCGGACAAGTAGTGCAGCGGTTAAAGCAATGGCACTTGGACCGGGAGGTACTGGGTTCGAATCCCATCTGAGGCTAGATGCAAATCGAATTCTCATCATCGATTAAAATCGGTGATGTTAATAAACACAACTAAGACTCTCTGATGGAGTGCAGAATTCAGCGCAGACCCACCGTCCATGTCAATGTACAGGTTGACATGAAGCTTGCAATGGGCAGGTGGTATACTGTAGTTGTGTGAGTACCACCTATTCGCCATAGGTGAATGGGTTAATGATGTGGCGTGTAAGCGTGGTAAGTGTCAACCACTGAAACCAAAACCTTTTATATTTTCACAACGTGTCATTTTACAATAATATCCCAGAACATTCACAACGCGACTCAGGATTCTTGTAATGCTCAGTAGTAGCTTTTGTATCTATTGCAATAACTTTAGAGGTTAAGGAACCATCAAAAAACCAAATTTTAAACATTGGACTAGAAAAGGTGCAAAGAATTTATTAAATAACCATTGGTCCAGATTAGGAGCTGGAGGGCCGGAGTTCTATTTTCATAAACATTTTATTAATGTGCTACTATAACGCCTAGACGGAATAGGACGCTCACTGTACGTTTTATCAAAATAAACCGTCCAGGGTGTTGTATTCAAAATTTGACATCAAATTAATTTTTTTTAAACTATTTTTAATTGTTAAATTAGGCTTTAACCAAGTTTTAAAGAGCTATTTGATTTTATTCAAAACAGCAAGGTGTTTTAATTGTGATTAAGATTGGGACGTGCTAATGTAATTGAGAAGCCCTGCCGTAATTACTGTGATCGAGTTGCTTTATAGATTTGAAGGTTCAGCCTAGAGTTCTGCATATAAAAGTAATACTCGCAGTTAAACGCTCGAAATAGTGACTTGCGAATGTAGATCGCATTTTGAATTTCGATTAACGTAAAGCGGTATCCATAAAACACGGATATTAACCATAACCGTAACCAACTGCATGTCGTGGAATGTACACCAAAAACAATGCAAATTAAAAGTAAAATTTTGAGATGCAGATATGATAAAATGCGCCTGGGCAGGGCTAATTAATTAATAGGCGGCACACACTTGAGTGACTAAATGTGAATAAGAAGAGGAATATATTAATTGATTTACATAGAATATAGAAACCACTGGCTATAAGCAATACTTTCTTCTATTAAAAAAAGTATAACCTTTATAATTAAAGAGAAAGATTGGGCGTTTTATTTGGATGGGTGTTCTATTTGAAATGATCTTTCAGATTTTGAAAATTTTCCTTTAGAGCACGCGAATAGAACGACTATTTGTTATTTACAAGGGAAGACAGAAGACATCACTTTTCCACAGATTACAACAGAAATTTAAAGAGCGAACCGAAACGAAAAATAACGAGTTTAACCGATTATAAATTGCGTTTCAATTACGGTTACGTTCTATCTATAATTATAAAGTATCGGTTTTGAGTTAATCTCCAACTGAATTTCCCCAAACATCACTCAATCAATAAGTTTACTTTAAAAACTGCCATTATGTCATGATCCGTGGGTTGAATAAGATTAGAAAACATAGTTACAAGACAAAAACAAGTTTTATTTTTTACTAATTTTTTGGAGATTTTCAAAATTCATATCTGATATAATTTTTAATCGATCAAATAGTTTTAAACGTATCAAAACAAGTTATTCTTTAGATACTGAGAATTTTCACCCCTTCAAATAGGCATTTATTGATTTAAAACCATGCATTACTACCAAAACCAAGTGGAATTTGCTCTGTTTTTATGCCTTAAATCACGCTGATCAAGAAATCACGCAGATTTTTACTTAAACAATAAAAATGAAAAATAGCAAATAAAAATATAATTTTTTTTAAATTTCATTTGTTTCTTCTAAACAGGAGTGTGAATTAAATTGTCAGTTAACCAAAACTATCTCTACTATAAGCCAACATGTCTATATTGAAATTGAACGATTCTGAATTCTTTACAAGGAACATTGTGATGCCACTCACAGATACACAGACACTGATTTACAGTCACAGGTGCAAAAGAAGTTAATTTCTCTTAGGATTAAACATTAATTGTGTTGATTATCATCCTTTCAAATCAGAAGGAACAGTGATTTAAGCATGAGCGAGTGCTTTATTTTGCAAACAAAAATATAAAACTCGAAGATGAAATATAGAATCTTCAATGTCGAGGAACATCTTTATAATGTCGTGACAACCTTGAAACAGTTTCTTGGATACTTAATAACAAATACTGTAGCAATACAAAAGATCAAAACAACCGAAAATCTCAAGGAGCCAAAAGGATTTATTGGTCTAACCTCTTATTACTGGAGATTTATCAAGGACGTTGCAAAAATTGTAACGACACAGACAAACCTGACATATGGAAAAGGTATCAACTTATTTAAGGTCAATTCACATCGAAATCACCAAAAATTAAAATTAAATCGAATTAAGAGCCTTAAAAATTAAATTAGCGCGGTACTCGCAGAGGGAGAGATGGGCAAAGATCGGCCATTTCGCGATCTCTAAACAAAACCGAAGAAAATTACGCCATCAATGAGAAAGTGATGCTAGCGATCGCATGGGTTTTGGACAACCTCAGAAATCATCTCTATGGAGTAAAAAAAAATCTAAATTTTTACTGGTCACCAATCACCTCTAGTTAAAAAGTTAAAAAAATGAAAGGCCAAAATAGAGGAATATAAGTATGAACTGATATACAGACCTGAAATTACTAACAATCCTAAAACAAGAGATTAATAATCTTTCATCTTTGAAGTAGTGGAACGGTTCACAACGCAGAAGAAGATAGTACACAATTGATCCGGCAAATGGCTTATCAAATACACCTATCTAACTATAAATTAAGGGTAACGCAAAGAGTGGTCGAGGACAACGATAATGAAGACATTAAATTTAGAATCATCAAAAAGGAACATCGAAGAGCAATATAGGAATTGGAAGGAAAACAAGAGCAAGTGCTTGAGAATTATTATTTCTCCCAAATGACCAGACTAGTTAAAAAATATACTGAAACCTGCGAGATATGCAATACCAACAAATACGATCGGCACCCAAACAAAAAAAAGAAAAGTTCATCACATGCGTGGATAAAATTTTCTAAATTTACAAAATTCTTTCGAATCAAGAATAGATCTGTATTACACCACCTAAGGAACACCTTACAAAAGCAAAATAACCGGTACCATAGAGAGAGTGCATTCAACTGAGATAACAAGACATTAATACGAAAGACATAATCAACATTGCGACCGACAGATACAATAACACGATCCATTCGGTTAATGGAAAAAGTCATGAATTTGCTAAAATTTAGAGATAAAGCAAACGTGGGCTTAACCCATCTACACCCAAAGTACCAAAAATTACTATAAAGTTAACACAAAGACGATAAATTTAATTTAATCGATAAAGTTAATACACACGATAAATTTAATTTAGTCAAAAAACAATTGTCAATTTTTTTGAGTTATTAAGCAGTAAAAATAACTGCGTTACTGAAACAATCTATAATCCTTTTTTTGGAAACTGCCGTTGTCGCTTCAAGAAGTTTTAGACGAAATTGAACGACGATTGGAGCGACAATTAAGGCTACAGAGGGCTCAATATACCAAAATAGGGAATAGGGAACTGGGGAAAGAATTTATATGTAATTTCTGTCCAAATATTTTTTTCCGGCCTACTGCAGGTCGATTCTGGTTTTCCGATAGGACGAGAAATTAAAAAAAATATTTATATAGCGTTTTTGACAAGAATGATATTGTTTTCTGGCCTACTGAGAAATCATGTTTGATCTAAATTTTTATAATTTAGGAAATATTTTTTCCCGAATCGAAATTGCATAGGATAAATATTTCTCAATTTAATTTTGTTTTTGAAAAAAATTACACCAACTGTTTAACATATGTAGTATGCTACGAAAAAAATGATTGTGACAAAATTATGTACGATTTACATGTTCCAATTTTTTTTTTCCAGTAAAAAATGAAGGGTTAAGTATATTACGATTTTCGTTTGCGAGAGGAGCACGAAACAAATTCCAGTAAAATAAAATTCGAGTTTTTTCTTTTTAATTTGAGCAAATGTTGGTTACATATGGCTGACTCTTTTTTACTAGTAACTTTTTGTTATTTGCGTGCAGCTCTGTTTGTTGGGAAAAAAAAATTGGAACATGTAAATCGTGCATTACAATGAAAATATTTTTTCTAATTCCTTAATCCTATAGGAAAGCCAGAATCGACCTGCTGAGGAGTTAAGTTTGGTGTACATATTTATAAATTGGGAATAATTTTTGAATATCAAAATATTGACAGGGAAAATAATTCCCCAATTAATTTTTGTTTTCAAAAAAATTAACACTAACTTTTTACCTCAGTAAGCGAGAAAAAAAATAGTTTAAATAAAAATTACATAGAAATTCTTTACCCAAATCGGTATTCCTGGGGAATTACCAGAATAGAGCCCCAGTAGATACTACTGAAACTGAAGAATATGAAATGAAAACTTTGTGGATTACAATAATCTGGGACCCAAAATGTTCCAAGTAGAAGCATTTATAAGCGAGAGGGGCGATAATAATATCCGGGGAAGTGCTACTACTACAATAGAGGCAGAACGAAATTTTAAAAGAAAATTGACCAAGGGAGATATTCAAAAGCCGAGCGCCGCCGTTGGTTCTATCGAAAAAATCACATCCCCTAGATTGTTTATGCTTTTTTTCTCAAAAGCACATATGGAGGACTTAGTAAAGCACAGTGTTAGTTATGCTGCTTTCGAAAATCGCCGTTGAGGAACTGTATGCAATTACGGGAATTTTATTGATAAGTGGATAGTCACCACTCACCAGTATCGAGACGAAGGATGGGTTGGTCCAATGAGTTGAATACGAAGAAATTCATGATTTCTAATACAATGAGAAAAAACCAATTTGATGAACAGCAACTTACCTCAAAATGATAAAATGGGAAAGATTAGACCGTTCATCGAACATATGAACAAAACCTTTGTGAAACATTGCCCTATTGTAGTAAACATATGGCAGTAAAAATGTTTATCAAAGGTAAACTACTAAGATTCGGGTTTAGGGCTTGGGTTTTAGTTAACCGGGTATTGCGTAAATGTTGATATTTATCAAAGAAAATTAATCCAAGCAACAGTTGCCGATAATACTTTTCGTTCCGTTGTCATCCAATTTCAAGAAATTTTGAAAAATAATCATCAGATTTAGATTTGACAATTATTTTAAGTCACCACGCATAATCAACCACTTAAAAGATGCTAAACAATTCAAAAAGTTTAAGCGCGGGGAGTACGATTCAATGGTCGAGAAAAAGGAAAATGTAGGGGTTAGATGAAATGATAATAGTGTAGTCAAACAGTAAAGAAAGCTACTCGATACTCCACTAGCAAGAAAAAAAATTTGAAATACCCCAACCTCAAGTAGTTTGCGCGTACAACCAACGAATAGGCGGTGTGAACCTACAGGCCCACGGCCAAGGCAGACTAAAACTAATCCAGTTTTGAAGAGAGGCCGCCACTTTATTACCAAAATCAATAGCAGGAATTAACATCAGTGTATATATAACCTGCGATATTCCTTTGCATCAAAAATGCTTTGTAGTATACCATGAAAGCCAATAAAAATATAATAATTATATTGTGATTATATTTTGTGATAATGGTTAATTAATTTGTTAATTTTTTTTTTTTTAAATAAAAAATTAAAAAAAAAATTTGTTTTTTGTATTTATTGCCCTGAAGTGCCATTTTGGGTTATATTTCAGCCCCAAAGCACATTTGGCGAAATTTTAAAGGAATTTGATTATTTTCAACCTATTTTACCCCACATAGGTAAATATCAGATTCCTAGGAAGAAAAAAAGTTCTAGGCCCAAATGGGTTAATAGGGCGCACTATAGAAATACCCCCAAAAAATCAAAATAAAAGTGAGAATCTTAAGAGAAATGAGCCTAAAACTTACGAAGTTCAGGAAACAATCTACAAAGCGATAAAAGAAATTAAAGGAAATGGTAAACCCAGATTTAGAAGAGGCAGTCCAGAACTTGCTAGCAGCATAGGTGAGCTGTGAAATGGAGTTGGGACGCAAAGCAAACAATATTGATATTTAATATTTCAAGTGACCACGACTCAAATTGTATTTGGGCGTAAATTTAAAAGATAAATTAGACTGCAGCTTTTGCATTTTGTCTAGTGCAAAAAGTTACACCTTTAATTTCCTGTAAATGCTAGAAACGAATAAAATTTAGGCTGCAAACTAACCGAAGTATTTCAAAATTCGAACACAAATGCTGAAAAGATGGCAAACAATTACTTCTTTAATATTTTCGTATCAAATTTTTTAATTACATTTGACGTGTTATAATCGATAGTTTTAAAAATTGTACCCCTAGTAGGATTTAAAGAGTCATAAAAAGTATAACGTCTGTCGTTTTGTTAGCACCTAGTTTTTATGTTTTTACTTCATTTAAAGATATCGAAGTATGAGTAAGTGCGCTATTTCACTAGGATTATTTCACCTACACTATTCCAGCTATACCAAAACCAAACTTTCAATAATCGGTAGCAAAAACCAATGGATTCAAATAAAAATAAAAGTTTTATCTTTAAAAATTCAGAATTTTTAGAAAACAATTTTTTGTTGAATCACTGCAGCTTTCACAGAAGACAATCTAAGCAAATTTCATTGTAATAGAATAAAGAAATTTTTAAACCATTCAGCTACAACAACAAAAAAGTATATAGAAGTTCACTGTTAACATCTTACTATAATTTTTGATCAAATTTTTTAAAACTATTTATGTTAAACGATTATAATTTATTCAATCAAAATGTTTTGCATATTTAAAACACGTTTTCAACACGAGATTGTGTATACACATATATCTTGAGATAAATCGATTAGGAGGATGCCGCGTAGAAACTAGTTTATCACAAAATTATTATGTGATTTTGTTGTTGCATTTTACAATTGACATTTAAAAACTATTGATCAGCAGCCAGACAGAGAATAGAAAACTTCTTTTTCCATATGCGATTATATATTAATACGATTTTTCTCATTTTCTATCTATACTTATCATCGATGCTGTGCCGGGGTTACACTTTGCACGTACCAAACTGATTTTTATGTCAAATTCGAGTCATACTTGTCATACAATTGAATAATGATGAATTATGATGATGCTAAATAGTTTAACATTTTCCGTCCTCGTGAAACGGTTGAATAATTTGTATTCAAAATACATAAATCATTGATGATTGCAAATTGAACGTACGCTACGACACAACAACATAACGAACGAAATACTCTTTGAACTGAGCATAACAAAATAAATTAGATTCGGGTCAATAGGCCTCCCCCTTCCAGCCATATTACAACGTATAAATACACGGTACATGGACTAATTTAGAAATTACATTTTTTTTATAACCCCCTGGAAAATCAAACAAAGACGAAAAGAAAATTGATTTAAATTGATGATTGTATTGTGTACCTTGGTAACGAGTTTTTTTTGCGATGCCTAATATACGAGAATCGCACATGGTACACCACTCATTATAATTCAAAAACAATTTTAGAAATTAAGCTTTTATCGCGGGATACGAAAAAAAAAATGGTAACAGGTGAACCAAAATAATGTAAGCGCGCTGTTCACATACCTTTTTAACTTGCATCAACATTGATCCGTTCGATATGGTATTTTGCCCAGCCTGTCGAATTGGTACGAGTCCCACATTTAAATTCATACCGTTCAATTGGGATTGGGTTTGGCCCGGTATCCCTTGTCCTGGTTGCGGTCCACCTTGGACCGAACCCGCCGATAACGACTGCTGAGTTAATCCAATATGATTATGGCCCGGACTTAAAAATGCACGTAGTGATAGTGGCGTAAACATAGCGGCTGCCGCAGCCGGATGTAACGTTTGTAATGCGGCCGAATGATGTAACGCGGCCGGATTAAATTGATAATTTTGATGGGGTGACTGCTGCTGTTGTGTTTGCACCGATACTGGCGTACCAGCTGGTGGCGTATGATGATGCTGATGGTGTGTGGTATATCCACCGGGGCCTGCGGCCGTCGGATGCATCGGAACGGCTAACATTTTTTGTAGCGGTACACCCCACGGTATATACCATGAACCTGGATGATGTTGCATCTTTCAAATGTTTTCGTTAGATCAATCTATGTAATCTTTGTGTTAAATCCACGATATTTTGTTTAAATTTTTGTTAACAAAATTTAATTAACACTTTTACACTTAATATTATTTTAAAACTTTTTTTTTTTTATATTAAAAACAAAAACAAAAACCAAACAATAAAAATCACACTTTTTCAAATTTAATTATAACAGATTTTTAATTTTCATTATTTTTTCCCAAAACAAAACCAATAATAATTTTCACTTTCACTATTATTTTATATTTCAAACTTTTTGACAAATTCTTTTCTAAATTAAAAATAAAAAATTTTAAATTTTTCGTTTTCTGGTGGCGCGCGGCAAAGTTATTTTCGAATTAGATAAGCAAGAAACGGCTAGACGTCTTACAAGACGAGTTATACAAAATTTATTTTAGGAAATTGGTTACGGTCTTCTGTATGTAAGAAGATGAATATTGGAAAACTTCAACATAACGTGTTGCATCTCAATTTTCCAAACAGAAAGAAATCAAAATAGAACACATACAAAAAAAAAAATTATCGACTTTCTTCTTGTTGCTGACTACAAGAAAATATTGATACGTAAGAACTTTTACGAAATTTAAGATGTTTATTTAAATTGAAAGAAAATGATGAATTAACAAAAAAAATTGGTTTGGTCTGTAAATCGCAAAAATTTAAATATTTTATTTTTAATTTAAAAACTGTAATACGAATAATAATTAGGAATTCACTTTACACTTGAAATTACCGCACGAAAATTTTTTACACCAAAATATTATATTTATATTATTCACACGTGAAATAATCGAAATCGCGAGTTAAGATAAAAATATTTTTTTTTCTGATTTTAAACCGCGTTGAACAAAAGTCTTTCACGTACTAATTTTTTGATTAAATTTAATGTCGAAAAACTACAAGAACAACAAACATAAAAAATACTTTTATTTTTTATTTCTACTTTTGCCTTAACCGAACGAATACACATACATGGGCACGCGCACACTTCAAAAGCACACGAAGCACATATAAACACAAGCAATTCTCTATGTACTAAAATCGCGATATTTCGTTGTGAAGCAAAATAAAATAAGAAATGTGTATAACTGTAGTGTCGCGTAATATTATGTTATCAAATCTAACATCAGAGAATAACTACTTTACTTGTCTACTATTTAACACTGAAAAATACAACAACAATTATAATTCTCTCAATTTAATTCTGTCTTTATATACGAGCGACCGACCGACCGAGTATTCCCCTATGCTAAACAAACAATACAAAACAAACGCAAAATAAAAACAGACAGGTGAATTTTCCGATTACCGACAAACTGATTTTCTCTTGGTATAGTATAAGCATGTGGTATTTAGGGGAAATTGCGATACTTAATACACATACGAACACATTTTTCGCAGCATGAGAAAAGAGAATATCGTTATACTCAAATTTCGTTAAAAAAAAAATATTGAACGAAAATTAGAAAATACTCGGAAAATTTGTTTGGGGAAAATTTTCCATAGGCGTACACAAACCAAAATTTGTTTATTATTATAAAATCTCAGATTTTATTTAGATTCTCGCATGAGAGCGTAATGAATCTGAAAAGCATATGAAAATAGACACAGGTGTAAAAGCTTCGTTCGGACAATTTTTTTATTTTTTTGCTAATTAAGTAACTCAAGTGTGTGCTAAACATAAAACAAATTACATTCAAAATGAAAACTAAAAGGCAAAGTAAATTCGGATTTTTTGATAGTAAAACAATTTTCCGAACATAATTAAAATCATTAAATTTACTGAGATGAAAATTACGATAACCGTCAATCCGAGTTAGGCGTACTACCGTGTCTACTAATGGAGCCACATAATTTACCTTTTTGGAGGAAGAAAAATGTAAAACAAAAAACAATTTTCCTAAAATTGTGTGAGACGTATTAAAACTGCCATATGGTGTGTCTAGGTGATAATTTTGTATATATTAAAAAAGGGCTTAACATTTTGTAATGTTGTGCACAAATAATTTACTCGTTCGGGAAATTTTGTTACACAGTGCTAGTAACAACGAGTGAGTTAGGGGTAGAATACGAAAAAAAATACGAATTCATTAAAAATAATTTTTTGTTATCGGTGTGCTCGGGGCAATGAAGTTCGCATAATTTTTAATTGTAGCCCACGGTTTAGTCTCAAGACTTAGGTAATGTGAATATTTGTTTCCAATACGTTACTGTCGTCATTACTTAGTTCTGAATCTTTTGACTACACTCATATCTGTTGCAACAAGTAAACATACTCGTACACCCCAATGCTGAACGCTAAATCCCTTAAGCATTATTATTTCGTTTAATTAAATTTTAATTTCATAATTGTGTAATTTAATAATTAGTGCTTTCTCCTATTCTGATCACGGTTACGATACGGTGATGAAATTTTTCACAAAAAAATACCTAAAACTAAAACGTTTGAAAGTATTAGTAAATCGTTCAACATTCATTACAAAGAGGTCAGTCACCCCAATTATTGAAAATAAAGATCAAAAGTGATTAGTTAATAAAGGAAAAAAGAGAGTTTTTTAAAGTCGGAATTGTCTCGGCATAACATCTATCCTTAACAAGAATATAGAAAATAGTCCAGCCGCGTCAAATCGCAGGCCCGCAGATGCCAAATGACATCTCGAAACGGCTGATTACTCGGCTGTCAAAAATGACGCGCAAGAGATCGATTGTCGGTCGATTTGTATGACAAGTGGCGCCATCTTGTTGAAAACAAAGGTTGTTCACATTTATAGTGTCGATTTGAGAAATCGTCACTCTTGATGGATTCATTAGATTCTCTACAATTACGTGTGGCTGTTCCGCACCGGCAATCTGACTTGTCAGCTTGTTTCGACATCATTATGAATCTGGTCTATGGCCCGCGCAGAGAACTGATATCGAAGCGGATGGTCATTTGCTTTCAACTGATGCGCATGGTCCGAGCCATGGTCGGTGACCTCTTCTGTCATCCAATAGCAAGTCTTTCTCACGAATTTTCTTCGCCAATTTCTCTACCGCGGTTCCGCTTGGCGCGCTTTTACTACCCACATTTCTTTTCAAAATTCGCATGGTTTCGGCTACACAACATTGACTTTGAAAATAAGTTTTTAATATTTCGAAACGCGCCTCATGCGAAAACACGATTGTTTCGTGATGTGCAATATAAAAATAACGAGCTGTCAAAATTTCAAGCAAATCGTTCAAAAAGTGTAACCATAGCCTAAAATTTAAAAACAAAAAAGGCCAATAGATGGCCCACTCTGTATAAAGTTCAAAATGTTGCATTACTCATTAATTTCATTGCAAATATAAAAAAAGAACTTCTGTTGGGGATGACCGGATTAAATCTGGGTTTAATCTTTTCGGATCAAGTATTCCTAAAATACAGATTGCGTTTTAGATTGACGGATGTGGAGTTTGTCCTAAATTGTCCTAAAACCAACAACAATGTTTATAAGTATATTTAACAGTGTACTTTGAGTGCGCGTATTAGAGCAATGAAAATTAGTCTGGGACTGGTACTTCTATTAAAAAGTCCACAGGTCTATAAAAGTTCTGGACTCCTATGTCTATCTACCTATACAGACAGATCTCCCTTTTCCAGCCTAAACAATAATTTTAGCACATTAAATTATATTCTGTTTGATTGTCTTCTAGTTTAAAATTTTCAATATGTCTTTTATGTGTGTTATACTAAATTTTTTGAAGACGTGTAATTTGCGTCTTTAATTCTGGTGAAAAGTTCAAGTTTTTTATTCATCTTTTTAGTGATGATCGTTAAAACTTGAGTGTTCGCCGATAATAACACCAAGATATTTATACTGTTTTACTTGTTCGATAATTTGAACCTTACTTTGATTCATAGGACCATTTACGTCGTTTTCGAGATATTCAGTGATAGTTTGTGAAATATCAGCCATTTCCGTAGATTCGAGATCTTCGTTTACTTTCTGCACTGCTTTTGGTAGAATTGATGTCGAAATAGTAAGTAAAGTATCACCTGCGAACATATTTATTTTGCAATTATGTATAACATCGACTATCTGACTAGAGTAACGGATCCCGGGCTGAGCGTTGAGATACTCCGAGATTATTTTGTATTAGTGACGATGTGAAATTATCAATTATCGTATATTGTTGCCTCTCCTGAAGATAATTGTTAAACCACCCTATTTATTTCCTAACAACTCCATACTCGGTTAACTTTTTAAGTAGATCAAGGTGAGGTTATCAAGACGATAGAAGTTTGGTTTCGAACTAATGAATCATTGAATTGCAGTGACAAAACTACAAAAGTATTGAAAATACTTTGAACTAATCAAAGTATAATCACAATGCCTTCTCGAATTTTAATGATTCGCTACGCAATTGCCAACCCCTTGGTAACCTCGAACTTTATTGTGTTTAACGCATACATGCGATTTCTATATGAAATTTTGGGTAATTCTGGATTGATGGAGCCAGATAGTAAAATACTATCTTGATGTAAAATTGGCGGACGTTTTAAACCCTAAGGCCAAAAAAATGTTCTTCTTTTCAACAGAACAAAAATAGTTTTCCCGTGTCACGTATTCTCGAATAGTGGGAATTTCCACGATCGGCGGAAATTTCTTTTTCCTCATAAATTGGCTAATAGGGTACAGAAACTATTAGCAATGACAAATTGGTAGACCTTTTAATAGAAGTACCAGTCCCAGACTAATTTTCATTGCTCTAATACGCGCACTTAAATTACACTGTTAAATTTAATTATAAACATTGTTGTTGGTTTTAGGGCAATTTAGGACAAACTTCCGTTTAGATTGGCATTTTAAGGGCACCGACGATCATCATGAAAAATACTGGAACTAACAACGTGCAACCATCAGCAATGGTTAAAAATCTAAGCACCTATACATCACAGCAGTTGACGGAAAAGCTGAAGGAAGATGCTGAAACAGAAGGGTGAAGATCTCAGCAATCTTCACCGACGCCAGGACTACCAGAAATCCCGCCAGCTATCCCGAACTATCAGCAGAAAGCTCAACCTTGCGAAGAATAAGTTCAAAATGAGGCAACCGGAGCGATGGAGCAAAACGGAACAACGATAATCTGTACAAGCGCCCACTCCCCAGCAACAGAAGATCGTCTTGGACATGGGAGTCATGATACAGCCTCTTTTGCTTCAATTAAAGGGATTGGACACTAAAGCAAGGTGAAAAAATTGATCAGCAAGCCGCCAAATACAAGCAGCAAAGCACCAATTTAGATTAAGTTCGTACCGAGCAAGCAGCAAAATTAGACCAGCAACAACTTGCTGAGCTTCGTAAGGAACAAAGTGCACTATTTGCAGAATTACGTGCAGAACAAGGTGGGTGGTTTTCCAAGTTAGACCAGGGCGCGTATACTTGAAATCGGTGGAAATTTCCGTCTGCTGATTATAATTTGCATTATATTGCTTTATATTATTCGAATTCTTCGCCGGCTACTTCATTCGTTTTTTCAAATTTGCTTGCAGTCTTCTATTATTTATTTCACTATTAAACAAAAATCGGTCGAAATTTCCGACTGGGTAAATCAATGCGGATTTATTCCTCTAAATAATAGAAAACTTGCAAACAAATTTGAAAAAACGATTAAAGTAGCCGGCGAAAAATTCGAATAAAATAAATAATTTTAATGCAAATTACAATCCGCAAGCGGAAATATCCACCGATTTCAAGAAAACGCGCCCTGAAACCAACCGAAATTCAGCGCGCCCAAGATCTCCAAGTTAAAGAGCTTAGAGGAGAAATAAAGTGCCTAGAGGTGAAACAAACCAGGCGGGTACATGAAAATAAAATTAAGTGGCGGCGGCTTATTGGAGATGGCCAGCTAAATACAACGTTTTCGACCGTACCAGTTGCTGGAACCCCAAGGGGAATTTTAAAGCCTCCAATATTCGACGTCGATATCCCATTCGAAAATTTTAAATTGCAGTTCCAAGCGGCGATGCAGCATAAACAATCACCTACTCTCGAAAACATGCACAATCCATTTCTCGCGACTATTGTATTAACACCGATGCCGTTACCAGAGCCAGCTCTGTTCGTGATCTGAGGGGTCATTTGTGACAGTGAATTGGATTTTAGACATCACATTAATCATATTATCAATCAAGCCAACTCTGCACTCAGTTTCATTAAGCGTTGGTCGAAAGAATTCGACGATCCTTATGTTATGAAGACTCTCAACTCAACATTCGTTCGTCCCCTGCTCCAGTATGCTAGCCAGGTGTGGTCGCCTTTACATGAGGTTCACATAAAGAGGATTGAAGCAGTTCTTCGCTTTGCTTTACGTGGGCTACCGTGGTTGGACATGTTGTTACGACTGTGCGGTCGTAACCATAGTTTTCTTTATTTTATATTCCCTTTGTATTGTTTCTTGTTAATCGGTTGGGTTTGTGTCTTTGCTTTGACATATCGGTTGATTGTTGGCGTCTGAACGCACTCCGTGGTGGCTTGGGTTTTGCGTACTTTTTTGTAGGATGGCGCGACGGCGACAAAGATGATGAGAACGAGACCAATGTGCATCGGGTGTGTGTGCGAAACAATGCGCTCTAGAGGAATATTTTTTGTTATATGTTTCTCGTTTGCATCAATGTAAATTGATGCAAACGAAAAACAGAGAAGAAAAAAGATTCTTCTAGAGCGTTTTGGCGTTCGTTGGGCGGGACACGAATTTTTTTTTTCAATTACAGTTTTGGTTTGGATGTGATAAGAGTCAAGTTTTAGTTTTTGATGTGATAGAGTTTTCGTTATTTGATATAAAAAAAATAAAAAGAAATAAAAGTCAGTTTTTGGAGTTTACGTAGAGCAGAGTGGGTTAGTAATTCTGTACCTTTTACGAATTAAAAATTGGTATTGTTAAAATCATTTTTGGAAAAATAAAAGTAAGAAACAAAAATGTTTATATTTAAATTTTTTTTTGTTTTTGTTGGAAAAAATAAAAGTGTAGAACATTATATTTTTGGGTTTTTTTTGACAATGGGTGGTGTGGTACTCATTGCCTTCGATTCCAAAATTTGTAACTAACAAAATTCAAGAATTATTCATAAGTGAATTGATTTTCTTGTAATACTAAAAAAAAAGTGTTTATGTATCGGGTGAAATTGTGCGGTGGACGATTTTTGATTGCATCATATTGATGACCGCGTGTTATTTGAATAAATCAGTGGCAAATTAATTTTCTTACGGTACAAAATGGTTGTTTCCCCGGTACCAAATGACATAACAATAAGGAATGGCAATTGTAGTTGAGCTGATGGTGATATTCAGTAAATTGCACTGGGTTTAGAAAGCGAGAGGATACAATAAAAGTAAATATCCGATAACTGGCGTGTGGGCCGCAATATTTACGGTTGGCGAGGCAACACCCTACATTGGTTTGGCGGCCTATCAAGGCCATATCAACGGATTTTGGCGAATTAAAGCCCGACGAAGGCATAGCAAAGCCCAACGAAGACATAGCAAAGCCCAACGAAGGCGAACCAAAGCCCAACGAAGGGGCTGACCGTAAAAGTACTCAAAATTATTTCGACGAGTGACCAACCACGTGGTAATATTTGGTTAAGTAGAATTTATTGGCGGATGAACCGCACCGTTGGAGTATATATAAGGGTGGCCAGTTGAAGCCACTCCGTTTTGGTGCAACGTATAGGTAGCCAACCGGTTATTCGTTTTGTTTTCATTTGGGGATATCGGTGAAAGGCACCGCAACGGTTCGGGACGGCGACACTGTGGCATGACAGCCACCCAAGGCCGCAACGGTAGTTTTGTTGAAAAAAAAAATTTTGTCAAGGTACGATTTTAAATTTTTATTATTTTTGGTTTTAATTTTTTCTACAATTTTTTGTAAATATTTTTAACTTTTAAATTTTCAATTTTTTTTGTAATCGAGCGCCGCATGGCGGGTGTACGTCGCGCGCCTTCGGGTTCTCATTGGTTTCGCTCCCTTGTTTCCATCTTACCTAAAATGAATTGCTAATTTTTCCGGGTTTTGTATGATGGGGGGAAGTTTTCATTCTGTGCCGGCGTATGGTTTGCGGTCACTTGGTGCCTGCATGCGAGCTCGACGTTTGTGCCGTTTGAATTCGTATCTCACTCAGTTATAATTATGGTGTTGTTAGTTCCTCAGGTTCCGGCCGATGGGTTTCGGCGGAACATCCGGGTTTTATTTAATATTTGCATTTATTTTTTTGTTTAAGTTTCTGTAGTCACCGTGTATGCCAGGATACCCGCAAGCCTCAAACCCCACTCTTCTCCCTGAGTTGTAGCCGGCAAAAAAATCACCGTGTGAGGCCTCTGCGTGATATTAGTGAAATCTGCAGGATGCCAGAAATCATCCTGTAACAATGTTCAACCTGCCTCCATACCAAGATCGTCTCAAACTAATTGATTTAGAGCCACTTAATAAGCGATGAGTTGTTGCAGACGTTATTTTCATTCATCAATTACTAACCGGTGGTATCGATTCTCCTGTTCTACTAGAAAAAATTAATCTAAATGAAAATCGTGAAATTTAAGAACGGTACCTACCGAACTGAATACGGTAAGAATGAGCCCGTCTCTAGAATGCTGTACGAAGCTAATCAGCAGTACCATTTTATCGATTTTAATATGGCGAAACGCACATTGAAAAAACTTTTTATTTAAATTATTTGTTTTTGTTTTTTTTTTTGTCTCATTTTATTTTGTTGTACTTTATCTCCTTTTATTTATTTTAATTTTATTAAATCTGTTTGTATTAAGCAGACTCGACTTCCATTTTCCTTCCGCATTCGACGGGCATCGTATTGCTTAGCTATTTACTAAGTTCGTCTTATTATAATCACATTTGATTTTTTATTTTGATTTTTTATGATCCATATTTTGTTTTAACTTTCAACGAACTTAACTATAAAACGAATATCACGACATTTTTCAGTGTCATCCTGAAAAATTTTCTATATTACGTTAGTTTAGAATGCCATCCCGAATTTTTTTTTACTATCATGATATTTTTTTTTTTTTTCGTTATCCCGAAAAAGAATTCCAATACAGAAAATTTCAGTAAACAAATAGCGAGAGGTGTTAGAACCATCTCGAAACCAAAAAGATATTGAAGCGCAGAAATTTATATCACCAGAAATTAATTTAATAACAAACAATTTACTGGCGTGGTTATTCCAAAAACGCAAAATCAAGCACTCTGGTTATTAGTAAGAAAACAAGTATTGTGGATCGAGTCTATGAGTCAAATTTTAGATATAGTCGTGTGAAGTCGTAGTAGATATCAATTAACAGAGCAAGGTAGGTATGGAATTTGAAAAGGAAAGATTCACTTTTAAAATACCAAAATTGTGAATCAAGTCTATGAGTCAAATTTTAGATATAGTCGTGTGAAGTCGTAGTAGATATTAGCCGAGTTTTAATAGAGGAAGGATCCACCTTTCAAATGCCAGAAATTTTAAATCAAGTCTATGAGTAAAATTTTAGAAATAAATATAGTCGTGTGAAGTCGTAGTATATTTCAATTAACAGAGCAAGGTTGGTATCGAATTTGTAGAGGAAGGATCCACCTTACAAATGCCAAAATTGTTAATCGAGTCTATGAGTCAAATTTTAGATATAGTCGTGTGAAGTCGTAGTAGATATTAGCCGAGTTTTAATATTGGAGCACTATCCGGAGCCAAATGGCAATTTTCTACTGAAACTGCAGCTAGTATTCACTGGTGTCGCTGTACTATAAAAATTAAAACTAAATTCATCAATAAAACAAACATTTATCACCTGAAATATACTAATTGACATTTATTTTTACATGACGTTATAAACAAGAATTCATCTAACTGCGTTTTAAATTTTTATTGTAAGATTTAGTTTCTAATGATTTCAGGGGTTTACAAAATAAAAGCCTTTTCAAATTTCCCATTGAAATGGATAGCGCTCCCGATAGCGGCTCCCGAAAAATAGGTAGAGCATGATATTTTTTTATCGATTTTTAACTAAAAAGTTGAATGAAAAATCTTAGTTTAGAGCTAAATAAATTAATTATATGCAATAATAGCGCGCTAAATATAAGTTTTGACATAGAAAATTGGCTGCTTCGGATACAGCTATCGAGCGCTAATAAAAAAAACACAGGAATTTAGTAACAGAGCAAGGTTGGTATGGAATTTGTAGAGAAAGTATCCACCTTTCAAACGCCAAAACTTTTCGTAGTTGTTTGGATTTTTCAATAATTTGAGGTTGGCCACATGCTTCTAATGATAATCGTGCTTCTGATGTAAACATTGCATATTATAATAAATTAATAACCACTTATCTTGGACACACTTTTTATTTTATGATTTGCTATCTAGGGACAGTATATTTACAAAAATTAATCTTCATTGCGGCGTAAAACCAAATAAACATCGTTAAGGTAATTTTCAATTAATTTTTAAAGTTTTATGGCCCGATTCTGAAATTGTAAAAGTTCTATAGCTGCAAATTTATAGAAATTGCTTACAGAGAAAAAGGTGCATGTTTCCAAAAAATTAAATTCACAAAATGTAGACTTTTCGCCGCTGTAAATTAATACGAAATAAATTCGCAGCTCTAACCGAATTATATTTTATTTTAAAATATTCTATCAATTTCGATGGCGGCACTCGAATATTCACATATAGTTTATAAATAAAGTTTTTCTGTGTAGATTGTCTGTGTTATAATTTTATATAAAAGCTCAACAACTACAATTGTCATTAGCTTCATCATTTGTTAGTATAGACATGCTAATGGTAAAGACATATATATGCAAAAACCGTTTCAGAAAATGACAAATTTTCGCAGACTAGACATCCGTTTTCGTTCCGTTTGTCACAAGTATCGTTATGCTTAGCTATTCATTTAGTTTGTCTTATTATAATCACAGAAAACCAATTCCAGTTCGACAAATTCCATATCAACCTTGCTCTGTTAATTGATATCTACTACGACTTCACACGACTATATCTAAAATTTAACTCATAGGCTGTGTCCCAAACACCGACTTATTTGTGGACACCGACTTATTCAAATAAGTCACCTCGCGAGCAGACTTATTTGAATAAGTATGTCTACACAGAAATGTCTCCAAAAATGTACCTTGACAAAATGTAATCTTGCAGTTTTTGTTTCAAATCTAGTGGCAACGACCAATATGTCAAGGAAATTATTTTTTCCATATAACAGAAATTGCATTTTGTTTTTTTTGTTATTACGTCACAAATAAGTCGGTATAATGAATTGGAACGACTTGACCGCCTTATTCAAGAAGGCGTCAAATAAGCAAATAAGTCTGTAATAGGTCGGTGTTTGGGACACAGCCATAGACTCGATTCACAATTTTGGCATTTGAAAGGGGACCCTTCCTCTACAAATTCCATCCCAACATAATTAATATTTACTACTACTTCACACAGCTATATCTAAATTTTAACTTGTAATATCTTCTTGCCATTTTACAAAAATAAAATATGTAGTTCTATTTTAGTTCAGAGAATTGTTGTTTTTCTAATATTAAATATTTGAATTATTTTTTTTTATATTTTATTAATTTTGATTATATTGATGTAAATTATTTTAGTGTAATTTTTTCGAGGTGATATAAAAATTTATCACGAAATGTTAAATTATAATATATTTTGTACATATAATTGTAATTGAAAATTTCGTGATATTAATTTAATATTACAAAACTATATAATAATTTACTATACATTATAGCTAATTTCGTGATATATTTGATTTATATGCAGCAATATTAATTATATATACTTGACTATCAGGATAGTATTAAAATATTCTGTAAATATATAATAGTCTTGTCATATTTAACTATAATGGTTTTTCGGGATAATTTTTCGCAGAGGTCAATTTCACTGGTTAAGCAGTTTGATATCCTTGTTTATTGAAGTATACTCAAATAAATAATAATAATACAGATGGAGACTCCCCGCGCGCGGTCGTGATGGGTAATAGGTCGTTGGGGATTATTAATATTATTTTATTGTTGGGGTGCAGCGGAGCAGTTGAATGCACTAATTTTGACTCTTCGTCGTAAAGCAGCACATGTCTTGCAAACTGTATCCGCAACAGAAAGGAGATATGAGCGTGTCATAAGTCAAAGAACTATGCAAGATTCAACTCCAAAGCCAGCGGCAACTACGTGAGGAAAGCCTGCAAGACCAGTGGGTCTATTCTGCCTTTTCTTGGAAATTAGGGGAAAAAATATCTTTGTAGCACTTTTTCCCCCAATTTTCTAAAAGTGTATTCTGACAGTGTTGGGAATAATTTTTTGAGGAAAGGAAATTTAGTTTAAGTGTCGGTCACCCACGGTGTTTTAAAAATTATTTTGAAGTTGTCAAAAATTATTAACGACATTATAGATATTTTTTTTTGTTATAAAATACGAGTAATCGGAAAATTTTGAGATTTTTGTATGACGACGAATTCGAAAGAAAACATTTTATTCGTTTGCTGCGCGATCGATTACGGGACGCGTTCGTTCCATTTGATATTATAGAAAGTGAGTTTGTAGGATTATACAGACTCACACAAGAAATAGTGTTTATCTTATGAGAAAAAATTTAAAATAAAAAAAACTCCGTATTATTTTAATGTATGATTTTTATTAAGTTATATTTTTTAAATGGCTGCCAAGAACAATCACCTGAAACTTCATTTAAGAACGAATACGAGAGGGAAAATCATGAAGTATTGGCATTGCCGTTAGAATATGAGGCAGCTTGAGTAAGTTTAGCCACTCACACAGTATAGTTGCACAAGCTATGGATTACGAGAATATGGCGGAGATAAAGACTATAATAAGAGAGGAGTTAAGGAAGCTAACACAAAGCTATTGGAGCCACAGAAAATTACAACAGTCAAGTGTTGAGCCAAGTAACATCAAAAGTTAAAGAAAATACTTTAGGTGCGAGTTGTTAGGTCACTACAGACGAAAGTGTACACAGAGATGGAATGATCGATTAGTGAGGCAGCCTGATTCCCGAGATAAGCAACTGAAAAGAGGCGAGCGGGAACAAAGAAAACCACAGACTTTCAAGAACCAAATAAAACTAGAGGCAAATGTTTAGTTCAAAACCGAAAAATGAAAGACGGCCAAAAACGAAGTATGGCCAATGAAATGAAGCAAAGATCCAGTAGAAGATTCCAATACGATTATTGAAGATGAGTCTGTTAATTGATCAAATTAAGTGATGCTCTGAAGGAAACAAAAAGGCCAAGGAAGGCGGAAGGTGATATTGCAGCATGCACAAAGCTCGTCCACATACAGTAAAATCAACCCAGGAACTCATCTTCTGGAAAGTTTTGCAGTAAGCGGAGTATTCCCTACACTTGGTACACGAAAGTGGAAGATGTGTAAAAATGGCTCGATGACTATTTTGCTTCGAAACCACCAAGTTTCTATCGCAAAAGCATTAATCACCTTTCTGATAAATGGTAAAAGATCGTAGATAGTAATGGCGAATATTTCTTTGTAACAATTATATTTTAAAGAAAGCTGAATTTGAGCAAAAAACAGAGTTTCTACTTGCGCACCTAATAATTGTTTTTTGGTCGTTTTTTTTACTATAAGCGAAATAAATTTTAAACCTAGATTTTTATGTTAAACGATACAAAAATGGTTTATTCAATTAAAACCATGTTCGTTTAATTCCTTTAAATGTCGGTGTCAAATGACGGTAAAAAAGTCTGGCTATGAGACCTTCAAATAACGCATACAATCCAATTTGTGTTGATCATCAAAACCGAATGTTTTATTACTCTTTCCTTGAGTCAACCTCCAATGAGGTTCACGTAACAAGCTCGCGATGAAACCATAATGCTCTTAAAAAATGAGGAGCAAATGTAAAAATTCTAATAAAGAGATATTACAACTTCTTCCTGGTACTCTCAAATAAACCCAAAGCTTTCTGAACAGTCTCGACTGAACGTGAAAAAACCATGAAGAGTAAGTAGTATGCAAACGATAGTTATCTCGAAAATTATCATAGAACTCTGGGTTTTATATCAACTCAAGAGTTGCGGCAAGCCGTAACTTGCCTAAATGTTTATAACTCAAATTATATTTAGGCACTCTCTTACCAATTTGTTCCTAAATGTAGTAGACCGTCCCATAAAGGCGGATCTACAACAATATTTTGTTTATGCCGAAACGTCAGAATATTACTATACGTTATCTATATATTAACGCAGAAATTATGTTACGCATAAATTATTCCCAAAGTTTATTTTTCAATTATAAATGTTAAGAATTATGACCTTTGTTGTCAACCATTTCAAGCCAACATCAATAAATAGGGGCTAAAACTTAACAGTCATCGTTTAGCTGCGATATTTAAATATTGTAAACACCTCGACTAACGATGATTACGAAATGCGCAATGATTATTAATTTTCTAAAGCAATAAAATTAAAAGTATTTCAAATCATAACATCGCAATTAAAATTTATATAGAATACAGATAATTATGACAGTTCAATATAATTAATGTGACATAACCTTTCACTAAGCTAATTTAATAAAGCTAAATTCCTATATAGCACCATCACGACTAGCGCCGATAAACGAACAAAAAATTGATGTAGCGCGAATGACAAGTTAATTAGATGTTATGACAGTCGATTATACTTCCAAAATAATTTTATACCAATTTGCCGACTATCCACTAGGCGTATATGTAAGTATAAATTTAGAAAACATATCAAATCAAATAATTAAAAAACCGCAAAACGTAAATATAAATTTGAGCAGACGACATACCACACATTTGCTAGACATGTGTGCTGGAATACTATGAAATATGTGAACGTAGTGTAAGTCGCTATACAGGAAACAGTTATCGAATTATAATGCGAATTTAACATTTTGCGCGAAAAGTATGTTGGTATGGGTGGGTTTACGAAAGTCTCTTTCTTGCTTTATTTATTTTAAGAAAACCTTAATACAATTTTCAATACATTTAATGAAAAATTAGCATCCGAAAATTAATATAACAGTAGAAGCAGCATTGGCCTCGAAAAGGAACGATTTGTTTGTAATTTTTATGTTGTGTTTTAGCAGAAAATTAATTTACATAAATTTTAATCCAAAAAATAAAATGAAATAACGCAAGAAACCAATTTGAGTTCTTTATGCTTCCATACTTTTGCAATGCTATGGCTACCATGCCCATATTTTTGTTGGAAACACTCATAGCTTCTGTATTTCATTTTTCGTAAAACAAACAGAAAAAGGAAACGAGGCAAGAAATTAAACGAAAAAGTTTCTTGGAATTCATAAAGCATGGTCATAAATTGAAATAAATCAATCATTGAGCAGCTGTCAAATCATTTTAATTGAGCTGATACACCGTATGCGTTATCTCGAACTCTAATAGATGCATATTGTAACGGGAGATGTGTACTGGTTTTGATCGTTTCTTGAACACTTGCTGGTTTTCTGTTTTCCCGCTTTCTGCTCTTCTCGCCAGTTATCCTTCCTCCTACCTCCCTCCAACCACCATATCGCACCGGAAGCGTCAATGACTCCAAAAGCATTGTGATAGTGGTCTCAACTCCTATTTTATTATATATCCTTTATCTCGGCAATATCCACGAAATCAAGCTTACACTACTTTATTATGGTTAAATTTGCTCTGTTTCCTCATATTCTACAGCCAACGTCAATACTTCATTCATGGTTTGACCCCTAGACTCGGTTCTCAAATGAAGTTGCAGACGGTTGTCCCGTACTGTACTGATACACGCATCCACCCCGCTCGTTTAACACATCTGCAAGTGCACTACCATAAGCTTGACGCGCCATTTTCGTGGCCTCTCTTTCTAGGTCTTGCAGGCTCTCCCAATGTAGTTGCTGCTTGCTTTGGAGTTGAATCTAGCATAATTTTCTTACTTGTGACTGTCCAGTATACAGGACATTTGCTGCTTTCCCTCGAAGAGCCAAAATGAGTGCGTTGTGATGCACCCCTCTACCTTAAGAAACAAGTGTGCTATATATTACCGCTGGAACTGCACTTTAAAATTCTCAAATGGGGTCTCGCCATCGAATGTCGGAGGCTTTATAACCCCTCTTGAGCTTACGGCCACTGCTTTTATTTTAAACTATTTTTTTAAGCTGACGATTTCAGAAAGTTTGCAATATATATGTTTGAACCTTTTGGGTATGCCGAATTTGGTCGAGTTTTTCGTTCTGCGCGTTCTGCTGTTTAAGAAGGTTGGCAGGATGACCACCTTGTTCCGCTCGTAGTTCTGACAGAGGCCGGATTCTAAAATTGGCCATGGTGAAATTTCAAATCTCAGGAATCGATTCGATGGTTTCTATTTTTCTAATTTCGGATAAATTCATTTAGAAGGTTCGGTGAGGCCCGAGACTATTTCTTAATTTTAGTCGGCTCGATTGGACCGGCAGGAAGTGATCGCGCTGAGTCTTAGTTTTGAGAAAATCCGTATAGAAGGTACTCCGGTGGAGCCCGGGTCTCTTTTTTTAATTTTGGAAAGATTTTTTTAAAAATTGGTGATGGGGTGTTTTCCAGTGGCAAGAATTGATTCCGATGTAAGGACTCATGTAGGTTTTTGGTGGGTTTGGGCTTTCTTTTAGCATTTTATTTGACTAACGATTTTGATAAAATGTATTAAATTTGACGTTCATTTCTGACGGCAATCGTTTTCCTATAGCAAGTTTAGAAACAATAGAGAAAAAAATCCATACATGTTTTCTTTTTTCCTCGCTTGTATGCTATAGGAAAACGATAGCGTTCGAAAATGAAAGACGAATTCAATAGTTAGGTCCCTGGATAGTTTATTTAGGAGTCGTCTGGATGGGTCTTTATGGTGCACCATGTTGCTGGATGCTGCAATATGTTGTGGGATATTATATCATGTTGGGACCACCCGCTTGGACCATGTTGCGTAATGTTGCACCAAGTTGAATGATGTTGCATCTTATTGAAAGATGTTGCACTAAATTGCATCATGCTGCAGAATCATCATTTAGAGGAATGTTGCTAGTTGTTGCACCATGATGCGTCATATGTATTTACTATGTCGCACCGTGTTGCGACTGCAGTGAATCATAATTTTATAAAATTAGTTTACAGTGCCTCAGGCAGTATTTCACCATAAAATCAGTTTATAGGTTTAGTCGTTATATTGTGACTTGTTTCACAATATAACTACATATTTCATTTCTCAATCGAAGGAAATGGAATTAGTAGTGTACTACGGGCCAAAAGCTTTTGTCGAATTTTTATTGTTGCTCCAAATAAGTTTCAGTTACTTTACACGTATGATTCAGCTCATTGTCATGTTGGTACGTAAATCCTCTTTCGAATATTTTTAGCCCAGACGGCACAGCATGATTCTCTAATATTGACATAAAACCACAGCGATCCATTTCCATTCCATAGTTTCAACCTAATCGCCTAAATTGTTATCTCCAAAATAATCCCGTATCATCACAGAACCACCTCCGTGTAGGCATTAGACAGTCTGGAATAATTTTCCCACCAGGACGACCTCGAACATGAACTCAAAAATATCAAATTTCGACTTATGTCACCAAAGGACATTTTTCCCTTGAGATTTTTCCCTCCATTTGTAATTTATTGTGGTACTTTGCCACGTATGTGAAGTTACCCCACGACTCTATCCCAGAAAATAAAATAAAATCATCAGGCAACACTAATCAATAAAAAACCCCATTTGCTCTTGTGTGAAGTTAGCACAGCCCAAAATTTGCTTAAATTAATTCAAAATAAACAGTAATTGGCCCAGAATTTATAAAACAGTTCGTTAAATACAAAAATTAAATTCGTTACGTTTAATGTGAGAATTTTAACCATGCCACGAACTAAAATTACATTAGACTCGATGAAGGTGCTTGGCACGTTAAAAATATAAAATTGTCGAATTAAGGCTATGTGGTTTTGAGATCGTCACACTCCTGCCTCACTAATAGAAAAGTTAGAAAAAAATTGTTCCGTAGCAACTTTGCGAAATCGGACCAAAATACGAGTGATGGATATATATGGCCCAAGGCCTAATTTCGCAAAGTTGCCACGGAACGATTTTTTCTAACTTTTGTAAAAGTAAGGCAAAAGTGTGATCATCTCAAAATCACATAGCCTTAATCCGACAAATTTATACTTTTAACGTGCCAAGTACCTTCATCGAGTCTAATGTAATTTTAGTTCGTGGCATGGTTAAAATTCTCACATTAAACGTAACGAATTTAATTTTTGTATTTAACGAACTTTTTTATAAATTCTGGGCCAATTACTGTTTATTTTGAATCAATTTAAACAAATTCCGGGTTGGGCTAACTTCACACAAGAGAAAATGGGGCTTTTATTGAATAGTGTTACCTGATGATTTTTTTTTATTTTCTAGGATAGAATCGTGGGATAATTTCACATACGTTACTTTACCCAATTTAGCCTATTTTGCAGGTTTTGGTCAACAACTCGAAAGCAATGGTTTCTTCACGCCTATTCTCCCATTTAGTACTTGATCTCTCAGTCTCCTTTTAACGGTTGTCAATGACAATTTCATTTCTCGAGTTATATCCACTTGCCTGTGCAGCAAGTAATATATTTAAATGTTTTGTTTTAGCCTTGGAGATATTTAATTAGCTCACATTGCTCATTAGTTGAGATATGCTAGCTAATGGTATTATTTCACATGCTTAAACGAAGCATTTAAATAAATTAGTAGTTTTGAGCTGATTGATCTTAGCTCCAGAAGCTCGAGTTCACCTGTCTCGGTTTTGTGAAGTAAAATTAGAGGCTGTGCAACGGGCCTAATATTTGCCGTACCGCAAGTTTTCTGTTGTGCATTGCCATCTTCCTTCGCATTAGTAATTCGAGCTCGACTCTGTCGAAATTTAGATGTGTTTTATCCAATTTGTTCAAAACGCTTGAGGCTGTATTCGAAATTTTGATTTTTTTCGAAATTTCAGTATGTGAGTAACGTGACAATGGATGCCCATTTTTTATTTTATTTTAAAACGCATAGATTTCTATTTAATAATGAAAATAAAACACTTCACTATTTTGGTGATTCGCTAAATAATAGAAGGTGAACAGTAAATGAAGGGGTCAACCTGTAAGTTATTAGTTGCGATTTTCATTTTCTGGTGATAAGTGGCATTTGGTACCTCATTAAAAATGAGACCGAGTTTTCAAGAAAACATTTGTTGTAGGGGGAGAAAATGGTCTCAAAAGACCCGGAAAATTCAGCGAATATCTCCCAAAATATGGCAGTTAAAGATTTTTTTTTGTTCAGATAAACATTGAAGATCAGTTAATTCTCTACAAAAATAGTCCTTATGACTTTTTCGAAAAAATTGACCGTTTCCGAGATAAACGGGCCCAAGTGCACTTAGAACATTGAGTTTCTGTATTGTATGCCGGAGAGCACAGTCCCTGCATTTACACATGAGCGGGCGGACAAATTATTCAATAACTTTGCTAAGATTGCATATTTTCTCACGATTCAAAGTTCATGTGAAAGAGGAAATCTACCGCTATCATACTCTGTGACTTGAGTTACGTTTTGACTCATTGACCACATTGGAAAACCGGGTCAAACTTTCTGCTCCCGCGCAATTTTGACCTCGCCAGGAATTTGTTGCTATTTTAATTTGCTCCAAATTTTCTTGATTATGGGTCCTCAGAAGGTCCTTTGTCATCTGTGAAATTTGTATAATCTAATTTTCTTAAAGAACCAACCACCAATTAAAAATTCATACATCATCGGATTAGTCTCTATGATATATCATTTGAAAGCTGCGAACGTCTACTTTTTGGCTGTGCAATTATTTTTTTTCCACAAAATCGGCCGTTTTCCAATAAATTTGGAAAACGCGTGCTCAAGGAAAAAGCGCACTTTTTATTTTCGTGGTTTTTTTCACCCGGCTCTTTATTTCTGACGTTTTGACACCTTGACTAGTGTAAAGGAAGAATTCCGACCATTCCATCAATGTATAAAAAGTCATCTCATTGATACGTGGGGAAAAACCCCGAGTCCTTAACGTAATGCTATAATTTCTTTAATTGTATTTCTTCTGTCGTTCGTCGCGTGTGTGCTCTATGGTTTCTATTTCAGAAAGAGTCCCCCAGAACCTAGAAGTCCATTATGAACTACCTCCATTTCCAATGAGCATATTTGACAATAGCGTTTTACGGAAAACCGCTAAATCGGTTCTAATAAAGATATTCTCGACAGAAACCGCGAATATTGACAAGACTAAATGTATTCACGTTGTCGACGGGGGTATGTTGATACATCGGGTAACCTGGACGGGAAAGGAATTATTTTTTGAAATTTTCGACAGATATGTAAAACATTTAAGAGATAATTATTCCCGGGAAGTCACAGTGGTTTCCGATGGCTATGAATGCAATCGCGATAGTATAAAAGGGTCAGAACATTTGTGTCGTGCAAACAACATATGTCATGCCCAGAGATAAGGTTCGAGCCTAACATGGTTTTACCATTTCTAAAGGAAACGTTTTTGTCCAATAATAACAATAAAATTCGCTTCAAATAGTATTTGAAGGGTGTTCTGGGAGACAATGGCATTTCCGTTAGATAAGCAGTAGACGATGCACACTCGTTGATCGTACATACGGTGTTGCAGAAATAACGGTCAACGGCCCACCAGTTGTAGTAGTGGCGGAGGTTCATTCTTGTACTAATAACAGCCCTGACCCCAAAAGATCAAACAATTTATTTCTTGAAGCCTGGAAAGGGGAAAAAAACCCAGCAAATGTTTTCCTCCAAGAGCATGAATGCGCGGGCCTTCGTTAGAGACAATATTTTATTTCTCCATACGATTTCGGGAAGCGATTCAACTTCCGCTTTTTTGGGAAAATAAAACGTCAACAGTCGCCAAATTAGAGGGAAAGGTTACGAAGAACAGAGACACGGGACTGTAAGCGGTCATTGAAAGTTTTAAAAACTATAATCTTCCCCACGAAACCGTATTTCAGGACGAGCAAACTGTCATTGCGTCGATGTACAATGATGATGATACACAAACCCTGACAAAAATTTGATACGAGATCTTCAAGCAATTCACCAGAGACAGAAACAGAAACCAAACCGCGCTCATACTAGCAACCTTGCCACCCACACCTGAAGCTGCAAAGCAACACCTTTATCGGGTATATCTTCAAGGCCAGTGGCTCGGAAACGAAATGTCACAAGAAAAATGGGGATGCACGTGTAGGGGGTATACTCATGCCGGTCCAAACCACTAAAGAGCCAGCGGTTCCAGAACTCTTAAAGATAATATTTTGTCAATGTAAGAAAGAATGTAAGGGAACATGTTCATGCAAGAAAGCAGGGCTACCGTGCTCATCTATTTGTAGTTCATGTGAGTCCCGCCAGTGTTCGAATTATAAGGACAGCCTAGATACGTTATTCGAAGAGGTAGAACTAGAGGAAACTCTAGAACCAGAAGAGTTGTTGGCGAGGGCGACGTTGATGACGAAGAATTATTTTTGGAGTCTTGTGACGGGGACTGGTGAAAAATAAATTTATTTTTCTATAATAAATGAAATTTAAAGAAACTTTATAACTCTTTATTCCAAAAACCTCGATCCGGATGGTTGCGAAAAAAATTGCAAAAATTTGCCGAGAATCTGCAAGAAATTGTTGTTGAGTATTATGGGTAGATACTCTTAACACTTTAGAGATTACAGTTTTTCACCAATTGGTGGGGTCCATCCTGCTGTAATTAATCTTATGGTCTGCATTCCTAATAGGTATAACTTGAGCCCTCATCTCCGAGAAAAACAAGACGCTTGGGAACATAAAAATTCTTGAAAATTACATGGTTTACGGCGTTTCCATATTTCTGGCCCCGAGGATTTTGCCAGTGGATGGATTGTAGTGGCGCCATCTACAATTCGTTTCCACAGTCCAAAACATTGAAAATAATGTATTTGCTACAGCCCCCATCTCAAATTTTGTAAAAAACGTGCATATTTCATGAATCTCAAAATTTTGGATTTTTCAACCCGACTTTTTGCAAAAAAATACTAATGTTGCGAAAAAAATCAGTAGGACCATTTTTGTAGAAAATTAACTGATCTTCAATTCTTATCTGAACAGATAATCTGTAACTGTCATATTTTGGGTGATATTCGCCGAAAACCGATTTTCCGGTCTTTTGGGGCCATTTTCTCCCCCTACAACAGAATATTTTCTTGAAAATTCGGTCTCATTTTTAATGAGGTACCAAATGCGACTTATCACCAGAAAATGAAAATTGCAACTAATAACCTACAGGTTAGCCTTTTGTTCCTCCTTCATTTACTGGACTAAATGTGCAATATAAAGAATGATCAAAAATATCATTGCAATATCGTTAATTTAATTGCAAGATACGGCCTGTAGTGGAATTTTGTATATGCTTCTGGAAAATTAGGACCGATTGGAATACAACTCTCTTTGTATGTTATATAGAATATGAATCCAAAATGAATTCGCTATATTGCGAAATCTGAAAGAGTGGTTTTCGAGGTAGGGTCATCATATCTATCTGTGTCCTCTCGACACGGATAAAACTTTCTACTTAAATTCTCCTCATAAATCCAAGTGAAGAGGTCCAAGGCAGCTTTCATATGAGCTTTTTTTCTTTGTAACAAAACTGGAAATAAACAATTTTTTCAACATTTAAGCGGAAAAACGATTTTTAATAATAAACTGTTATTTTAGCAAAATTCGGCCATTTTATGTTTTGTGAAATAAATTATCAGATTCCAGAGAAATTTAGCAAATATCAGTGAATCGGAAGTGGTAGGGGGAGCTTTTTCGTTTCTTGCCAATATTTCAAAAAGCATACATGTATATCATTTATGAAAAACCTAAAAAGAACAAAAATTCTTTAAATTAAGTTTGGATAAAAGTAGTTTTTATTGATTTTTTGGTAGTTAAGAGGAAATGATGATTTTTGGTAAAAAAAAAAAACTTTTTGAACGATTGTTTGGCGATATCCTATTTATCATCATATTATTTGTTTTGTATTTAGATTTAATGGAACAACTAATATCAGTGAAACATAAAAACTTCTAATCCACTACACTGCAACAGACTCTAGCGCAAATAAAATGAATTACGTATCGTCACAAGCCACAACTGATCGAAAAGTTCCACTAATTAGTAACCCTAATATAAACTGTTAAACTTAATATAAGTTAAGCTCTTACTGACTATAGTTCAGCTTTAGCACAGCTTGAGTAATTTAGCGTTGCGTTTAAAAGTAGTCATGTTTTGGAAAATAGCAAACACACCTACAATTCGTTCAATAATGGTAAATATTGTGCGGTAATAACAGCTCAATCTGCGTATGATCTGTAAATTTAAATAAATCATATTCTCAAGAAAGTTGCATAAATTCTTTTAACACATAAATGTTTTCTATAATACCACCCCATAAAAAAATCACAACAAAATTAAAATATTCATGTTTCATGAAATGATGCTGCTGTGCTAGCAACAGGTAGAATTAAGCTTAGCTATAATTAGTACTATATGCATATACATATATATACGTACGATGTATATAATAATTGTATATAAACAAAAAGCTAACGAACGAATTATAAACGTTTAAAAGAACAGTTTTATGTAAAGATATAATGCAAATGAAAACTTAATTAATTAACTTAGAAAATTGTGTAACTATTAAATGAAAGAAGAAATGAGGATTTAACGGAAAAATAAATGGGATAATTTAGCTAAAGGGAAAAAGATTTTTAGTTTAATAGTTACATTTTGATGTGTCTACATATTGTATGTTAGGAATTGCTGCTGTTGATTTTTCATAATGATGAAGTTTGAGAAAAAAAACGTTATGTTGATTTAAAGCAAAATCAAACTTTTTTTGATAATCTTTATTAACTCTGCTATAAAACTTACATATTCTTTCAGCCGTCAGCAAACTCTGATAATACGACTGGATCTTTCTCAAACGCCATTCAGCGTAGTGCAGGAATAACGAAGTGGACGTAGTATATTTTGTTTTTCCCTCTTGTTTTCTACAAATGGAGGAAACCGTTTTCGACCAACATAAATTCTTGCCGAGTACACCTCAAAAGGCGACATATTTTGTTTCGATGATTATTTTTTGATATATAGTACTGCTTTCATTTTAATTGACCACCTGGCTTATTATTATTTTTATTCGTCTTAGAAAAATTTTCTAAGTTGCATCCTTAGTGCTATCCCAGTTAATTCTTCTATGCTGCCGAAATATGTCATGACTACTATTTTTTTTTTGTACGAAAGATATGCCAATTATCAAAACCCAAAAAGGCTTCCATTTACGTCAAAATCTCAAATATTATTTCCTAATTTTCTTCGTTATGTTCTTTGGAAAAGCCTAAAAAATAAGAATTTCAAATGTAATCAATTTAAACATCATAAGGGCGTACCTAGAAGTGCATAAAATGCTTGTGAAGTGCATAAATTTACAGAGATTGAAGTACGTATTCGTAACGTTATGTGCGGAAAACAACCCATCACATTGAATTCTCGTGAAGTTTGTCCTAACTTGTCCTAAACCCAACAGCAATTTTAAGACAAGTTTAGGAAAAAATTCACTCGACTATAGAGTAACGTAAACTTTTTCCTAGATGTACCTAATTTTGACAGTGTAAAATAATATCATATATATGAATGTTTTAGAATAATATAATTAATTGAAAAAGTATCAATTTATTAATAAACTTGCGTTTAGAATTCAAAAGATTGAGAAGAATACATGAAAATAAAAACCCTCTGTCCTAACATACTTCTAAGAGGTTACAACTCTTGAGGTAGATGTTTTCACTTTGTACACCCAATTCAACTAGAAAACATGAGCTTTCTGGAAAAAATAGGGGAACACTGGGTTTAGTATTCAAAGTTGCATAGGTAAAAATCAAAGTGAAAACTCTCTGTTCTAAGAAATTTCTAACCCCAAAAGTTGTAACTTCTTAGAAGTATCTTAGGACTGAGGGCTCCTACTTCAATTTTTACCTATACAACTTTGAATGCTAAACCCAGTGTTCCCCTAATTTTTCAGGAAAACTCATGTTTTCTAGTTAGATCGAGTCTAGTACAAAGTGAAAACATCTACAATAAAAGTTGTAACCTCTTAGAAATATCTTAGGACAGAGGGTTCTTACTTCAATTTTTTCCTATACAACTTTGAATACTAAACCCAGTGTTCCCCTAATTTTTCCGCAAAACTCATGTTTTATAGTTGGATTGGGTCTAGTACAAAGTGAAAACATCTACAATAAAAGTTGTGACGTCTTAGAAGTATCTTAGGACAGAGGGTTTTTACTTCGATTTTTACCTATACAACTTCGATTACTAAACCCAGTGTTCTCCTAATTTGCCCGGAAAACTCATGTTTTCAGTTGGATCGGGTTTAGTACAAAGTGAAAACATCTACAACAAAAGTTGTAACCTCTTAGAAATGTATTAGGAGAGAGGTGTTCCTACTTCAATTTTTTCATATACAACTTTGAATACTAAACCCAGTGTTCCCCTAATTTTTCCTCAAAACTCATGGTTTCTAGTTAGACCGGGTCTAGTACAAAGTGAAAACATCTACAACAAAAGTTGTAAAGTCTTAGAAGTATCTTAGGACAGACTGCTCCTACTTCAATTTTTACCTATACAACTTTGAATACTAAACCCAGTGTTCCCCTAATTTTTCAGGACAACTTATGTTTTCTAGTTAGATCGAGTCTAGTACAAAGTGAAAACATCTACAACAAAAGTTGTAACGTCTTAGAAGTATCTTAGGACAGAGGGTTTTTACTTCGATTTTTACCTATATAACTTTGAATACTAAGCCCAGTGTTCCCCTAATTTTTCCGCAAAACTCATGTTTTATAGTTGGATTGGGTCTAGTACAAAGTGAAAACATCTACAACAAAAGTTGTTAACTCTTAGAAATATCTTAGGACAGAGGGTTCTTACTTCAATTTTTTCCTATACAACTTTGAATACTAAACCCAGTGTTCCCCTAATTTTTCCGCAAAACTCATGTTTTCCAGGTGGATTGGGTCTAGTACAAAGTGAAAACATCTACAATAAAAGTTGTAACGTCTTAGAAGTATCTTAGGACAGAGGGCTCCTACTTCAATTTTTACCTATACAACTTTGAATACTAAACCCAGTGTTCCCCTATTTTTTCCGGAAAACTCATGTTTTATAGTTGGATTGGGTCTAGTACAAAGTGAAAACATCTACAACAAAAGTTGTAAACTCTTAGAAATATCTTAGGATAGAGGGTTCTTACTTCAATTTTTTCCTATACAACTTTGAATACTAAGCCCAGTGTTCCCCTAATTTTTCCGCAAAACTCATGTTTTCCAGTTGGATTGGGTCTAGTACAAAGTGAAAACATCTACAACAAAAGTTGTAAACTCTTAGAAGTATCTTAGGATAGAGGTGTTCCTACTTCAATTTTTACCTATAAAACTTTGAATACTAAACCCAGTGTTCCCCTAATTTTCCCGGAAAACTCATGTTTTCAGTTGGATCGGGTTTAGTACAAAGTGAAAACATCTACAACAAAAGTTGTAAACTCTTAGAAATATCTTAGGACAGAGGGCTCCTACTTCAATTTTTTCCTATACAACTTTGAATACTAAACCCAGTGTTCCCCTAATTTTTCCGCAAAACTCATGTTTTATAGTTGGATCGGGTTTAGTACAATGAAAACATCTACAACAAAAGTTGTAAACTCTTACAAGTATCTGAGGATAGAGGGTTCCTACTTCAATTTTTACCTATATAACTTTGAATACTAAACCCAGTGTTCCCCTAATTTTTCCGGAAAACTCATGTTTTATAGTTGGATTAGGTCTAGTACAAAGGGAAAACATCTACAACAAAAGTTGTAAACTCTTAGAAGTATCTTAGGACAGAGGGTTTTTACTTCGATTTTTACCTATATAACTTTGAATACTAAACCCAGTGTTCCCCTAATTTTTCCGCAAAACTCATGTTTTATGCAGTCCAATCTTATAGCCGATCCTAGGAGTTTCTGGCGGTTTGTTAATTTGAAAAAAAATCCGACAAATACCCTTCCACTCTGAATTATAAAGATCATTCCTCTAATGATCCTCAAATCATAACGAATCATTTTGCTAACTTTTTCAGTCTGGCTTTTGCAAACAGTGATTTTGAACCCGATGAAGATTACTTCATACACATGAATAACTGTGTTCAAACAACACTAACTTCGGTTCAAATCGATTACGAATCCGTGGTACAAGAGATTTCCAAACTTAAAGATGATTTTTCACCTGGTCCTGACGGTCTACCATCCATCGTCCTAAAAAACTGCAGTAATATTCTTGCTCAGCCGCTGACGGCACTTTTCCAAAAGTCGCTTTCACTTGGAATTTTCCCATCTGTTTGGAAAAGTTCCTTTATAGTTCCGATCCATAAGAACGGCTCCAAATCAGACATTTGTAATTACAGGCCGATTGCAAAGTTATCTTGTATTCCCAAGCTGTTCGAAAGTATTATATACGATTCATTGTACTTTTATTGTATACCGTTGTTTTCCGACAATCAGCATGGTTTTCTCAAAGCTCGCTCCACGACCACAAACCTTGTGGAATTCACTTCACAAACATTAAATATGATTGAAGCAGGGAATGAGGTCGATGTTATCTTGACCGATTTCAGCAAGGCGTTTGACAGGATTTCCCATAAAGTTATTTTGTTTAAGCTCAGGGCTCTTGGATTTCCCCCACAATTTCTCCGTTGGGTGGGCTCTTATCTTAAAGACCGTATTTATCAAGTTCTGTTTAGGACATCAGTATCAGCTCATTTTTCAGCAACATCTGGAGTGCCCCAAGGCAGCCATCTGGGGCCGATTTTTTTCATTCTGTCTATTAACGACGTTGCATGTTTAATTAAAAATTCAACTATATCTATATACGCCGATGACATGAAGATTTACAAACAGATTTCAAACACCACCGATAGGATCCCATTACAATCTGACCTCAATACATTTTCCGTATGGTGTGTAAAGAACAACCTTGAGCTGAATGTGGGTAAATGCCAGACGGTCACCTACTCTCGGAAGCGTGCACAGTCCATTTCTCGTGACTATTATATTAACAACGATGCCGTTACCAGAGTTAGTTCTGTTCGTGATCTGGGGGTCGTTTGTGACAGCGAATTGAACTTCAGAAATCACGTAGTTCGCATTGTCAATCAAGGTAACGCTGCGCTCGGTTTCATTAAGCGTTGGTCGAAAGAATTCGACGATCCTTATGTTACGAAGGCTCTCTATTTAACATTCGTTCGTCCCCTGCTCGAGTATGCTTGCCAGGTGTGGTCGCCTTATCATGTGGTTCACATAAAAAGGATTGAAGCAGTTCAGCGTAGATTTCTTCGCTTTGCTTTACGCGGGCTACCGTGGGTGGACATGTTTCACCTACCTCCATACCTAGATCGCCTCAAGCTAATTGATTTACAACCACTTCGTAGGCGCAGGGTTGTTGCAGACGTGGTTTTTATTCATCAATTGCTAACCGGCAGTACCGACTCTCCTTTCCTCTTAGGGAAAATCAATCTAAATTTTAATTCACGAGCCTTGAGATCGGTACCTATGTTTCGAATCGACCATCATAGGACTGACTATGGTAAAAATGAACCTGTATGGGGGTAAAAAAAATGAACCTGTATGGATGCTTCACGAGGCTAACCAATACTCCCACTTCATTGATTTTAATATGACGAAACGCACTTTAAAACAACTTTTTTATTTAACTTGACTGGTTTGGCCTTTAATATTTTATAACTTTTATAACATTTTGTTTTGTTACATTTTATTTTGTTTTATTTATCAAATTTTATGAAATTTTATCAGTTGACTGCTATATTTTTCAATTTTAATCTGCTTGTACTAAGCAGACTCAACCTCTGTTCTCCTTCCGTCCGCGACGGGTATCGTTTTGCTTAACTGTTCACCTAGTTTGCCTCTTAATAATCAGATTTGATTTTAATACTAATATAGATTTTCCCGCTTGCTACTTTTCTTTAATTTCACAGGTTAAGCAGTTCGATATCCATGTTTATAATCACTGGAATTATACTCAAAAAAATAATAATAATACAGATGGAGACTCCCCGCGCGCGGTTGGGAGGGGTAATAGGTCGTTGGGAATTATTATTATTATATAGTTGGATTGGGTCTAGTACAAAGTGAAAACATCTACAACAAAAGTTGTAAACTCTTAGAAATATCTTAGGACAGAGGGTTCTTACTTCAATTTTTTCCTATACAACTTTGAATACTAAACCCAGTGTTCCCCTAATTTTTCCGCAAAACTCATGTTTTCCAGTTGGATTGGGTCTAGTATAAAGTGAAAACATCTACAATAAAAGTTGTAACGTCTTAGAAGTATCTTAGGACAGAGGGTTTTTACTTCGATTTTTACCTATACAACCTCGAATACTAAACCCAGTGTTCCCCTAATTTTCCCGCAAAACTCATGTTTTCAGTTGGATCGGGTTTAGTACAAAGTGAAAACATCTACAACAAAAGTTGTAAACTCTTAGAAGTATCTTAGGACAGAGGGCTCCTACTTCAATTTTTACCTATACAACTTTGACTACTAAACCCAGTGTTCCCCTAATTTTTCAGGAAAACTTATGTTTTCTAGTTAGATCGGGTCTAGTACAAAGTGAAAACATCTACAACAAAAGTTGTAAACTCTTAGAAGTATCTTAGGACAGAGGGCTCCTACTTCAATTTTTACCTATACAACTTTGAATACTAAACCCAGTGTTCCCCTATTTTTTCCGGAAAACTCATGTTTTATAGTTGGATCGGGCTTAGTACAAAGTGAAAACATCTACAACAAAAGTTGTAAACTCTTACAAGTATCTTAGGACAGAGGGTTTTTACTTCGATTTTTACCTATACAACTTTGAATCCTAAACCCAGTGTTCTAATAATTTTTCCGGAAACCTCATGTTTTCTAGTCGGATTGGGTCTAGTACAAAGTGAAAATATCTACTCCAAGAGTTGTAACCTCTTAGAAGTATAATAGGACAAAGGGTTTTTATTATTCCCGAATAATGTATTTTACACTGTTAAATTTTATTATTAATTGGAAACGTTGTTGTTGGGTTTAGGACTTGTTAGGGTAAACTTCAAGTACGTTCACATTCAAACGCAGTTTTTTCGGAATTCTATCGTTTACATTTTTTGATATGTGTATTTCCATATCTATGTATTAGTTTTAATATATTTTATATAGACAATTTAGTATTGCACAATATTTCGTGCGTTACACGAGTTTGAGTTTCTAGACCAAGCCCATACTCAAAACGTTCCCTACACAAACAATCACAAAATTCATTGGCGTCGCGGTACTTGATCGTTTGAAACAAACGAAATTTCGTTTTGTTCCAATAAGTTTCCTGACTCCAATAATGATTTAACACCATTACAAGTTTTAACACCATTACAAACCATGTCCGAGGATATAAGCCGACTAATTCATGCGAGAATTAAAAAAAATTATTTGGTCTTCACATTTTTAGGGGTGTTTAAAATTTCCAAGGACCATTCGTAATAACTTAGATTTTGTTATTAACCACAAACCACTCTTCGGAAACATTTCAGAAGGTCAGACCGATTATTGTGATAACGTAAAAAGTCGATGTTTGTGACTCTCCTTGGAAGAGAACATATCCATAGATGAACAAATGATCCCTTTCAGAGGAAAATTTCACGCCAAATAATACGTCAAAGACAAACCGTATCCGTGGGCGCTTAAAAATTGTGCGCTTAGCGGTAAAAGTGGATTGCCTTATGATTTTGTTGTGTATCAAAGCAAAACAACTGAAACTTCTCAGAAAGGAGAAACAAATTTCGATTCGGTCCAAAAGGATAACTTTGGCTGGACACAAGTTATATTTTGATAACTACTTCTCGTATTATCAAATTTTTGAAATTTCAAAAGCTATGAATATTAATGCATACATCTTACAGAAAGAGGGTCTAGCGATGAATATCAAATTTTATTTGTATTGGAACGGAAGGCACTTTGAAGCGGCGGGATAAATTGCAAAAAAAATTACGTAACATTAAATAACCCTAAATTATCAAATTGTATAACACTAATATGGGAAGAGTGGACTTTTTGATCAGTTGATAAGCATGGTTTAGTTTCTGTGGCCGTTATTGTACCGCTCCACACAGTGCGGCAACACGATGTTTTTTTTCTGCGACTTTAAAAATTCTTTTCGTACGTGCCGCGCAGCACTGATGCGCGGATTCAACCGATTAAAATGAGTTAATACTACAAAATTCGCCTAATGTTTCAAAAATATTTTAATTTTGTTTTATATTTTTTAAAATAATCCGCAGGCCAGAAAATTTAGGGAACGATTTTTTTTTGGTTGAGGTTGAATTTTGACAAAGAATAAACGGCTTGGTAAATTCGGACGATTACATTTTGCTTCAGTATTTACTATGTTGTTTTTTAACCACTTAACAGTTGAATTATTTATTTACCACTTAACAGTTTACTTTTGGCAGGAAAAGGGTGTCCATAAATAGTACTAATCACGTTTTTTACATTTCCCGCCTTTTGATGACGAGGCCGAGTCACGCTCGGGCAAAATGTCAAGTGTTTAAATTTTGTGTTTTGTTTTTCCTCTCCGTTTCGCTCAAGTATCCAATATAAAAAGAAAATAATTTTACACATACATTTACATATCCACGTGTCGCACTTGAGTTTTGCGTGCAGGCTAGTGCTGCTTGAGTTTTTGAAAAATGCAGTGTGTGAACCTTTATTTCTCTTTCTAGCTATCATATCCCATGAAGGGATTTTGCCGCCTGCACTGGGCATCCTCATATTTCAAACCCTACATCCTATTATCCGTAGGTCTCGCTCGACATCGTCTCGCCAGCATAGTTGTGATCTTCCTCTACAACGTACACCAACTGGTTGTTGCTGGAACACTTTCTAATCATTTGTTGTTGTGGGGACCTTGTTGTGGGGAAAACACAGCAAAAATTGGATGAATTGGCTTCGAATTGCTTCCCTATCGACAATATTCACCTGATTTAGTCCCTTGTATAGCGTATTTTTTCCACTCCTCCGACCAAAAGCAGCACCACATCCGCTCAAATAAAAAATAAGATTACCGTACATTCAAATTTAAAAATATAAGTATTTTCATAAAAAATTGCTTTCTGAAAATGAATTTAACAAGAACGCTCCGGCTTTCTACCTCCCCGGTATACTAAAAGTAAGAGAAAATGTATTTACTATAAATCACTTGACAAAAACGTCGTTTAATATACATTAGTTGTAGGCTGTGGTTAACAGAGCTCGGCAACGATAAGTCTGTAAAGATTGGATGCAATACTAGCTCCTCCCTGTTTTAATAATTGTGCCGGGATTCCGTCAATAGGGTACATTTACCATTTGGCCATATTATGGGATCATCTTACTCTCCGTAACTAATAATAGCGCGCCTATTTCCTCTGCTGTGTGATACGGGACAAGCAATTCCTCGCTGGTGGAGCAATACCTCGAATAGAGTTCACGTTAGAATTAAAGTCCTTAAGAATAATTTTGGCGTTGGTAATGCAGTCGTTTGAGTTTTTGTTTTCCGCTTGGAGGCTGATGTTTTCGATAAAGGTCCTCATATATTCGCAGTTTTTTCTTCGAGCGTTTTTGATAATATCTTTCCAGGCACGGAAATACTCTGTTTGAGTGCTCCTAGTATTAAAAACTAACCATTTTTCTCGCAGCTTTCTTTTTCGACAATTTGATGTCACTGATCTTTAAAAGAACTCTAAAAGAGCTCCGTTCTTTTAGCGGCCTTATAGTATCCTGCGGACGGTTTCTTTTGCTGGTCTGTTAAATGTGGATGGTAATTTGCACTTATATTTGAGCAGAACAAGCATATGATCATTTTTTTTACACTATTTGCCGTAGGCACTTGGCAAAACACACTAACAATTAATAAACACATTTTATTAAATACCCACTTACATCTAAGCTCTTGTAGTGCAAGTAGATTCAGGACGTAAATTATACTAGAGATAAACCAGATGACATCAAAGAGCTATTCTTTGCCAAGTTGGAAGTGGTGATCAATAAGACCTCACACCATAACCTCAACAATTCTTGTAGACGACTTATAGCCTGGATAGACTGCGGATTAGTTAATTTTTCCCCCTAAAGTACTTGATAGAATATTGCTAAACCAGTTTAGGAAATCCGCCATTTGGCCAGGCTATTAAACGCAGAAAATCAAGGGATTAGTTAAACTGGTTTAGAAAAATTCTATCAAGTACTCTAGGGAAAAAAACGAATTTGCTAGTCGCTTTTAAAATTTTTCATTCAGGCGAACTTATTTGGAATGTATTTCCTAGATTACTTGATCGAATTTTGCTCAACTAGTTTAACTAATCCTCAGTCTGTGCAGGATATAGCAGACTTTCTATAAGGCGACATTAAATCTTATGCCGACGTATATAGCATTCATATGTTTATCGCTTTTAAATAAAACTAACAACTATAATGTACATTTAATAGATAAATGTAAAAAACCGTCGGTTAGAAAGTGATGCTTTAAAAGATCAAGTATTGCCGCAGAGTTATGAGTCACTGATTATTTAGGTGTTGCTCTCCCCGGCTGCACTAACGTGCAGACATCAACCAAAACCTACGCATAATCCAATGTTGAAATTAAAGCGTGTGAATGATGAATAGAGTCAAATGGAAGACCACCGTGCCGGGGGCAAAATCTCTTCCAGCGAGAGAGACAGAGAGAAAGAGAGCGAGAAAGAAAAAAGAGAGCGAAAATGAGAGTGCGAGAGGAGAGAAAGAGAGACGAGCGAGAGAGAGAGAGAAAAGGATAGAGACAGATAAGACCGTAAAAAAAAATAAAAAAATTGATTTTTTTGATTTAAATCAAATTTAAATCATTCATTTATTATTTTAAAAAAAAAACAACAATATTATTAAAAACAATGTACTTTATTAATTTAGTTTAACAACAAAAACATAACATTAATTCATGTAACATAAATAAAAATAAATTATTTCTTGTTTATATAATAATTAGTCAGTTTGGCTTCGTCTTATTCAATTGTTTGTACCAAAAAGTCGATTTAGTTGCTTTCTCAACACCTAATTTATTACGCTGCTTGGAATGTACTTGTCCAAAAGTAGAAAACATCCTTTCTACACCAGCGGATGATGAAACCACAGTTAAAAGTTGGTAGATCTTTTATTCACTCGACTTCGATATTAATTCAACGGGTTCAACAACATAAATGATTTCCACCAATCAAAATCAGTCATAGATGCGATTACCTCTTCTCTTATGATGGCGCCAGAAAAAAGATCGATTTTTTGTTCGTTTTAAGTTAGATTTTTCATTCCGTATATTTTTGTGGGTGAAATAAGAAATGCTGCATAATGGCAAGCCTTAAGTGCCATTTTATACCTAAGAGCAAAGTGTTTTTTCTGTTCTGCATTTTTTAAAGCTGGATGCAATTCCATATCCAGTCGTTTCCATACAACCATACTATCAGAAATTTTACAAGTGTCACTTTGTATTATATCCAATGCTAAAGCAATAGGGTGATAAAGAAGTAATAAGTCTTCACAATTTTTTTTAATCTTAAGTTTTGGACCACTTTTATAATATTATTACAAATTTCACTACGATGTTCATCATATAATTTTTTTACATATTCTTTAATGGTTCCGCAGATATAATTCCAGCGAACCTCTATAGGTAAAACATGCGAACTACCACCTGCATCTTCATACCAGGCTTTCGGCACATGATGGTTCCAAAAATATTTAGCAACACTGATAATGTGCTTTTGTATAGATTCCAATTCTTTTCCTAAACATTGTGCCAATAGATTAAGAATGTGAGCAGAACAACCATAGCAAATAATGGTATCTTCACATAGCCTATTTTTTCATATTACTGCGTTATCAGTTACGATGTTTCGTATTTTACATTCGCCACATATTTTTATTGTCAGATACTTTAGATAATCGGACTCATGTCTACGGCCTGACGTGTCAATAGTATCTACGAGCACAACAAATCCATTTTTCCTTACCACGCCAGGTACAAATAATATAATTAATGTTCTCTCCAGCCATCCAAAGTTAAACACACAACTTTATTTTTTAGCTTATTTGAAAAAACTTTAGTTAATAGTTCCTGTGCTAAATGTTTTTCACCAGCTGGAACATTAGTATTAGTAGTATTAGTACTTCAGCTATAAAGGTACATATTTCAGTGTTTCCAATTGGAAATAATTTTTTTAATCTTAAATAATTCTTTTTTGTTGCTTCTATAAATTTCAATGATTTAAATCAATTGGTTTAAATCAAACAAAACCTGTCCCGAGTTGGGGAAATAATAAATAGTTATGTATTCAAATAAGCATAACACAACATCGAAAGACGCAAAGCCAACACAATTAAGTAATATGATAAAACCCACGCGCAACAAATAATGAGAACATCGAGAAACGCGTCATCAGCATAGCAAGAAATGCAAGAGTTGGTGAAACAAGAGAACCACGCGTCGCAACGAACAACGTGTTGACAGCGAGGTATAAATACCTTATCTTTAAAGTTGAGTTTTTTTTAGTCTTAATCTTATTATTAAGTGAATTGTGTACTTGTTTTGTCAATAAAGAAAAAAATAAAATTATAAATTTTATTTTTTTTACGTATTATGAGAAAGTGATTCCTTAATTGGCGCAGCCGAGCCGTGAAGTGTCGTATTTAGTGTGTGAAAAACAGTGCAAATAAATTGGACAATAAAACACCAATTTAAAAGTGAATCCGCGAGTGAATTCTAAATAATAAAGTGAAATTATCTAGAAAAAACATTAGCGTCTCGAGCTAAAAGTTAATAAAAACTGCTTAGAGGATTCGAGATTCCGCCGCGTACACCAAGCCGTCACTTCGAACCAGCTCTCAAAACGACTTCAAAAAAAAAGAAGGTAAGAATTTTTTTGTTTTTTTAATCTTATCGTAAAATTTTTTTTAACGGTTGAACTGTTCTTACTGTGCACTACAAGATAGACACAGTAGCTGAATAAGTATTAACCAATATTAAAAATATACCCCGCTTTTGAATTTTGCGCACTACAAGATAGACGTAATATTCACGGAGGTATCACACTAGAAAACTGTACACTATAAGATAGATACAGTAAGTATAGGTAGTTTTGTACACTACAAGATAGGTACAAAATTATTGGAACCCGTTAACCATCGCGCACTACAAAATAGACGCGAAAAAACGGATCAAACAAAATTCAAATCAGCTCTAAGACGTAATAAGAAAACACAATTTCTTATCAAGGAGGAAATTCTGGTAGGAGGAAGTGCCTCGACATCTATTCGAAGAATAGAAATATAGAAGTAGAAGAGGAAATTACCTCCCCAGAAATGTCTGATATGGAGCAAATTACTGCGCAATTATCTACAATTGCGTTGCAACTTTCAAATTTAACGGAAAAACAAAGTCAACATGATCAGTTGTTAACGTTTTTGAATGAAAAAATTGAGAAAACCCCGACCGTTACAACGGTCACTGCACCTCATAATACCCTAGACTTATTCAGGATCCCAGATCCGATTAAGTCAGTTCCGACTTTTGACGGAAATAGGAAACAGGTAACATCCTGGTTAAAAACTGCAGAAGAAACCTTGCGCATGTTCGAGGGAGTAGTCTCAGAACAACAACTGAGGATGTACGTACAATCCGTAAAGAATAAAGTAGAAGGGAAGGCAAAGGACATATTATGTCTCGCAGGCGACCCTGAAACTTTTGTAGAAATGAAACAAATTTTGCTTGAAGCATTAGGCGACAGGCAAGAGTTAAGCTATTACAAGTCCCAACTATGGGCAAACAAACAGAATGAAACAATGTCAGTACATAGTTTCCATAATAGGACCAAAGAAATAGTCCAAAATATCATATCATTGGCCAAACAAAATCAAATATACAATGCCTCCTGGCATGCAATTTGCAGGCGACCCTGAAACTTTTGTAGAAATGAAACAAATTTTGCTTGAAGCATTAGGCGACAGGCAAGAGTTAAGCTATTACAAGTCCCAACTATGGGCAAACAAACAGAATGAAACAATGTCAGTACATAGTTTCCATAATAGGACCAAAGAAATAGTCCAAAATATCATATCATTGGCCAAACAAAATCAAATATACAATGCCTCCTGGCATGCAATTTGCACATTTATTGAAGAAGACGCACTGGCCGCGTTTTTATCAAGCTTAAAGAAGCCATACTTCGGGTACGCCCAGGCGGCAAAGCCCAAGAGTCTGGAGGAAGCTTACGCCTTTCTGTGTAAGTTTAATAGCAATGAGACAATATCGAACAACTCGAAAAGAATATTCTCTCATAACACGCTCCCTCAAAAACAAAACCAAATTAGTTCAGCACAGTCAAAATTCAATCAAATGCCAATAAGAAGGCTCAACGGACCGCCTACTGAACACATGGAAGTAGATCCCTCAACTAAGACTAGAAATTCCAACATCAGAAAATTTTCGTATAACAATCATGAAACCACGACGGAAAATGACGATAACCTCGAAGTATCAAACACGGAAACGGTGGACAAATGCGAGAGCCCCGATCTAGGAAATTTTCAAGAGGACCTACAATCAGATACGGAAAGTTAGACTTTTTACCCTATTTAAAATTTAACATCAAAAACAACAAATGCATTACCTTACTATTGGACACAGGTGCCAATAAAAATATAATAAGACAAAACATTATTCCTAAACACCTCCTGGAATCACAAAACACCTCTGTAAAAAATATCTTAGGCACCCACAATCTGACAAAGAAGGGCAAAATAAACCTTATAAGTAAGGACTTACCAGCCCAAACATACTATGAATTAGATTTTCATAGATTCTTTGACGGTATTCTGGGATCAGAATCACTGGCAAAAATGAATGCCAACATTGATTACGAGTCAAATATGGTGACTCTAAACAACCAAAAGTTTAAGTTTTACCGCTACTACCCAGCGGAAAAATGTTATCACCATACGATTACAGTCGACACCTTTGAAAATGGAGACTGGGTTTTACCAAGGTATGCAGAATTAAACAATTTTACCATCCAACCAGGTCTTTACAAAGCCACTAATTTCAAAACAACAATCAAGATTTTGACTAGTGAGCCAACACCGCTAAGAACAAAACTCCCGAAAATTAAATTCAAAATTAATAATTTTGAAACCATAGAACCATTACCAGTCTTCGATAATAAAACCATTAACAAGGAAGACATAAAAAGAGTAATTCGGACTGACCACCTCAGTGAATTAGAAGCAAATTTAGTCATCGACACCATTTACAAGAATCAAGCAGTACTGTTGAAACCGAATGAAAAATTGTCCGCTACAACCGGAATTAAACATACAATCACTACTCGCGACGAAATACCGGTGTATACAAAGACATATAGGTACCCACACCACTTCAAAACGGATGTTGAAGAACAAATCCAAGAAATGCTGAACAACGGCATAATCCAACACTCAAATAGTCCTTACTCGGCACCCATTTAGGTAGTGCCCAATAAAGCGGATGCTTCAGGGAAAAAGAAGGTACGAGTCGTTATCGACTATAGAAAATTAAACGATAAAACTGTCGACGACAAATACCCCATCCCTCAAATAGAAGAAATACTAGATAATCTAGGGAAATCCGCTTATTTCACAACACTAGATCTTAAAGCCGGCTTTCACCAGATACTAATGGATGAAAAATCACAAGCTAAAACAGCATTTTCTTCAGATAAAGGGCACTTTGAATTCTGCAGAATGCCGTTTGGACTGAAGAATGGTCCCGCAACATTCCAACGCGTGATGAATAACATGCTTCAAGGACTCATCGGTAAAATCAGCCATGTATATCTCGACGACATTGTAGTGGTAGGGGAAAATCTACAAACACACTTAGATAACTTAAACACTATTCTAAAAAGACTCTCAGATTTCAACCTTAAGATTCAGCTCGATAAGTGTGAATTCTTAAAGAGAGAGACTGAATTCCTAGGCCACATAATAACTAAAGACGGTGTAAGACCAAACAAGGAGAAGGTACAAAAAATTTTAGAATGGCCATTACCAAAGAACCAGAAAGAAATTAAACAATTTCTGGGACTATCTGAGTATTACAGAAGATTTATTAAGGACTATTCTAAGATAGCCAAAAATATGTCGAAATATCTTAAGAAAGACGTGACACTAAACCTTTCAGATCCAGATTACATCAGGTGCTTCGAAAATCTTAAAAACACCATAGCGACGGACCAAATACTAACATACCCGGACTTTACGAAACCATTCATCTTAACTACGGACGCGTCAGATTTCGCCCTTGGCGCAGTACTCTCTCAAATTCAAGATAAAGTCGAAAAACCCATCGCATTCGCTTCTCGAACACTAAATCCAACAGAGACGAGATACGCGACAAATGAAAAAGAGGCTCTAGCTATAATATGGGCCGTGAAAAAATACCAGCCTTACCTCTACGGTAACAAATTCACGCTGGTCACGGACCACAAGCCATTGACATTCATAAAAACTTCGGAGAAAAACTCCAAAATCCTCAGATGGAGACTTGAACTTGAAAATTACGAATACGACGTAGTTTACAAACAAGGCAAAGCGAATGTGGTAGCCGATGCGCTTAGCAGAATTCCAGCTTCAAATCCCGAACTAACAAAAGAAATAAACAGTAACGAACTAAGTTCTTCTGAAAACAAGCTAATCCAAAACTGCACTTCAAGCGACGGAGACACGATACATTCTGCCAACACTTCGGATGATTATTACATCCATTTTTTAGAACGACCAGTTAATTACTATAAAAACCAAATCATTTTAAGAATTTCCGAATTAGATACAATAATCACTGAACAGGTATTCCCAAAAACCAACAGGGCTATAATCGCAAAACCCTATTTCGATAAACCACAAATTCTACACTATCTCAAAAAATTCCACAATGGAAAACAATCGGCTATTTTAGCACCTGAAATCCTTTACGGAAAAATCCAGGAAGTCTGTAGAGAAAATTTTTCGGAAGCAGGTCATTTTGTTCCAGTAACAAAAATCGTAGAGGATGTAACAAACTCAGAAAGGCAAGATGCCATTGTAATGAAAGAACACGACAGGGCACACCGAGGAATTAGAGAAATAGAAAACCAAATAAAAAGATCTTATTACTTTCCGAATATAATAAAGAAAATTAAAAGTTATATCAATGGATGCACTATTTGTAACATACACAAATATGACAGGAAGCCTTATAACATTAAAATATCTCCTAGGCCGAGCACCAGTAAACCGCTCGAAAGACTACACATGGATATTTTTATTATAAACAAAACCAATTTTCTGTCTGTCATAGACGCATTTTCGAAACACCTCCAAATGATTCAAATAGAATCAAAAAATCTGTTGGACATAAGAGCTGCAATAACCAAATACTTCACAACATTTGGAATTCCAAATACAATAATAACGGACCATGAAACAACATTCCGTTCAATCCAGTTCCAAGAATACCTAAGTACCCTGAATATAAAGTTGGAGTACGCCTCTTCATCGGAATCCAATGGCCAAGTGGAAAAAACCCATTCCACAATCATAGAAATTTACAACACCAATAAAAACAAGGTACCAAATTCCGAAACCAAAACAATTGTAGAGCTTTCCGTAGCACTCTACAACAACTCAGTCCACTCAACAACTGGATTTACACCGAATGAAATAATTTTTAACCACAATAACATCGTAAACCCAGACGAAATTCAAGCGAAATCAAAAAAAATTTCGAAGAAGTAAAAACTAGATTAGACGAACAAATAAGGACAGTAATTAAACAAAATTGTAGAAAAGAGAAACCGCCAGAAATAATCGATAATCAAACAGTTTTTCTAAAACCTAATATTAGAACTAAAAGCCAGCCAAGGGGAATTAAAAAGCAGGCAAACTTAATAACCATTAAGTTTAACTTACCAACCGTCAAAAGAAACAAAAAAAAGATCAAAAGATTAAAAAAACAATAATCATAAATTTTCATTTTTCTTTTTCAGAAGACGTCTTTATTCAAATTCATAATTTTATACTGTCAAAAATCAAAAGAGAAAAGTAACAGTTACAAATTCTTACCTCTCTCTTTTTCAGAAAATGTACTTATGTAAATTCATTATTTTTATACTAATTAAAATATTAAATTGTCAAAAACTTGAAATAAAAAATTTAAATTTAGACCCATTATTAATTTTAAGAGTAAAACATTGTAAAATTCAAACAGGAATAATTAAAATAATACATCCGATAAACCTTACTAATCTAGAAATTACTGATGATAGCATTAACAATATTGTAAAAGATAGAACAGGCGATAAATTAAAACTCCATACGATTGTCAAACAGAAAAGTAGAAAGTTATACGAAAACGTATATCAAATACGACCACCAACACACAGGAGATACAAACGATGGGACACACTGGGAACAGCGTGGAAATGGATAGCTGGAAGTCCAGATGCACTAGACCTACAAATGATCAACAGGAGCCTAAACTCACTAATAGACGAAAACAACCAACAGTTCCTAGTGAATGAACAGATCAATAAAAGAATGGAGCTACTAACGGATACAATCAACAAGGCCTTAGACAGTACAACAATTGCCAACAGAGTCGTTCTGTCAGAATTAGAAATGCTGACCATGATAGTAAATATCGACACACTCAACGCAATACTAGAGGATATTCAAGATGCGATAGTTAGAACCAAAATTGCCCTACCAAGCAGTAAAATACTATCCTTCAAGGAAATTATAGCCATCAAGAACCTGTACATAATTATGTACAGAAATCCACGGACATAAAAGAATTCCGTGACGAGTGTATAAAACCACTAATATTAGGGAGCAAAAGTCACTGTAGAGTAACACCAGAAGCCAATATGACCGCACACTTAATTTCCGAAGACAAGCTGTTCATAAACGGCGCAAAAGAAACCGTAATGTCATCAAATTGTGGTCCTGACAATCGAATGCTAACCGGAAATTTTATTATCACATTTTGGAATTGCACTATCAACATTAACGCAAAGGAATTTCAATCATATGAGTGGAGAAGCGAGATCGAGTAAATTCAAGGAGCCCTTCACAATATAGAGGCTACAAGGCAAATGGTAGAAAACCAAAACATTACTACTCTCACACAAGAGAATATCTAAAACAGGAAACGATTACACCACGTATACCTGAGACAATTAGATCAGCAAAAATGGTTCTGGAAACTGTCGGGAGGCATCTCGGTTTCAACGGCCAGCATAATTCTACTAATATTATACATTTGCATCCGCAAGCAATCTAATACCGTAAAAATAGAGACTCCAAAGGCAAATCAGGAAAATTCGTCATATACAGATCTGTTAAAAATAGCAGGCATCGCATGTAAGGACGAGGACGCCCCTTCTTCACCCCCGGGAGGAGTTATGTATTCACATAAGCATAACACAACATCGAAAGACGCAAAGCCAACACAATTAAGTAATATGATAAAACCCACGCGCAACAAATAATGAGAACATCGAGAAACGCGTCATCAGCATAGCAAGAAATGCAAGAGTTGGTGAAACAAGAGAACCACGCGTCGCAACGAACAACGTGTTGACAACGAGGTATAAATACCTTATCTTTAAAGTTGAGTTTTTTAGTCTTAATCTTATTATTAAGTGAATTGTGTACTTGTTTTGTCAATAAAGAAAAAAATAAAATTATAAATTTTATTTTTTTAAGTATTATGAGAAAGTGATTCCTTAATTAAATATTTCTTTTCCGATTATTCCTAGACCTTTTCAAAAACATATTTCCTAAGAATGTCCACCATTTAGGAATACCATGAAAATTCGGAAACGACGTCAAACAAAAATTCTGTAGAGTGCATTGAAAAATCTATTTTCCCGAAACCGTGACTTAAAACTCAAAATGTAGTTTCGTTTCCGTTTTATATGAATACGAGGAAACTTTGGAAAAATAAATTTACCATAATTTTATACTGGGGCCTAACTATTGAATTCGACGTTCATTTTCGAAAGCTATCGTTTTCCTATAGTATACAAAAGAAGAAAAACGAAATATTTATGAAATTTTTACTATTCTGTTCTCTTTTGTGTCTACGCTTGCTATAAGAAAACGATAGCCGTAGAAAATGAACATCGAATCTAATAGTTAGACCCCTATATATTTAAGGATTATAACTATCAACACGTAAGATATATTATCAACAACGTAATAACGCATAAATAAAATATTACATGATTTAATTTCCGTTTAATATGGATTTATATATTCTTGACATTTATTTACGCAGTAAAATATTAATTCTTTTTTTACTAAATTAATCTTACCACATATTTAAGGTTATATCTGCACACTTTAACCTACCTGAAAAGACAAAACAATTTATTGTTAGTGGTAGGTACATTTAAAAAGCATAGTGCAAAATTTTTTTATCTTTATTTTTTGTAATGTTTTGTAAAATTTCTGTTATTATTATAATTTAATTATTTTTTTCTGAGTATTTGTAACATGGGTGTTTAAGCTAATCATTGATGAGGCTGAGGTAAGATAAACAAGGAGAGGTAAAGGTGATTTTCATCGATCGTTCAGTTTTCTGTGTTAATTTACACCTCTATTCTCTTAGTCGCCTCACTTCATGCGACGTGACGGTTGTCCTGTAACTTCAAACAAAAATTGGTATTCTCTTTGTCGATTGAAGTGACGTGACGCGACAAACGTCAGAAACTGGCTTATCGGGCAATACCATTAAATTTCCCTTTACATATTTGACAGATTAACGTTTGAAAAAATAAAATCAAAAGAATTGTTTATGCCAATTAAGTGTTTAATATAATTTAAAAATAAAAATGAGTTGCGTCGAATTATATTTTACTGACAGTGATGAGGGAGATAGTGGCTATTATGTGGCTGTTAAGCGTATAGAGATTAGAGATAAAACAAATCCATTAGAATTACCGAATAATTTGTAAGTAAACTGTGGGAGCACAATAATTTCAAATATTTTATAGTTTAGTTATGTTATTTTTATCTTTCAGATTCCATAAGTAGTGCCGCCTAACTAAACAAGCATTTCGATTTTTACTTATAAAAATCGAAGAACAATTAAAGCTTTCAACCAGGTCTGTAACGCCAATCATAAAGTTGGCAGCCACATTACGATTTTTTGCAGAAGGGGGTTACCAAACGGGTACTGGTAAAGAGTTTATAGCTGGGTTAGCTCAGTCAACGTTTTCAAAAATTCCAAGTCAAGGGTGTGATGTACTCGTGGAACAAATTTGTCATGAATACATTAAGTTTTCTACAACCGATGGAGCAAAAAAAAAGAATAAAACTTGTTTTTTTCAATAAATTTGGGTTCCCTGTGGCACTATTCTGGTAATTCCCTGGGAATAGGGAATTGGGGAAAGATTTTATATGTAATTTCTATTTAAAATGTTTTTTTCCGGCCTACTGAGGAAAAAAGTTTGATGTAAATATTTATAAATTGGGAATAATGTTTCCATGTCTAAATTGGTAGGGAAAATTATTCCCAATTTAACTTTGTTTTCAAAAAAATTAACACTAGCTTTTTACCTCAGTATGCCAGAAAAAATCATTTTAAATACAAATTACATATAAAATCTTTCCCCAATTCCCTATTCCCAGGGAAGTACCACTTAGTGTTACCAGAATAGTGCCACTGGAGTCATTGGTTGGTTGCGTCGATTGGACGCATGTGAAAATCATTGCACCGCCTAAGAGAGAGAGAGACATTTGTATATAAATAGAAAAGGTGTTTATAGCCTGTCATGTTAAATGTCATGCTTGTAAGTTGATGAGTGTTTTTAAGAAAATTTGTGTTATTTACTGAAATATATTATAATAATAATAATAATAATAATAATAATAATAATTCCCAACGACCAATCTCCCCTCCCTGACCGCACGCGGGGAGTCACCATCAATATTATTATTATTTTTTGAATATAATTCCAGGGAAATTATAAACAAGGATATCATTCTACTAAATTAAAAATTAAAAAAAGAAGAAAGAAAACGAGAAAAATAAAATTATTAACAATTAATCGAAATAAAAAATGTGTTTAAAGAGCTATGGTTAGGAAATTGAAATGGATGAATCTATTTATACTGAATTTAGGAGAATGATACTCCGCCGCAAAAAAGGAGAGACCAACCGCTGGTTTGCTTAGAGCAAGCAAATTTAAAACTAAGGAAAAAAGCGGAAAATAGAGAAAATAAAAAAAAATAAAAATAAAAAAATAAAAACAAAGTTAAGCAAAAATAAAATTAAAAGAGACCCAAATAAAAAAAAGCAAATGTTAGAAATTATAAATACTCGATAGAGTATTTAAGTCAAATAGATAAAAGAAATAAAATTAATCTAAAAATAAAATAAAATAAAATAAAAATTGCCTTATCGATCGGTGGAAAACAGTAATCTCTTAATAGCGACTTTGCTAATGTGGTAGTCGAAAAGTTCGAAATATTTATTAGTCTCACGCAGCATTCTTGTTCTGTGAGGGGCAATTCTAAAAGCTGGTGTCGTTCTCAAACCGCGAGCATTTACATTAAGATTCACCTTATCGAGCAGAGCTGAAGAATCTACACCGCCAGATAAGAGTTGATGTATGAAAACGATGTCGGCAACAGATCGTCGCTTACTTAGTGGCTTCAAGCCAATAAGCTCCAGGCGGTCGAGATAAGGAGGCAAATTATAAACGTCCACCCACGGTAGTCCACGCAGAGCAAAGCGCAAAAATCTACGTTGAACCGCTTCAATTCTGCGTATGTGTACTCCATGGTATGGTGACCAAACCTGACTGGCATACTCGAGCAGTGGTCGAACAAATGTCATATATTCATATATTCATATAAATTCTTTAGACCAACGTTTCACAAATCCAAGCGATGAGTTTGCTCTGTTGACAATAAAATTGATGTGATCCCTAAAGTTAAGTTCGTGGTCACAAACTACCCCTAAGTCCCGTATGGTTAAAACGTTTACAACAACAGCGCTGTTGATGGTATACTCTCGACTAATGGAATTTGCGCGTTTTCTTGAATATGTTATGAATTGGCATTTACTCACATTCAGATCAAGATTATTTTTAGTACACCAAGTTGAGAAGTTATTGAGATCGTTCTGCAATAAGTTAACATCGATGGAACTTGAAATTTGTCTGTAAATTTTCATATTGTCCGCATAAATGGAAATTGACGAGTTTTTGATAATGAAATCGACATCGTTAATTGATAAAATGAAAAAAATAGGCCCAAGATGACTGCCTTGCGGTACCCCGGAAGTAGCTTTAAAAGGAGCAGATATGGATGACCTAAAGATCACCTGGTAACTACGATTCCTCAGATAAGAGTCTACCCACAGTAAGAATTGAGGTCCGAAACCGAGAGCCCTGAGTTTAAACAAAATTATCTTATGAGAAACCCTATCAAACGCCTTGCTGAAATCCGTGGTAATAACATCAACTTCCTTTCCAACTTCCATGACGTTCAAAGTGTCGGAAGCAAAAACAGTTAGATTGGTTGTGGTAGATCGTCCTCTAAGGAAGCCATGCTGATTCATTGAAAACAATGTTTTACATTGGAAGTAAAGAGAATCGTACACAATACTCTCGAATAACTTGGGGATGCAGGACAGTTTCGCAATTGGCCTATAGTTAGAGACGTCTGATTTACATCCCTTTTTGTGGGTTGGAACTATAAAGGAGTCTTTCCATATTGATGGGAATATTCCGTAGGAGATCGACTTTTGGAACAGCATTGTAAGCGGCTGTGCTAAGCGACTAACACAGTTTTTTAAAACTATAGAAGGCAATCCATCAGGGCCCGAGGAGAAATCATCTTTTAGCTTGTTGATGCCCCTTACCACAGTTTGAAGATCGATTTGAATAGAGACCGGAGACGCTAGAGCGCAGTTATTTATGTAACTGAAGTAAGCCGCATCATGCTCGATATCGTTATTGGAGTGGGCGCTATTAAAAAAATTTGCAAAAAAGCCAGCAATGGTTTTGGGGTCATCAGAGCTATGATCGCCGAATTTCATCGTGGAAGGATATCCATCTGATTTCTTCTTATAGTTAATGGATTGCCTAAAGCGCTTTGGATCAACAATTATTTCTGACTGCATGCTACTGATGTAACCATTATAAAGTTCATTAGACATGATCGAAAATGCATTGTAAACGTTCACGTAATTTAAGTAATCCGAGTCCAATCTCGTCTTTAAAAATTTTTTACAGTTTTTGTTTCTTTGATTACGCAGTGATCGCAATTCGCTGTTATACCAGGGTGGAACTATCCGTTTGTGTCTTCGTACTGTATAAGGAATGAACTGTTGAAAGCATTCAACTATCGCGGCATAAAAATTGAGAGTTTGGGTTTCCAGGTTGTGATTATTATCGAGAATGATGTTAAAATCGACACTAGCTAATAATTCATTGAGCTTCTTAAAATCGGCTTTACGGAAATTAAAACTGGGTGAAGTTTCGCAGTTATCGTTAACTCTACATAGTTCACTGGAAAATTAAATTAAAAGAGGCGGATGATACAAGTCAATTGTACAGAGAACCAGATTTGTTTCCAAGACTCTGCAATTATTTAAGCCGGAAGAGAATACTAAGTCAAGTTGCCTGTTGAGATTATTCTTGATGGTACTGATCTGCATCAAACCGGAATTAGAAAAATTATCAGTAATCAAAATCTCAATTGCAGATCGTGCATTCTCAGCAACGTAATGAGTATTGTCCTCGGATTGTGTCCAAATAAGGTCCGGGAGGTTAAACTCACCGACGACGAAAAGGTCATCTAAAATAGCAGTATTATCAAAAAGGAAATCAACAGCATCTACGAGAAGCTGGTAGGTGTCCGCATGACTATTAGGGCGTATATAGCAACACAGAATATAAATGTGTTTATTCGTATAACCCGTGTTGATTTTAACGCAAACCAGCTCGATATTGTCAGTATTTGGGATTATCACAACTGAGCTATCAAACTTAACATGCACCGCAATAAGAACATCTCTACCATGCAGTACACCATCGAAAACCGAACCATCTTTGCGGAAAACGTTGTAATCTGAAGTAAAGTATTCATTACTGTTAAAGTCATTAGTTAAATTTGTTTCAGTGAGCGCAAAAATGTCGTAAGAAAGGGCTTGAGTTTGCAGAAATACTGCGCGGGATTTTGTTCGAAGTCCCCTTACATTCTGGTAATAAAGGGACCAATAATTCAGTTTTTTTGGTTTGTTTTGTTACGAGTATAATTATTATTAGCACGGAGATCGACAAATTCTTGCAGGAACGTTGATTCAGGCCATGATGCTGGGGACATTAGTGGGTCGAACAGAGCTTCTGGGACCGTCACTTTGAAGGAGGAGACATGACCATTATAGCGAGATATATTTTTACATTGTACTTGGTTCGAGCCAACTCTAAAGTCAGGCAGATTCAAAGTGGAATTAATGTGTGCAAGAATATCTGCGTTTGTTGTCGAGATATTGAGCCTGGACACAAATATATTCTTATGCTTAGGAGCTGCACTGAGTTGACGGGGGGGTCTAGAGTTACTGATGTTTTCAGGGCTATTGGAGAAGTGAGCGGATATAGGGGCTATTAGTATTGGAGGTGTAGAATTGTTGATTGAAGTAGTATGAGAAACGGGAGCTGCTGATGTTGTAGGTGAAATACGGCTGTTGTTTGACTGAGAATTTGTTGAGAAGTTCATGTTGAAGGGAGATGGCATTTGGAGGAGCTTCTGTTGCTGTAGGTTGGTTTGTTATCACGCAGTTCATCAGTTCGCTACAAATGTCCTTCGTAGTTTTAAGTTCATTCTCAAAGCAGGAGATAGATGAATGTATGTGTTCTGAGATGTTGATAGTGTTTTTCTTAAAACCATCACTGAGAGCGAAGCTGAGATCATCGAATTTACGAGAAAGACCTGCTATATCCTTCGAGTGTGATAATAAGTGTTCATTAGTGAGCTGGCTGTGATTCCTAAATTCACTTGTAAGTTGATTGTTGTGTTGTTTAATTAGTGACATATTCAAATTCACGTCCGAAAAAATTAAATCAAGTTTGTTGCAAAACATCTCATTCACCATAGCGTCGAAATTATCGATAAATTTTACAACTTTACAGAGTATTTATCATTAAGTGCGATCGATTTGGCGTTGCTTGCAATACCGTCGTCAATGCGGTCAAGCGAACTCGACATGTCATCAACATTAGCGCACAACAAATCCAGTTTTTTCCATATTAAAAAGACGGCTACAATTTGCGTCAAAGAATTATGTTTTGAACTTTTGTTAGGTCTGCGATGATCAAATGCGAATAACATACGTTGAAGCTAACCACCCAGGATCATGTTATGACTCTTTTATTTTTAATTCCAGTGAGGTAGACACTCAATTAAAAACCAGTCCCGATAATGGTTTAACTAATACCTGGTTAATAGGAAAATTATATTCAAACATTTTTTAGTTTTTCCCATTTTTTGATTTTTCATTCTAGGTGATGCCGGATATGCCCTTAAACCGTATGTCATAACACCTTTTCGGTCAGCTGAAGGCGAATCGCAAGAAAAATGTTTCAATACAAAACATTCGAAAGTACGGAATATTATTGAGCGAACAATAGGAATACTCAAAAACCATTTCCGTTGTTTGCTTGGAGCAAGGCAGGTACACTACACACCACAGAAAGCAACACAAATTATTAACATTAGTTGTGCCCTGCATAATTTGTGTATTTCCCAAACTATGGAATTTGAAATCCAGGAACCAAGCACGGATGATGAGACCGAACCAGTTGAACTAGAAGAAACAGAAAGTTCGCCCTGGAGCACAACAGATAAGAGAACAAATTATGGATTCGATTTGTTAAAATTAATAAACGTAATAATGAATTCATTTTTATTTATTTCAAATACATATAAATTAAAGTAAACTTATTAATTAAGGCTTTTTTCGTAAAATTATCACAAAATTTAACTACCTTTGTATTTTGTAGATCACATGATATTTTTGGTTCGGATGGTTTACAAATGCTTTTCTTTATTTTTTTTTAAAGCTAGCTTTCTCTCTTTATAATCTAAGACTCTTAATTTATACCAAAGCCTCCTTAATATAAGACGCCATTTTTTTCCATGTGCTTTCCATAGAGAAGAAGCTTTTTGTACTTTTTCATACCAACCAGTGTATTTTAGTATTTTTTTAGAAGCTTTTTTGTATATAAAAACATAAAATCTTTGTTTGACTTTTCAGTGTGAATGGTTAATTCAATATTCAGGAAAAGCATATTTTAATATTGAGTCATATTATGTTGAGTTAACGCAAAAACATTTAAATTAGTTTAACACAATTTTTTTTTTTTTTTGTAGAAACAAGAATTTGTTTATGTGTATGTACAGAAAATTAGAAATTAGTATGTATAGAGTATTCCATAAAAAAGTCAGCATTATTTTTCCAAAATAAAAGTTCGTTAAAAAATGCTTTTGGAGTAGCAATGTAATATGGGGATTATTGTGTTTTGGGTTCTATTTCAACATTGTTGATGACAGACTTCGAAAACTGTTTTTTCGTTACTTGTTAAAAATTTAATTTTTCATCGCAACAAATTCGCAGCCTATATTGTTTCATCCTGTAGTATAAACCAAACAGAGCTTCACCAAATAAAAATATTATAATTTGATAAAGCTTTTTGCAATTACTAAACCTGTTAAGAGATGTCGCTTTCAAATTAATAAATTAATTCAAATTACCCGTATAGAAATTGTTACACAAATTGAAAGGGGGTCTCTAGGTTAGGACGGTTGTAACGGGCGTGTCTTATAGCAGGAAGCTCGTTGTATAAACGAGTTCAAAGTACAACTTGTGCTTTAAGGTTTTGTATCCGTATATGAGCCAACCATGCAAAAAATGGGTAGAGCCACGGGCCATTTATATACTCACAAAAACCATTAAGTTATTAACAGTATACAAAGGCCTTGCACGTGCACGAACGAAACTATAAAAATGATACATGAAACATGCATAGCCTTTCAAGACCAGTAGATCTGCATAATCTATTGAACCAGCCGGGAATTACTACAATGTATACGATCTGTCTGTCATACACCTTAGCCGAGGGCCTTTAGCATCAAAAATCCTCAATAAATCCTTGTATTAACAAATTCGTGTACATTGTAAGAATTCCCGCCTGGATTGGATCGAAATTAAAAAAAACAAAAATTTGGAAAAATTGTGACATTTTTCTATTATTGTTTTACAGCGCGCAGCAACTATGATGGTGAATATTTTACGACGAAAAGTTTTATTTACGCCAACCCAATAATAAATAAAATTTATAATTGTTTTGAGTTTTTTATTAATTATGTTAAATTATTATATTAAAGATTTCGCGCTTAACTTACATTAATAATGGTTTATTTTCGTAAATAGTTATTTAATTATTTTACACTTTTCTGTAATTTCAAGTAAATTTATTACAGAGACATCTGTAAACGGATTTTCAAATTACAGAAAGCTCGGTTTTGCAATCGAAAAAAATTGAAGTTTTTTACGTTTTGTTCTGTTTTGTAATAATATTAAATTAAGAAAACCATGACAACGTTGATTTTTTGTATACAAAAATAATAATAGATTTTGATGTAAAAATTTTATTATTCGCGATTTGCAACAAAGTAGCTGACATCTGGTGAACAAAATGTGAATCATAGTTTGCTATGAAGCAAGGGGGATTAAAACTGTCATAACAATGGATTTGACAATTCTCGTCCCCCTTGTAGACGTAGAAACCAACGCTATCTACATTCGATGAAAATCGCCAATATGAATAATATTATTGTTTCTACATGGTGATTCATAAAATTTCGTTTCAGCTCACGTTTTCTCTTTAATTTTGTTATAAATGGAGAATGTTTAGATTGTTATTAAGTGCATCGTTCATCTCAAAAATTCTGAGGTGCATGTGACCAGAATTTACCAAATAAGTTAAATTTTTATAAAACTAAATTTTAAATTGGATGTGAGAGGAATCCGCGGCAGCACCCTTTATTATCTTACTTTATAAACCTACACAACTAAACGGAAAGCTCATTTTTATAGAAAATTAATAAATTTATGCTCCGCTTTAGTTTAAATTTACCAAATAAATACTACATTATGATGGCTGATTTTCAAATATGTGTTCTTTGAATAGTTTATTAAAAATATAAAATTATAATTTAGATGATTTGTTTAATTTTTTATTCATAAATTCATGTTCAAAAATTTTCCAATTACCACGGTTTCTTATAGTAATTCAATAAAAGCTTCCCCTCTACTGAAAGCTCTCTTTTTAATATTACGGCTCTTCAAAATCATAGATGGCTCTGTTTATACTCCATGTTTTCTTGGCGGTGTTTTCTTTTTCTAGTTGCAGTTCCTTCCACATCTTGAATTTTTACTCCTTCACCTCAAATAATTTTCTAGTATACCTGACGTGTTCCTTTATATTTTTGTTTTGTTCATCCTTGAACTGTGTCTGCATTTTAATGTGATTGGTTTGTTATTCAAGTAAACGCTTCCGTTCTTCTTGTAAATTGAATGACACTGATCGTTTGCAGCGATTCGTTGCTGGTTGTTCACAAATTTCAACACCTCTTTCATAAATTATTTCTTCTGGTGTTATTACGTGGTCATTCACAATATTTAATGCGATGGTTGATTCATTGACTGTATGATGGCGATTGGAAGCGATTGGAAATCCCACCCCTTTACTCCTGAGTTTAGCCGCGCTAAAGGTGACCGCTCAGAGGCTCAGGCTCAGTATTCTTCGTTATTAAAAATTCTATAACCGTATGGAAATTGCGCATTAAAAGTTGTTCGAGTAAAAATTGTGCATGAGTGGCAGAAAAATAAGCAAACTTCGTATTCCGTGATCGTAAAAAATTGCAAAAGTACAAAATCAAATGTTTGCAAGACGATAGATCGATTTCTCGATGAAGGCACAGTAAATTCCAAATCAAAAAGTGGGCGACCGAGAGGAACTCGAAACAAGAAGTTAGAATTACACGTTTTACAGACATTAAAAAATACTCCCTCTAAGTCAGTTCGCGATATTGCAAAGAAACATAGAACAACAAAAGATATGGTTCAACGAATCAAACAAAATCATGGGCTAAAAACTTACAAGAAGCGAAAAATTCGTAAACGGTCGAAAAACAAACAAATGTTGCGTTAACACGAGCAGAATTGTTCTACAAACATCTCATTAACACATCTCCGAGCTGTTTAATTATGGACGACGAAACGGACCTAGAAATGGATTAACCTTACCTAGTCGACAATTTTATACAGCAAAACCTGGAGAAGTACTGGATGAATCGATCACTGCAATTCGACAAGAGAAATTCGGTAAAAAGCTGATGGTCTGGCAGGCGATCTGTCAAAGTGATTTTAAAAGCAACCCGTTCTACACAAAATCGACAATAAATACCGATAACTACATACAGGAGTACTTGAAAAAAACCCTTTTTACCACTTGTACGAAAGCATAACAATTCCACATTATTCTGGCCGTACGAAAGGAGATGAATCCTCCGCATACTCTAGAATTGCGCCCAATCGAGAGATTTTGGGCAATTATGAAACGGAAAAATATACCCAACGAAAAATGGATGGAAACGTCGTACGACCCCTTATGGCAAACATCAAAGGAAAAATTCGTGAATTCCAGAGGCATCCTCTTTTGGATTAAATTAGATATTATTTTGTAAAGCTTTATCAATATGAAATTAAAATAAAATATAACATCAATAATTTTTTATGTACATGATTCAGTACAGTTGTTTAAAATGGTTTCCTTACTTTACGCGACAGACCTTAATCCAGAATTTTAAGAAGATGGAACCAGAAGTATAAACAAGTGTAGCAAATGAATTTTTAAGACTCGTTAGATTCATTATTTCAGCATTGTATAAGTGATACACATCGAAAGAGTTGAGAAACAAGTAAACAGTGTGAAAAACAATCGAATATTAATATTCTGAATAAAACCTAGAATGAGTGGTGTGTGAAATTGCTAAGGGGCAAGTGCTTTATTGTATTGTGAATACGATAATTAATAAAATATGCGCCTCTAGCAAACTTCACTCACACATGGTCGAATTACTCATTCCCAATTCTATAGATTTTATTCTCAATATTAATATCGAAATTTGACTTTCACATATTTCCAATTGAAAACCAAAAAACCAAACCAAAAATCAATTTAACAAAATTAAATATTCCGGATACAAAGAATTGGAAAACTGTTGTGGCATAAATCACAAAAAGTATACCTAACTACTTTTTTCTCAATTTCACAAGGAAAATTGCCACATCTTATTTTTGTTTTTTGATTAACTTCCATATGTGGAACACATACTCATACACGTATACAGAAATATAGTGCACGTATATGTGGTACGAATAAATTTTATTTGCTGTCACATAATCGAACGGAAAAAGTTATTGAAAGGAAAGTTATTTTGTTGGGGCAAAAATAATCTGGATTTCGATTTATTGGATGCCCACATAATTTTTTAAGCTTTTAATTTAAATCGAATCGCACAAAAAAAAACACAAATGTATAATAATACAGCTAATTGACCAAGTGTTGAAATAAATAAATAAATATATTTAATTACATTATTCAATATAAACAAAAATCATTCAATCATAGCCTCCAACCAAAGTCAAAAATTATCTTTTTTGGTGGTGATGATCTCTGCACTGCGGTATTTACGTTTTCCACATTTTCATATACAGAGAGCCAAACTTTTCAACAATTCACCAACACCAATTATATCATCATAAATTATTTTTGTCTTACATAAGTGAATTTATATAGAATGTCCTTTTGTACTTTTATAACGTTTTTTTTTTGTTGTCTGATTCCTATATCCTTCCACATAAACTGATTCATTAGCGTTCTTTCTTCGTATCAAATTACTTCTAAACTCTATTATTTTATCAGTTTCCTCTATTGTTCAAACTTTTTTTTTATTCGTTTCTAAATTATTCCAAAAGTATTCGCTTGGTTTTTTATTGTACATACAGAGTTCTTAAGTTTGTATCCATAGCGTGACTAATTTATTATTAGGTGACATTCAAAAATTTATAAACATTTTTTGGTTTGGTTTGTTATTTTGTCGTTCTGTGTTATCCTTACAAAAGTGTAGACTTGGAATATAATTTTTAGTATTTTTCGCTTGGTGGTTAATTTTTTTTTTTTTTTTTTTTACAAATATTTTTCAATTTATTTATAGCCGTGTCGTTTCTCTTTGAAGAGGTCAGAAATATAAATTAATATTTTGGTATAAAATATAATTGTGTTTTGATTCGTTCATATATGTATGGTATATATAGTTTGTATTCCATTTAGGTGGTCCAAACCATTATGAATTATTTTGGGGTTTGTCGAGGTTAGTCACTCTGGTAAGTTGTTGAACTATATAGGTAACACGATATCATTGACGTCACAACATTTATATCTAGAATATAAGAATATTCAAATATATGAGACTATAGTGAATTGAGCACGAGTATTTTAGGGCCTAAAGACTACCTCACACCAGCAGTGCTGTTTCATTGTAGCTTACAACCATGTACGGTCTACAACCTTTCACTGAACCAGTTTCTTCGAAACGGTCACTAATTTTGCCAATTGCACGCTCAGTAGGACGTCCATATCGACCAAAACTCTCATGTAATTTACGAAATGTGTTGTTTTTGAACGATTATTTTCATAATAAATTTGGACAATCAAAATGCGTTGTTTGTGTTGTTAGCGACTCCATGATGATAAATGGCATATTTTGACTTTTCATATGCCAAAGAATTTTTTTAGAACAGATTATGTACTAAAATTCATCGATTGAAAAAAGACAACAGATGGTGGACCTTATGCATATTAACCAGTCGTATCGATATCGTGAAGACCAGGGTTTTGTGGTGGCATATAAAGTGAGACCAAGTAAAATTTCATCAAACAATACTATTTCATACCGGCCCCAAAGTTTGTCAGGCTTTTTTCCTTTATCTTCTTTCGTTGCTTTTCTTAGCATCGTTCGTCTCCACGTTACAGCTGGTCCTTTTCCCTTATGGCCTCTACTTCAAAGGCATATTTGTTATATCATTCGGTATAATGCAATTAATTGTCAGACCAACCTCCTTCGCTAGATCTGATAGATTCTAAAGTATTTTCTGTTGTATTACGGTTACCATTGAGTTTTTGTTAATCAATTCCCACTAAATACCGTTGGAGACGTGTTATATAATTTTCCTATGACACTGTCTTACAGTACCACTAGGAACAGAAGTGGCGAGAAGACGCAGCCTCGACTTACTTCTTGGGGCCAGCAGCCCCATGAATAAAATATGCGCGAAGAAAATATGAATATAAATGAACTCTTTGGTGTAATTTACTTAACGTTGTAGAGGTTTGACACATTGTGTTTATGAAGTGTGCAACGTGGCTATAGACTAGGTCGGTGTTCATGGGTCGTACAATTATGAAATCCGCCCAAGCAATGTATGATTCATGTGAAGCCTTAAATTCACCATATGAATTATGGGACGGTAAAAAGGCGAAAATGTCATTTGTGGATTTTCGCGGCAGAGATGTTTATGTACATTCCAAAGGAAAGAAAACAACAACTGGATCCAATGGCCATCAAAGTGTGTGTTTGTCGGATATGATAATCATTTGAAACAATAAATTCAGATGATCAAAAGCAGTGGGCGCGGGCAATAAACAACGAGTACGATTCGCTGATTAAAAATCGTACGGGGAACTTGCTCAATCCACCACAATATCAAAAGATATAATTGATAATCGTTGGGACTACAAACTAAAGCAAAATACAGATGTGCGATACAAAACACGTTTGGTAGTGCCTATACGTCCACACAGAAGTATGGCATTGATTACACAGAAAGATTCAGGCCCGTAGTTAAATTTAGATCGATCCGAGCAATTCAGGTGCAGGTGGCATCAAAAACAATGAGATTGTAGCAGCTCAACATAAAAGATTTTTTTCTGGACGGTCATTTGGAGGAGAACATTTATATGAGTGAACCGATCGGATATGACGATGGCAGCGTACGAGTGTGAAAGCAAGCTTCACGCTGCTGGAAGGAAATGCTTACGTCATTCTATAAAAAATTCAACATTGTGGCCAGTGAATCGGATTCATGTGTTTTGTATGTAACAGGAAATATGGAATGGTGACACTTGCAATTTATATCGACGACAGTTTGATTGCAACGGTTCTGATCATTGAACCTAGAGTTTCCACGGTTTTCAATATCGGTAGCGAAAACCGGTATTGAACTAAATTTTTCCAATACCGAAACCGTATCACAAATCACAATACCGGTTTTGTACGGTTTTCAAAATTTTAATATTCAGAAGTTATGTAATAAAGATGGCAAACTGCAAATCTAACACATTTTAGAACAAAAAACCACAAAGAACAAAGGTCTGTTGTCTGGAAGTATTTTAATCATACGATTCAGCTAGTGAAGCGAAATGTTCCGTGTGCAATTCTCTCAGCAAGTGCAGAATTTCGAGCACATCTGGTCTGATCACCCATATGAGAACCATCCATAATATAAATGTCAAAAATACGAAAGAAGATGAAACAACTACCGCAGAAGTTCCGAAAACGCAAATGAAATTAGACGGATTCTTAAAACGCGAAACTTTGGAAGAATTGCTGGCGAAATGTGCCGCTAAGGACGGCATGTCTTTAAGAATAATTAAAAAATCCGATGCAATACGCGAGTTTATTCAAAAGTGTAGTTTCTCAATGCCGAAAAGTCAAACCACAGTCGCAAAACTAATAATCTCGTTCTACGAGATCAAAAAACAGGAACTGTTTGACAATATTTCTGTTTTAAAAAAATGTGGTGAAAAGTTCAGTATAACAGTTATAAATGGTCCGACAACCACATTAACAGGTATATCAATGTAACTCTTCACAATAAAGTTGCGTATGGATTGGGTCTGGTTAAAATAGACGGTTCTTGTGATGCTTTCACAACGAAAGAATTAGTCAAACAAAAATTGGCAGATTTTAAGTTAGAGGTAACGTACATAATCTCGTCTACTCACGATGGTGCTGCAGTAATTTTCTCTACAAAAAATCACGTAACTACGAAAATCCAACATGTTCGGGGGACGAATTATATGAAGAAGATGCTGAGGAAAGCGACCAAGCCAACGATTCCGATGAAGTTAACGATTCAGAATCAAATTGTAATGACAATGAGGATCTTATGGTTTCGAATAACAGTGGCATTTTTAATGATATCATAGAGACAACTGCTTGGAAGCAGCGACAGAGTTTTTCGACGGAACATCAAATCTGTATTGAATAATTCGCGTAAACTGATTAATTTTTTCAAATTATCAACCGTTCGTAACCCAATATAGCAAAACCATATTTTCGAACAAGAACATAAAAAATTGATGCTAAAGCTTCACGTCAAAACTCGGTGGATCGATCAAGTCGATTTTAAAGTTTTAGAAGATAATTTGAAAGTGTTAAAACCCTATGTAAGGATAACTCAACGATTTTAACCAGTGAAGTTGTTCACAAGTTTTTGTTCAAAAATCTTTCTGAGCAAACGTCTAATTTAGGTGAAATGATGCTGGATTCGCTCAGAAAGCAATATGGTGAGCAACTCAACAAAGATTTAGTGTTGTTAATGAGATATTTGCAAAACCCAAATTCAAATATATCACAAAATGATGATGGCTGCAAATATTCATCAAAATCAGCAATAATTCAATATTCCAAAAATATAATTAAACAGAATTTTGCCGAAGTATCGGAAAGTGTCGATGTCGAATCATCAGATGAAGAAATTGCTGATGCTGAAGAAGCCAATAATAACTTGACGGCACAATTGCAACAATCCATAACAAAGATGATTTCATTCCAACCCAAGAATAGAAGTTCTGATCCATTTTCAGAAATTCAAAAGGAGTTTAAGCTATTTGAAGCAAGAGGAGTTCGAATATCGAATTCAGCCCACGTCGACATCCAGCGAAAGAACGTTTTCTGTTGCTGGTAACTTTTCTACTAAGTTTCGAAGCCGAATGAGTTTTGAAATGTTAAATGCATTAATATTTTTAAAATATTATTTTTTGGAAAATTAAAATATTGAGTTGAATACTGCTATAATTTTTGAATACTCCTGTGAAATGAAATAAATTATTTAATGAAAAACGAAAAATTGATTTGTAAAATGTTTAAATTGAGTTTTCTAATGTTTTAGCCAAATTTTTAAGATGTTTCATACAAATACCGCGCATTACCGGTGTTGAAAAATTTTGAATACCGAAAACCGGTATTAGAATTTTCCGGTATTTTGGGAACTATAAATGAACACTTGCTCAGAGAATTCAAGGTCAAAGTATTCGAGTCCAAATGTTTTTTGGGGCTCGACAAAATTGGACAACGACCAAATGGATCAGAGCTCACCGTTTTGACATGGCGGAATGCAATGCAGTGCAACTACATCGGACAGTGTGATTTTGAAGCGGATGCAGAAATCAATTTTTCGTATCGTGAAGATAATCGGTAGGGTAGCTTATAGTATTTGGCCGGGACAATGTGACCAGACAACAGTTTTGCTGTTGGTAGACAATGCAAAATAATACTTCGAGGAACCAGTGGTAGCGCATGTGAGTGCGATAAAATGCATTAGGAAATACATAAAGTAGACAATGGGCATGGAAATTCGATTTGAAAGTGGCCTCAATTTGAGTCTGCGGCTTTTTTATCCAAAAGGTGCGACATTGCGAGTAAGTGAAAAAAGGAAAAGATTCCATTCAGCCGTTTCAAGTTCACACAACACCGAATAAGCCAAAAATGGAGATTAAGGTTATTAATAATTAACCAAACAAATCTAGTTCCCTCTGTGTTTTCTATTAGTCGTTGACATATTTAGCTGGCGGGAACATTTTTTCTGTTCTCTTCTTCCACCTACAGAAAATACCGGCCGGAAGAATGTGCAACATAATCACTAAAGGGCGAGTTATGTGGATTAGGAGCTAACATATACACAGGCTCTTTTCTGAGCCTCCTGCATCTTCATATATACTTAATAAACACATTTTTATTAACCTAATCTTCATATATATTTGCTTTAGTTAAGGGCTGGCCACTATATACCCACTCCGCACACAAATTTTACAAGAGAGCCAATGTACCAACTCTCGTCTCAGACACCTTCTTTTCCCAATAGCGAGTATGAGTAAATAGGTTTAGTGATTATTTTCGCATTTTCTAAAAAATACGTCTTCCGAGTCAGCTTATTGTCCAAGATGCCCAGAAGTTTCACTCTATCAGTTCTAGTGCCGTTCAAGATGGTAGGGGCAACATTCGGAATTTTGTATTTTCCAATAAATACGACGACCACTACTGTTTTGGATGGGTTGATTCCTAATCCACATCCGCCGACCCATTTTGTAAGGTTCAAAAGAGCATTTTGAATTACCTCCTTACAGAGTGGTGCACCTCTGCTAGAGAAAATACTTCCATGATTGCTTCCGTTTTCACATTATTAAAGGTATTCTCAATGCCAAAGAACGCTATTGAGGAGTATTTTTGTAAGTTTAATAATTTCTCTTACATGCGCATTAGGGAATATAAAGCGATAGAAACGATATCAAAAGAGTTATTTTACTATCGTGCGAATTAGAGTATGTAATGCAGTAACTTCAGACTACCCCTTACTGGTTGCATGTTGATGCTAGATGCAGCTGCTATTAATAGACTTAACACTTGCTCGAATATATAAATTTAGTTAGTTTCTCTAGATGCTGTGTGAACTGATGGGATATATACCAATCTGACCTTTGAAGACCTTATGATAGCACTTGTCACCCCCGGAGAGATATGTAACGTAGAAGCAGACGGACTCCGAGACGACTAATAAAAAAAGGAGCAGCACGTTTGAAAATTAGAGATTTTTGTATAAGACACTAAACTCCATGTTTATGAAGGAGCTGAGTGAAAATAACAAACCGCCCCTTACTTGGTGATGCGATTGAGTATCAATGGGGTCTAAAGTTGACTGCATGCGCGAAATATAGTTCAGCGGACGTGTACACGAAGGCAGTAGTTGAAGTTAGTGGTAAGTATGTTGGAGCAGGATCAAAACTCGCGGCTGTTAACAAGTAGGGAACCACAGGCAGACTAAGGCACGCGTCTGGTGTCCAACCTGGATGAAACTCGGGGGATTATTCAAGCCATAAATTCGGACCAAAATCTTAAGTTCGGTAAACAGGGGACACTAATGAGGACTCTCGATATGATGATAAATAAGTAATCCCCTGTTCCATTAGCAAACACAAACACATGTATCAACTTCGCGGAAAACGTGTCCAATTTATGGAAGATAGTTCCTACAGTGCATGACGATAATCGAGCCAATGACGACAAACACTCAAAACTATTAGACGGGATAGACAGCCTTCTTCCCCAGGTTTCTGACGATGGAGACTTTTCGGATTAAATAGAGCAAGATGCTCTGAATAATCCAAATCAACCTACATCACACAAAATCTGTTTCGGCAGCTATCCTTCTCAAACTGGCAATATATCGGGAGAACACTTAGTTCTTATTAAAGAACCGTGGGTAAAATTTAGAATCATGCAGTCAGCTAACTCGCTTAAGATTAGGTGACTAGAAAATCTTGCTGGTAGGAGCCGTATAGGAGCCGAGAAAAGGAGAATATTTAATAACCTAGGAGAGATAGTTGAATCAGCCAAAAAGAGGAAAATCGCTGCTCTAATAGAATGTGATACGAACGCACATCACACCATTCCTCTGTTTGCAATATCGGGCAAGAACCAACATTTGTCATGAAAAATAAAGGAGAAGTGCTAAACGTGAATTTCCTCTATGTTAATATCAATAGAATAAATTATTTAGGTTATAGGCAAATTTTGGAAAAATCTTAGTACGAAGGCCAAAAGCTCTTGAAGACAGTGGAGGAACTGGAACCGATTTCTAGATGCGGCCTGTCCTTTATTAAAGTCCAGAGGGATATCGCTTAAAATACTAGGGCGGCTCAAGAATGGAACTCCTTCAAAGAGAACGCAATAATTTCTAAAAAAAAAGGACTGAGAAATGCGTAAAGGAAGGGTTGTAGATTCCCCTATGAATAAAAGGAAGGGCCTCCGAAACTACACCTCTGAGAAAGATTCTCTCTAGTAATAAAACCACTCGCAATTATTTGGTTAAACCTCAACAATCACTGCATGGACATCTTCAAGTGGGAAGTCCTTGGCGCTTCTTGTCCAATTTCAATTCTTTGAAAACTCAGGTTTCGATGGAGCTCAGTACTCATCGGGAAACCCTTACGCTACACACGGAGGCTATCGTTCACACAAAACGGATTCTGTAAGAATCTGTCTGCTCCTACGTTAGCTAGAAAGCTAGGAAAGATCTCCGGGGGTACCAAACAAGTACTGAGGTCTTCAACCATAACTTTTTCGTGGTTTATCGAACATCGTGTCTCATTGACCCTATTTTTCTTTTTATATCATTTGTCAGCCTGCTAGATTAAAGCAAGGTGATGTTTCTATTCCATTTCTATGACAAAATAGTTTATCTTCGCTACTTGAACGAAATAACGGAGAGATATTGTTCAAATGGTTTCTAGTATGTTATGATAGTAATACAAAAGAATTAATTGATAAACAGCACTGCGAAGGATTCTAAAGATTGACCGATGGTCCCTGTGACGTCGCCTAAGCGGACGAACTACCAGCAACTACGAACCGAATCGGGGATTGGTATTAATTACACGTGTCCTCAGCATATGTGCCAATTTAATTGAAAAAGAATGAGCGAGTTGGTGAGTCCTGTTTTATTTGACGTTGTGCGAGCGCCGAAAATCTAGGTTTTATTTATATTTTTAAAATTTTCAATTTAGTCACACGATTGTCAAAAAAGTGATGGTTGAAGCGCAGACAACCGTATAAACAGGTAAAGCAATTTACAACTGGAGGGCGTGGTGTGCAGATGGCACCACTTTACACCTCGATGGAGCATATATTTTTTCCGGGTTAGCGAGATTCAATTTTGTTTAGTTCATTCACAACTTTTAACGTCAACCTCAACTTTTTGCAAAGCAAATCCGTGTTTTTTCAAAATAACTTCAATTAAATGTAGAATAAATTCAAGTATTTTAAAACAAATTCAAGTTTTAATTTTTCAAGTTCGTAAATTTTTTGCAACTTTTTGCAAAACAAATTCAGTGCTTCCAATTCCTAATCGATTATGATGGGATTGGGTATGTTAGATGGAAGTAGGATTTTAAACGATTTTTGGAATAAGTTCTGGAATAAGGCCACCTGTGGCCCTATTCTGGTAATTCCCTGGGAATAGGGAACAGGGGAAAGATTTTAAATAGCTTTTATCTACAAATCAGTTTTTCCTGGCCTACTGAGAAAAAAAAGTTTGATCTAAATATTTGTAAATTGTAAATAAATTTTCCATAGCGAAATTATCAGGGAAAGTTCCCAATTTTATTTTGTTTTCGAAAAAATTGCCACTAACTTTTTACCTTAGTATGCCAGAAAAAAATTATTTAAATAGAATTTATATGTAAATTCTTTCCCAGTTTCCTATTATCGGGGAATTACTAGAGTAGTGCCACTGATGGGAGAAATACTGGAATATGGCCTGCTGGGATGGAACTCGGTCATTTTTAAACCGATATTAATGGGATTTTGTATGTTGGATGGAAATGGGATTCTTAAATAATTTGTCAAATAAGTTGTGGAATATGGCCACCTTGGATAGAATTTGACCAATTCTTAAATGATTATATTGAGATTGGGTATGCTGGATGGAAATGAATTTTGGAAGAAGTTCTGGAATATGGCCAACTGAGATGAAACTCGGTAATTTCTTTACCGATTAGGTGGGGAACGATTATGTTGTATGGAAATTGAATTCTTAAAAGTTTTTTGGAAGAAGTTCTGGAACATAGCCGCTTGGGACAGAACTCGGCCATTTCTTAACCGATATTGATGGGATTTTATATGTTGGATTGAAATGAGACTCTTAAATAACTTTTGAAATAAGTTCTGGGATATGGCCATCTGGGAAGTAACTCGGCCCATTTTTTACCGATTATAACGGGATTGGATATGTTGGATTGAAATGGGATTCAAAAATGTTAGTGAAAGAAGTTTCGGAAAAGGCCACCTCGAACTCGGCCATTCTTTATCCGACTATAATGCAATTGGGTTTGTTGGATGAAAATGGAATTCTTAAATGATTTATGGAAGAAATTTTGGAATATGGCCACATTGGACGGAACTCAGATAGTTTTTAACCGATTACGATGGAAATAGATTTGTTTAATCGAAATGTAAATCATTTATCATTTCTAAAAGAAGTTTTTTAATATGGCCACCTAGAACGGGACACGGCTATTACTTAACCGGCAATGATGAAATTCGGTACGTTGGATAAATATGGGATTATAAATTGATAAACTCCTGTACTCGCCAAAGGATGGTAAACAGAATCCTAATATTCCTCTTTTGTGATTATTGCTGTTGTGGAAAGTATCTCCCAGACCATTTATGCGTTTGTACTGCAAGTATCTCAAAGTCTTAGAAGACATCATATTTCATTTTCCCGTGAACAGTTTACGAGGTCAATGTTGATAAGAGTATTATAAATTTATCCGAGCTCTTTGTGTAGGGTATGAACCCTGGTGATTTTTTTTGAGAGCAGGTAGTTGGCCTGCCGACTTTGACTTGTAAAAAGTTGTGAATCAACTAAACAAAATTGAATGTCAGATATAATTATTGACTTCGATTAATCACTTGTATCGTCAAAGTTATATTGGTTAGTTCAATTGTGTCATTTCTATTATGAATCGATAAAACCGACAAACGAATATAAAATTATCGAATTGGCAATAAATCGCATTTCACGACGAATTGGAAACCTTTTAACAAGAATAATAACGTGACTTTAGACAAAATTGTAGGAAATGACAATAGAACTTAATTATCTAGATCACATAAGTAATTTTCATACATGCGGATCTGTGCATAAAATTTTAAATTGAATAAATCCATCAAATTTGCAATACACGATCCATACATGTCACATAATTATATCATTGAATTTTTGTTCCGTTTGTACATCGCTGAGCACATACGTTAAAAACTGCATTTTCTTCTTTATAATTTTTTAAAGCGTTTAAAAACTATTTCTGTCTTGTCAAAATTGATGAAAAAATTATTTTCGTTTTGCTTGTGCATCTTGAAAATAATAAAATAATAATGTACATAAAAAATTTATACATTTACAAGGAAGGGCGCGCGCTAGACACCATCACAATTTTTGGCATCGATTTTGCTTACTTCAAATGTAAACACACAGAACAAGCAAAAACACACATAAAACTAAATATTTCTATTAATTTTTAACGTTAAAAATAAATTTGTAATAAATATATTTTATAATAGATTCTGGATTTGAGTACAGAAACAAGGAGCATATACATTTATATAGAAGAATTGAAGCGACGAAGAATAAAACCGCTGAAAATACATTTCTATATACTGTAAGGCACACATATGGTTATTCTATATTTAAATCATATATAGAGTCTGGATATGTGGATTTCCCAAAACCAAATCAGATTTTCTTTTATTCCATTTTCTTAATTGGATTCAGTTTTTTTTTTTTATTTTTATAAAACACAAATTCTTATCAAACACATATGTACACATGAAGTAGAGATTGTTTATGTTCGATTCGGTTAAAAATTAGGTTGATTTATCTGGTAGAATATTGTGAATAACTTCAAACAGAGGTAATCGTTATTCGTCGATCATCCTCTTCTCACATCTGCGGTGTACGTATCCTATATGTAGACGTTTAAACAATAAATAGTTTATGCGGCATAAATATTTAGATATGAACATGTGTTTTAAAACACTGTGTGGTGGTGAACACAATAAATTGTGTCATTATTTAAATTTGGATCAATTATTTTTCACTGTCATCGTTTTTTAATAATTGGTATGATTTATTATTTTGACAAAATTATTCGTTAATGTGATAACAGAATGTTAATCGATACACTTATTATGATCTGTACTAGTTATCAATTCAATTCAGTTTTAAATATTCGAATGCCACTCATCTCCGATTACAAGGCTTTAACTATGTAATTATACACCTGTCATTGTACCGGTCGGCCATGAAATCTCGCAGCATCGTTTTAAACTCTAAATATAAATAAAGTTGGTGTTTCTATAATTTTGAAATGAATTACTGTTTTAGAGTTTTTTGCATCTTCTATTTTAAAATTTTTGTCTGTCTGTATGTCTGCCCGTTCGCAACAGTTTCGTTGTCCGGCGTTCACGCCAAAGCCAGACTACACCGATTTTAGTGCAGATTAAATAGATCTGAAGCTATCAATCGCGAGAGAAATCTGCACCTCGATATGCTGTATAAGATAGCAGAAATTTGACAGCGGAAAATGAGAGATTACGCTACCCGCCTCAAGTGACAGCACTATCACATAGGAAAATTTATTTTGTTATGTAATTACCAGCGGAAATACTTATTCATATTGTGTGTCCTTTTTCACTAAATAAAACATCTCAGCGGAATAAAATATTAAAAGTGATCCTTAAAATGACAAACTGATTGATCTCCGAAGAAAAGGAACTCGGTAAATGAAATCTTAAAATTTAACAATATTCCGTCTTTCCGCCATTTCTTACGAATTACGATGAAATTTTGAGAGTAGTATTGATCAGGGATTTTAAAGTAAGATTTGGACTAAATTCTAGGATCATTTCGTATTGGACTAAATTTGTCATTTCATAACCAGTCCTTATCAAAAATGGTATCTGTACATTTTACACGATTTAAATAAATTTTAAACTGGAGGGAACTCGGCTATTTCTCAATTAAATTTACACGGACAATTCGGAAAAATTTATGGATTATAGTTTTCACTATAATTTTTTGATTTTCTGCGGTTGTATGGTATTTTCAGTTTTTGGCCAATATCTCAAAAACTTCCTCTAATAACCAACTCTATCGGTTGTTTTTCTAATAGCTTAGATTATACTGAGACCATATGCAACTGAAACTGAAAATAACTTATAAGGCCGACAAATATCAAAAAATTTAAGTGAAAATTCTAGTCCATAAATTTTCCCCAAAATTTCCACATGAGAGTATGTGGCTGGTTATATAATGGCCAGTTTAGTCTGACACGAACAGAGCCTAGAATTTTGTTCAAATCCTACTTTAAAATCCCTGATCTATACTACTATCAAAATTTCATCGTAATTCGTAAGAAATGGCGGAAAGACGGAATATTGTTAAATTTCAAGATTTCATTTACCGAGTTCCTTTACTTTGGAGATCAGCCAATTGGCCATTTTAAGGATCACTTTTATTATTTTATTACGCTGAAAAGTTTTATTTAGTGGAAAAAGACACACAATATGAATAAGTATTTCCGCTGGTAATTACATAACAAAATAAATTATCTTTAGTGATAGTACTGCCACTTGCGGCGAGTAGCATAATCACTTATTTTCCGCTGCCAAATTTTCGCTATTTTATACAGCGTCACCTCGATATTGTTACGATTTTGCCTTGTCAATCAAGGTTCGAATCACTGGATTGTGAATAAATACACTGCTTCAAATTTTAACTCACACAATTTATTTACACAACACAATTTAGTATACAACACGAAATTCACAATTAATTATTACACTTATAACACACTTTTTAATTATCACTTTAATAATCGCTTTAATAATCACTTTAATAATCTTTCTATTTAACCTTCACTGTATCACGTTTAAAATAAGACTCAGCATTCCACGTCAACGCGCGCCTTTATATACCAAAATATTTGTTTCTAGAATAATCCTAAATGCGCAGCAAATATGTTAGTATAGAAATACGCCTAAATGTTGAGTATAAATTATAAATGTAATTGAACAATTTATGAAATTAACTTATTCTATTCTATTCTAGGTGTCATCGTAACAATATCTCACTCTGATTTATATATGCGGTCTTACTTTGGAAAATATTATTCCTATTCCAATAGGAATGAAATTTCTGCCAGCCAAGCGATTTTTTTTATACTTTTATCGGTTGGTATAAAAATTTAAAAAAATCAAACGAAGCATGCGATTTACTTTTATGTCATAACAAATATTTATGAAAATGTAAAATGCGTTTTCGACATAAATATGTCTTATTTTCCAGATTAATTTAGCATCGGAGTTTATTTTTTGTATCAGTGATCTATGTCATTTGATTCTTGACCCTTTATGCGATAAAAATATTAAATTACTCCAAGTGTGAGAACTCATAAAAATAAAATTATTTTATTAATTAACCGGGCGGTGAACATTTGAACTACACGAAGAATGGAATAATTCTATTCCTACTTTTAGGTGGAATGAAATTATTCATTCCGGATTGAAATTTATATGGAATTGGTGTTGTAAAATTCCCAAAGTAAGACGCTAATAGTGTAACGGAATGAAATCACATTCCACTCCCAAACTCATCCCATCAAGTTTTCTGTAATTATCTAGCATGCCATTATTGGCATGTTAGATAATATTGGGTTGTTCGGAAAGTAATTTGGTGTTTTTAGTGAAAATGAAAGACGATTTTTGTATAGTATTTAAAGATTTTATTTAATTAAATATTCTCACTTCTGATCATTGCTGGCAAAAAACCGATTCAACGCATTTTTGAAGTCTTTTTTGAATAAAAGATTTTTTTAGTCGAAAAAATTTTTTAGAGACCGGAACTAGTAATAATCTGAAGGTGCCAGATCTGGAGAATATGGTGGGTGTGGTAGGACATCCCATCCAAGCATTACCTTGGTGAAATACTATTCATTTTCTATTGATCAATTCTTCATTCAATTTACCCAGTTCATGACAGTACACTTCAGATTTTATCGTGGTATTGTCCGGTAGAACCTAAAAAAAACGATTCTTTTGAAATCCCACCAAACAGACAGCATTACCTTTTTTTAATGAATATCTGCTTTCGAAGTGCTTTGCGTCGGGGTTCATCATTTTTACTCTATGATCTCTTGCGTTTAAAATTGTTATAAACAAATCATTTCCCGCCCTCTTGACTTTTTCGAAACAAATCACCGTCGTCAATGCGGCGGAGCAATTTTTTTTTTTTTTTTGTAAGAACGTGTGGAACCCATATGCCAAGTTTTGAAACAAAACGCGTTTTACGAGTCAGAAACGGTCGAATTTGCTAAATTTAATCTGTTAGCGATCTCACGAGTTGTTATTCGGCGGTTTGCATCAATCAATGCCCTTATGTTGTCTTTATTAGCTCCAACTGGCATTCCAGAATGACGTGTATCTTCAACATCAAAATTGCCAGAAAGAAATTTTGAAAACTAGTTTTGACCCTGACGTTTTGTCAATACATCTTCACCATACACATCACCTTTTTCCTCTCTATCCCACATTGTGTTTGCGTTTCTATCCCACATTGTGTTTCAAAAATCCCTCCTTTTACATATGCTATGCGACCCTAGTAAACGGCCAGAAAACATAATGTTACGATTGTAGGCTCGTAATAAACTTTCTTTTTCAATGAAACGTGATTACCTTTTTGATTCATGCAGTAAAGTTGTAGAAGCAAATATCATGTGCGCGACATTTATGTTTCTCCGGCATAAACGCGTTGATTGCGTATGGGGATTTCGTTGATCTTCGATTTTTTTCTTTACGTTCATCGTCAACAAAAAACATCTGGCATGAGACTAATTATCGCGAAAATTGAAAAGTTTTTTTTTTTGGTTGGTGAGTTAGTTAAGTGGATGAGAAGCAATGAGTTAGTTGGGCTGACTGCTATTTAACTAAATGTGCGAGAATCAGATTATCACTCGTGCACCCCATTACCCACGACTAATATCTCCACCGGCTTCACCTCCATTTAGATCGCACGGGGACATATACGGGTGGTGATAAAATCTATGAGGTAGGTCTGCTTCTGCTAAGTAGAAACAAAAAACTTTGTTCCAAGTGACGCAAAAATGGGTCCAAAATTTGCCCGAACATTTGGTATATATTACCAAAAATATTCTGGAATCACTTAATGAATCCCAAATTATAATGGGCGCCAACACAAATTTTAAAGGTATTGATTAATTTATACAAGGGCACCACTGTCTTAAGTGAAGCCCAATCAGGGACTTGACAAATCCGATAATTTAAATCTAGACCCAACTGTTTCTTGGATGTAATGTTTCTTGTTCTTGTATGTAATAAATCATAAACTGTGAGTTCTGCGAATTAACAAAAGAAAATGGAGAAACCTTTTCGACGTGAGTGGGGCTGCGATCATGCCTTAACGGCTTGTCTGACCAGATGCACATGCACGGCAAATGTTTTGTATAATGTCGGATTAAAGTATATCCTCGTCTAATCAGTTCATTGGTGGCATTGTCTCAACTCAAATTCCTGCGACTCTGCACTTCGACGAGCTATTTTGACGATGTTTAAATCCAGAACATTTACGATCTATCAGATTGCACGGTTTTCAATACCGCATACAACGTACGTAAGTATGCTGATACGAACTTAACTGAGAAGGATGATGTAATCCCCGAGTGAAATATGGATTTTCAATACACCATGTATAGTTAGTTTTTTGTGTAAGTTCTGCCGTATTATGTTTGTTGTTTTTTCTCAATTTAATTTTGCGTCCTGTGGGATGGGTTTGCCAGTCCTCTCTATTGCTAGTTTTAGTCGAGTTCAGGATATAACCCTCTCAGCTGTTCAACTTACGTGTCTGTTAGTAAGCGGGTGTTAGACTTATATATTTAACATTGTTAGAATCCTTAGTGATAATCGGTGTATTGTCCCTCCTAATAGACATACATAGTGGCTGATGTTCGAGAGCCGGTAAAGTCCTCGCACACATTAGTATATACTTACATGGTCAGATGTTAGTCACTCTCAAAGGAGAGTTCCCCTAGAAAATTAGAGATAGACTACTGCTTGTGGAAGAGGGGCAGGAATTTTGTCATGGCCTATTGAGTACCACATAATGAGTTCTTTTTCTCTCAAGACTACCAAAGCAGTGAGCATCACTCATCGGAGTTTGGACTACCATTGCGGGATTGGAGTTGAGAAAACAGGTTCATCGAAGTTCATTTGCAAATTCACTGTCGTTTTCCGATCCTAGTTTTGATTCAAAACGGAGGTATTTATGTCTCATGATGAAGATAAGGGTCCGTTGGTTCTAATTAAGATAGAAATCAAATTATTGTTCAAATTATTGAAAGATGATAATTGATCATTTAGATCAAGACGAGCTCCTAGTACAGTTCGGCATGCCGAAGGATGAGGCCAGGAGGAAGGACGAGTTGAAAAGACTATGCGGGTTACACCTGGTCTAAAATTGAACCTATTGTTTATAAGATTACAAATCTCCCTGATTGGGCGTTGGACCACCTGCAAACCGCAAGGGTCGTGCGAAGGTTAAGACTGGTATTGCTTGCACGGTGGAATACCCAGGATTAGATTAAGGAGTTAGCCATAAACGAGAAGATGAGAGTGACTTAATTTGGCTTTTCCAGAAGAACTATACTAACGAATCATAAGTGTCTAGAAACCCTTTTTTCATGCATTATTGATACTGTGTTATGTTTAAGAAAAACATTTGAATAAAATGGCATACTTAACTGAAACGCAGTTTCATTATATAAACATCAATGAAGTAGGGTTAATTTTACTACCCTCTACCAGCGCTTGGTCGGATTGTCTTAAACTGTTTATTACTATAGGAATTGCCAGAAAATCTTATCAGTCGGGTTTATTCGCGGTATTATATTTGCCGCTTCAGTGGCAAAGTGGTTAGCATGCTTGCTCCAGCGACCGGAGGTGCCGGGTTCGATTCCCGGTAGTGACAAGGAAAATGATTCACAGCTGGTTTAGAATCAATGAATTATTCACTCATTACCCGAAATGAAAATATGATTATGAAACCTCATTTGAGGCGGGCAAATCCCTTGACTGGGATAGTGCCAGAGAGAGAGAGAGAGATAGTTTATCTCGGTAATAATGTTTAAAATGTATTTGTGAAAAAATTTCAGTGAAATGAGTCAAATACTATCAGTTGCAGTCTGATATTTACACTGTTAACATCGTAAGCGATATATCGAGTGGCAATTATTTAAAATGCCTCCAAGAAAAGAACCAAGTACTGAAACACGTGCACTTATAATAGCTTACCACACAGCTGGCATAAGTAATCCATAAAAGTGGAAGTTTTTTTTTAATAAAAGACGTAGTAGAAGACCAAAAGCGACAAAATCTGTAGATGATTATATAATAGTGATTACTTGCAATGAATAGACGCAAAACCGCCTCGGAAATAACCGCAGATGTAAATGTTGGTCTCCGAAAACTAGTTAGTATTTCAACGATTAAATGTCGACTACAGGAAGCCGGATTCCATATGACCGTGTTATTATTAAAAAACCATTACTACGTAAACAAAATAAGCAAAAGCGACGTAAATGGGGCCGCGAACACCAACATTGGACGTTATAAGATTGCAACAAGGTTTTATGGACGGATGAGTCCAAATTTAAAATTTCGGTACCCGAAGACGAATATTCGTGAGAAGATCTGTGGGCGAATGTGCCAGTAAAGAGTGTATTGCCGCTACCGAATAGCATGGAGGCGGTTCAGTGATGATTGGGGGTGTGCTATAATGGTTGAAATCCATTGTTTAGCCTTACTGTTAACTTTTGTCACTTACAAAATTGATATTAAATTGCTTAATGAAAAACACTTGTAAAAATTTCCTTATAGTGAAAATATCTATTTGTTTTTCGGGAATATCGATTTCGAAATTAAATTTCTTCTTCAGTTACTTTTTTACAACTACTAATTTTATGCCATTAGCAATCTGGTTGTCCAATTTTCACACACTTTACGCAGCAATTGCGGCCGTATCTAACTTATAACTCGCCGAATGTTGTGCTCCAAGTGTTCAATCGTCTCTGGTTTATCGGCGTAGACATGTGCAACTTAACATATCCCCAAAGAAAATAATCTAACTGAGTTAGATCACATGGACAGGACCATTATGTGAATTTAGTCTTGCATAAAATGTTTCTTTGAGCAAATTAATTGTATCCCGCTCTGTGTGTATTGATGTGGCTCTGTCCTGTGGCATGTGGCTCTGTCCTGTTGTCAATTAGGGTGCAAAAAAGTTAGAAATCATGTCTCTATACCGTTCACCATTGACTGTAACAATCCGCCCATCATTGTTTTTGAAAACATATGGACCAATGATTCCACTCACCCATAAAGCGCACCAAACAGTGATTTTCTCTGGATGTAATGGTGTTTCGGCAGAGGCTTGGGGATTACCTTCACTGCAAATCAATTTGTGCTTCAGCCCATTGGCCGAATTGGCGGCGTGTGCGATGGTCTGATGGCTTTAATTCCTGCACAAGTTGAATTTTTTAAGTCGAAAACCAAATGGAAACATCTCCAATTGCTGAGAACGATGTCGAATGCTATGCTGTACAGCGTCTATCGCTTGGTCAGTATGCACTGTTCGACGTTTATCTTACTGGATGTGTATTATCATTAAGAGTATACGTGGTGCGAAAACGATCCATAGTTAACCGAATTACTCGCTCTGATGGACGATTATGACTACCGTAAAATGGACGTAATGCACGATGAGTTTGGCGAACAGAAACATTATTTTGATAAAAAAATACAACAAATTGCAAGCGTTGCTCTTGCGTGAGTCGATTCAAAATGGCAAATCAAACTAATGACAAAGCAAATGTCAGCTGTGAAATCGGTTGTCAAACAAAACTGTGTTGCAAACTTTGAGATGCGACCTTCTAAAAACACACCCTTTAGTTGCATGAAATGGTTGTATTATCGGCTAGAAAATAATTGCGGTCTTACTTTGAGAAATTTACAACAACAATCCCATATATGTAATTCCAATTTGGTATTATTTTAAACCAACTATTCTGCTGGTATAGAATTATTCTATTCTACCTGTAGTTTTAATGTTCACCACCAGGGCAGTTTTATTGAATATTTTTATTTTTAAATGTTGGCAATAAAAATATAAAAGTGATTTTTGTTATTTTGGCATCGAATTTTTCTTAACAAGACGAAAAATTAGTTATGATTTGTAATAATATTCAATAATGTTCTAGCACATTACTATTTAATTGAATATATTTAGGTCCATTTTTACGTTGTTTTCAAATTCAAAATGTAATTGTTACCAACTAATAAAAATAAATTAAAAAACTTCTTTGGTTGTTACTTTGAGCACAAATTAATTCTATACCAGAATGGAATTAGCTTGTACCAAAGTAAGACCGCAAATGTATTTTAATTTTTTTTACTAATTTAATTATTTTCCGGTAGATGTCGTTAATTAATTACATTCTTTTTACATTTATTACAATTGTTTACCGTATATAATATTTTTTACATTATTAACGTAAAAAATGTAAAAAATTATTTGTTACGCGTAATTACACGGTTTGCTCAACTCTATGCTGGAAGTTTAAAAGAATGGTACTGAGATGGCGCCATCCAAAACACATGATAGTAGGTTAAGGACTAGGATTAGGTATTACGTATTTCTGGTGATAGGGGGTCTATGGCGGGTAAATAATTCAGAGTCAACACTTCAAGGAATTCGAAACAGAGCGGAGGATTTATTTCGCAGAAGTGGGAAAGGCGACGGTGTCAACAAGCGAGTGGAACATGATACTCTTCTGTAACCTTTCTAGCTATTGGCAAGAATGGGAGTACTTGAAACAAACTCACGATCACCTCACGAGCAAAATGTGGGACAAATCCAAATGCCATCAACTATATTACGCATTGTGAACCACTACCAGGGCCATTTTCCTATCTATTAGCCCAGATAGAAGATAACAACAACTTATTCAGAACCCATCCATAGGCAGTGTGCGGTGAGTTTAGCTCGATTCCATTGGCAATGTTTTCGGTGATTTGTTTGAAGTACTGATTTAGCGAGACGCTCAGAACTACATTGAGCAGATCGAACAGTAAATGCGGGAGCCACGAAAAGTGTAGTCAAGCTGTAACAACAAACACATGTCCTAGAGGCTAGAGCTTACCAGTAACATCCTCCAAAACGAACGGGCACCAATCGAGAATCATTACCGGTTACTGCAAAATGAAATTCAAGCGCCAGTCCAACTATCAGCAACAGCGTTCATGTTCAAGGACACCCAGGGATAACTAATCGACATCTTATCGGATGTACATTCTGGACCGTTAAGCACATGCTTGCTACTACCTGCCTAACTAAAAAAAACCAACTATGGGTGATAAGCCGGCACATCCCTAGCGGCGTACAGACACCTAGTTTTTACACGCACACACCAGGTACACGTTTACAAGCTATTACAAATCAGAGCGGCGATCATCAACGACCATATAATCTTCAAAGACCGAATTCCTTTGAGACAAGAGGAAGAATTCCAAATATACAACCTCACAACAGACCCCACATAAAGATAGGTTTATATACATTGAACTACAGTCAGTAACGCCAGAGCTCGATATCACCCGATATCGGTGGACTGTTTGAAGGCATGCAACAACTGGGTAAAGAAGTCCGTTATTTGCCAATTAGAAAGGCCACTGAGTAAGATGCTCTCACGAAAAGAGCACTGTGAAATGGTTTTACCATTGCATACCGAAAAGCCGTCAAATCAATACCAGATGAGAGCAATGATACCCACCACATTTATCTAAGCCAAGAAGCTGAAGACACATTTAGAACATTTTCGACACTAGATGTACGTGCGAAACGCACAGCTTTCGACTTTGCATCTAGTTGCCTCTTTATTTCCACTAAATTCACGAAAATGATTAATAATCATACCGAATATCCGAGGTTGAACGAATTTCGTCCTGAATTCTTCTTGAATGAGATGCAGGTTGAACGAATTTCGTCCTAAATTCTTCTTGAATGAGATGGAAATCCGGTATTGGTAATATCCGGTGGAGGATGCCCTCGTTTTCGTAGATCGGTTAAAGAATTCATCAGAAAGAGTGCCACATGTAACCGGAATTCCAACAAATCTAGTATGTCATCATCTCATTGCTCTAAATAACCGCATTTCTCTTTTTTAAATTGGCGGTCTTCCGAAAAATCTACCTTGTGAAATCGGTTAGTTCGAGCGGTCCCAATTGCATTAATTCCTCTATAATTTAATATTTCCAATAAATTGTAAGTCGTAAAAAAATTATCGAAATACAGTTTGTGTCCCGGCACTTCAATTCTTCGAATTAAATGGAGGATGATTGTTGCACCAAACCCAAATTGTTCAGTTCTTGTTCTTGAAATTTCAGTTACAGTTTCTTCGTTTGATTCTCCTGCAATAACAGTTGCAGCCCACTGTTTTCGGATCGGTGTTTGCGTTTTCGTCATCTTCACCAACCGCCTTTTCTACTTCGATTCTTCTCGGACGTCTTTTATTGGTACTTGTATTACTACAAAGTCTCAAAGTACATGATGTTATACAATGTACATGAGGATGTACATGACCGTTGGTTATATTTGTACATCTACATGTACATCATATTAAATTGAGAAAAACCATATTTGAATATGACTTAAACGACAATTTGATTTTAGAATATACATTGTTGGATGTTTAAATATATAGACAACATTACTTGGTTTACCAGGATTTTTTTTATTTGCACTAAAATTGCGCTAAAAAAAGTAAAGGATTTCCACTACTAAAAATACGTGATTGTACCTTGATGTTTTATTGAATACTAATCTCATTTTTATAGTTTGAGGGATTTTGTTGTAATAGAATGATGAAAGAGAGGTGAAAAACTGAAACAAATATGCAATAGAGGAGAAAATATGATTTTCGTGAATACTACGTCTCTTTGAAAAGTTTCTACATCTTCATGTACAACAGGTCTAAAAGGGTTAACTCAATAAAATCAGGTTCGTCGCTTATTTGTGAATTTCATTTTACAAAACTAATAGAAAATCCAATTAGAATAATATACCATTTAGATAAAAATATTTCTTTTTTCAAGAATTATATCTAAAGTGGAAGACATAAGCTATACTAAATTCAATTTTTTGTTTCTTCATGACTCGTTGAGGATTGGTCACTAGTTGATTTCGTTTGGTCATCCCTACATAATGATTTATTGCGAAAATTCGTTAAAAACTCATAATTTCCACACGACTCGAAATGTTCGGCGCTGTAAACTTGACCAATACTAATAATTAATAAATACAACAATCGGAATCGATTGGTCGACTGTATATTCCAATCGGATTTGTTATTAATTTTATAAAATGAAATTCCCAAATAAGCAACGAACCGGATTTTATTGAATAAATACAATTTTCGCAATAAAAACTGAGCCATTGGTAAACAAACGGTAAACTGTGGTGACCAATCCTGACCTAACTATTACCTAACAAAATTTGATAAAAACGGTATGATTTTCTTTCAATGAGATGCCACCCTTGATTTTTTTTTTAAATTTTCATTATTTATTTCCCGTTTAATCGTAAGTGGCCAAACGATAAAAACAACTGACCAATCCTGACCAAACGAATTCAATCACCACTTTTGTCAAAACCTTTAAATGGGGTGCTAAAAAGGTAGAGGCACTACGACAATGCATTCTAACATTTTAGTATAATTTTTAGAAAACTGTGCCATGATTACTCTAATAATTTGGTTTTTCTTAACGGAAAACAAGAGATTACAACAAATAACAAATACCACCGTCATTTTGGACGGATAACTGCTAGTTAAATATAAAATTTGAAATTATATAGCCAAACAAGTCATAACTCATCTAAATACCTAATAATTATCGGTATAGTATGAAATCGATTTCATGTGAACGTAAGTATTTATATATTTGACGGACAAAATCACCCACCCGAAGAAGTAGAAAACCAATAACCCACCAACAAATCGAAAAGAAACTATTATTATTTAATTACTTCATCAACAATGGAATATTAATATTTTTTTTTAACGAAAAAGAGCTGTTTTTTTGTATTAATTTTCCAGCCCAATAAACTATATCATTTTTCGTGTCATTATTAATTTTGTAATCACATTTTTATACTATCCATGCCCACAATACATACATATAATGCAATGACCAAAAATAAGCTTACACAATATTTTTATCATTAAAACCATTAAAAAAACAACAATAACAACATAAATATTTCAATAAATAATAATTCAACGCAAATTATTATCTCGATTGCTATTTATTACAATAATTATTATAACATACAGAATAATTTTTTAAAAGCGTTTCGTAAAAGTGATTTTATTGGCATACATATGATATTCAAATTAAATCAATTTAAAAATTTAAATATGTAAACGAGAAGTATAATTTTAATAATAAATATAAATAATTTAAAATATAAAAATGAATTTCAAAATTATTATCCTTGTCGAGAAGGAAATTAAAGTTGTATTGTAAATACAGAATCCCAAATTACTGTTCCGCATTTAGGAACCAAAAATGTACTTCACCAAATAAAGGTGCGAACTTTTTGCACACAATTTTTTGGTTGCATCACTTTATGGGACGGTTTATCCCACGTTGAACTTTTTAATCTGGCTCGTATATTATATCGTTGTGAGCTCTAAAGATGGGTTCTATGTATATTTTCCTTAATTTGGTCGTGGAGGATAGTCAATTTCGTAGGCAACTAACGAAATAAGTGGCGCGGAGTAATGTTCATGCAATTCATTGCGCAATGCTGAAGCTATTCGGGCAATATGATGGATCTGCAACGGTCAGTTTCTGCAAACTCAGGAACACCGCGCATAGCATTGCAGAGTATTTTCTTCTTTTAGGAAAATACCTTGCATTGCGTTCCACAGAAGAATTGATAGCGACACGCTGATCACAGCAATCCGTTTGAAACAATATTTTCAAAATAGATAATTATTGTTTTTTTTTCTTTACATTAGAGTGAAAATAAAACTTCAACCATTAACATCTAAACCGCAGAACTAAAAAACACACAGAAACGGACACGGATCCAGAATTTCTCCGAAGTAAACGTGTGTTGAACAACAGAACTAATACACAATTATATAGTAATAAATTGAATTATTGTTTTTAATTATACTTAAATTATTGGGGGTTATAAGTGGATTGTTCATCAAATTGCCCAAGCACGACATCTGCTACAAAACCCCACATTGGTTACCCCGACGTTCCTTTTTAGGAATCAGAACATTAAAATCGTAAGTTTTTACCATTTTTATAAAATCAAAGTTAAATTAGTGCGTTTAAAGCCGCATTATAAAGAGGCAGCGTTGCATTTCAGTTTTTCCCGTAACATAAGGAATTATTAGTACATATAAAAATTCCCCCCAACAGCGACCAGTCTGCATCAGTCAAAAACGCGCTGTGAATTACTTATTTTTTCGGGCATTTCATATTTGCTTTTTGTTATTTTTAAAGCGTTTCAGCATTTGCAAATACAATAATACTTGTGTCCTCGTATAAGACACACAAGTAAACCAGCACACCAAGTTTAGTGAGTTTGGGACGAAAATAAAAGCAAAATATGTCGGATAATGAATCCGAACCCGGTTCCAGCGGCACCACGCAGCAACCACAACTTTCAAGCAAGACTGCGGCGCAAGGCCAAGTGGCAGCAACAACAGACCACATCATCAAACTACCAGCATTTTGAGAGACGAGTCCTAAATGCTGGCTTTTGTCAGCAGAGATCGCGTTCGACGCGATCCGCATCACTAGTGACAAAAGAAAGTTTGCTTACGTAGTGGCATCGCTCTCGGAAACGCAAATGGACAAAATGAATTTTATTTTGCATGATCTGTCGATAGAAAATAAGTACGAGGCGGTTAAACGAGTACTTATGGAACGTTACGCCTTACCCGAGGAGCGAAAAAAGGAGACTATCCTCAGCAAAGTGGAGATTGGTGACCAGCGTCCTTCCGATTTCCTGCATCAAATTAATCGCTAGCAGACCGGGAATTTTCGCCCAAAATCATTAAACAGCTATGGATTTGGCAATTACCTGATTTCATACCAGCACCACTTCCACAGCAAGATAAGCAAGAAGAAGCCCTTGCTTGCATAGCAGATAAATTACACGAATTAGTTTGCAGTACACAAAATCGTTTAAATGCATTACAGCAAAATTCTTTTCAGCAACCAACAGATAAACATTGTTCCAATAACACAAATTTAGAACAGACTCTTAGTAAAGTAATCGACAGGCTGGACCAACTGGAACATAGTACACAATTTCATAGCACGCAAAATACACACAGCAAGTATCCTAGGAGAAAAACTTTTTCTCCAGATATACAACAACATTATCGCCCGACAACAAGCAATCAAAGCACTAGCTACTACCAGCAGCAAGCAGCAACAACGCAACAAGCAAATACATCATATCGACAACCACAAAACTGGTGTTGGTATCACAACAGGTCTGGCCGTAGAGCAACGAAATGCTCTAAACCACGTGGATTCAACGCTCCACATGACGAAATTGCACATACTAGTTCCCCAAACTACTATAAATCTTAAGGTCTCAGCGGCGAAGCTAGAATTTTTGATTGGCACTGGCGCGGATGTTAGTGTCATTCCACACACAAAATACTTCTGTTACAATACAAATCGGAGTTCCGATTTAGTATTGTCAGTAGCAACGGTACTACTATCAACACGTACGGTACCAAACTACTCGATGTAGACATCGGTCTATGTCGATCATTCAAGCATTCATTTCTGCTAGCAAGTGTTAATCGGCACATAATTGGCGCGGATTTCCTTACAAAATTCGGCATTCTAGTGGATCTACGCAATCGCAAACTTATCGATCCATCCACTAGTCTTACAATTCACGCCATAACAGCATACGTGGACACACCTAGTCCACTTAATTTTATAGTCAGCACCGGTTACGGAGCTCTCTTAACGTAGTATCCTTCTTTAACAGCTCCACCGAATTACAATTTACCGGTAAGACATAACATCGTTCATCAAATTGTGACGAACGGACACTTACCTTTTTCTCGACCTCGTCGATTCGACTCAATTCGGCATAAATTAGATTTCCTAGAATTCCAACAAATGGTGGACCTAGGAATCTCCAAGCCATCTTCTTCTCCTGTATCATGTCCGCTCAACATGATAAAGAAGAAGAACAACGATTGGAGACCATGTGGGGATTATAGAAGGCTCAACGCGGTCACAATTCCTGACCGCTACCCCATTCCCCACATTCAAAACTTTTCCATGCAACTACATGGATGCAAAATTTTCTCCATAATCGATCTCGTAAGAGCATATCATCTCATTCGAATTGCTCCCGACGACATTTACAAAACAGCAGTTACTACTTCATTTGGTTTATTCGAATTCACTCGAATGCCATTTGGACTTCGCAACGCTGCACAAACATTCCAGCGTTTTATCAACGAGATAGTAAAAGATCTCGACTTCGTCTTTGTGTACATAGACGACATTCTCGTCGCGTTACAAGACGAAAAACAGCACTTTGAGCATTTGGAACAATTCTTTCAAAAGTTTTCAAATTTTGGCATCAATTTTAACATCGCAAAATGTACAGGGTTATCCAATTCGAGGTTGATAAAGTAAACTTAAAAAAAACACACAAAATATTCGGAATGTATTGTAATTTTTATTTCATTTTACAGATTGATCCTTGCCATTTTTAGTTAAACAAGATATCATTCAAATGTCCTCCACGGGACTTCTTACAGGCCTTGATTCTTTTGAGGTAATTTTCAATGACTTTTCGGCACATTTCGGGCGGTATCTCGGCCATTACCTTACGAATATTAGTTTTCAATTCGTCAAGAGTTTGAGGATTGTTTGCGTAAACACGATCTTTCGCGTAGCCCCACAAAAAGAAATCCAAAGGCGTTAAATCACAGGATCTTGGAGGCCAATTGACATCAGCCAATCGCGAAATCAAACGTCCAGGAAATTTCTCTTGCAAAAGATCTCGATTTGCTCGTGTTACGTGACTGGTTGCTCCATCCTGCTGGAACCACATATCGTCAAGATCATAATCTTCGATTTTCGTAAAAAAATAATCGGTTAACATGCGGCCATAGCGCTCAGAATTGACGGTAACGGTTCGTCCATGGTTGTTCTCAAAAAAATACGGCCCAATCACACCACCAGACCACAATGCGCACCAAACAGTGACTTTTTCCGGGTGTAATGGCTTCTCTACAATCAATTGTGGATTTTCTGAGCCCCAAATTCTACAGTTTTGCTTATTAACGTATCCACCAAGCGAAAAATGAGCTTCATCACTGAAGAAAATTTTGTTCGAAAAATCAGCATCGACGGCCTGTTTTTCCAACACCCAATTTGCGTATGTTCTTCGTTGTCCATGGTCAGCAGGCTTTAGCTCTTGTGTCAAATGGACTTTATACGGATGAAGATGCAAATCCAGATGCAAAATGCGCCATAATGAGCCATAAGATATGCCTAAATGTTGAGCTCGACGAGGAATTGACAAATTTGGATCTTCTTCCACACTTTCAGCTACAGAAGCGATATTTTCAGCATTGCGAATGTTTTGATGATGCACAGACCTTACAATATCAGTAACAGATCCAGTTTGTTCAAATTTATTCACTGTATTCAATATGGTTTGCTTTGTAGGACGATTATGACGACCATAATCTGCTCGTAAAGCGCGAAATGTGGATACGACAGAATCACTATTTTTATAATAAGATTTAATAATTTTAACGCGTTGCTCGATTGTTAAATGCTCCATATTCTTAAATGGCAGAATGTCAACTAAATAAATGACAGCGTACTTGACGTTTATCTTTGACAGATGTCGGTATACAGATTTCTACTTTATCAACCTCGAATTGGATAACCCTGTATTTTCGGAACCAGTAGTCTTGACTTCCTCAATCATAAGATTACCGCTAATGGCATTCTGCCGTCTCAAGAACGGATTAATGTCATTAGCGATTTCCCAGCACCGATTTATTCCAAAGCTAGCGGAGACTCTTGCCCCAATCCACACGCATTTGGCAGAGCTCCTTAAAAAACCCAAAAGACCTCAACACTGTTCTTGGACTGAAGAATGTCAAGCGGCATTATCCTTCAGGTCAAGAATAAGTTACAGGGCATAACACTACTAGTGCATCCGTTAGCTAATGCAAAATATAGCATTACTACGGATGCGTCTGGTACAGCAACAGGTGCGGTCTTGCAGCAACTTAACGGCAAGACCTGGGAACCTCTTGGGTTTTCTCCAAGAAACTCACAGATGCGGAAAAAAAATACTCTGCATTCGATCGTGAGTTACTTGCAATTTATCAAGCAATCAAGCATTTTCGTTACTTTGTGGAAGATTGTGAATTTACCATTTACACCTACCACAAACCACTTACTAGAGCAATCTCCTCTAAAACGGAACGTAATCCACGGCAAACACGCCACTTAGATTACATCGCACAGTTCACAACTGACATACAGCACATTCACGGCAAAGATAACGTCGTCGCTGATACTTTATCTAGGACAAATGATGACGAACTTGCCTCGGCTGAAAAGCCTTACACAATCGTTACTATCGCGGAGCAACAAGAACGTGATACAGAACTTACAGACATACTCTCAAGTTCTTTCACTCGTCGTACAGCTAAGTGGAAATTGGAAGGATTGCCACTTAACGACTAAACAGTTTACTGTGAAACATCATCTACAGGCCGCAATCGTCCGTATATTCCGGAAACATTACGTCGAACCATCTTCAACACTCTCCACAATGTTTCACATCCAAGTGTTCGAGCTACACGCAAGCTCGTCTCAGCAAAATATTATTGGGCCAAGATGAATCAAGATGTTACCCTTTGGGCAAAGTCTTGTTTAACTTGCCAAAAATCAAAAATTCATCGTCACACAAAATCGCCTCACGAGAATTTCGAAATTCCGTCAGTTACTCACCTGCGTAGATCATTTTACACGATGGCCTGAAGCTTACTGTATAAAAGACATCTCCGCATCAACCATCGCAAAAACTACATATCTAGATTCGGCGTTCTCAGTACAATCACTACTGACCAAGACACTCAATTCGAATCCAAACTCTTTTCTGAGCTTATGCAACTTTTAGGCTCACACAGGATTCGAACCACTGCCTATCACCCGCAAGCAAACGGTATGGTTGAGCGCTTTCTCCGCCAACTTAAAGCTGCTCTTAAAGCAAGCGAAAATACCGTTAACTGGCGTTCGGAGATACTAATAGTTCTATTGGGGATCCGAGCAACAGTCAAAGGTGAGCATTGCATCACCAGCAGTGGTAAAGCAATTAAGGTCCACTATGAACAATCTCATATCAACGGACACTCCCAAAACTAAACAAAACGACATTTTCGTACCCAAATCACTGCAAACTTGTGATTTCGTTTTCGTTCGTCCATTGTATAATCATTATATAGTAATGTAATGGTAGGTTCGTGAGTGAAATGTTAGATACCACTACTGGTATCGTTTTAAACTTTTTAAAGAATTTCTGCAATTACCTATCCGCCTAAATAGCATAACCTTCTCCTAAATGTAGCTAGAATATTTTATAATGCAACATGCAGAAAAAAAAAATTCTATACATATACTTACAATGCGATTCATTACTATTTATGAATTTATGATACGAAAAAAATTTAGATTCCATTTCTGTTTCTTTTCATATCAAATTGACAAATAAAATAACATATATAATAATAATTAACAAATACATAATTAACAAATAAAATAGTAATAAAAATAATAATTTTATATGAAAACAAACAGAAATGGGAACTAAATTTTTTTCTTATCATAAATAGTAATGAATCGCATTGTATTACTCATATAATGACGCTCTCATTATAAGTCAAAACAGTTTTTACGCTCAAAAGTAAATAGAAAATGTAACAAAGATGATGGAGAGAAAATACCGATCGCAACTAAGTTGGTTTTGTTTTGAATTGCAACAATGTTTTCTAAATTATAGACAAATAATTTTGAACGTTAAAATATTCGTTGAAAATTATAAAAAGCTAAAATAATTGAAGATTGTCCATAAAAACGATCTACATTTAAATCCAATTAAAGATTATTTTAAATGATTTTGTAGGTACAACACATACATATTATTTGGTTTTCGTTTCGATAACTATATAGATAGACCACCGATGATATACATACTTATTTACACGCACACACTCAGCAATTCAATATATGTAAAAGGAAATCATACATCTACACACTACAAAGATTTAAAAATTGTTTGCAAGTTAATTTCGTAAATTTGTTCGTTTAAAATTTTATTGCTTGTCGTCTAATCGTAACGCATGTAGCTTTGTGTTTTCTTATTTTTAAACGTTATAAAAAGTTCATTTTGAAAATTTGTGTATTAAACTTTTGTGAATTTGCGTGATAAAATGGTGTGTGCTTACAAAAACTGCTTAAATATAAATGACTGTAAATCCACCAGAACTTTTTTTACGGTGCTGCATGACCATCGTCGTGTGTTCGACAAGAATAAAGTTACTTCCAAACGCATAACTATTATGAAGAACTTTAATTTTAATGATTTCAAAATAAGTAGTTTTAGAACAAAAAATATTTAAAAAACTGTCTTTCCCCAGCCAATTAATAATCTTGTTTGTAAGTGTAAGGTCAATGACATAGATGCACGATGCAAGCGTTTATTAAAATTCGAATTTTTTTTAAATAAAAAAAAATTGATTCCAAAAGTTTCGCGTACGATTTCCAACCAGACACACAACACTGAGAGTCAAACAACAAGAATATTGAAAACACCTGATTTCCCACCTATAACATTGAAATATGAAAAAGGGCCTCCAAGAACTTATTAAAAGAATTATCAAGTTCCACAAATTCCTCATGAATGTCCCATCTCACCATCGCAATTTCCTAGTCCGCAACATCAAATTGAAGACGAAAATAAAGAACCCGTTCAACCTTTAAACAAAATTCTCAGGTTTATATTAAATACCCCTCAGAAAAGTAAAATGCAAACAGAAGAAAATACAATAAAATATTAATTGATAATACACTTGACGATCGACCACAAGTAAACACATTTTGTACTTGCACAAATATTTCATAAATTAAAATTATCTTGGACCCAAGTTGAACAAAAAATGTATTTGGAATTTGATTTTAAATCACCTTCATGTTACAAGCATTTATTAAAGAAAGGTTTTAATTTGCCAGATAAGGATAAAAAATTGTATTATTCAGTATAAAAAAAACTAGTACATGTTTTAAAATTTTTGTATGGGTTAAATTTTAATTTTATTTTTATGTGACTTAGAAGGGTCTTAGAAGGGTATTATGAAAATTGTAAAGAGATTAAAACTCTAATAAGCAAGTTAAAAACTACCATTGGCGATTGCTTTCCTATTTAAAATACAATTTAGATAAACATATTATTGTTTAATCTTATGAGAGATTAATTTGTTTTTTAAGATAAAATAAATTACAACAATTTAAGCTATTGTAGCAACAAGAACTTTCAAGAGCCCAACTGAAATCCCATTTAATTAACCTAATTAAGGTTAATTAAATGGGAGCTTTTATGAAAATAATGCTCCCATTTAATTAACCTTAATTTTTATTTAGCTATTTGGTTCTGTTCAAAACGGCTACTTATTTCATTCTAACGCCCGTTGCACATTTCAGCTAAGCTAAACAAGAAACGTAGTTTCTATTAGCACAGTTTAGCTCGCACAGCTCATTCCGCTGCACATTTGAGCTTATTATATCTCTCACGCATACATTTCAATACAAGTAAAATCCTATGTCTGTCAAAAATTAATTAACTAATTTTATTATATTATTTAAGAATTCAACCAATTTTTTGAATTTGATCCACAATACCAAACACAACAATACTCAAATGTCATCCAAATTTCAATATTTTATAAGTACGCATAATAATAGCAATGTGAGCAATATAGCTGACTTTTGCAATCCAAAGACAACCCGAGCTAAGTTAGTTTGTATCGCTCAAAACAGAAAAACATAGCTCGCATAGTTTAGCTGAAATGTGCATCGTTCCATTAGGCCCGTTGCACATTTGAGTTAAGCTAAGCTAAGCGATGTCAGCTAAGTTCATCGCTCTTGGTTGAAAATAAAGAGTTTTAATGAAACGATGCACGCTGAAGAAGCAAGATTTTTTTAATAACTTTCCTTGGCCGTTTTTCCCGGATCGCTTTTCTCAATTTTCGCAAAACTTCTGCGTAATATATGCCTGTGATTGTGGTTTTCGGTGCAATATAATCGATTATCAAAATTCCTTCAGCATCCCAAAAAACTGTTGCCACAACCTTACCAGCAGACGGTTGAGTTTTGAATTTCTTTGGTGGTGGTTCACTACGTTTAATCCATTGCATCGATTCTTGTTTGGATTCCGGATCCCAATGATAAAGCCATGTTTCATCGCCTGTTATTATGTTATCCAAGAAATTTTCTGGATCTTCTTTGTACATATCTAAAATCGCCTTTGAAGTTTGAACACGCATTTTTTTTTGTTCTGCATTCAACAAACGGGGAACCCATCGCGCACTTACTTTCGACATGTGAAGGTGGTCATGTAATATAGTATATGTGGTACCGTATGAAAGAGAAAGTCTCCACGCTAACCGCGGAACAGAAATACGCCGGTCCTCCAATACAATAGATTCGGCCAAAATTACGTTTTCATGGCTAATAACATCTGCTGGCCGATCCGAGCGGTTTTCGTCTTCAAATGACTCCCGGCCACTTTTGAATAATTTTACCCACCTTGTTACTGTGGCATATGATGGTGCAGATTCGCCATAAACTTTTGATATATAGTTGAATATATAAATTGCATTTCGTCCATCTTTATAGAAAAATTTAATAAGGGCGCGATATTCAATTTCATTCATTTTAAGAAAAATTCAAAACACGTGTTACTAAATTGACAAAAACATACGAACTGTAAAATTTACATCGAAATGTTCTTCTAGAAGTTTCATCGCGACAAAAATGGTTTTGAAAAATATATTGTTGTCTCACTCACTCTTTTTTTTCATATGATATTGCAAGACTTTTTGATATACCCTCGTATCTCCAAGGTGAAAATAAAAATTTAAATACATTGCTTTACAGATTGGGTAGACTCTGAGATTTATCTACAATATTTCTCTTATTTGACTTTGAAAAGAAACCAAAACGTGAAGCTATTAAATGAAAACATTGCTCATATCAGTCAAAATACTTAGCTCAAGTGGGAAACGGGGCTTAGAAAAGTTTTTTATATACAACCAAGAACGATGAACATAGGTCAGTTCGCTTGTCTTAGTTCAGCTGAAACAGGCCTTATTGTCTTATTAGTAGCCATCGTTCATGAATATGCAAAATCATCCGAATTGATTCAAAGCGATTCAAGATGGCTGACTTTTAACCAAAAAGCGCACATAATTTTTATGCCTTAAAGGGAAAATCTGTACATGTATCATCACCTTAACAGAGCTCTCACAATAGACAATTTTTTCTCTAAAGTAAATTTTTTTCTAAAGTTTGATTTTCAAACAAACTTCTAAGGCAAAATAAAAATTGTTTTATTGTGAAAGCTGTTTAAAGTCTCCACAAATAAATATTCGTTTCGGAAAGGTAATTAAGTATTAAAACGGTGTAAGACTAAATACAAATTAAGGTTAATTAATTAAATTAAGACATCAAAATAAAATTTTACAATTTAGAGGAAAATAAAAACTGATTTTTTTTATTCAAAATAAAATACACAACGCATTTTTTATTTTAAAAAAATAATTTGTATGGTACATCAAAATAAACAATTTAAAATTAGCGTTCGAATAAAGACGGAACTTAAAAGTAAGCCATTATTTATCCTGCCATAAAGAACTGAAACGTTTTCTTTCAGACAATGCTGACCAATCTCTAGCTTAACTACTATTTAAAAATAGTTTTAATTACAAAATAGTGAGCGGCAACCTAAACTCGTAAGCTATTCACTTGTATATTGAATTTATAAAAAATATCTTATATACTTCCTTATATCCCTTTTTCAACTAAGAAAAATAAAAAATCTTCTCAATTTTAGTCCAACCCACACAAATGTGTGAGTACAAAATTAACGTATGTAACGGCGTTGTTCATTAAAAATTTCGCTTGATTTGAAGTAAAACCAACACAACTGTGTGTATAATGAGTGTTTTTTCGGACGGAAAATAAGTTAAAAAGGAATTCACAAATGTGTAAATTGGTTCAAAAAACATACAAAACTACATATATATGGTACTTTAGCCCTACCCGCACAATTGTGTTAGTAAAACACAAAAGGGATATGTAATTCATTTGAGATGGATTAATTCAGCCCCCAATTTAAACAATAAAATTTATTAGAGATTAACAGATTAGATTAACAGAAAAATGAATTTAAGTTTTGTTAGCGAACCTTAAATGCTCATAATTGGATTATAATTATACGCTCTAGATTTGCACACTGTAAACACCACATGACTCTCATTGGATTCTGTGACAAAACAGATCAAGTCAGACATGCTTTGGTTGAAATTATAATCTTTATAATGACATCCTCGTTTTTCTATTCCAATGAGGAACAATCCCTTAATAAATAGTTGATTGAAAGACAATAATGAAAAACGACATACTATTGTAGTATGTCCAAGTGACAATTTTCCTATTTTTATGTACTTCTCTTACGTAATATTTTTTACGATAAAATCGAATTAATAAATTTAATTTTAATTTTGAAACAAATATTGGGTTCAATGTCCCTGAACTTTCACACAGATTTGGATAAATAGAAAATCTGCCTTTCCATAACAATACATTGTTCTTAATGTATGCATATATAAGAAAATTACTCGTTCATATTTTCAATTATAAATTACCATACTGTAACAGTGCAATGAACGGCATCCTTTTAAAAAATTGTATTTAGTTGTTCTATATAGATTTCTACATCGTTTTCATTTTTAATCTTTATTTGTTTGTGTTTGTGAGAACAGATGTATTTAAAATAAACAATAATAATACACAGCTATGTACTCAATATATTAAATATACATATGTATATATCCTATCGTTCAAATCTCCTTTCCAATAATGGATTTATTTGATTGAACAATTCATATTCTTTTGCATTTCTATCATAGAAAAAAAATTATTTATGCTATTTTTTATAAAAAGAAAATTGAAGTAAGGTATTCATGATTTGTTTTATTGTTTATCACAAAAAATATTAAACACATTTTCTACATGACCTTGACAATTGTAAAACAATACGAGTTGAAATAAATATATTCTGTGTTAATATGTAGTATAATAAGTTAGAGTGAAGCAATACTATACTGGTTAATGGTATACAAAAATACGCCGTGTGTACTGTAAGTGTATTTAATCTTGCAAACATTTAGGCGAACTAGTAAAATTATTGCATAACTTAATTTCGATTAACGCGCTACCTGGATTTTCACCCTCTAAAGATTTTTTTCGAATGATGGTACTACTATATATGTATTGCTATGGTTCGTCCTAACAAAGACCGAACAGGTTTCGCTACACCGTACGAAGGTCCATTCAAAGTGGTACGAAGACTTCGTAAACACTTTGTAATTCAAATCAAAGATAAACTCTTTAATATCTCAATTGACAGACTCAAACCAGTCTACGGGATAATGAATACACCTGATCATTCGTCAGGAATCAAGAAAATCGTTCGATTTGCCAACAACAGTCCACACATTCGAATGATTACTTCTCAGCAAGCATAATTTTTAGTTTTCATTTTTTTTCAAAGGATGGAAACTATTACTATCAGCGATCTCTACGCCCGGCACGAGGAGTTGATCAAGCAAATCGAAATGGAGCTAGATGTTACGGTTCTAGAATTGAAACTAGAATATGCACCATCAACGTCGAAGCAAGGAAAAAGGGTTCAATCAATAATATCGTTGGCAACGCAAACAACACCGACAACGCTACCATCTAATAACTCGAAAGCAACACGTGTTTTGGAGTTACGAATTCTCCAATCATAACAAGCAATTCAAACAAAACAACCATTTGTTGGTTCCACACGAGATATGGGTTTGGAGCCCAAAAATGTACAATTCTGTGTGAATTCACCACAGATAAAAAAATGATTAATTCGATATGCAAACAACCATACAATAATCATTTCAAATTTTATTTCATGCTAAACAAATACAGACATTCCTCTGATATTTAAAACCCCATAGATCTGTTGTGCTTTGTGATAAGCTGCTAGCACCGAACGATTTAACCGTCAAGCGGCTTTGGACCGGAGTGCATAATATGCGGTTCTAGAATCATTAATGCCAAATTATTTCAAGATACTATTTTATTCACTACTTTTGAATTGAGCTCCATTGTCACTGTGTCTCTGACACATCACAATAAGTAAATAGAATACTTCATTTCTCAAATAGCCAACAACTTGTTTTGGAGTTTCCCAATTTAGTGGCTTTAGAAGATCAAACTTTGAGAAATGGGCAAGATCTGAGATATGGACTCCGTAAATCTACATAAAGGCATCGCCAAGAGCTCTCTACGAGATGACCTAGAGCTAGGGTCATATTTCTGTTTGGGTTTTTCGTGATTTTACATGTGAAAAAGAAGTTATATAATTTTTCACAGCTGGCGTTTTGGGGTTGGAACTTTCCGAGTGGTCGTGCTCCTTTCTTATGATTTCATTTCTACAACTTTGTGGAACCCATAAGTTCCAAATGGAGATATCTCTAAAAGGTTGACCTTTAAGAATTTCTAAACATAAAAATATGTTCCCCTTCGACTTCGAAGTATAAAAATATGTTCCCCTTCGTATTCGGGAGCATTAAACATTTCTAAGTCAAATATATGACAGTCGTGAACTTTAGAAACATTATCAGTGAATTCAGTGATCTAGTCACAATAACATATCTAGCACTGTGTTATATTTTCCATCAACTTGTTTAATTTTGAATGGTAGCCTTGAAGTTTTGGGCTCTATCGCGCCAATCGAAATGGAAAAACCTAATAGGCAACGCATCCGTTTGACTGTTCTTGGTCACGTCACTTGCTTCGACGTTATATGGATATGCTTGGAGGCATTTCGCACCCACTACATAATTCAAATATTTAATCTCTTTTCCAGGCTTATGGTCAAACCAGCTTTTCTGAGGAGGCTAGCAAACATCTCTAACAAAACAAAGTGATTCTCCAATATACCTATACTTTTGTCGTGCTATTGGTGTGAGACGACCTCGTGTATCAAGCGAAACATTGAATGGGCTGCGTGTCGGAGAAGACGTCCCGCTACCGTAAACGCTGATTAACATAGCATAATTTACCAAAGGCATCTTTCAAATAAAGCGCAGTAATATATACCGTTTTTCTGCTAGTATTCCACAACAATCCATCGATAATCGGCATAGTTGTAAGCATAATTTTCGTTACTTTAACGATTTCGTCATAAAGATTTATTATGCACAGCGGGCGAAACTGAGAAAAAACATTTTTTGGTTTGCAACCGTCCACGATTTTCATTTCATGCTCATGTAAGCTGGTCTGGAGACGGGAAGAGATTAACTATTTGATCCAACTGCTTTTTGTGAGAGAAGACGCAGAGTAGTTAAAGCTTTGGCGTTTGATTCGGGAGGTACCGCGTTCGAATCCCGATAGAGGCAGGAAGCAAAAGCTGTTTTGGTCTACGATCTGTGATGTAAATGATTCTAACTATGACCGCCTGTCGGAGGGCAGAACTCATGGGCCGACCCTTCTTCCATTGCCAGTATATGCAGGTGGTTCTACGAAAATCGAACCTATCGTCGTACGAACTCGAATTGGCTTGCAACGGCGTATAAGTATTACGTGAAAATGAATAAAGCCGTATGATGTAATCACATGAGACAATAATTTAAAGAATTTAACACTAAGTTCATTAACCAACTCAATTACATTTTTACCAAGTACACTAAGCGTCCGTTGTCGAAAAAACCGGCCAGTTTTTTTTTTAATATTATTGGTAGCATAACGTCGTGAATCACCTTCTAGTAAACACTTAATCATTAAAAGCTCAGCATTTTTAATAAAATGTAGCTTTTTGCTAAATCAGTAGGGATTTATACTAGATTTCGAAAAATCAGGTACGTTTGGAAGTGAATTGCTCTGTTTTATTTTCAGTGCTCCACAAATATGACGATAAATATGTTGCCATGGTGCTGGACAGATATTATGAGAGCTTATCAGGCTCTATCATTTAGTTTTATTGGAATTGAATCATCAATTGGAATTTTTCTTAGCCATAGATTTTGCATAATCGCTCGCAAAATTTGATTTTATAAAGTATGTAGGTATTTAAAACTTCGAGAGATGTTCGCCTTGAAATGTATTTGAGGATGAGCTTTTACTTTATATAACTTACTCCCCGGCTGGAATACTTAAAAAATCACGATTTGCGAACCCAAAACTAATCATTTGATTTTAAATATTCGACATTTTCTCAGATAAGGATACCGTGACGGTTTTCAGCGTTTTATTTAATTCTGAAAGAGTAGAATAAATTACATCCGGTTATTTTACCGTTGTCCCATTATACAAATTACTGAACCAATTAAAATCGCTTCTGCAAGTAGAACAAATAATAATCAGTAATTTTAAATTTTCTCTCACTTATAACAACAATACATTTTCTTAGATCTCTGATCATCGATTGTTCTCGAACATTGATTGCCATTCGTGGTTGTTTGAATTATTTTAGTATGAACGTTTGTTTTGCGACAAGTAAAAGTAAATGCATGCAATATCTGGACAAAACATTTTGGCGGCGAGGATAAAAAATTATTGAATAATTGAGTTAGTTACACTGTGCTTGAATTTCAAACTTTTTTTGCGTGACAAGCTGGGCACCTGGGGGGTAAACCTAATTCGACTATGCTGAATTCATTGGTGCTAGTCCCATTTCAAAGTTAGTCCCCATTTTTGAGATATCGCTTTCGACATATTTTGCCTCTGAGACAAATATTTGTCAAAATATACACTCATATTCACGTTGATAGCTCCTGAACCATTAAGATTTTCGTTATGCTTTCTTCAGCAAAGTTGTTGCGCAAGCCAAGACCAACAACTTTGCTGAACATATCAAGGCCGAAAAACGACATCTACAATCACATTTTTGTGTTATTTTATTTTTTGAAACGCAAAAAAATAAAATAACACAAAAATGTGATTGTAGATGTCGTTTTTCGGCCTTGATATGTTCAGCAAAATTGTTGCGCAAGCCAAGACCAACAACTTTGCTGAACATATCAAGACCGAAAAACGACATCTACATTCACATTTTTGTGTTATTTTTCCATATATGTGTGTTTTACTTAGGCCAAGGTGAGCTTGGAGTGGCACTTCCGCACAATTAGACCAGGAGTGCCCCGTTGTGATACCACAGGAACCTATTTCCCCTTTACCCCTGTTCAAAACCATTCGGAGCTACGTACGTACCGCAAAATATCTCGCACTCCACATTCAGCGAGATCTGAAAGGCTGGTCACACTGGACACGCCCAAATACTTATGCCTTCTGTATGATAGTGCCGGACACGAGCATAGGATGTTATCTAAAGTCTCTTCTTCCTTTTCGTCCATGCAACTTCTGCAAAATCATTCGTCTGTAAACCCAGCCTTCTCGCATGTTCCCCAAAAAGGCAGGGTCTTGTCAGTTTTGGCAAAAGCTTCTCACAGAAGACTCCGGCTCCACCTTGCCGTTTCGAGAAACATAAGTGCACAGGTAAGGCTAAATACAACTGGAATTCGTCATACTTAGGCCAAACAAGACACTCATCTCAGATAAGATACAAAGAACACATCACAAGTACATAAAATCAAGTTTCGTACAACACATAAAAATTGAAAACCATACACTAAATTCAATAAAAATGTAACCATTTTGCACAGAATCAAAAAAGGACTGAAATTAGACAGGTGTCCCAATTTGACTCATGAGTCATGAGACATTTGTATTCTGCATGTATACGAATTACGGCCAAAATTCACACCCTGAAAATGTACAAAAACAAAAACACCCACAATTTACTTCGCGACAAAATCAACACAAAACCCCAATAAAATTTACGACCTCCATAACTTAAAAACAAAGTAGGTACCAAACAGCAGCGCCTTAGCTACAGTATATAAAGAGCTTCAAAATAGATTATGTAACAGTAGCAGAAAATAAACCGAAGAAGAGATTATTCTCGAAATTGATATTTCTAAAAAAGTTAAAAAATTGGCACAAGAAGTAAGAACTAAAAACTGTAATATAAAATTAAAAATAAAAAGTTATTCATCTAAATATATAAAGTGACAAAAGAATACAAAAAATAAAGTGAAAATCGTCTTGTGAATCTGGTGAAATAAATAATATGGATAGGTGTTATAAACTCAAGTGCTTTTGTTATTTGTGTGGAAAATTTACAATTATGAGCAATCGCCGCAAAATAAGTGATGAAACCGCTGATTTATATCGACTATACTTTTCACAAAATGTTATTAGTGGTGTAAATTGGGTGCCGTCTTTTTTTTGTACAACATGCATTTCCCATCTGCATAGATGGCAAAACACTGGAGCCGCAATGCCATTTGGTGTCCCGATGATATGGATCGATCCACAAGGACATGACGCAGTTCAATGTTATGGGTGCATGAATTATCACCCCAATTGTCGAAGTCGTCTCACGTCATTTTAGACGACTATAGTCACGTCACTTAATTTTTACTATTATCATAGTCGTTTCTTACGCCTCTAGTCATTTTAGACGACAAATGTCACTTAAAATAATATTCTTGTCACATCAATTTTACAAGTGAGAAGAAGTGACTAGTATAGTTAAAATGGAACGTAAACCGTAATTTTTTTTTATAAATAATTATTGTTCATGTAATGTTTTTAATGTGTCGCTTGAATCGACTTCAACAATACCAATTTTGGCGCGACGTGACACGACTCTAGTCATGTCACTTGAAATGAGACGACTTCGACAATTGGGGTGTATATTTTCGGTACAAACAGAAACAAAAGTGGTTCTTTGACATACACTGCAACGAGAAATACACATCTACCGCTACCGCTACCGCATTCGCATGAAATTCCTGTTCCGGAAAGATCAAACTCAACTAAGGAATATTTACCAACAACATTTGAATCAGGTGAAACCGGAGAAACATCTGCATCAATATATCAACCATCAAATGTCACTGCGCCATGCAATCACATTGAAATCTCGCAAAATCGTTTGGATATTATGGTACGACGCCTGAAACTATCTCAGCGGCAAGCCATTCTTTTGTCAAAGGATTTAAAACAAGTGAACATTTTGGCTCCAAATGTTCGGATATATGGAGCAATAAATCGTCATCGTCATTTTACGAATTTTTTCAAATCAATTGTGAATAATTCACTCGCTTTTTGCACTGATATCCGAGGTTTGGTATCTACAATGCACAATGCATATAATCCTGAAGATTGGCGATTGTTCATCGATTCCTCTAAAAGCAGCTTGAAGGCAGTTCTCCTTCACGTTACCAACTCAAAGAATTCCATTCCAATTTCACTCAGCACAAACACAAAGGAAACCTATGCATCAATGAAAAAAATCATCGATTTGATTAAATACAATGACCATCAATGGAAAGTTTGTGCAGATTTAAAAGTGATAGCTCTTTTAAGTGGTATGCAATTGGGTTACACTAAAAACATGTGTTTTATGTGCTTATGGGATACTCGTTTTAAAGGCGACCAATACAACGAACGGAACTGGGCTGTACGTGAGAACATTAGATTGCGATACGACAGCATCGTTGAGGCTCCACTTGTGCCAATTAAAAAAATATTGCTACCACCACTTCATATCAAGCTTGGAGTAGTTAAAAATTTTATAAAAGCGCTGAATCCAGATGGAAATGCGTTCGTCGAATTGCGTCGCATTTTTCCACGGTTAAGTGGAATGAAAATAAAAGAAGGTTGGTGTTTAAATCTACCCGAATCTAAGTTTTGATCAAATGAAATTTCATCTCACATCTTGTTTTTTATTACAGGAATACTTAATGGACCAGATATTCGTCGTCTGATGAAAGATGATGCATTTGAAAATGCTCTTAGTGAACGAGAGGATGTGGCATGGAAATGTGTAAAATAAGTTATTAAGAATGTTCTCGGAATTAACCGAGCCGATAATTGGCGCAGATATATTGAAAATATGCTGGCAGCTTTTCATAATATAAACGTTAGAATGTCACTGAAAATACATTTTTTGCATTGTCATGTGGAAAAGTTCGCCGAACAATCACCAGCCGAATCCGATGAGCACGGCCAGCGTTTTCACTAAGTGACGGCAAGGCTCGAATATTGGTACAGCGGCAAAAAGCTAGATGCACTCTTGGGTGACATTTGTTGGAATTTGCAAGAGGAAGAAGAACCCGAAGATGACACGAACAAATCAGAAAAATAAAATTAAAAGTTAAGAAAAATGTAAATTATTTAGGAAAAAATTGAGAAAAATCACAATAAAATCAACTGAATCAATCTAATTTTCTGTTAAATAGTTTCTATTGTATCTATATTTGTCGATGAGGTGTTTATTCGATCAATTTAAATTCAATAAATGGACAAAAAATGATAAAAAACATGTTTTTCGTCGAGACAAATATTTGTCAAAATATACACTCATATTCACGTTGATAGCTCCTGAACCATTAAGATTTTCGTTATGCTTTCTTCAGCAAAGTTGTTGCGCAAGCCAAGACCAACAACTTTGCTGAATATATCAAGACCGAAAAACGACATCTACAATCACATTTTTGTGTTATTTTATTTTTTTGCGTTTCAAAAAATAAAATAACACAAAAATGTGATTGTAGATGTCGTTTTTCGGCCTTGATATGTTCAGCAAAGTTGTTGGTCTTGGCTTGCGCAACAACTTTGCTGAAGAAAGCATAACGAAAATCTTAATGGTTCAGGAGCTATCAACGTGAATATGAGTGTATATTTTGACAAATATTTGTCTCAGAGGCAAAATATGTCGAAAGCGATATCTCAAAAATGGGGACTAACTTTGAAATGGGACTAGCACCAATGAATTCAGCATAGTCGAATTAGGTTTACCCCCCGGGTGCCCAGCTTGTTGCATTTTTCAACTAGCACAGTGTTATTAGTCAAGCAGGTTTGATGGACCAGATGACAAATTTGTTGATCAATCAAAGAGTACACAATTTGCGAGCGCAATAAAATTTTGTTGAGTGAGGCAGTCAAGCAATTAATACAATATTTTATCGTGAACAATATCGTGTCGGATGAACATAAAAATTCAAATTCTTTAGCCGGGGTCGAAATCGATACGTATCATACCATCATAAAATTGTACTGCGAGCAAACTTCCGACAATAAACGGTTAGATGATGTATATAAGCTGGATCGCTAATTTAAAGGAACTGGCAGCAAAATGTGATTTAAAATTCACAGAATGTAAAAAATCTTATTATAATTTTGTAATTCGACATGTCAGAGTCCTACATATAATTCAAGAACCAGTACGAACAGCGGTCTTTAAAAGGTAACCCCAGCTCATGAAAGTAATCAATCTGCGATTGAGTTAAACACTCGAGGTAGACAACATCGTGCTCAGTCGTTTCGCCGTAATCGAAGTGTAATCGGAGCAAGTCAAATAAAAATGCTTATAAGTCATGTCCGATTTTTGAATGTCGGAAATGTTTAATGTTGGTCATATTGCATCAGTATGTGCATCGAAAAATAGTAATCAGTCAAATAGTGTTCAAAATGATGGTGATCGAAGTCAATCCAATAAAAATGTAAATTCGTTGAATCTCATCGAAAGTTTTAAAAATTCAAATGACGAAAACTAGTTCATTAAACCAATCGGAAGTGAGAGTTCGAGCCAACAGGAAGTCTTCATTTGAGTGACAAATTCGGTTTTCAAATTAGGCATATTGAAGCGAGAAAGAGTATTTGTTTTTTATTTCGTGCGATTGGGAAACCAAAGTTGATGATCTGTGTAAAAAATACTCGAGCATTTTCGAAACTAGTTTGGGGCAAACGAAATGTTTCAGAACACGCCGGTTACGTTACGGTTTAAACAGATGGACGAATTTAAAGGAGAGATTGACAGATGTGTCGACCAGAATCTAATTCCGAAGGTTGAGGTAGGTGCATATAGTGTGAGTATCTGAAAGTATGATTAGCGCCTTACAGAAGAGGAATATAAAATGAAATGACTGAGTTAAAACAAAAGATCGTACAATTTAAATAATTTTCAGTTTAAACGGAATTCGGATGAAATTCCTGTTACTCTTAGATTTTTAAAAATTATTATTGCCCTAACAGAAACTATAGGCGATTCCACTCAGGATAGGCAAAAGAAAATGTTTATTAATTTGCATTAAGAAAAAAAGAAGACTTTTTAGAAATTTCATCAGAATGTGTTTTCGATTAAGCTTCGATAAATACTAATGTATTACATTATTCTCATACTCGCGGTATTATTTTGAACTATATACAAATAACTTTATTACTGATAGCAATCACATTCACAGCCACGCTTTTCATTCCACCCATTTGATTTATCATGAAAAGTTTTATTATAAAATTGAAATTATCTTTGGCAAAGTCTTTCGCTTATGTTAGTCTTACGCCGGTCCAAATGCAAAAAGTGGGTTTGGTAATCAATCGTTATCCGGCACACGCAATCAATTTATATCAAATCCAATTAGATTGATCAACCATCGAAAAAAATAATTTTATTATGTTTTATTGTTAAAAATAATTTTATCTTTTAAGCAAGAAATGTTAAGATTTATTTATTTTTTGTTACCCCAAAAATAAAAGAAAACAGAAAACATCTTTTTGATGAATCAAGAGATATGAGTGTGTGTGTGTGTGTGTGTGTGTGTGTATATATACTTTGTGTATACACACCATCAGTAACATCAATAAACCTAGAAAATACTTAAAATTTGACCTGCGTCATATTTTAAGGATGTTTAGTATTATACACTTGAATAAAATTTCACTTTGAACTTAAAGCTCTATACAATTTTTAACAGCTTTTGAGTATCGTGCAAAGCGTTTATAGAGAAAAACAATATTTTGCTGTCTTGTGTACTCATATTTTTATGGATTAAGATGTATAGTACTGGTATAATGGGCTTTATATACAGTATGGCCTTGCCTTGGTGGTTTACAATAGCGGGTGGTAAATCCACGTTTTGTGCGATACGGAAAAATATCTGATCCATCCGCAAGTATATCATTAGTAGAGTTGTTGACTTTAATCTATTAAGGCACAAATTTTGCAAAACTTTAAAAATTTTCATTCTGTAACTCTAAATACAGTAAACGCTCGATTTAACAGACTAATTGGGGGTGTCTGTTAAATCCGAATGTCTGTTAAATCCGAATGGAAATTTTTTAAATTTAATCAACTAAAGATTTTACACTTGTTCTGAAATATGGTCACCTAGGACAGAACTCGTTTATCTCTTAACCGATTATGATGAGATTTTGTTTGTTGGATGGTAATGAGATTCATAAACAGTTTTTGGAAGAAGTTCTGGAATATGGCCATCTGAGACGGAAGTCAGTAGTTTCTTAACTGATTATGATGGGATTGGGTATGTTGGATTGAAATGGGATTATTTAATGATTTTTGGAAGAAGTTCTGGAATATGGCCATCTGGGACGGAACTCATTCAATTCTTAACCGATTATGATGGGATTGGGTATGTTGGATTGAAATGGGATTATTTAATGATTTTTGGAAGAAGTTCTGGAATATGGCCATCTGGGACGGAACTCATTCAATTCTTAACCGATTATGATGGGATTGGGTATGCTAGATGGAAATGGGATTATTTAATGATTTTTGGAAGAAGTTCTGGAATGTGGCCATCTGGGACGGAACTCATTCAATTCTTAACCGATTATGATGGGATTGGGTATGTTGGATGGAAATGGGATTATTGAATGATTTTTGGAAGAAGTTCTGGAATATGGCCATCTGGGACGGAACTCATTCAATTCTTAACCGATTATGATGGGATTGGGTATGTTGGATTGAAATGGGATTATTTAATGATTTTTGGAAGAAGTTCTGGAATATGGCCATCTGGGACGGAACTCATTCAATTCTTAACCGATTATGATGGGATTGGGTATGTTGGTTTGAAATGGGATTCTTAAATGATTTTTGGTAGAAGTTCTGGAATATGGCCATCTGGGACGGAACTCATTCAATTCTTAACCGATTATGATGGGATTGGGTATGCTAGATGGAAATGGGATTATTTAATGATTTTTGGAAGAAATTCTGGAATATGGCCATCTGGGACGGAACTCATTCAATTCTTAACCGATTATGATGGGATTGGGTATGTTGGATGGAAATGGGATTATTGAACGATTTTTGGAAGAAGTTCTGGAATATGGCCACCTGGGATGGAACTCGACCAATTCTTAACTGATAATGATAGGATTGGGTATGTTGGATGGAAATGGGATTATTGAACGATTTTTGGAAGAAGTTCTGGAATATGGCCACCTGGGACGGAACTCAACCAATTCTTAACTGATTATGGTGGGATTGGGTATGTTGGATGGAAATGGGATTATTGGACGATTTTTGGAAAAAGTTCTGGAATATGGCCATATGGCCGTATTGCAAATATCTCGGGATTGTGTAAATTTCCGCTTGGTTCGAAAGTTTCTGAAGATCTCAAGGTCTTAGAAAACGTCATATTCCATGTTACCGTGAACAGTTTTTGAGGTCGTTTTTGATAAGAATACAGTAAACTCGATTTAATGGATACCGGTGTGAAGTTTTTAACGAAAAGTGTAGCTACACAAATTAATGAAAAGTGTAGCTACACAAATTAACGAAAAGTGTAGCAATTAAAAGTGTAAATAAAACACCTTAAAAAAAATAAAAAAGACCTGGAAAAATTTAACTAAAGGGGAAATTAAATAAAATTAATAACATGGAGAAAATTAAAAGACCTGGGGTTGCTTCACGGGAATTTATGTATTGGTAAATTTAATGAATTTTCTTATATTGGTCCTATACCTGCTCCACTATGGCCGATCCCAGAGAACTCAGAGATGTTATCAAGTGTGGACATATGGAATCGGCCATAGTGTAGCAGGTATTTTGACCAATATTAGAATATTCATTAAATTTACCAATACATAAATTCCCGTGAAGCAACCCCAGGTCTTTTTATTTTGATGTGGTTAACTGTTTCGAACAGGACGGTTCATCCACTTTTCGAAAATATATGCCCACACTTGATAAACATCTCTGAGTTTTCTGGGATCGGCCATAGTGTAGCAGGTATTTTGACCAATATAAGAAAATTCATTAAATTTACCGATACATAAATTGCCGTGAAGCAACCCCAGGTCTTTTAATTTTCTCTATGTTATTAATTTTATTTAATTTCTCAGGTAGTTAAATTTTTCCAGGTCTTTTTTATTTTTTTTAAGGTGTTTTATTTACACTTTTAATTGCTACACTTTTCGTTAATTTGTGTAGCTACACGTTTCATTAATTTGTGTAGCTACACTTTTCGTTAATTAGTGTAGCTACACTTTTCATTAATTTGTGTAGCTACACTTTTCGTTAAAAACTTCACACCGGTATCCATTAAATCGAGTTTACTGTATTCTTATCAAAAACGACCTCAAAAACTGTTCACGGTAACATGGAATATGACGTTTTCTAAGACCTTGAGATCTTCAGAAACTTTCGAACCAAGCGGAAATTTACACAATCCCGAGATATTTGCAATACGGCCATATGGCCATATTCCAGAACTTTTTCCAAAAATCGTTCAATAATCCCATTTCCATCCAACATACCAAATCGCATCATAATCGGTTAAGAATTGAACAAGTTCCGTCCAAGGTAACCATATTCCAGAACTTCTTCCAAAAATCGTTCAATAATCCCATTTCCATCCAACATACCCAATCCCATCATAATCGGTTAAGAATTGGTCGAGTTCCGTCCTAGGTGGCCATATTCCAGAACTTCTTCCAAAAATCGTTCAACAATCCCATTTCCATCCAACATACCCAATCCCATCATAATCAGTTAAGAATTGGTTGAGTTCCGTCCCAGGTGGCCATATTCCAGAACTTCTTCCAAAAATCGTTCAATAATCCCATTTCCATCCAACATACCCAATCCCATCATAATCAGTTAAGAATTGGTCGAATTCCGTCCCAGGTGGCCATATTCCAGAACTTCTTCCAAAAATCGTTCAATAATCCCATTTCAATCCAACATACCCAATCCCATCATAATCAGTTAAGAATTGGTTGAGTTCCGTCCCAGGTGGCCATATTCCAGAACTTCTTCCAAAAATCGTTCAATAATCCCATTTCCATCTAGCATACCCAATCCTATCATAATCAGTTAAGAATTGGTCGAGTTCCGTCCCAGATGGCCATATTCCAGAACTTATTCCTAAAATCGTTCAATAATCCCATTTCCATCCAACATACCCAATCCCATCATAATCAGTTAAGAATTGGTTGAGTTCCGTCCCAGATGGCCATATTCCAGAACTTTTTCCAAAAATCGTTCAATAATTCCATTTCCATCCAACATACCCAATCACATCATAATCAGTTAAGAATTGGTTGAGTTCCGTCCCAGATGGCCATATTCCAGAACTTTTTCCAAAAATCGTTCAATAATTCCATTTCCATCCAACATACCCAATCCCATCATAATCAGTTAAGAATTGGTCGAGTTCCGTCCCAGGTGGCCATATTCCAGAACTTCTTCCAAAAATCATTCAATAATCCCATTTCCATCCAACATACCCAATCCCATCATAATCAGTTAAGAATTGGTTGAGTTCCGTCCCAGATGGCCATATTCCAGAACTTTTTCCAAAAATCGTTCAATAATTCCATTTCCATCCAACATACCCAATCCCATCATAATCAGTTAAGAATTGGTCGAGTTCCGTCCCAGGTGGCCATATTCCAGAACTTCTTCCAAAAATCGTTCAATAATCCCATTTCCATCCAACATACCCAATCCCATCATAATCGGTTAAGAATTGGTCGAGTTCCGTCCTAGGTGGCCATATTCCAGAACTTCTTCCAAAAATCGTTCAACAATCCCATTTCCATCCAACATACCCAATCCCATCATAATCAGTTAAGAATTGGTTGAGTTCCGTCCCAGGTGGCCATATTCCAGAACTTCTTCCAAAAATCGTTCAATAATCCCATTTCCATCCAACATACCCAATCCCATCATAATCAGTTAAGAATTGGTCGAATTCCGTCCCAGGTGGCCATATTCCAGAACTTCTTCCAAAAATCGTTCAATAATCCCATTTTAATCCAACATACCCAATCCCATCATAATCAGTTAAGAATTGGTTGAGTTCCGTCCCAGGTGGCCATATTCCAGAACTTCTTCCAAAAATCGTTCAATAATCCCATTTCCATCCAACATACCCAATCACATCATAATCAGTTAAGAATTGGTCGAGTTCCGTCCCAGGTGGCCATATTCCAGAACTTCTTCCAAAAATCGTTCAATAATCCCATTTCCATCCAACATACCCAATCCCATCATAATCGGTTAAGAATTAATCGAGTTCCATCCCAAATGACCAATTCCAGAATTTCTTCCAAAAATCGTCTGTTAAATCGAGCGTTCGTTAAATCGAGCGTCTGTTAAATCGAGCGTTCGTTAAATCGGGGTCCGTTAAATCGAGCGTTTACTGTAAACTATTAGCCCTAAAATTTGTAGAAACTTCACTTAGTCGAGAATTTGTTTAAGCTGTGCTTTAAGTGAGTTATTCTTTCTCGCGTTTTCTATTAAAATTTTGCAGTACTTCGATTTTTTTAATGACTTCCAAATAAGCACTTCAAAGAGCATCAATTGCTTGCGACTCACTTATCTGTTGAATATTTCAGAGTTTGAGAGTTTTCTTATGAAATATGGAAGTGATAGTCTATCATCTTTTAAAATTTGTTCCAACACATCAGTCACCTATTACATTCCTAAACTAAAAGCATCGGTTTTCGAATAAAATCTGTGTAGTAAATCGGCAGCTGTTTATTATTTGAATTTTGGGTTTTTTATAGACAACGGAACCTATTTTATGTTAATTTGTACAGTACCATAGTCAAGTAGTATTTCAATTTTGTTAACTCTTGCTAAAGGAATGCTGGTAAAATATCGATCTGTACACATATGGTACCCTTGTGCGATAGGAACTCGTTGTATTAGATTGCGATAAAGTTGTAGCGACTCTTCTACTTAAGTCTAATCTAATAAAATTTTCAGTCGTCACACTACCATAATATAGTAGGATGCCATATGCGTATCCTGTTTCAAAATCATAAAAAAAAAATAAATTCGTATGCCCCAATTCATAGGCTTATTGGGATTATACGTGATAAAACCAATTTAACCCTTAAATTTTGCTATTGACTCGTCCACGCAGATATTTTTTGCAGGTATAACATATTCAGAAAATTTTGAATTTTTAAACTCCAAGAAGAGGCTAAATTTGCCAATCTGAGCTTCTAAATTTTGACTTTGGATAACACATGCTTTTAAATGCAACATCCGAAATATTTGATTGAATCTGCGCCTGTTAAATATATGTGAGAAAAACGAAATTTTACTGTTGGGATTGGTCGACCAATATTCCTGTATGTTAGTTACTGGAATTGTGCCCATATTGAGGATAACACCAACGAAAGCCCGAAACTCGTCTTTGTCTACACCTTGTCTCACACTTCACTGAAACAACTAAAAAATTATAGTAGTTCTACAACATTCGAGGAAACCTGTGGTACGGGAATTTTGGGTACCAGAGAGACATTTATTCCTTCAAGAACATTCACGTTTTCTGTAACATCAATTCGCAGTTATCATCATATTCTTCAGCAGGATCACTTTCGTTATTTTTTGGTGTCAGTCTCAACAACTTTGAAAAAAAAATTCTAAAAATTCATTTTTATTATTTATGGATGGCAAATAATTATTTAATAACTTCCCTGCATTAATTTTTTATAGCAACCTAAGAAAACTGCGCCACTTACTGCAAAAAATATTTAAAAAATAACGTGTCACCTTATAGGCATCAGTGGATTTGTGGTTAAACTTATTATGTCACATTATAGATGTCAGTGGAGTGCAACAGATTATTTACCGGAAATGGTGAATTTTGATTGATGACTTTAAACAAACTTTATTTCACCATGCGTTTATTTCACGGATCTCTATAAAAGACAATTTTTATTACAAATCCGGTAGGTTAAAATTTTCACTTAAGAAATTAAATGTGGTGTATTCGAGATCTACATACAAAGAAATTCGAGTGTTCGCCACAAAAATTACGGCCATCCATTGTTTACTACATATCGACAATTCTTGTCTCATAACGTTTTTATTCGGGACAGTGTCTATTAGTCGTGATATTTCTTTATTTGGGTGTCCATTATAACACTTCAGGTACGGAAGAAAATTTATTATTCCGTGTCCGATTCCAAGGCGTCCTGAAGATTTCACAAATAATCTTCTTTGATTTCTTCAGAATAATTATAGTTAGTTCAAGTAATTTGGACGGATTCTCTTAATTTGTGTGATTTTGTTGTTGTTTATGAATTTTTGTTGATTAATCTTCGGGATCTAATCGATCGATCTACTTCCACAAGAGTGTATCACCTACTCTTATCAAATACGTTTGTTTACGATGGTTAATCGGATTTTTTTTGTCCTATGTTATATTGAATTTCTGTTGCATGGGATTCACCAGATAGGTGTTCTGGATATTACTCGTATTACTGTTTCGGGTATTTGATCATACGCACTGAATTTTCACAGAATATAGACACCAATCTGACTATGCCGATTCAATAGCCCATGACCATAGGTAGATTTTGAGTATAGATTAGAGGGGGTGTGATTGGGTTATAGGGGTGAAATTTTTATTTTTCCATACTGAGATATGGTATGGCCAAAATCATGAATGGCGAACGATTTTATCGATGAAAAATGGGGAAAATCAAAATTTCACCCCTATAACCCCATCAGACTCAATAACCTATAATCAAAACCTACCTATGGTCGTGGCTATTGAATCGGCAATGTCAGATTGGTGTCCACCTCAATGTACCAGTTGACATGTGCAGGTAGTTGTGTGAGTAGGTCAATAGGTGAATGGGTTAATGATGTGGCGTGAATGCGTGGTATCACAATGGGCCAACATTGACCTAAGTGCCAACCATTGAAACCTACCCTCAATTTTATTCATTATTGATTTAATTTATAAAGGGAAATTTCTGAAACCAATAGTTTACGTAATGGGAATTGTGAAGCCTCTGCCAAAATATATCAATTTTTATCAAAATTAAATAATTGGACCGACAAATGTATATTTTGTAAACTGCGTGATTCATAAGTATAAAACGAATAGTTTTTTTGATTTTTTAAAGGACTGATTTAGACAATTCGGAAAAATTTGATACCGAAAATTAAATAAAGGTGTGTGGCACATCACATGATATGTGATAATACGTGTTTCTCTTACTTTTAGAAGAAAACAGATTATTTCAAAACAAATAGTTTACCACAAAAAATTGGTTTGCAAACCCAAATGAAGGTAAGCACAATAATTATTGTTGCGGCAATAAGCCATGGTTCGTGCTTTTTTGAACAGAACATAGCAATCGGATATGTGTGAAGTCTTGTGCTAAACTGATTTAGACACAATCTTAATATCGCTTCTCAAGCGATTAATGCTATGGTGTAATTATAGTCGGCCTTAACCAGTCCCAGTTTGGTGTGAGTCAATTTGTTTCTGGATCCCTTGTTTCTCATTCCGTAGGTAGCTAAAGGTCAAAAAATTGCGAAAACACATTACGGATTTGATGAAACGAAAAACTTTAATCTAAAAGAGGTAATTTTTCTGAATTTGTCGAACGACAGTTATGAATTCTCATATAAAATTTGAATCACAATCACAAACCTCTTGGATCTTAATTTGTCTCACTATCCTATAACAATTTTTTGGATCAATAATTAATTGTCAGAGGTTTTTGCATTTAAACAAAAATTGCATTTATATAGCTAGGAGCATTTATATTTATTCTCGAATTTCTCTCCTTTGTATTTCGCGAAAGCGCCAGATTCATCCTGGCAGTATGAATCAGATCATTGTTCCGCTTTAAGGTATTTCCTATTATAATGGGCTCTTCCTGTTTCAGACTCTCGTTCTTAAAACTTCCAGATTGTAGATTTTTGGATATTCTGAGATGATCTACGGTAAGGCGGATTTAATAAGTTATTATTAATCCCATAGAGTTATTTTATAACTAAAAAAAATATCTGGAAAGCGTGTTCTCAATGATTCCCAAATGAAGATTTTTCCAAACCAATAGTTTCCCAGTTTCGTTACTGCACGCAATTATTATAAAATGTCGCACTTTAGTTGTCAGGAAATTAAAATTACTCATATTTTGGCCGCAAACGTCGCAAACGGTTTTTTCCTATGCAAACAAAATTTTTATGTGCGATTGTGTGTATCAACATGAATTTAATATCCATACAACCTGAAATTTTGGTTTGGCAATGTTCTGCCAAATATACTCGTGTAATACCCTGGGTAATAAATTGCTTGGACTATGCCCTACTTTTATTCGTTAGCTGCGTAAAAAATATATCGACCATTTCAGCTTTCACGCATTCATGTCACGACATTTTTCCCGTCTTGTTATAGTTGATTTCATTTTGTGTTCGTCCGCCCCACCCATCCTATTTCTATTTATTGTGTAATGTTGAGCCATTTTTATGGATTTTTTGGGCTGTCGTTTCGGTAAAGGGATTATATAGAATAAATTCATTATTCCATTTATTTCGTTCATATATAGTTTAAAGGTAAAATTGGTTGTGAACTAGTTAGGTGGCACAAAGGTTTTAACAAATTGAAAATCAATTTTTATTAGTTTAAAACAGTATTTTGATTGACTTGCGTTTAGTCGAGCGAATTTTAAAATGTTCTAAACCCTTTTGAATTATATTAGGATTATCGGTTTATTTATCCTAATCTGATTACTTTCACATACCGATTTTTGATTTTTTTGAGTCGGAAAATAATACAACATACATATATTATTATGTTATGTATATTGGTTAATAAAATGTGTAAAAGAGTTTTCGATGCTCGTTGTGTTGTTTTAATACGAGTGAATTACTGATATTGTTTTAAAGACGAAACAAGTTCGTGTTGGCCATTTTTCAGAAAACCCATCCTTAAAACAGGGTTCTTCAAGCAACAACAATTCATAAATATTCCAAAAAAAAACTTTATTATAATATTCAAAATAGCCTTCAAATTTTTAAATTCAATTCATCTGTGAAGTGCGAAGTTTCTGGACAATTTCAAATTATTGGACACTTTTAAAATTTTAAAAAAAAATTTATGCGAGTCTCCAAAACTTTATTTGTTTGGATAGAATATAGATTTTAAACTACCAAATTGCGCGCGAGCACATTTCTTAACAGTGTAAATATAAAAATAAATTTTATTTGTAAAAAAGATCAAATTTTTGTATTTCACAATCTTGTTTTCAGAAATAATGTTAGTCATTAGCAAGATGCACGATTTTGTTGAAGCTTATAGCAAATTACAAGAGTCATTGTATAGGTTAGAAAGGATATTCATTGCGGAATTAAAATCACGTGATGCTATTTTGGAATAATCCGCAAGACTCTACCGTAACATTTTTGAACAATAACGCTATCTGCAATTTTTAGATGAAAGAATGACGTTGTTTCTTATGGCAAATTACACGAATTTCAGAGATTGGCTCCCATCGTGGTTATATAGATAAGAATTAAATACTGTGTAGAATTAAAGTCGTAGGGCACTCTCATAGAATTTTTTAACATTAACGCTGCCCTCGGTGGAAGAAGGGTATCGTTGTAGGTGTAGCTTATGGAATATATACAAATAAATATCTTTCATATAAAAATTTCGAGAGCCCCTCGAAATGGCATTATGTAATTTTAATACCAAATTGTATGCCCTTTCTCACCTTTATAGCCACTATGGCAGCCAATCTCTTAGATTCGTGTAATTTGTCATAAACTAGTTGTAGGTTGCTGGTTTAGTAGTTTTGCTTTATGTAAAAAGTACTCTCTTACTGGAAGCTTACTGGTAACCTTGATTCCCGTGCATAGCCTGGACTTGGGGAATCAACAGATTTTTAAGAACTTGTTCAATATACAGAGCAGTGCTTAAGGACCCTTCTTGGGGGAATGTTTAATAACTTTTTTTACTTATGTTTTTTTATTATTCATTCGAATTTTGTAAAGAAGAATTTAATTTTATTATGAAAATCAAAGCTCATTTATTTTGACGCAGCGTGCTTATCGAAGATATTTTAATGTGCATTCTGTACCATCTGCACTAACACTAAACTGTCTGGTTGCCAATTTCTAGAAACAAGGTACCGTAAGGAACTCCTCATAGGCTCCGGAAGACAACGAACGGCACACGGATGATAGTATTCAACGTACCCTTGCGGTAGTATGCTGAATAGTCCAGAAACACCAACTAGGCCATGTGGCCACATTAGGAATGTTCCCATATAAAATTCAGCTTGTGCAAGAATCAAGATCGACTGACTATCAAGAACGACTTGATTTTACAATTTTGCTACGAGCAAAAGTTGAACAAAAACCCGATTTCATTCATAATTTAATAATGAGCGATGAAGCCCAATTTCAATCACATGGCTTTGAAATCAAGCAAAATTACAGGTTTTGGGCAACAGAAAATCTAAGGATAATTTATCAGCGACGATTACATTCACTCAGTGTACGGTTTTGCGGAGTATCGTCTAGAGTTGTAGCTCCAACAAAATGGAGCTACACTTCAACAGATTTAGCCGCTCCCGAGTGTTTTCTTACGTTTTATTTGAAAGAAAGGGTGTACGTCAATAAACCAGTGACCATACCAGAACTAAAACAACCCATTCAAACAAAACAAGGCCATAACACCTGCAATTTTATGAACAGTTATGGAAAATGTATTAGAAAGAACACGAATGTGTGAAGCAGAAAATGGCCATGCCGTGCGAGATCTCATTTTTCAACTAATAAATAAAAAAAATTATTAAACATTCACACTAGAATGGTCTCTTTTGCGCCACCCTGTAGTACTCAGTTTTAATTTAGACACTCATTTCGATAAAAAGTAGCGGTTGCTTCCCTTAAAATCACTGACATTTTCCAATTTATGGAAAAGGCTCAAGTAAGAAGTTTCATCCCGAGCAATCAATTCGTATGGGCTGTACAGGGACCGACTTTCTCCTGAAAAATAATTTTTGTCAAAAATCGTCATATCCGCTTAAATTTTGGAAAACTGATCTAAACCGGTATTGTTACAAAATTAATCTACATTTTTTTAGTTCATATTCATTTTTCTAATAAAAAATGGCTGCCACTAGCGGTGGACCAATTTCAGTTTGCAGTTTGAGATGCTGCAGTCATTTAGTCTGCACGGAACCACCCACGCACGTACACACAGAGATTTTATTAAAACCTTATTACAAACCGAAAATTTAGCATGCAAAAAGAAATTTTCGAAAAATTCAATGAAACAACAATCCCAAAAGTGAGCGGAAATCTTATCTATGGACACCGCCAAGGTGTAAGAGCATTTGTGTGAGTCTGTATTTGTCGTGCCTTATCATCATGACAACTTCGAGTTGCTTACGCTTTCATTCTTTGTTTTGGCCAACTTGCGCGTTCAGTCGATTTATAGGAGCAGTTTAAAGATAAATTCAGTCTCGACTTTTCCAGATTATTGTTAGAACAGATGGCATCCAAGTATGCGATGCATGCTATCAAAAGCATTTTTAAACAGCATGACTTCAATTGTACATATGTTGTTCTATCCATTCTTCAAGGAAATGCACGAGATGAGAATAAGCAGAGAAAGCACACATCACGCAAATGAATATCGAAAAAATCAATAACACAAAGAAATAGGTTTTTGAAATAGTCCAAACATGCAACTGTGGTTGAGCAACTTTTCAAAAATACAATCATTGCCATCATCATATAACATTGCCATTGGTCCCCTGCGACTACCACAATTTCTGGCGATTGCGGCTTTTTGCCTTACTATATGAACAAATCACAAGAAAAAAAATATGAGAAGGAGAGAATGGATTTGTAAATTATAGTATTCGGCAACGATCAAATTTATGTCACCTTTTCACGTCCTCGCTGGTGAGTCCGGTGCCAATATCAAACCGAAAATTTCAAAATCTCAAGAGCAAGGCCGCCAGTTGCTACATGAGGACCAAGAATTCACTCTTCTGGAACGTGGTCCACAATAAAATTTTTGGCATTTAACAAAGCTTTGGCATCAGCAAGAAACACGCGCTTTCTGAGATGAGCTTTATTTAAATAAAAAAAAATTGTATACAAATTTTTTTCTTCGCGCAAATTTTATTCACGGGTAGCTAGCCGCTCATAAAATACTAGTATTCTAGTGTTTGACACTAAAAATTTCTAATTATTTTTGATATTATTTGGATATAGTCAATTTTTGGAAACTGCTTTTAACTCGATATAAAAATACACATTATGTTCAAAACAAATATATGTAATTCTTTATTGAAACTTGGAGTATACATTTGGATATTTATATATGACGAATAATATCTGCCAAATGTCCACCACGGTGGTTCGCAGAAGTTGATCCGGATGACGCGTTCGATATTAATTTTGAGTCCTCCTTTTTAATGATCACTCTTTGTGTAAATACACGAAACGAAATTAACTATTTCGAAAAATTTCAGAAACAAGCGCTCGATCCACTTCAGGGGCCATTCTTGAAATCGGTGGAAATTTCCCCAATCGGAATACAATATTTGCTTTGAAACTCTCTATATTACAAATTAAAATTTTTGCCCGGCTACTTTAACCATTTTTTAAATTTCTTTTCTTTTTTAAATTAAGAAACATAATTTTTACACCTAGTAAGGGAAAAATTCCGACTGGGTAAATCAGTTTGAAATTGTTCGCTTAGAGAGACAAATATTAGTAAACTTGAAAACAAATTTGAAAAATTATTAAAGTAGCCGGGGAAAAATTCTTATATGTAATATAGAGAGTTTCAAAGCAAATATTGCATTCCGATTGGGGAAATTTCCACCGCAGATGAAATACATTGAAAAGCTTTAAAGAAAAATGAGCAAAAATGAATGAATAAACAAGGAAAATATACAAATACGTCCGTGTATTTGGGACCGTGGGAAAAATACGTCCAATTTACGTTAAAAACTCCCACAAAAAACAATTCAATGTGTCTCACACAATTCGAACTTATTATACGAAGGTTACCTGAAAAAATTCCGACCTTAACCTGCAGCAATCGTCAACAAAAGTGGGGGATTGTGCTTGCGCATCATAAGTTGAAATTTATTCACCGAAACATTTTGGACTCGCAGTTGTTGTTTAGCAATCGTTCAAGTAAGTCGAGCTGCCACTATTAAATATTTATTTTTAAAAGGCAATACGCTTACGCAAACACGATTTGGTCGCTGTGTACGAAGACTCTGCACCATCATTTACCACCGTAAAATTTTGGGAAGCTGAATTTAAAACGTGGCGGTACCAGCTTGGGTGACGATGAACGTCTAAACGCTCCAACCACTGACGGTAAATCGCTTGAACCATTGAATTAAAGTTAGAGAGATAAAAGAGGCTATGAATATATCCAAAGCACGAGTTTGTCACATATTGAATAAATATTTAAGCATTAGAAAGCTGTCCGCGCGTTGGGTGCCGCGTGTGCTCACTTTGGACCAGAAACATGTTTGAACGAGAATTTCTAATGCTCTCTTGGCGCAGTTTACGCACAAAAAATCAGAGTTTTGGCGCCGGCTAACTATTGTTGATAAAACTTGGATACACTCCAGAATCAGTGAAAACAGTAGAATGCCAAGGGAGAATCGGCTCCAAAAAAGTAAAGGACGTTGCTTCGGCTGAGAAAATTATGGCGACTATTCTCTGGGACAGTCATGGAATTATCTTGATCGATTATCTTCAAAAAAAAAAAAAAGAAAACCATTACAGGAGCATACTACGCATCATTATTTGACAAGGTGGTTGGTTGGTCTCATCCCATATACGGCAATTTTTCTTGTTAACATAGCCTGAATGGCTCCAAAACTGCACCTCTTCGCTAAAGCCCAAAATGTGGGTCCTTTTTCAAACGCTCCGAAGCCCAGCCAGCGAACAGACGGCGTTATCTATGGTGATTAACTTTGAGCTCCTCGGCCATTTGGATCTTGTACGAGTGTAGGCCCAAGTCCCGTCGCAAAATTCGCCGAGTTGAAGTCTGTGAAACGCCGAGTTCTTGAGCACGACCAGCAATTGACTACCTCGGGTTCACCTGTACACTTTCACGGACCGCGGAAATGTTCTAAGCCGATCTAGCGTACGGACTTTCAGTCGACTTTGGAGGAACACCTCATCTGCCGTAAAATGGGCGCAACCCGCACAACATTTGTACTATGAACACTCATTTGAATAATAAAGTTTTATCATTTGGACGTGCTGCTCAATCGTGTAACTTGTCATGGTGATTTGGCCTCAGTAACTGAAAAAACACCAGATTAGACAGACGCCACTAAAACAACATGGCCGCCACACGCTGCCAACAACGACCCGCCCAAATTCAAAAACCCTATATCTTAATTTTAAGTTTGTTATATGTAATTTCATTCTTCAATTATGATTTATTTAATTTAAATTGAATTAATTTTAATTATTGTTTTTAGTTTAACAATTAAAATAAATGGTCCCTTAATGTGATTTAAAGGACATTTAAAATACATAATGAAATACCACCAAGTTTTAGTTTTAGAAAATTGTAAGATTATTTGTCAAGCAAGCTGTAGGATTTTCTTACAGAAAGGAGTACGACTGTCATACAGAAAGAAATAGCTTTATATGGCAGAAATTTTAAAAGTTTGTATATGGGTGTGCAAGTAGAATCTCTGCTTGTTTGACCATAGAAACTTAGTGGTTTCGAAGCAAAATGGTCATCGAGACATTTTTGCACATCTTCAACTTTCGTAAACCGCTGGTCCTTCAAATATGATAACATTCATCTGAATAAGTGATAATCAGAGAGGGCCAAGTCTGGGGAATACGCCACATGCTATAAACTTCCCAGCCTAAGAAGAAGATGAGTTCCTGAGTTGATTTTGCTGTATGTGGACGAGCGTTGTCACACAGAAATATCACCTTCTGCCTTCGTTGGCCCGTTAATTGTCTTCTTTCGTCCAGAGCATCACTAATTTGATCAATTGGGCCAAGTAACGTTCAGCTGTAACAATTTTATCAGGTTCTAGAACCTATAGTAGTAAATCATTCCTTTCCAATCCCACCAGACAGACAGTTTTTTTTTTGGCATGAATATTCATTTTTGCAAGTGATGTTGATGGCTGGCCTGGATCAACCCATGATTTTCTGGGTTTAGGATTATCGTACGAAATCCGCTTTTCATCACCCCTAATGATTTTGTGCAAAAAAATTCTTTCTTCTGTATTTTCGCATTGCATGCAATCAAAGTGATATTGCTTGGTGAGTGAGTAACTCCTAACTGTTCTGTAAGCTCTTTTTGAGTCTGACACAGATTTTCATCCTGTAAAATTTTAAGTTCTTCGTCTTCAAATTGTTTTACTTCTCTGTAGCACTTTCTATTTGATTTGCTGCAATATTTTATTTTGAATGACCACCACATTATCGAAGCACTTTTTCTATTTTGAAGATTTTTTTCACAAAAAAAAAAGGCAAACTTTTGAATATTTTAGCAATTTTGGGTGTTCCCCACCCCTATGGTGGCAAGTCCTATTTTATCGAAATCAAAGACCCCAACAACATAAAATTCTATAGGTAGTTAGATAAGAATACTCACTTGTACTAAATTTAGATGCGCACTTACCTGAAATTAGAAAAAAAAATTATGTTATGATTGATAAATAAAACAATACATACGTTACAAAAATAACAACAACTTCCCATTGTGAAGATGACGTAAAGTCCAACATAATAAAAATATTAATGTCAACTTGAAACCATCTAAAAATCTTAGAAAAAATTCACGTAATCAACAATAGCAAAAGTTAAATAATAGATTTATTTATTTAAAATACGTAATGTAATAATTTTTTAAATCAAATTTGTTTTGTTCTCAAAAGAATTTCTTGCACAATATTAGTTTTTCATACGAAAAACAGAAACTAAAAACTTTTAATATTATCAAATAAATTAAAATTTTATAAAAAAAAAATAGTAATAGTAATAAAAAAAGGAAATTGTAATAAATAAATAAATATTTTTAATTACAATATTGTTAGCTAGCTATTATATATGAAATTTTTTAAGTTTTAATTTTAAAAATGTTCTCTGTTTCTAGTTAATAAATCATACGAATCCTATTTGTTTGTGTGTGTGTATGTGAGTGGGAGTATATTGTTAAATAATAATAAATAAATAACAAAAAGCATTATTAATTTTCATGGAAATGGAAATTTATATAAATTGCACTTTTCCAAATCGAGAATTTTTATTTATTGTGTGATTTAATATTATTATAAAAGAATTTGTAGGAATGCATTGCACAAATAAATATATTTTTAGGGGTTTTCATTACAGTGGCATGAGAGCGAGGTGTTTCAATATTAATACAAAATACACTGCGGTTCACTTGAGTAGGAACCGTTTTATTGGAATATTTCGAAATCGGTCTGATCTTTTCAAAAATTTGTTTTACATAATGAGCACTTATTCAAAACTGATTGATTAGACTGTAAGACTGGTCCTATTCCTACAATCTTTTTTCACATAAGAAGAAGGAAAGATAGAAAAAATACTTTCTTTTTTTGTAGGGCAGAACGACCCGGTTCCAGACACCTAGCGATGGTATAGCACAAGACAATACAATTATAATCTATTAGAAGGAAAGATAAAGGTTGAATAGATTTAATAGTTAATGATGATATTGGTCTTCAACAATTGCTTCTTTAATCAGCACCTAAGAAACTACACTCCCCGTCAAAAGTTTTTGACCACCACTCAAATCTGCAATTTCACTAACGTACAAATTAATATTAAAATTGTTTTATGCGAATTTGTATTAAGTGCAATGATTAATGTAGTAACACAACCTTTTCTTTATGGATTTTCTTTCCATACTTCAGGGAATCACCGAAAGTAAAAAATAACAATTTTTTATTTAATGTGTTCAACTGAGTTATTATTGGTGTTTCTCAGCGTTCTACACTACTCTTCAGTTGCTTATTATTCATTTTCTGTTCATTTTTAAATGAATTGTGTTTTACGCTCATTTCTCTTCGATCATGAATAGTAAAACGAAATTTCAAAAATACGAATAGTGAGAGAATAATAAAAAAACTAAAAGAATTGATGATTTTTTTCATGTGAGCGAACGGGATCTACTACTCTCTAGTTTTACTTTTCTATTCTATTTGAATAACAAAGCGAATATTTGTTGTAGTAGTGAATAGATAAAATATATTATTCCCTTTATTGAACGATCGAATTTAAAACCACAGGCGAAATTAAGGATAAAGAAAGGTCTGTTCGCCCTAGATGCACAACAACTAGAGAAGATACCGATATAGTAATATCATCAAAGCGGAATAGAAGATTAACAGCTTCAGAATTCGCAGCCATTACAAATCAAAATCGAGACTTACCGGTTTCTATATCAACTGTCACACGTCGTCTTCTCAACGCTGGACTGCAAAGTCGCAAAGCTGTCAAAAAACCGTTGTTAAGAAAGCAAAATAAGAAAAAGAGACTTGAGTGGGCAAAACAGCATAAGCATTGGGTACTTAAAGATTGGAAAAGGTACTATGGACTGTTGAATCATTCCAAATTTTTGGTACCAAACTTAACATCTATCTTCACCGTCGCGCCAACGAAAAAAAATCTGGACGACTGTATAATCCCATCCGTAAAACATGGAGGAGGTTCTGTCATCATATGGGGTTGTTTTGGTAACAACAAAGTGGGAAACCTTAATCGAATAAACGGAATTTTAAACAAGGAAGGTTATATATCCATACTACGAGAGCACGCTATCCCCTCTGGACTTCGAATTATAGGAAAAGGATTCATTATTCAACAGGATAATGATCCTAAACGTTGAATTTTATTTAAAAACTCTTAAACTAATTTTTTTTTTTGGATGGTTAAAAACTTTTGACGGGGAGTGTATAAATTCTGCAAATTCGACGCTGATTTCGAATCTGTAATCAGTTTTACGCTACGTCCAATATTAAGCATTTTCGTCTTGCAACCCATCCATCGCACAATGGGAAACCATTACTATTATTATTTCACTTCAATTGAATCCCGAATAAATAATTTCTGCTTACTAAACAATATAACCTAGGTAACAACAAAGTGGGAAACCTTAATCGAATAAACGGAATTTTAAACAAGGAAGGTTATATATCCATACTACGAGAGCACGCTATCCCCTTTGGACTTCGAATTATAGGAAAAGGATTCATTATTCAACAGGATACCCAGGAAACCACAAATCATATAAGAAGTGGATAAATCGATCATATATAAGTTTATATGATTTGTTTTATGATGTGTAGTCATATAACTAAATCATATAAACATCATAATTTACTAGTTTATGATGTTTGTGTGATCAAAATGCGGTCATACAATGGTTGTACAAGAATCATATTAACGTCCGTAACTGACGTGAAATATTTACTAAAAAAATCCTAAGTAAAAATTGTGTGTGTGTATTAGTGGATATACACAAAAAACAAACATTTAGGCGTAAATAATTTTTTAAAATTGTTTAGAAAATGTTACCATAAAGTAAACATATTGTAAATTTTCAATACGTATATCTTCAAATTCTACCGTACCAACATGCTTAAAATACCATTAATTAGAAAACAATTAATAATGTGATATAAAAACATTATGCTATACGAGTATATCGTAACAAGATAAACTTAAAATTAAATTAAAGTTTGTTGAATTTTTAGATTTCATAGATACACTAGTCAAAATTTAGAAAATGCTTATCAATCTCGCCATGCATTTATGATACTAAAATCCAATAATCATAATTTACTGTATTTTTGCCATTCAAACGATTACTAATTGAGATTTTGTCCGGTTCTCATCGATCCCGTTATGTTTTTCAGAAAGATATATACAATGCCAATGTCCATGTTAATTTTCAGAATTTTGTCATAGTTCTGGCATGGGCAAATATGGCCCCGAAACGTGTGAGTTATAATTTACTGTATTTTTGCCATTCAAACGATTACTAATCGAGATTTTGCCCGGTTCTCATCGATCCCGTTATGTTTTCCAGAAAGATATATCAAATGCCAATATCCATGTTAATTTTCAGAATTTTGTCATAGTTCTGGCATGGGCAAATATGGCCCCGAAACGTGTGAGTTATAATTTACAGTATTTTTGCCATTCAAACGATTACTAATCGATATTTTGCCCGGTTCTCATCAATACCGTTATGTTTTCCAGAAAGATATATCAAATGTCAATGTCCATGTTAATTTTCAGAATTTTGTCATAGTTCTGGCATGGGCAAATATGGCCCCGAAACGTGTGACTCATAATTTACTGTATTTTTGCCATTCAAACGATTACTAATCAAGATTTTGCCCGGTTCTCATCGATCCCGTTGTGTTTTCCAGAAAGATATATCAAATGCCAATGTCCATGTTAATTTTCAGAATTTTGTCATAGTTCTGGCATGGGCAAATATGGCCCCGAAACGTGTGAGTTATAATTTATAGTATTTTTGCCATTCAAACGATTACTAATTGAAATTTTGCCCGGTTCTCATCGATCCCGTTATGTTTTTCAGAAAGATATATCTTTCTGGAAAACATAACGGTATCGATGAGAACCAGGCAAAATATCGATTAGTAATCGTTTGAATGGCAAAAATACTATAAATTATAACTCACACGTTTCGGGGCCATATTTGCCCATGCCAGAACTATGACAAAATTCTGAAAATTAACATGGACATTGGCATTTGATATATCTTTCTGGAAAATATAACGGGATTGATGAGAACCGGGCAAAATATCGATTAGTAATCGTTTGAATGGCAAAAATACTATAAATTATAACTCACACGTTTCGGGGGCATATTTGCCCATGCCAGAACAATGACAAAATTCTGAAAATTAACATAAACATTGGCATTGTATATATCTTTCTGAAAAACATAACGGGATCGATGAGAACCGGACAAAATCTCAATTAGTAATCGTTTGAATGGCAAAAATACTGTAAATTATAACTCACACGTTTCGGGGCCATATTTGCCCATGCCAGAATTCTGAAAATTAACATGGACATTGGCATTTGATATATCTTTCTGGAAAACATAACGGAATCGACTATAACCAGGCAAAATATCGATTAGTAATCGTTTGAATGGCAAAAATACTGTAAATTATAACTCACACGTTTCGGGGGCATATTTGCCCATGCCAGAACAATGACAAAATTCTGAAAGTTAACATAGACATTGGCATTGTATATATCTTTCTGAAAAACATAACGGGATCGATGAGAACCGGACAAAATCTCGATTAGTAATCGTTTGAATGGCAAAAATACTGTAAATTATAGTTCACACGTTTCGGGGCCACATTTGCCCATGTCAGAACTATGACAAAATTCCGAAAATTAACATGGACATTGTCATTTAATATATCTTTCTACAATATTGAATCTGTTGTCAGTTCTTATTTGGAAAAGGAGTGTAAATTCTATCTAAATTACTATCGTTTATCATGTCTGAGTGAACTTTTACTTTAGTTCTTCTCTTTCACCATCACCATATTTTATTTCCCCATTTGTAATTAGATGGTGTTTGATGATTCAATAAAATTATTATATTAGTAAAAAGTAAAGTTGATGGTGGATGGTCAAAAAATTAAATTGATATTTTATACGGCTGACATAGAAACATAGTGGAATCGATGAGTACTTGGCAAAATTTCCAGCAGAGTTTAGTTGTAAATATTTTTTATGTTTAAATTTAATTTAAATTTTTTAATTCGTTTGTATCAGCTAATTTCCATATTTTTTTAAATAGGAGTTTCCCTAAAATATCTTCTCGCCTAAATGTTCGCTTTTAAGACTATTTTCACTAACACTAGTATACATAGTATTTCGTTAGGAAATATTTCACGGCTGTATGTAGGAGTGTGAAATTTTTCCTAAACCATTCCTAAAAAAATTTTACACTTAGGATAGATTTAGTAAATATTTCACGCGCATCGTCCGTATGACTTCTTATATGACTAGAAACTTTAAATCAACCTTGTTATGACTGATTTGAGTTTTATTGTGACAAATTAATGATCAATTTAAGACAGGTCATATATCACACTTTTACATGAAAGATATGGTACAAGTATTATTTCGGTCTTATAAATGATCTAAATATGACTTTAAAATATATATAATATAATTGTAAAAATTTTATTTGTTAACACACCTCCAGAAACTTCCGACTTACATATATTTTTTAACCTTTTACAGTTTTATTTAATCAATAAAACATTTTATTTAACATTTTTAGTTTTATTTAATCAAATATCTTAAATCGGTTTTATTTGTAATTAATTTATAATGACTATTTACTTAATTTGATTATTTACTTACTTTCACAAGACGACTGAAGACTCGAACTCTTTCACTTTTGCGAAATCACATACAAACGCAGCTCACTAACCGTTCAGGCTATTCATGCTCTATGTTATAATAGATTTTTTTTGTAATATGTAATATGATAATCATTTTAATATGATCTATATAATGTTATAATATGACCAATATGTTCCTATAGACAAAGATAATATTTAGCATTCGATTGCAATGTGTTAGAGGGAGATCCATATATTTAATGGTGATTAGTTGGTTTTTATGATCAATATAAAGTGAATATATGACACCAAAAAGAGAATCACCATGCAAGTTAATTGTCAAGTTTTATCCTCAAAACTCAGTGCAATCAAAATTGTATTGGCGTTTAATCGAAAAATATTGTTACACTTTAATTAAACATGGGCGTTCTCATATTTTATTGCAAATAACTAGCACAGTATTGAATTAATCGGGTGCAATTCATTTATACTAAAGTTCGTACAATCTATAGCATCTAAATACATTAATATTAGAAGATTCTATGGGGTTCATGAAAAAATCATCATGGTATTTTATTTTGAGGCCGTAAATAAACTGGTTTACCTTTAGCTCAACCGCATATTCCATTGCAATAATATTTTTGTTCAGGTTTAAAAACCACCTATTTTCAAATATATTTTTTAAAATTAAATTATTTCTTAGTTTACACGCAAAAATTTATTGCAAGTTGGCTAGGTTTTAAATTAGGTTTTAAAGTTGATATGAAAATTGGATAATTCTTTTTGGAAACCACGGGTACGACACGTTTCGTAGCTCCAGAAAGTCTATTTGCCAGTTGAACCAGTGGCAACCGCCCATTCTTTGTTTTTTTCTTAATCTGGTTCTACGCATTCTCCAAAGGATACGTTGAAATAGTTGGCAATGGTCCAAACCGTTAATCTCATCCGCTAAATAGCGAACGTTATGAGGATTTGAAGTCATGTTCTCCGGATAAAGGAAAGTATAGTTGTCAACAAAATGTTCCGTTAAAGATCTTTCTAAAAGCGAGTATTTTTTATTTTAATTCGAAGTGAAAATTGTAGCGATGCATAATAGTACAATAAAATTGTAATAATCGTCCACCGGAAAATGATTTTTCAGGGCTACGATACCTACATAGTTCAGGAAAGCGGCAATCTCGCTTCCTTTCCAAAGTGCAAGAACGTCTAATCCTCGAACCCCGCGATGTATTTCATCGAGAAATTTAATCTTTAACAATTTTTCGTTTATGATTTGAATTGTTTTGGAGTCCCATTTCGGACCGTATCCTAAGCGGCCTTCCTTAATGTCGAGTTCACGTATGCGATCAAAAAATGATTCGCGAATCAAAGGAAAATTAAATCATTGAAAACATATACAAATTTCCCCGTCCGCGATGAAATAATTTTAACTTTGGGAAAATTTTGATCGGAAGCATCCAACATAATAAAAAAAAATTACAAATTATGAGTAATAATGCGAAATATTTACGCTCAAAGATTGGCTTGATTCGCGAATCATTTTTTGATCGCATACGTGAACTCGACATAAACCCCACTAAATATCGTTTAACTAATCCCAGATGTAAAATATGTAGGGCATCGCCAATGATAAAATCTTGTATCATATCCAATGATTGAATTCGTAGTAATAGAGTTGTGATTGGTTCCAATTTAGTTCGAGAAATAGGTCCTTCAGGTACTTTTTTTTATAACTGTTATGATGTAAGCCATACATTCTGGCACAAACACCTTCATCTGTTCTAAGAGGAGCATGTTGGTTGTGAAAAATTATTGTGTTTAAAGAATGAGAAAACTCACCCACTGTAGTACTTGGCATCGGTATTTTCAAGTCCATCGTCTGTAATACTTTCATTTGAATTAAAATAAATATCGTAACCAGTTGTGCTATCTGCATCACTAATCGTGCTATCGCTGCCTCAATCACCATTATCAAAATTCGTGTGATTCACACGGACAGAGTCATTAGTTAAATGTATTGATGTTGACTGATCGGACATTTTACTTAACCCCGATGTTGGAGGACGATGGTTTGATGAGATTTCACTTTCCAAATTGCTTTGCTTTTAACTCTGATTTTGATTAACATTAGATTCAAACCTTTTGTTGAATATTTTCAATTTTTTCGCAGATAATTTTCTGAAGCGTCTTCGATAGGTATCACTTTGTTTTAATTTTTTCCAATTAAATAAATATTTTTGAGATTTATCCACTTCAAGTGTGGAATGTTACAAATATAGTGAACAATACAATTTAAAATTCTAGGACATTATTACAATAAACCATATTTTGATCACATATTAGACACCGTAAATACAACAAATGAATAAATCAAATTAATTGTTTATAATTTAAAAAGTCGATATATGGTTCACTATGACTATGTATCAAGAGCAAAACCAATATACGACTTTTAAAATTATACCAACCAGTATATAATGACCACTTTGTGACTTTCGAAACATTTTTTGAATAACCTTATTCGAAATTAAAAAATCTAATTTTTATATAGTCATAAAAAAAATCAATGTACGAGTCCTTATGACTTCGTGTCACACGAAAATCTAATTTATGATGTTTTGCTAGGTAGTGGTCAACCTGGTGATCGAATTGTGATGTGAAACCTCCAAACTGACTAACTAAGGACCGATATATAATGAAACAAAAAATAATATATGACTTATGGTTTACTGGGATAATGATCCTAAACACAAATCAAAGTTATGTACAGATCTTTTGAATACCGAATTCCAAAGACGAAAATTGAAAATAATAGTGTGGCCACCTCAAAGTCCCGACCTAAACTATATCGAGCTTTTGTGAGACGAACTGGATCGATCAGTACGAAAAACATGCCTTATTTCAAAAGAAGACCTTTGGAATAAATTAGTAATTGCATAGAATGGAATTCAGTCATTCACCCTCGAAAAACTGTTGATAAGAATGCCAAGATTATGTGCAGCGGTTATAAAGGCGCGCGGAGGACATTTCAATGAAGCCAATATATAAATTTAAGAAAAAAAATTATGTTTAAATTCAATAAATATATATTTGAAAAGTTGAATTTATTAAAAAGAAATTGAAATAAACGTTGAATGTTATTTAAAAACTCTTAAACTAATTTTTTTTTGATGGTCAAAAACTTCTGACGGGGAGTGTATAAATCCTGCAAATTCGACGCTCATTCCGAATCTGTAATCAGTTTTACGCTACGTCCAATATTAAGCATTTTCGTCTTGCAACCCATCCATTGCACAATGGGAAACCATTACTATTATTATTTCACTTCAATTGAATCCCGAATAAATAATTTCTGCTTCCTAAACAATATAAAATTTTATAATTTAATCTTTCCCGAGCTAAATAAATCAAATTAAAGAAATGCTTATGGTAATAAAAGTTATAAAAACATTTACTATGTAGCTCCAATTTCCACAGGACGAGATTATTAACAAAAGACGTAAATTAAATTAATATATCGGGTTTGCCAATAGGATCATAACAATTTTGTATTCTAATACCAATGATTGGTCGTCATTTGGAGCGCCGAAACTTCATCGATTCAACTCTGCCAAAAAGAAAATCCTAAATTTAATCGAAAATTCATCTTCAGCGATGAAGCTCATTTTTGGCTTAATGGCTTTGCGAATAAGCAAATTAAGCGTTATTGGACAGCAACTAAGGCACGTTTGTTTTAAGAGACTCCATAACAACCACAAAATGTGACCGTATGGTGTGAATTTCATACCAAAATGATAAAAAACTTTACAACAGCCCAAAAAGTGTAAATCTACACGATTGACAAGACTGATTTTTTCAAATCATTAGTCTCTTCTATTCGGAACTGATTGTTGTGATTCTTACACATTACCCATCTATAAGTCAAAAATTCAAATCGAAATAAACTGTTAAAAAACTCAGTTCACAATGGCAAGCTAGTTTAGCTACAACCACGAGCCAAAATATATTAATATGTTTTCTAGAACCCAACAATTTATGCGGTGAGGTAGTCATAGATTTTTTTTTAATTTTAAAATTTTGCTATAGCAAAAAGTGTAGTGGCGGTGCGATGGTCAATGACAAGCATCGTAGAGATGTCTACGCTTAACGGTACATGAAATCAAGTTGTTTCGACAATTCTTAGTGTTTTCTAATTTCTTTAAAATTATGCCTTGTGTGAGTATTAACACTACTACTACCCACATTCACCCCACTAGTCTAGTTGGCACCTATTAGCTTTTTATGGGATCTGTTGATTTATTTGTTTAACATTATTGATAAGATGGCCTTTTTGTTGTATGGAAGATTGCCTTTTAGTCGTTGGTGACTTGAATTTGCCTTACCTTATGTGGTCGCGCTCGAACCACCCTACATACTATAAACGCACACACTGCAAAGGAAACTTGAGTCTCGGATTGTAAATTGAATTCAGAATTATTTCAAATCAGCTATATTCAAAATTATTAAGAAAAGCAGTTTGATTATGTATTTTCCACGAACGCCTTTAACATTGTCGTTATAGAAGCAAATCTAGTGTTATCCACCATAGCTTCCTCCCTTCTCAATCTTCATTTGTTATAAACAAGGTGCTGATTTGGAAAAAAATTAATAATCTATTGACTAACATTGATTTTATTGAATAAAAATAGTACTGACATTGAAATTTAGACTGGTTGTTATTACTATGAAAATTTTGAATATATCTTACTCTCGCCAAAAGATCATCTTTCAAAATCTTCCGTGGTACAATAAAGATCTAAGAAAGAGGAATTTTAGAAATAAACATTAGCAACAATTTCTAAAAACTAAGTTAAAGTCAAATTGCCCAAAGTCGATGCAAAAATTTAAAATTAAAAGAAATCTATGATTTCCCCACCACATAAATATGTTGGCTTCTAGAAAACATTAAGAATTTTCTAAATAAACTGATTTCATGTACCGTTAAGCGTAGACATCTCTACGATGCCTTGTCATTGACCATCGCACCGCCACTACACTTTTTGCTATAGCAAAATTTTAAGATTGAAAAAATCTATGACTGCCTCCCCTTTGCCATCCCCTACTATGTTAAGCGCAGACATCTCTACGATGCCTTGCCGTTAACTTCCTACACATGATTAGTGTAGGGTACATTTAATCAGAATATTTATGTATATACACTTTTAAGCTTTTGTAAGGTTTTTGGTCAATTTGTCGGAAACTACACGCTACCTATCGAAGGTGCGAACTGCACCATATTACTTCGTGGTTGAAAATGTTCGCTATCATGCCATATTGGAAGACTATTTTTGGTCTGAATTGGATGGACTTTTAATCAGTGGTATGTGGTTCCAACAAGATGGTGGCACATGGCACACAGCTGGTCAAACAATTGATCGATTGAAGGAGACGTTCGGTAACCGTGTAATCTCGAGAAATGGTCCAGTCGATGGGCCACCTCACTTGCGATTTAACCTCGTTGGATGGAACTTGGCTAAAAAAGAATCGATCGCTGCAAACGTGTTCGCGATGGTCATATGATCGAGATGGAATTCCATAATTAAATGTAACATTTTGTACTGCACTTGGAATAAATTTCAATCCAATTTCTCAATTATTCTATTTTATTTAAATACAAAATTTTTATGTCCTTATTGAAAACCGCGATACTACTTAACCTTCATTATACGAATAATTTTACTTTATCTGGTTGGCCCTAGTGAACCTCGCTGACAAAGAAAAACTCAGTCTCATTAAATCAAAGTACATCATCCCCACCCCCTTCGTATCAAAAGCAGTACCTCACCACTCACAAACACAAGCTACAACAATGCATTGCATTACCCAGGGGCCAAACCAGACAGGCTACCAGAAATCTCACCAAAAAAATCGAAAAACGTTCATACAAAATTATCCCTTGAAAACGAATTCTCAATGAAAACTTGACTGCGACGCAAAAACCTCTCGGGGACATATACAATAAAATAAACTCACAATGAACCACTTTACAGAAACATCACATTTCCACTAAAAAATAGTCGGTTGTCCTTCAGCCCCGGCTGCCAACTCCCTCAGTCGAGGGACAACATAATCTCCTATCTACCCTCCCTGGTAACACATACAAGTTATGGTGATTCTTTATTTAATTCTGATAAAAAGTGTAATATTTATTCTATTAATCAAAATTAAATTTAGTTTACATGCACCTTTTAAGACGCCTTTATGGTTGGTGTTCGTTCGATCGGTCACTTTTTCGATCAATTATCTCTTGTGGAAAAATCCAGAAGAAAAAAAACGTAATTTTTGAGCAATATGAGTGGTCGAAAAACTTGTCAGAACGAACGAACACTAACCATAAAGGCGTCTTTAAGTAAATTCGCAGAAATGTAATCTTTCCGATTCACCACCATTTTACCAACTTTACATAACAGACACAATACTCTACTACACCCCAACAGCGTTGTATGCACCACCAGTTGGAGACTAGCAACCCTCAATTTATAAATTAAACGCCCTCGTTCGAATTAAATCCAAATATCTAGGCAAAATAAACTCTTGACAAGCAAAGCAACGTGTTTCCTTTTGCATTCATTCTTTCTCTATGCCTTTTGCATCCATTCTTCAAATATTCGAGATTCGAACCCGTTACCTCCCGATCCAAACACCAAAACATTAACTACTGTGCCGCTTGGTCGGTGAAATAACCATTACAAAGCAAAGGAAAGGAAAAAATAAAAAAATGTTTTAGTAATGTGGGTCCAGCCGAACAATTCAACCATTTAAGTCGCCATTACGACAAGCAGTGAGCTCAATCTCAAGGTTTCTAAATTCTCTAAAAAATGGCTTATTTGGATTCGTCAAAGAAACATCAGGAAAGTTTGTTGGCAGTCTTAAAGTTTGGGATTTTTTTCTCGTTAAAAGCATTTTCGAACGAGTCAAAAAAAGTTATTAAACACAAAAATTATAAAAAACGGACCGATTCTGAAGAACAATCAGTGCCTGAAAAATGGTCTTAGGTAAGACCTATTGTCTTTATTTTGAGTTCTGTCTTAATTATGATACTATTCGTATTTAGTTAAGTGTCATAATTAAGACTAAACTCAAAATAAAGATAAAAAGTCTTACCTAAGACCATTTTTCAGTCACTGATCCTACAATTTAAATTGTCTACATTTTAAAAGTAAAAAAAAAAAAATTCTAACTGACATTTCACCAAGATACAAGCGTTTGAAAATAGGGTATTTTTTCTAAAAAATTTACTGTTGCGCTTTTTGTTTTGCGCAGTGTGTATAGCAACACTTTCCGTCACTTGGAAATTTTCCGTACATCATCCTGGCCAACAACGAGGTCTGATTTTTTATTAACAACTGATCCATAGTTTCATTAAATATGTTGATTAAAAGCCTCCTGTTAACCGATTCGGTGAATTTTGTTGACTCGTAATTTGTGAACTATTTCGGCAAACCTTTTCCCATTTTTAAAAAACGAAAATTAAATGTTGCATTTTTCATGCGACTATATGACCCGTCTTTGCTCTTGTAGTTGTTAACAGAGAAATATTCAGTTTCTGTGGAAATAACATAGAGCCATTCTAAAATTAACATTTGTACATGGCCTTGGTTAACTCAGTGGTCGCTATTACTTGCGAATAATTGACGCTGATGGTAAGAGGCACCCAAAAACTTGTTGTACTTGAGCATAAAAAAAATTGTTTGGTCATCGGCATCGCGCTAATTAGGAAAAGCGGTTGAAAAAGTTCGATTCATTCATAATTCGGAATGAATTGCAAGATACGAAATCATCTAGAAAAGGAGGTATGTTTACCAGGATTCATTAAAAATTTACTAAATTATGCAGTCAGCAAGTTAGAAACTCACTTTCATTGGAAAGCAAAACTCACGGAAGAGCTGATATACGATGTATCACGTTGATCCTGCTCAACTCAATCGATTATCGTTTCTCTCATCTCTTTGTTGTAAACTATAAAATTTGAAGAAATAGCGTTAAGCAGGCCAAACCCTTCATTGAATGTATCTCCAAACAATAGAAATTTTAGGAAAAAATCATTTAGGCAATTGATATGAATTGAAATTATTTATAAAGAGTTGCATCCGGAGTTAATAATTTATGAAATTTGGCAGATTTCTAATTACGGCAAAAATGTATCACAGAAACAAAAGACATGTTTGTTTTAAAAAATTTAATGTGACCAGTATTCTGTATCCTCAAATTATCCATCGCGGAATACAAGCATTACTTTGCAGTTTTTCAGCATTCTATGATCATTCTCTATAGATATGGTTTGGATATTTAGGTGATTTATGGCTATGTGCCCTTTCAGCTGAAATATTAAAACTTAAAGCATGCCGTCGTTGACTCCAGGTCAACGGGGTTTCTGTTTAGTTGATGTTCAACAACAAAAGATAAAAAATAAAGCTAAAAAAGTACGAATTATACAGGGTGCGCCATCTTTTATGTCGATATGTAAACATTGAATAACTGTGACATTTGTCAACCGAATGACATGTTTTTGAAACATCAATTGTGTTAATTCAACATGCATATCGTCGACAATATCGTGGCCAACAAGCACCGTCTGACAACACCATTCGTCGTTTGGTGTCGAATTTTGTTGAGCACTGGACAGTGAGAGATCGTCAACATGCCGTTTATCAACGATCAACACATTCGAATGAACTGGTTGAAGCGGTCAGAGAGAGCGTTGCCCAGAACCCAAATGTGTTGTACCGTCGCTGCGCTCAGCGTTTTGGCATGGAACCACTGCGGCGCATTTTGAAGGATGATTTGCATTTGTTTAAATATAAAGTGCAATTAACACAAATAATATTGCCGACAGATCGTCCAAGTCACATGGAATACGGCTAAACAGTCGCTCGAATGGTTGACACTGAACCTGATTTTTGAAAGCAAAATCTGATGACCGATGAGGCCCATTTCACACTATCTGGCGGCAGAATAAGCAAAATTGCCGCATCTGGGGAACGGACAATCCACACGAGATCCCTGAAACGCCATTGCTTGACCAAAAAGTGACTGTTTGACCGACGTTTGCGCCAAAACCATCATTGGGCCGTATTTTTCCAGAGAAAACGAAACAGTCAATGGAAAACGATATCGATGGATGTTGGCACATTATGTCTGACCACAAATGCATAAAAAGGTCTTGACGGTTATTGGTTTCAATAATATGATGCAAAATGCAACGAAAACTCCTTGGACGACTGATGTCAAAAAGAGGCGAAATTGACTTGCCACACAGATCTCCAGATTTCACCCCTTCATACTTCTTTTGGTGTGCTAATTTGAAAAGCAAAATGTACGCCAGCAAGCTTCAGAATATTGACGAGTTCAAGGAAAAAGTTGTATGTGAATGTGTTTTGAGCTGTATTCAAAAACTATTCCAAATAAACTACACAGGACCAGAATAAAAATACCTTATATAGAAATCGGTTGTTTTTCCAAAGTTGTTCAATGTTTACATACCGACATAAAAGATGGCGCACCCTTTACAATTTGAATGAAAACTTCAGAATGGTACAATAGGCTCCATCTCTTTGATAAAATAAACAAATTTTATTATCTTAGCAGTGAAAATCAACCTCGTGTTATCTTGAATCGGCCCCTTAAAACGGATGAAAATTGTTGAATTGCTAAGTTGAAAAAATTGAGTACTGAATTTGTTTATAAATATATTGTTACGGATTCTACTCTACACACGTACAACACTCGGTAGTCAAGTGGTTAAGGGTAGGGTTTCCAATACGGATATCCGATCTTCGAATAATCCGGATTATTCGACCAATTTTGACTATTCGATTATTCGGATATTTTCTCATAATTGTTCGGATATAATAACTGTGTTTTATATTACATTTATCACCTGAAATATATTAATTAACATTTGTTTTGACATGACGTTATAAACAAGAATTCATCATTGGTGCATTTTAAATTTTTATTGTACGATTAAGTTTCTAATGGTTTCAGGGGTTTACAAAATAAGAACCTTTAAAATTTACCATTGAAATGGATAGCGCTCTCACGCTATCACGAATTAAAAACTCACGAAAAATTGGAATATATTGTATATTATTATTTATTATCCGGATATTCGGATTATCCGAATAGTTTTATTTGTAAGTATTCGATATTCGGATAATCATAAATGTCGGATATCTGGAAGCCCTAGTTAAGAGATAGACCACTAAGTGTTACCAACCCAAATATCTCAAGTTCGATTTCAGTTCGAGACGTTGATCAATAAAAAGAAAAATCTCGAACAGCGATCGACTAGTAAACAAGCGCGAGCAATTTGAGACGCAACGATAGTTGTAATTCAACCAGTGAATTATGCAAGTTAAAAAGTAGATAGTGCGAAATAGTCAACAATAAAAATGAACAATGAACAAGTGAAACTAGTGAATTACTGTATAAATTAAAGGTGTTGGAGAATAAAGTTTGCAACTGTAAACCCAGTACGAATACGCATCGAACGCCCGAAAATCGTAACGTTAGGTGTCAGAAGTGGAATTTAAGAAATACCAGCAATGGGTAAAAATTTTAGCACCAATACATCACAGCAGTTGAGAGAAAAGCTGCACAGCATCGGCTTTTCAACCGAAGGCAATAAGAGTGAGCTAGTTTTAAAAAAAATAAATCGAATTTACTTGGACCGATCTCAAAATATAAAAAAAAAGGTTCCTATTCAAGTGAACTGCAGTGTATGTAGTACATTATATGTAGTACATAAATTGAAAGGTAATAATAATAAAATTTAATTATTTTTATTCGAAATATATTTAAATAAATTTTTATCTTTTTAATCAATTCCGTTCTGTGTCATTCTGTGATATTTTTTCGGGGGGCGAAATCCTTTGTGTATTGATATGGCGCCATCAATATGCAAAACTAAAATTAATGAGGTAATTAACAGTTTAACTGGTCACTGCTATTAAAATTAATTGCTTTTTACAGGACATAATATTAATTATTAAATCTATTTACAACAATTTGGCATGCTATAGGTGTGAATTGGATTGAGATTTTACATTGATCTGCATATTTATGAAGTTCTGGAATATGCCTCCAACAAGGTTCATGCTAACTTTAATTTCTTGTCTTAGCCGAACGGGATAAAACTCAAGAGTTTACAATGTCTTCTATTTAGCAGAGTAAGATTGATAACCCCTGATACGTGAGATTTATGTTATCAGATTGCCATGAAAATGAAGAAAGTCGGCATCTCCAACCACGACATACTCGTAGATACCCTATGTATGCAAGAACCTCACTTGGTTAATGGTCAATTCAGCGACATGCATGTTAGGCCCAGAATAGCCACAGGCCGCTCTGAGAATCCCATAAACTGTAATTAATACTCACAATGTTGACAGGAACATGGCCAAGCCTATCAGTTTTGTGATAGCCACTGCAAATGTTTTGAAATTCCTGGAAGTTGTTTCTTAGGAAACAGATCGAGTACCATCGTGCAACATCGAAAGAATCTTAGGCTCTTTATCGGGTCAACACTAAAAAGTAGTAATCACTGGAGACTTCAATGCTAGAAGTAAAATGTGGTAAAACTGATGAAATCTGAAGAAAAGAAGAGGACTTCATGCCTAAGGGAGACCTCGTCATAATGAACAACCAAAGAAAGCTGACGACGTTCCCGTCTAATGAAAACTCAAATCTTGATCCAATAATAGTCAATAGAGCCTTCTTGGGCTCGATAGTTGGGTAGTGTGTGAAAGTTGAATATCTAGTGATTAAAGAGTCTCAGGATCGAGTTATCAAAATCGCCACAGAATAGTCTGCTCGCAAGTAGAAAATCATACATAAGCTAAAAAGGGCTTTCCCTAGGAAAAAGAAATTAGGAAAAATATTTTAGCGTTTTTGTCAAAATTGTAAATCTCCGGCCTACTGAGAAATCATGTTTCGTCTAAACCCTTTACGTTAAAGTACGCCGAAAAAACATGTTTGCGACAAAAGTGCTTATGTAAATATTTTTCTTGATTCCTTTTTCCTAGGGGGAGCCAGAATCGAAATGCAGAAGGAAAGAAACCAAAAAGCAAAAGAAATAAAATTGACAATCTTTGGAAGCGCAACAAAAAAGTACTTCCATGAAGCAATTAAAGCAAAACAAAATAGTTTCCTATGGTATGTAACGGAGCATGGTAGTAATGACCCATGAGGACTGGAATATAAATTTGCCGCCGGCAAAACAAGACAGAAGCTTTAAACACCATTAGGATAACAAATGGAGTCGTCACAGGTATACGTGTGCCGGACACACGTTTAGAGTTACTTTACAGGGATGCCAATTAACAAAACAAAATTTATAAATGTAACAATAAATGCAATAAATAACAGTTGACATTGTTCGAAGGACTGGTTACAAGCGGTCAACGATGAATGACGCCGTAAAACATTTTAAACTGACGAAACATTTTCGGAGCCTACGGTCACATCGTAAATAAGTAACTTGAACTTTGTCTGTCGTTGAAGTCGTTTGCCGTCAAACTTGCCTGTTCTGAAACCATGAACTAAACTACTCGGTGTGGTCAATCTTTTAGCAGAATATTTAGGATATGTATGAGCCTGCTAGACGTAATTTATAATATGTGATGATATTTTTGAATAATTTTGTGATATGTAACATGTGCTAAGCTTTGCAAGACGGATATGGTGGGGTAGCTACAGCTTATTGTCAAACAATGATGATGCAGAGAATAAATCTGCCACATTTTACTTTTATAAAAGAAATAATAATAATAAAAAAATTTAAATAAAAAAAACTATTTGCATAGAAATTCATATAGAAATATATGATTTTATGTAAGCCAAAGGTTATTTTAAAAGGTCGGGAGTATGGATTGAAAGGTTAGGTGAATATTAGCGAAAATATTTTCATATAATTTGCAATATTATGTAAACCTCAGCGGTTCAAAGGGTGAATAAAATGAAATTGAGCTGCCATCATTACGAGAATCAATTGTAAAGTATAAAGGATTAATATTCTCCAGAATTGCATTTCGAATTTGTTTACGTATATGAAGGTGAAACAGTAATTAACTTTCATTCTGTGTACCGGGGTAGGAAATTACCTACAAAAATGTAAATAAAAAAATAACTATTAAAAATTATTGAAAATTCTTTTAGATAATTCTTCTTCAATTAGATATATACCAGATAAAAAAAACCGAGCTATAATCGATTGATTTTATTGCATTGTTTATCGTTAGAATCAAACTAAACGCATTTCTATATAAAAATCTGTACAAAACAACGCCAAACAAACTAAAATTAAACTGATATCGTTCGTCGTCTATCAAGGACGCGTTTTTCAACCGAAACAGTTCTTCCAATTAATTGTGTACTTCGTTGAAACAGGCCAAGTCAAGCCATACTAAGCCATGCACCATCGACCGAAACAAGTGATAATTCGAGGGTACCAGATCTGGCGAATAAGGCGGGTGTGGTAGCAGATCCCATCTCAGCGTTTTGATGGTGTCCCACCAAACACAGAGCATTCTCTTATCTCTGAAGCGAATTGGCCTTGCCGTCGATGTTGATGCTTCGCCAAATGAAAACCCCGAATTTTGCATTTGGGATTGTTAAAAACATTTACTTCTCATCTCCCGTAACAACTCGATGCAGGAGTTCATTTCTTTTTCGCCATGAAAGCAAATCAAAGCAATCAAAATTTTTCTCTTCGATTTTCCATCTGTCTTTTAGTCAACTCACGAGGCACTCATTTTCCCTCCTTCGGAATTTTTCCCATGGTATGTAAAATACCTTGGCGAGTCGTGTTTAATGCTCCCGCAAGTTGATCTTGGGTTTCCAATATCATCTTCATCCAATAACGCTTGAAGCTCGGTGTTTGAAGCGTTTAAACCAAGCTTCACAGGTAGTTTTCGATGGTGCATGTTCGCCGTAGGCCTCCTCAAGCAAATAACGTGCTTCAGCTGCATTTTTTTTATTTGGAGCAGAAAAGCAGAGCTTTCCGCAAATGCTGTTTGTTTGGCACAAAACTCGACATTTCCGTTCATAGAAAAAAAATTTTGCGTTGCGATATGTGCTGGTATAACAACTGGTTATCGTTAACAACTGTCCAAGCTATGAAAAAACACAACTTCGGACATAAATGACAACTAGATGTGTCGTTAGTACCATCTATGTGTGAAACCCGGAAATTTATTTGCACCCCTGTTATGTGCAAGCGAAATATTAGATGATGATAAATGGTACTTTTCGCCAACATGTTAGATGCGGCGGGTTTTGAGGCCTATAATTTGCATAAATTATCAAACAGCATTAAGTTTAATGAGCGGAATTTTTCCTGACATTCTAAAAACAGCTGTTGTTATTCCAGTTTTCAAAACGGGTGATGCTTTACAAATGAATAATTACAGACCAATTTCCTTATTGAGTACATTTTCCAAATTATTTAAAAAATAATAAAACGAAGGTTGGTCTCTTATCTTGATAAAATCAAATTTTTAAATGGCCACCAATTTGGTTTTACAGCTGGAAAATCTACTGAAGAAGCTCTCCTACATTTCCTTAGTAATATATATTTAACTGTTAACAACTCTCGCAAATGCTCTGCAGTTTTCATGGACATTTCGAAAGTATTTGATACTGTCAACCACGATATACTACTTACAAAATTATCTAGTATCGGAATTAGGGGCAATTTGTTAGATTGGTTTATCAGTTACCTTCGAAACCGTAGTCAAATTGTAAGAGTTAATAAGGTGGATAGTCGTCCAGGCCATTTTAAATGTGGTGTTCCCCAAGGTTCAGTTTTGGGACATTTGTTGTTTTTAATTTATTTTAATTCCGTTCTTGAAATTAATCTAACAGGCTCCGCTACAGCATTCACGGGCGATTTGGCATTAACCTATGCGTCAAATGATCACATTGAAATTCAACGCTCTATTGAGAGTGACTTATGCATTCTGTGTAAATGGTTTTTCTTTCGCCGACTTGTTGATAGTGATAAGTCAAGAGTTATGCCTTTTAGGCGTCCTGACATAACATTTAATCAAATCTTTATCAAATACCATGTTCACTCATGTGATAAGAACCTATGTTCTACCCAATGCTTTGACCTACTTTGCGTAAAGGAGTTTAAATATTTAGGCGTTACAATTGATTCACAGCTTAATTGGACCTCCCACTTAAATAATATCAGGAAAATTGTGATTACTGCCATGAAGTGTGATTACTGCCTGGAGTTCGCAAAATTGTTGAACGTTTTGACGAAACTGAGACAGTTGCAGGTCGTGGAGCATTTGAACACGACCGTCCAACAGACATTATTTTTTCGAAAATGAACGTAAAGATGCAATTAAACTTTGAACAATATGGGGTGTGCCAATATTGTTAAATTAACATTCAAATGTCCTTTTTTTCAGATGGATGAGATTTAATTAACAAAACCCAGTGCAATGTGTTTAACAATCCTCTTAAAGCTTAGAATAATTCTCGGCGAGTTTAAATTAAAATCGTTGAACACCCCATACCAACCAGATTTTTAATGTACACCTTAGATATTCCAAATCACTGTACATAGATTGTATATTAGTCGCGCATTGTATACTTATGGACAAAAAAAAACGCATATAATTTTTTTTGCTTCATTTATAAGGGGAATTCTCAACGAAATATCTATTATTAAATAAATTTTAATCGAAAACGAAGGCCGACGATAAACTCTCATCCCCCGGACTGATGATCCAAGGCAAAATCTAGACTCGTCGGAGAACAAAACATTGGCCTATTGTTCCATTGTCCAGTTTTCATTTTCGAAAGCAAATATTAAACGAGCTCTGCGGTGTGTTGTAGACAATTCTGGATATAAGGCAGTCAAATTGGATTCCTTACGAACCGTTTTCTCAAGCAAATTAATTTAATATACCTATCCTCAGCGAGTGTTGTACATCGATTTCTCCCACTACCAGCACGACGATGATACTGACCATTATTCTGGATCCGTTTGATCACTCTTGCCATTGTGGATTGGTCCACTCTTAACAGTTGTGCAACGTAAGACTGAGTTGTTCCTTCTTCAACAAATGTAATGGCCCTCACGCAATCCTCAACACTCAAATGAATTCTTTCGGCCGACAAGTTATTCATTTTTATTTGTTTTTAATGAAAAACCTTACTCTTACACTTAATTGAATAATTTAAGTAACAATTCACTGTAAATAAACTTTTAGACTGAACAGCCAAAATGCTCAAATTTGTGCCAAACTCGAATGCAACCAAACTATTGGTAGTATTTTGTTTAATGCATGTGTATTTTAGTGGGAACTAGATACTATATAGATTTTATCATAATAATTACAAAAATAATTATTAAGCTACTCGTAATTTCAAAAATACAGATTATGCGTTTTTTTTGTCCGTAAGTATATATATTTTTAAAATATGTCATTAAATTTATTGTATCAACTTAAATAAACTTAAAACAAATTTTAAAACTTAAAACTTTTTTTTATTCGTATTTTTTTGCAACAGCAAGCTAAAAGTTTCGTATTTAGAGCTTTAAAATAATAAAAATAATAATAACAGTAAAATAATAATAAATAAATGTAATAAAATTATGAAACTTTTACATTTGCATCTCTCTAACAAGGATTTTAGTGTTTATTTTTTTATGAACGAGCAGTTTATACGAGTATAGTGTTGGTAGACTATGTACTATAAATAGTTTTGCAGCAGTAGAGTATATAAAACTAAATTCACTTTAAAAACTACATTTAGTCAAACATTTCGAGGAATTCAATAAGGAATTAGATTAAAAGAATTTAATTTAATTTTATAGTTTTTAAAATCTTGTTGCACATATTACACATATTTCAATATTATTACCTAATAAATCATGACAAATTATGAGTGAAATATCCTCGTTTATGAATTTTTATCTAACCATGTACGTACATATATGAGAATCTAAGTCTAACCAATAAACATAAATAAATAAAAATTGTACATCATTTTTAGGATATAAAATTTGTAAATATTTCAAATATTTGAAAAGCTCCTATAATCTAATGTAAGCTAATAAAATTGTTCAAATTTCCTTTTTTTAATATTTCACGTCAATAAACATTTTGCTATTTATGACGATACATGCGGGATACCGGCGGCAGAATATTATAAATACATAAAGCTATATACAGGAGATATCCATTTGAACGGAATTAATAAATTTTCAAGCGCGTTAATTCTGGGTGTTGCTATGCCGGATCACATCATCATTATGCCAAAGTTCATATCATTATTATGTACATATTATGTCATTTATATAGTATTATTCATATACTGCAATTTCCAAGAAGGGAATTTTATTTTATTTGTTGTTCAAATGTCCCAATTGAAAATTATTGTTATGCGATTCGCTTTGTTGTCTATTTTATATACAAAAAATTCTCATTTGAAATTGTCGCTCTCGCCGTTTACTACTTGTTCAATGATAATAATAAAATATGCACGTTTTATATGTTGGGGCCGAAAGCTTATATTGATTTTCGTTCTTTGATAGAAAATAACTGGTTAAAGCTGCGAGGTGGAACAAACAGATTATCCACCCGAACAAGGTGGAACAGAGGAGGAACGTCTATATAAGAAAATTACTCAAGAAAGCATTAAATGGTTCCAAGAGGGAAAAGTTTATTTGGTGGAAAAAGTCAAAATAATTTCAACTTTGTTTATTTAAATGAAAATCTATAGTTTTTATTGCAGAAACTTGTTTAAATAAATCCCAAATTTGAGCCCAAGTCTAAAAATTAAACATCGAAGATGAGTCTTGAAATTTTGCTTATGCCTAAATAAAAAAAAACTTAAGCCTACTGATTTGTTTTGGGCTAGAGTGCTTGTTTTGTAAAAAATAAAAGAGTTTGAGCCAAAAAATTGATTTTCGGCGCACCAGCGTGTTTTGGTTCCTCGTATTTACTTTATTTTTTTATTTCGTTGCATATTCTTGGGACAAAATTTCGTTGCATTTCTTTATACAATGCGACCCCAAAAACATCTTCGATGTAAACATTCTTTTTTCTGAGATTTTACTAGAAAATAACTAAAGATTTTGGAATTATGAAAAAACAAAATTGAAATTTTTTAAAGACACTGTTTAAGATTGAATCAGAAAAGATTGGCCATCATGTGTAAAATAATCTTTATCAATATTTACTACAAGCATTTCTGGTACTTTCTTTCAGTTTTTCTGAAGATACTGACTGGCACTTAAGGTTAGGAGGCCCACCTGGGGTGGGATGTTGCAGTAACATCACTTCTTTCGATACTATCGACATTTACATCTCTTTCATCACGAATAAAATTTAAGGTGTTTTCATTTATCAATTGCATTGTTTCTATTGCGATCTCTATTTATTCGAATGAAACATTATGTCGCTTTACTCTTATTCCATCACCTACGTTTTTTATGAGTGATACTTTATCGAAAAACAAAAAAGAGATAAATAAACAATTTATTCTAGTAGCGTGCGATCGCAATATAGAAAGCAAAATTGAAAAGCGAAATAGCAAGCAATTTTATTTTAGGAAAAAGAGATACAATATTCGATAAATATCGAAAAAAGTGATGTTACAACATGCCACCCCTGGATAATACACTATGGCCCAACATAACTTGTACCACGTCCAATATAAATAGTGTTGTTTCGTTTTGAATTCTCGAACAGTGTCGTAAGTGGGAGTGAATTTTGAAGGCGTCACAAATTTATCAATATATGAGTATTACAATGTTATTACTAGGCTTAGGATTTATATGTACTAAAAAATCAAAAATATGTAACTAAAATATGTGCTTAAAAAGAAGAAATATGCAAGTAAAATGAAAAATATGTGGTCAAAAATAAAAAATATTTAGAAAAAACCAACAAACACACTCTAGTATAAGATATTTATTTAATAAATAATATTTTACAAAATTAAAATAACAAAAATTAATTTATTTTAAGATTTTTTTCGGCTTTTCGGACAAAATGTCATTTTAATGGAAAAGCCGAAAAAAATCTTAAAACAAATTAAATTTACGGACGACTTTAATAATTCTTCTTGAAAAATTAATTTACTTCATTTAGTAGGTGTGTATTTTAAAATTACAGAAAAATCACCCGTATCACAAGAAAATTCATAATTGCAAAATTAAATGAAGAAGCATCTAGTTTTCAGTCAGTGCAGTATTGCAATATACAACAAAGCACATCTTCAAATTTTCAAACAAAAACTTTTCCCGGTTAGGACGTAAAATATTTTTATGCATGGAAAACGATCTTTCTACGTCAACTGATGTGATTTAGGCATATGTAAATGCTGATATTTCCGATACTGTGAATTGTTCAATTTGATTCGAACTTCCAGGATCTTCAAACGTAATTTTAATCTTTTGTAAAATATTCAACCCATTATTTTTGGACACCACATTTTTCAATTTATTGTTAATAAGTTCACCGACAGCTCCACTTATTGCTTCAACTTGCCTATTAGCTTCCAGAAATAGGTTCATTTGTTCTACTAAATTTTTATTTGAAGACTCGAGTCTTTCTATTGTCGTTGTTAGATGGCTATAATTGCTAGTTATATAAGCCAAATCATTTTTTAAAGTGACCTTTTCTAATATTGTCTTAGCAATTTTAATGTACATAGATTCGTCGTCGTTTAGTTCGAAAATAATTTTTTTTATTTTTTCAAAATGTTCGTTATGTCACCGCATATAGCCAGGTTCCCCAGCGAGAAACTGTTGGTTTAGGCGGCAGCGAAAGATTAGCAAATTTGTTTTTAAAAAGGCGCTGTCCGAGATGGTGCTTTCAAAAAAATATTTTTAACAGTCGAAACCAGTTGATTTACATCGCTAAAATTTGATCGAAGTGTTTCGCAAACTCTGTGTAATCCACGAACTACACAGGTTACATGCAAAATTTTGGGATAAAATAACTGAATGGATTGTGCGGCTTTTACCATATAAGGCGCCACATCGGAAATAAATAGAAAATTGTTTTCCCGCTCGAAACTTTCTCCTAATAATTTTATAGATTCGTCGAATTTTTGGGCAATTGTTGAATGGTTAGTTTTGCCGAGGGCCGCTATATTCAATAAGATTTTTTGCTTGGCTGTGTTTTCGTCGACGTTTAATATTCCAACTATAACATTGGCAATATAACGTCCAGTACGATCAGTAGTTTCATCGATTGAAACCCATACATAATTATTTTGTGTTGCTATTTTTATTTCGTTAAGTTTTTTGTCGTAAAGCGCTTTAATATACCATTTTCGTAAAGTTGATTCATCCGGTACAATGTGGTTAGGGATATCGGCAGCTACCATTGCCATACACAGCTCTTCGTTGAATATCGAATAACTCGAGCCAGCCACTGTTTTTTTCAAAAAATGGCTGAAAATATTTTTTCGCTTGTTTTTCTTCCAGTTCTTTATTTTTTTTACTCTTCACGTGCTGGTCTACAAGAGATTTTTGGTTCATCGATACAGGTTTTTCACATTCTTTACAGTATAAAACTGCCCGGCTGTCTTAAATACATCACCGTATTCTTGTATTATATGTTTAGCTTTACCACTGAAACTTTGTTTAATTTTCGGCATTTTAAAAATATTCAAAGCTGTTTTTAAAGAATAATCCGTAAATAAAACACAAGACATCTGGATCATACACCAAAATGAATTGTCAAATTTTCTAACTATGTATATACTTGAAGTGATCTGCGATGAAACAACAAAAATAAATACAAATTGTTATGGTGACATCTGCCGCAATAGAGGAAATAATAAAATATACCATAGAGGTGTCTGATTCGCAGTTAAATTTTTACTTCAAAGGAGTATTAGTGGCATCTAAAGAAAATAATATTAAAGCCTATAGACACATCGGGAATATACAGCTGTATTTCGTTTGTAAAACTTTCAATGATTTTCTGTGATCTGCATATAGGTAATTGTTAAAATATTTAGTACAATATGGTATTTATGGAGAAAATATGTGCTACAATTGGAAAATATTTAAAAATATGTATTTATTCAGAAAAATGTAAAAATATGTGGTAACAAATATGGCTAAATGCGTTCGAAAATTTATGATTCGCAAAACTCTGTTACTTATTTTGTTTTATCTTAATCCAAAAAAAAGATTTATTTACAGAAAAATCCGAAGCCTAGTTATTACACACTGCTTATTACAAAATTATCCAAATTTATTAGTAGTAGCTACAAAATTCCATATAAATATATTGTTTTATATCGATAATACAAAAATTGGAACAAAACATATTAAGCCATGAATAATTATAATTTACATAGTAAGCAATGAATTAAATGAAAATTTATCAAGCCACTTATAGCAGAGCCATCTATGATTTTGAAGAGCCGTAATATTAAAGAGAGCTTTCAGTAGAGGGGAAGCTTTTATTGAATTACTATAAGAAACCGTGGTAATTGGAAAATTTTTGAACATGAATTTATGAATAAAAAATTAAACAAATCATCTAAACTTTAATTTTATATTTTTAATAAACTATTCAAAGAACACATATTTGAAAATCAGCCTTCATAATGTAGTATTTATTTAGTAAATTTAAACTAAAGCGGAGCATAAATTTATTAATTTTCTATAAAAATGAGCTTTCCGTTTAGTTGTGTAGGTTTATAAAGTAAGATAATAAAGGGTGGTACCGCGGATTTCTCTTACATCCAATTTAAAATTTAGTTTTATAAAAATGTAACTTATTTGGTAAATTCTCGAACGATGCACTTAATAGCAATCTAAACATTCTCCATTTATAACAAAATTAAAGAGAAAACGTGAGCTGAAACGAAATTTTATGAATCACCATGTAGAAACAATAATATTATTCATATAATAAAATTTTTACATCAAAATCTATTATTATTTTTGTATACAGAAAATCAACGTTGTCATGGTTTTCTTAATTAAATATTATTACAAAACAGTAAAAAAACGTAAAAAACTTCAATTTTATTCGATTGCAAAACCGAGCTTTCTGTAATTTGAAAATCCGTTTACAGATGTCTCTGTAATAAATTTACTTGAAATTACAGAAAAGCGTAAAATAATTAAATAACTATTTACGAAAATAAACCATTATTATTGTAAGTTAACCGCGAAATCTTTAATATAATAATTTAACATAATTAATAAAACTCAAAACAATTATAATTTTTATTTATAATACGGTTGTCATAAATAAAGCTTTTCATCGCAAAATATTTACCATCGTAGTTGCTGTGCGCTGAAAAACAATAATAGAAAAATGTCACATTTTTTCCAAATTTTTTCTTTTCTTATTTCAATTCGCTCGTATTCGGTTATTTTCAGTTTCAGTAATCAGTTCCAATAATCTTTTGAATCAGGCAGTATACATAATAAATTGTTAAATTTTAGTTAACAAACATTTAGGTTTTAATATTTAGCTTTAATTTATACTTAGCGACATCTTTTGATTGGTTTATTAATTGCAAAAAGCTCTATAATATAATGTTTTTATTTTATGAAGCTCCGGTTTGTTTATACTACAGGATGAAAAAGTATAGCCTACGAATTTGTTGCGATGAAATTTTTAACAAATAACGAAAAAACAGTTTTCGAAGTTTGTTCATCAACAATGTTGTAATAGAATCCAGAACACAATAACCCCCATATTACATAGCTTCTCAAAAACCATTTTTTAACGAACGTTTGTTTTGGGAAGGAATGTTGAAATTTTTGATGGAACACTCTATACTAATTTCTTACATACACATATAAACAAATTCTTATTTCTACAATAAAAAAAAATGTTTTTGTGGTAGACTAATTTAAATATTTTTGCATTAACTCGACATATTATGACTCAATTTTAAAATATTCTTTTCCTGAATATTGAACTAACCATTCAAATTAAAAATTGAAATGAAGCATTAATGTTTTATATACAAAAAAGCTTCTAAAAAAATATTAAAATACACTGATTGGTATGGAAAAGAACAAAAAGCTTCCCCTCTATGGAAAGCTCATGAAAAAATGGTGGAATCTTACGGCTCTTACATTTAGGAGGCTCTGATATTACATGTTGATTTTTCTGTGAAGTTAATAAAACAAAATATGTCAAAAAGAAAATTTTCCTGGAAGTAACGGGTGATTTTTTAAGAGCTTGAGAACTTTTTTTTAAAAAAAAACGCATAAAATTTGCAAAATCTCATCGGTTCTTTATTTGAAACGTTAGATTGGTCCATGACATTTACTTTTTGAAGATAATTTCATTTAAATGTTGACCGCGGCTGCGTCTTAGGTGGTCCATTCGGAAAGTCCAATTTTGGGCAACTTTTTCGAGCATTTCGGCCGGAATAGCCCGAATTTCTTCGGAAATGTTGTCTTCCAAAACTGGAATAGTTGCTGGCTTATTTCTGTAGACTTTAGACTTGACGTAGCCCCACAAAAAATAGTCTAAAGGCGTCAAATCGCATGATCTTGGTGGCCAACTTACCGGGCCATTTCTTGAGATGAATTGTTCTCCGAAGTTTTCCCTCAAAATGGCCATAGAATCGCGAGCTGTGTGGCATGTAGCGCCATCTTGTTGAAACCACATGTCAACTAAGTTCAGTTCTTCCATTTTTGGCAACAAAAAGTTTGTTAGCATCGAACGATAGCGATCGCCATTCACCGTAACGTTGCGTCCAACAGCATCTTTGAAAAAATACGGTCCAATGATTCCACCAGCGTACAAACCACACCAAACAGTGCATTTTTCGGGATGCATGGGCAGTTCTTGAACGGCTTCTGGTTGCTCTTCACTCCAAATGCGGCAATTTTGCTTATTTACGTAGCCATTCAACCAGAAATGAGCCTCATCGCTGAACAAAATTTGTCGATAAAAAAGCGGATTTTCTGCCAACTTTTCTAGGGCCCATTCACTGAAAATTCGACGTTGTGGCAGATCGTTCGGCTTCAGTTCTTGCAGGAGCTGTATTTTATACGGTTTTACACCAAGATCTTTGCGTAAAATCTTCCATGTCGTCGAATAACACAAACCCAATTGCTGCGAACGGCGACGAATCGACATTTCACGGTCTTCAGCAACACTCTCAGAAACAGACGCAATATTCTCTTCTGTACGCACTGTACGCATTCGTGTGGTTGGTTTAATGTTCAATAAAGTAAACTGAGTGCGAAACTTGGTCACAATCGCATTAATTGTTTGCTCACTTGGTCGATTATGTAGACCATAAATCGGACGTAAATCGCGAAACACTTTTCGAACCGAACACTGATTTTTGTAATATAATTCAATTATTTGCAAGCGTTGCTCGTTAGTAAGTCTATTCATTATGAAATGTCAAAGCATACTGAGCATCTTTCTCTTTGACACCTTGTCTGAAATCCCGCGTGATCTGTCAAATACTAATGCATGAAAATCCTAACCACAAAAAAATCACCCTTTATAAACTATCATGTATGGGTTATTTCAGGATAAACTGAGTGCATTTTTGAAGTAGATGGAGTAATGTTAAAAATATAAATTTTCTTAATACATTTGCACTACTCAAATTTATATGATTTATAAAATTTACTTACTTGGTCTATTGCCCTTCACATCAACCTAAGAGCTTACACTTGATATAGTTGCTTACACTTGATACAGCTCTTCGATATTTTATTGGACAATTATTCGCGACTGAAATCAGAATATACCAAACCATGTTTTGCTGTATAAGTTGCTTGACTATTGGTTGACTATTATATACCATACAAGACCATTTGGATTGACCCATAATAAAATGGCGGAACGTGTTGTGGTTCGATGAAACAAAAATTAATTTGTTTGGATTGGACCAAACAATATGTCCAACGATCCGCAGTAAACACTGTCAACCATGGCGGGGGGAAACACTATGCTTTGGTGGTGTTTCTCGTATAGTGTTGTAGGTCTATATGCTGGGTCCACGAAAATCTTGATAAAAAAATTTACGTATATGGAATACATTTAAGAGGTGAGATAAAACGTGGTTTAAGTAAATTGTCGAAAAAATGAGTTTTGGGAAAACGCTGAAAACTCTTGGTGGAGCATCCCAGTTGAAAGATGTGAACACCGGTAGATTCGTTAATGTGATGCTTAAATGTATTGTATTTAGTCTTTAGGTGATATTGAAAACAAGTTTTTTTTCTCATAGACTGACAATTAAAAAATCATGTTTTAATTTTTGATATTGATGATTTTAGAAAAAAAAATGGATTATTTAAACATTTCATAAAATTACCTATTACATTGCACACAGCTGTATTTATTTGTTGATCTTACTCTGGTACTGAAGTCCTTAAATAGGTAATGTTGGATGATGGTTGGTTTAAATACGTGAAAATTTTACTGAATTTGTCATGTGTGGAAATTCTATTGGTGGTGGTCTGGTACGTTTCATTTACTACTGGAATGAATAGTCTGCTAAGATTTATCTTTGGTTAATAGAATGTCTCTATTTGTGTGTTTTGGATGGAATGCATAGTTATTCCGTCAGTAATTGTGCAAGCATTGTGTACTGTTAAGGTTCCGGTTTCCCTTCTAGTTGTGGTTGTTATTTTCTTATTACAAATAATATTTTTACGAATTTCGGGCGTTCGCTATGGATTCGTATACGATTTTGCCAATTATTTTAATCAAATCAAGGCCAATAATTCCCAAAATATTTAACTTTTTGAAATAACTCAGACAGAACTCAAGGGCCAAACGGTTACTGAATTATTCAAGACAGGAAATTCTAATTAAAATAAGATAATGGTTAAATTTTGCAACTAAAGAATTGAAAATGACTCTATTAAATGATTGAACCATTTGTCCCCAATTTCCTATAGTAAAATAAATATTGTTCAAGGTCTCGTCAAACTCTAGCCAATTGTTCCCTCTTTTCTCGTTTATGGTTGATTCATGTACGTGATCAAAAAATGATTCGCGAATCAAGCCAATCAAATCGTTGGAATTTCCCCGTGAGATGAAATATTTTAATATTTGGGCAAATTTTGATCGCAAGCATCCAACATAGAAAAAACAAAAAAGAAATTATGAGCAATAATGACGCTCATTATATCCCTTTTTCTACCAAAAATGGCTAAATTTAAGTCCAAACCACACAAATGTGTAAATAAAAAAACAGTATTTAATGGCTTTTTGATAAAAAATTTCGCTTGGTTTGAAGTACAACCAACACAATTGTGTGAATGGAATGCACAAATGTGTAAGTTGGTTCAAAACACATAAAAAAAAGTTTGACAATTGTGTGGGTGTGTGGGAAAAGGGATATATAATTTTGCTGTTTTTCTGACATTTCTATATGACTCACATCAATATCAAAAACAAACAAACAAAACACGCGCCATTTTCATTATCGGCATTTGGTGTTTTAATTTTGTCGCGCGTTTACATAAGATAAGTGTTTATTTAAATTAAAAATGATATTAATTTTTGTGTCATAAGTTTTGTGTAATAAGCAAGAAGCATTAAAAACTATCGGCTGCTCTTCAGAATGAATGAAATGAACGAGAAGAGCGATCAGGCTGTAAGCAATGCACTTACAATTTTCAAGTCGCGCGACACAATGTTTATAGAAGCTTGTCTTGACAAAGACATTTTGGGTATTACTACCGATTAACAACAATGCGTGAAAAAACAAGAGATACAAACTTCAAGTGTTTATTTTATTTAATTATCAGTCGTCACCACAGCCAAACACAATACACAAATTAAAATGGTTGAAAATGACAAATGAAACGTCTAGTAAAATAGCTTAATACGAGGGCTGCCTTTTATATTTCGGGATTAGAGAACAAAAACAAATATTAATCATCGAAAATCGCTTTATGGTTTTTCAAAATATTCCCCAAGAAGATCTATACACTTTTGCATGCGTTTGAACCAATTGTCGAAGCACTTTTTCCACTCTGATTGAGGTATCTCCAAAATATGCATTCTGAACGCAGCAACCGCTTCTTCAGGTGTCGAAAAACGTTGACCTCTCAGTTTCTTTTTTACGTACAGGAATAAAAAGAAGTCATTTGGTGACAAGTCAGGACTATACGGCGGATGACTCATCAAATCGGTGTTTTGAGGGCTCAAAAATGCAGTTGTTTGAGCCGATGTGTGAGAGCTCGCATTGTCGTGGTGAAGAGTGATCCGTCTTCGGCAGTTGGTTTTCCTGATTTCTTGGAAGACAACTGGCAAACAAATGGTTGTGTACCACTCAGAATTGACTGTTCTGCGTTGTTCTAGTAGTACGGTTGCGACATGTCCATTTTTTCCGAAAAAACAGGCGATCATTTGCATGCAAGTGCTTCGTGCGCGAATAACTTTTGTTGGATTCGGCTCATCTTGAAACAGCTAGTTTAAACAGCTCATCTTGAAACTCTCTATAGTAGCTAATTATGACAAATATATAAAAAATTTATAGAACATGTTTAAAAATATTTATTAAAGATATAAGGCTGTAACGAACACACAATTATTTACATAGTCTCTTTTTATCATTAATGACTTGAATATGTAGAAGTTGTATGCAATATAATATTAATTACTGGTATAGTTTATTGAAGATGTAATTCAAATGATCGAATTTGTTCATAATATATTCATCCAAACGATTCACCTTTTTTAAATTTGTCTTCTGTTTACGCACATTTTCTTTGACCATAACTTATCTTCGACTCTCTTTATAATTAACCCATCCACAATTATTAAATAATCAAGAACCACGCGCATGATTAAACTTTAGAACGATATTCGGAAGGTGTGCCTTTTTACGATATAAGTTGAGGATATATTCACATACCACAACCACGAGTAGAACTTTAGGCTTTGTAACCAATGTAGTTATTTTAGAGTGTGCGGATAAATTGCCGTTTTGAAAAAATGCTATTTTGAAAAATCCTGTCTTATTTTGAGAAATACAGTTTTGAAATATGTATTTGAGAAGACATCCTTCTATACACCACCCCAACGTTAAATAAAAATTAATTTGTTTGTACTCGTTTTGAAGTTTCATCAAATATTTACGCACTATCCACGAATTAGTTCGTATAGATAACGATAGAAAAATATTCATAATATATACGAAAAGTTCGTATATCTACGAATTAGTTCGTATTATAGATGACGATAGAAAAATATTCATAATATATACAAAAAGTTCGTCATATTTATATTTTATACGTATTACGAGGGTATATCAAAAAGTCTTGCAATATCATATGAAAAAAAAGAGTGAGTGAGACAACAATATATTTTTCAAAACCATTTTTTGTCGCGATGAAACTTCTAGAAGAACATTTCGATGTAAATTTTACAGTTCGATTGTTTTTGTCAATTTAGTAACACGTGTTTTGAATTTTTCTTAAAATGAATGAAATTGAATATCGCGCCGTTATTAAATTTTTCTGTAAAGATGACCGAAATGCAATTTATATATTCAACTATATATCAAAAGTTTACTGCGAATCTGCACCATCATATGCCACAGTAACAAGGTGGGTAAAATTATTCAAAAGTGGTCGGGCATCATTAGAAGACGACAACTGCTCGGGTCGGCCAGCTGATGCTATTAGCCATGAAAACGTAATTTTGGCCGAATCTATTGTATTGGAAGACCGGCGTATTTCTATTCCGCGGTTAGCGTGGAGACTTTCTCTTTCATACGGTACCACATATACTATATTACATGACCACCTTCACATGTCGAAAGTAAGTGCACGATGGGTTCCCCGTTTGTTGAATGCAGAACAAAAAAAATGCGTGTTCAAACTTCAAAGGCGATTTTAGATATGTACAAAGAAGATCCAGAAAATTTCTTGGATAACATAATAACAGGCGATGAAACATGGCTTCATCACTGGGGTCCGGAATCCAAACAAGAATCGATGCAATGGATTAAACGTAGCGAACCACCACCAAAGAAATTCAAAACTCAACTGTCTGCTGGTAAGGTTTTGGCAACAATTTTTTGGGATGCTGAAGAAATTTTGATAATCGATTATATGCCACCGAAAACCACAATCACAGGCATATATTACGCAGCGGTTTTGCGAAAATTGAAAAAAGCGATCCGAGAAAAACGGCCAAGGAAAGTTAGAAAAAAAATCTTGCTTCTTCACGACAATGCACCAGTGCACAAGGCTAATGTTGCTCAAGCTGCATTAAAGGACTGCGGCTTCGTGGAAATTCCGCATCCACCGTACAGTTCAGACTTGGCACCCAGTGACTAATTTCTGTTACCCAATTTGAAAAAAAAAATTAGGGGCCGGAAATTTTCCAGTGACTATGAAGTACAGTCTGTTGTAAATGGATATTTTATGGAGCAAAAGAAATCTTTGTTTTTAGAGGGTTTAGGCAAGTTAATTGATCGATGTGACAAATGTATAAACCTTAAAGGAGATTATGTCGAAAAATAAAAATATTGCTGTCTCACTCACTCTTTTTTTTCATATGATATTGCAAGACTTTTTGATTTGCCCTCGTATATTTCATAAAACGGTCATTTAGTTCATTCGTTCTTAAAATTTGTTGCAAGTTTGTTGTGTCTTGGTGGTAAATTAAAAAGAAATAATTTATTGAAATCATAGTGTTTTATTTCGTTTTCATAATTAATTATAAAATAAAAACAACTATTATTTTGTTTGTGTAATAAAATAGTGATAATTTTAGTTGCATATCAGATAAGTATTATATTTAAAGGTATTTTTTTGGATCATCCGCATACAACAGCATTCATTTTTATTTCACTACGTAGTCACAAAAATTTATTTATTTATAGGCATTTATTATTAAATAATTCTTAAATAATTTTATAGATCCGAAAGTTGACGCTGCTTTGCTTGCTTAAAAAGCACATTAACTAGGACGATGTATCAGCTAATGAGTTCGGGAGTATTTGGCACGCTTGTAGCCGATACAAAATTAAGGAAATACAACACGACCTAACATCTCTTCAAAATATTTTAATAAATGAGGAAAAATCAATTAATGAAAAATAAATGAATAAAATCAATTAAAAGGGTTTCGATAAAGGTAAATTAAATTCAGAAATTAACGTGAAAGTCAATTCAATGTTGACATAAATATATAATTCAAACAGTACATTTATTGTAACTCTTTTTTACTTTTAGACGATGCCGCTCTTCAGCTTTTCTGGTGCTTCCATTGATTCCTAACTTCTATTCAAAAGAAATAATTAAAAGGATGATACCGGACAGGAATCAATAATTTACACAGGATTTTCCAGGAAAATTAGATGAAGAAAAATTAGAATGCATTTAGCCATTTGTACTGGGTATAGGAAACGTGGTGCAGTGTGAAAAATATTTTATGTTCATTTTTTAACAAATCCTACCATACTATAAAACAAAACAAAAATCCTCTAAAGTCAGTCTGATATTAAAAGAGCTTACAAGTTAGAGTACTGTTGGTTTATATTTTTTATTATCCTAACTGATTATTTTTACTATTTTAATGCTTAGCTGATAGACATTTTAACTTATTTTGTATTATTCAAAGTATATTATTAAAATAATATTGATCATTTGATTAATACTTATAACTTGTATTTGTAGGAAACATTGAATAAATTTCTATGTTTCTATTATTTTATTAAGTTACATAATTACAGTTACATAATTAAGTAATAAATCATAAGGTGAAGCAAAACTGAAATTTACAATTAAAAAAATAGAAATATGAATCAAATAAATCTAATAAAAATACAAAAATAGTTAAAATTAATTAATTATTTGAATATAAGTGTAATGGTAATAGCTGTTTTGAATAATTTTTGATTTATTATTTTACTTAGTATTAATTATGCATTAAATTATATTTTATTGTGAATATTTTGTAAAGATATTATAAGTTTTAAATTATGATTTAATAAATAAAACATTCTCGTCGTATGAAATTAAGAAAAACATAATTGTGCTTATTATTCATGAACTGCATCTTATATTTGAATAATCGTCATCAACATATTTACGAAAATAGTTGTTTTATTTATGAATTACTTCACATTCTATGGGCATTGTCAACTTACATATAACATTAGTTTCGTAAATACGAGGGTATATCAAAAAGTCTTGCAATATCATATGAAAAAAAAGAGTGAGTGAGACAACAATATATTTTTCAAAACCATTTTTTGTCGCGATGAAACTTCTAGAAGAACATTTCGATGTAAATTTTACAGTTCGTTCGTTTTTGTCAATTTAGTAACACGTGTTTTGAATTTTTCTTAAAACGAATGAAATTGAATATCGCACCGTTATTAAATTTTTCTGTAAAGATGGACGAAATGCAATTTATATATTCAACTATATATCAAAAGTTTACGGCGTATCTGCACCATCATATGCCACAGTAACAAGGTGGGTAAAATTATTGAAAAGTGATCGGGAGTCATTAGAAGACGTCAACCGCTCGGGTCGGCCAGCAGATGCTATTAGCCATGAAAACGTAATTTTGGCCGAATCTATTGTATTGGAGGACCGGCGTATTTCTGTTCCGCAGTTAGCGTGGAGACTTTCTCTTTCATACGGTACCACATATACTATATTACATGACCACCTTCACATGTCGAAAGTAAGTGCGCGATGGGTTCCCCGTTTGTTGAATGCAGAACAAAAAAAAAATGCGTGTTCAAACTTCAAAGGCGATTTTAGATATATACAAAGAAGATCCAGAAAATTTCTTTGATAACATAATAACAGGCGATGAAACATGGCTTCATCACTGGGATCCGGAATCCAAACAAGAATCGATGCAATGGATTAAACGTAGTGAACCACCACCAAAGAAATTCAAAACTCAACCGTCTGCTGGTAAGGTTTTGGAAACAATTTTTTGGGATGCTGAAGTAATTTTGATAATCTATTATATGCCACCGAAAACCACAATCACAGGCATATATTACGCAGCGGTTTTGCGAAAATTGAAAAAAGCGATCCGGGAAAAACGGCCAAGGAAAGTTAGGAAAAAAATCTTGCTTCTTCACGACAATGCACCAGTGCACAAGGCTAATATTGCTCAAGCTGCATTAAAAGACTGCGGCTTCGTGGAAATTCCGTATCCACCGTACAGTCCAGACTTGGCACCCAGTGACTACTTTCTGTTTCCCAATTTGAAAAAAACACTAAGGGGCCGGAAATTTTCCAGTGACTATGAAGTACAGTCTGTTGTAAATGAATATTTTATGGAGCAAAAGAAATCTTTTTTTTTAGAGGGTTTAGGCAAGTTAATTGATCGATGTGACAAATGTATAAACCTTAAAGGAGATTATGTCGAAAAATAAAAATATTGCTGTCTCACTCACTCTTTTTTTTCATATGATATTGCAAGACTTTTTGATTTGCCCTCGTATCAGTATGGATACGTATATAAAATGAATTTATTTAGTTACATGTATGAATTAGACGTTATTAAAAATTTTAATTTCCAAAATGTTATGAAAAATGTCGTGCTATCTATGAATTTAATCTTTCAACAAATCATCATTTTTTACTATTTTACAATGCCTTACGTTAATAATAAGAAATTATTCATCCATAAACGCTTGCAATTGCATCAAAATTATAAACTTTTTCGTATCGTACGAGTATATGAATCAAATCATAAATAGTACAGACTAATTCGTAGCTACAACAATTTATTAATTTGTCAGTTTTATGTTATTAATGAACGTAATTCGTAATATTATAGAACTCCTGCATTGGCGCTGTTTTCACGTATTTTTCGTACTATTAATGCAGCTTTTGTCTCTATAGATGCAGGATTTTTTTGAGTGTACAGCTAACAATCGAAAATTTTTGTCGTTGCGCGGATATAGAGTATCTCATATGCTGACATATTGAGCTAGATAAAGCTTGCTCAATATGTCGGCATATCAGATATTCTAACCCTAGTCTTATGTCTTGAAATATAAAACACATCCGCAAAACGACGAAGAGAGATCTTCTATTAGAGCTGTGAAATACCGAGCCAAAAAATTACCCTGAAATACCAAGCCAAGCTTGAAACGAGGTCGTTAGCACGATCCACTTCTGACTGCAGTCAAATGGTTTAATAAGCATTAACTAAGGAGAAACTGACTCATTTCCAGCAGAAAGGTAGGGGAGACTGTAAATGTATAAGTATCTAGGTATCACCACTGTCAGCAGATTAAAAATTAAGAAGCATATAGATACTGCTGCAAAATGACCTCCATTGAGCGTAAGCTAAACTCCGTCCACATCTCCGTTCTCATCGACTAAGCATTAATGGTGATTTGCGCAATACTGCCGCTGGACCTATTGCCGGAGCGTAAAACATTCAATAAAGAACGCTTCAGGGAGGTGAGTGTTTCAGAAAAAAAGCTTACTAAAGATGAAACTACAGCCAAGTGGTAAATCGGATGGAGCAGACACATAGTCTCATCACTTGATTCCTCGATCTACTATCTATCTCATTTCTTAACGGAGCATGGCTGCCTCCGAAAGTATTTCGACGCCCCCTAGTAGGCCTTTGGGTAAACCTCGACCATCGTGGTGGTCAAAAAGACTTAAAACGCCAGCCAAAAACGCAGGAAGCTCTTTAGAAGAGCCAAGGCAAACTAAAGATGCTAACGATTAGGACTGTGAGTTTTCTCCAATGAACGGATGATTCTTGGGCCGCCACTAGTGCAGAATCCATGGAACTGCTTGCACTATACCGTCGGATGTCTAACAAACCACTGACTCCTAGCTGGAAGTTATTTTCAACGACAGCCTAGAACTCTGCTACATTCATAGTAAATGGACTGAAGTACTAGATGTAAATTTCTACCGTAGGCGGAAAAAAGCTCGCAAAGACCGCAAAGAAAAAAGTCGGAAAGACCTTAAAACTATAAATCTAGCTTCTTCTAAGAAAAAAAAAGACTAACAAATTTGGAAAACCATATAGAAGCCCACATTAAGAGTTTGATTGACTCAAATAGGCCATCGAAATCTCAACAAGCATATTACAAGGGGAAATCTGTGGTGACTGCTCTCTATTCTCTTTTTGCTCCTATCAATAAATCCCTGGAACATACGGAGCCTTTAACAACGTCAAACTAGTAGCGATCACTCAGGGGCTGGGTAGATCAATTGCGTAAAATCATGATCGTGACGGTCATTCTAAGGGTTGATTCTTTTCTCCAGAAAATACAAACTTCATCAAATAGCCCCTACGCCCCCCCGCCTTCATCAGTACGACCATAATCAGATTCTCATTCTAGACAGAAACTTAACATGGAAATCTAAGATATTAGAAAGAGTAAAGAAAACTACGCCTTTAAATATACCATTGGAGTAAGTTGAAATTTCGAGCCTTACAATGTGCATTGGCTCTATATTTATAAAGGGTGATTTTTTTGTGGTTAGGATTTTCATGCATTAGTATTTGACAGATCACGCGGGATTTCAGACAAGGTGTCAAAGAGAAAGATGCTCAGTATGCTTTGACATTTCATAATGAATAGACTTACTAACGAGCAACGCTTGCAAATAATTGAATTATATTACAAAAATCAGTGTTCGGTTCGAAAAGTGTTTCGCGATTTACGTCCGATTTATGGTCTACATAATCGACCAAGTGAGCAAACAATTAATGCGATTGTGACCAAGTTTCGCACTCAGTTTACTTTATTGGACATTAAACCAACCACACGAATGCGTACAGTGCGTACAGAAGAGAATATTGCGTCTGTTTCTGAGAGTGTTGCTGAAGACCGTGAAATGTCGATTCGTCGCCGTTCGCAGCAATTGGGTTTGTGTTATTCGACGACATGGAAGATTTTACGCAAAGATCTTAGTGTAAAACCGTATAAAATACAGCTCCTGCAAGAACTGAAGCCGAACGATCTGCCACAACGTCGAATTTTCAGTGAATGGGCCCTAGAAAAGTTGGCAGAAAATCCGCTTTTTTATCGACAAATTTTGTTCAGCGATGAGGCTCATTTCTGGTTGAATGGCTACGTAAATAAGCAAAATTGCCGCATTTGGAGTGAAGAGCAACCAGAAGCCGTTCAAGAACTGCCCATGCATCCCGAAAAATGCACTGTTTGGTGTGGTTTGTACGCTGGTGGAATCATTGGACCGTATTTTTTCAAAGATGCTGTTGGACGCAACGTTACGGTGAATGGCGATCGCTATCGTTCGATGCTAACAAACTTTTTGTTGCCAAAAATGGAAGAACTGAACTTAGTTGACATGTGGTTTCAACAAGATGGCGCTACATGCCACACAGCTCGCGATTCTATGGCCATTTTGAGGGAAAACTTCGGAGAACAATTCATCTCAAGAAATGGCCCGGTAAGTTGGCCACCAAGATCATGCGATTTGACGCCTTTAGACTATTTTTTGTGGGGCTACGTCAAGTCTAAAGTCTACAGAAATAAGCCAGCAACTATTCCAGTTTTGGAAGACAACATTTCCGAAGAAATTCGGGCTATTCCGGCCGAAATGCTCGAAAAAGTTGCCCAAAATTGGACTTTCCGAATGGACCACCTAAGACGCAGCCGCGGTCAACATTTAAATGAAATTATCTTCAAAAAGTAAATGTCATGGACCAATCTAACGTTTCAAATAAAGAACCGATGAGATTTTGCAAATTTTATGCGTTTTTTTTTAAAAAAAAGTTCTCAAGCTCTTAAAAAATCACCCGTTACTATTAGGCTCATATTATTATATGGGTCTCTTCGGTCACCAACCTTTAATCCTTCATGAAGTACAGCGAACAGCTGCCTTTGTATTAGTGGGGTCCTTCGGAGCACAGCCACTCAGGCACTAGAGATTCGCTATCATCTCACACCCCTAAATATCCTTAGTAAATAAATGGCAACGACGGTTGAAGAAGCATTTCTGAATACTGAAGGTGGTAATTTCTTCATTGATGGTCCAAAAAGGGTGGAAAGAGGTGAGGTTTTCGGCGGAGAATTAAATTTAAACCTCTCTTTTCATCACCCGGACTAGTTTTTTTTTTTTTTTTAAACTGGATTGGTCGTGATAGGGGAACTAGTTGAGATAAAATGTAATATCTGCAAGGGATTTTGCCGAAAAGTCACGTTTCAATTAGGACGTCCAAATCATATTTCCTTACGTCGAAAGTAGCACAGAATTGCCTGTCAACTCTTAACGAGATGGCAGATTAATTCGATACCCACCTGATGTTGGTGCCAGCGCATTGCGCTCGACAACGCACAACCTGTTTTATTTCATGCAGGACGGATGTTAATATTACGAACGTAAGCTACATGCAAATTACTGATTCAAGAGGAAGCTAGGAGAACAATGAACGACAGATGGTCGAATAGTACTTCATGCATAATAACTAGGCAGAACTGGTCAAGATTCAGAGACCTTGTATCAAAAATGTCAACTACAATCTGTAGGTAATTTTTAGATTCGATGGCATAATTACAATTTTATTATTTTAGCACTAATTTTATTGCTATCAAAATACTTTTTTTAAATTTGGTAATTTTGTGTAAAGTGTTTGTGTAAATTTGGTAATTTTGTGTGTGGCTTTTATTAGTAACCTACAAATGAAAACGTAATTAGAATTACACAGCAGTTCTTCTTTCATTGTTATTAACTCCTTATTCTATATTGGCGAATTTTAGCAAACTTAACGGGTTCATATTTATTCTTTAAGGAAACCACAAAATAGCGAAAGCTGGCTGAAAGATGCCCTACATAAGTAGTCCGTCGGAGATAAAAAAGAAGAAGGAAAAGTTTCGTTTTCAATGATATACACTGCAAATGCACGCGATTGAGAAGGAGTAAGTACATAGATATCTTAAAGTAAACCAACAATAGCCTTGTAAAAAACAATCGTTCCAAATATTGCCTGTTACATATATGACCGACCTCTAGGAAGGATCACTTGGCAGTTTCAGCGTAAAGTACACATCACAACATTTTCGGAAGCCAATTTATTGCTAAATATTTATGTTAAAAACTCAATATCATGTAAACTTTGATAAATATTAGCAAAATATTAATAAAAGGTTTTATCGATCGTATTGGGTTTTTCATGCAACAATTTTCGCCTAAATGTATGCTATTTTGTAAACAGCACATTGCCATTTTTTTGTTATTTATTTTATTGTTATTTTACTTCCGTTTTTTAACTATTGAAATTGTACTGTTTGTAATGACTGTGTCATTTTTGTGTGTCAGTAATATATAATTTTTTTTTTTGCATAATGTCATTTGTGAACGTTGGGGTTTAGTCATGGAGAATTATACGGATGCACAACGCATAGAATCTACTAACAAAATGTTGAGATTTTTGCAGGTCAGTTCAAACCCAGAAGAAACATGTTCGTATTCGTGCAGTCTGGCCTAATGAAAACAGTAGCAGTTAGCGAGATTGTTCAGAATACTTACAACTCGGTTCGCAAACATTCTCAGCAATTGAGACTTTCCCGAAGCAGGATATTAATTTTAACTAAAGATCTGAATTTCATGCTTACATGATTCAGTTGACAAAACATTTGAACCCGGTAGACCATGCGCAGTACCGCAACGTTCACAGAATGGATGGTCACCGTGAGATGATAAACAACTTCGTCTGTCATCGTGGCTTTAATGGGACAACCAATATATAAAAAATATTCAATTCGTTTGTTGTCAACTTGTCACAGTTGCTGAAATAGGTAATATTATGAGGTGTACCTCATATTGTCTTACAACTCACCGGCTCATGGGTTGCAGCACTAAAATATGTAAGAAAATATTAAAATTTCCCTCTTAGAACCAACCAACACGTTCTTCAGACCATTTGTCTATAGCGTCACTGGTTTCCGATCTATTTGTTTGTCGCAATTTAAATGATTCACCCTGCAAACAACGATTTGTAAGAAAAATCGTTCCTCTAAGCTTTCCATTCAAATAAACTGAATAATATTTAAGCTATTAACTTTGCCGTTTATTGTACAAAAAGCTTTTCACAATAATATTCCTTAGAATTCGATATTCCTTTAATCAGTTCAATCACATGTCGATACCGAAATATTGCTTTTACGAAAACCAACTGAAAAAGGTATAGGCATACCGAAAAAAAAAATTCAAATTAATTTCGAAGGATAATTTTGGGAAAACAATTTGTACAATATAAACTGAAGGCACACAGACATCATTTAATCGTTTTTTATGTGAACATCCAATCATCAAGATAATTTATCCGTCTCGTTCTCGATCCCTCTCTCGCTCCAATTTATATACAAATATTTTTATTATTTGAAGGAAACTGGAAGAAAATCATTTCACATTGTTCTCATTTCTTCATCTGATGTATTTTGTTTATACTTTATACACATGTAAGGGTATGACTTGACTGTTTTTGATTTTGATAGATTGAAAATTCTTATTATTTTTTTGTTGTTGTTTGTTTTGGGTTCCTTTTTATTTTCAAAATACAAAAATAATTGGAATTAAATTAAGAAACATTAGCATTGTTGTTTTTGTGTTACTGTACCCGATACACTCTGAGATAATTTTATATCTTTACACGTTATTTATCATGCTTAGCAAAACTTTATCAATTTACGAAGACAAAATCCCCAAAAAATTACCGAAACGCGTAAACTCATTATTAAATCAAAATTTATTAATGATAATTAGAGTTTAATTATTTTTAATGGTAAAAGTTTGATTTTGTGTTCGGGTTTATGTCATCGTTTACGCATAATGGCTTTATTTTATACGTCATGTATCAGGATTACAGCAGGATATTTTAATCAAACTTTTGTCATAAAAAAAGTATTTTTATATGCTTGGAAAAAATTGTTTAAATACTTGTAATTTTTCACAACTTTGAATACCGTACAAATTTTTATTTGATTTCCTTGAAACCTGAAAGAATTTCTGCATACACAAGTAAACAATTTATCAAATTCACAAGGGAAGATAATGTAAAACAGGATATAGAAAATGCCATTTTTGAAAGCTGCATCGACAAACTGTTTATTTTCCAACTATAAAGAATATAAAATGAATGCTTATATAAATTGTACACCCTCCACCCAGCATCCTCATCATCACATTTCAATGCAACCAATTACTCATAATTCTAAATATAAACATCACTTCATATATCTACAGAAATGTACTACTATTATTATTAATATTTATTTTACCTTTCATTTAAATTAAATATACAAGAAAAGTACATCTTGAACATCATCTCATCATCATTATCAATGTACACGACGTTACGTACGCAGAGTACTGACATCCATTTCATAATTCAGTCACGTTTATTGAATATACAAGTTCTGTAGTCTTGCAATATTGTGTTCATCTCATTTTATTGTACATGTAATTAAATACTTGGTATATGTCTCATTTACCCAGCCAGGACCTTTAATATAATATCGAGTGCATATAGATATCGATCGGTTTCATCATCGCCATGCCATCAACATGCATAATATCGATGGCACGGAAAATAAGGTCTTAAGTTCACGGTATTTTTAAATGTTTATGTATATAAGAAGTGGATTTTGTGTTTTGTAATTTAATATGACATTGGGTACATCATTTTAAGCCTCATTAAAATTCTTGTATCGATTAATAATTTTATTGTAATTATTTTTAATATTTATGTACGATCAGAATCTTTTAGTAATAATAATGGATATGCGCGCGAATGAGATCATTATTTTATGTGAGTTTTATAAACAAACAAAACTATTAAGCGATCGACGGGTGTACACACTTTGATTATAATCAAACATACTTTTAAAAATCAAACTGTATATTGCGAAATCATAGATAGTGATCATCAATCAAAAGGTGATTTACAAGATGATAAATGTTATGAGAAAAATCATCAATGAAGAAAGAAATTTTAGAATGGTCGTTGACACATTTTACTCAATGTTACATGCATATACTTTAAATTTCACTATATTTAACGAATCTTATATTCTGAATTTTATCAAGGTCAGCCAAATAGAATAAATCTTCAGGGCTCAACCCCAGACTAGTTGAGTGCACATCGGAAACAGGTTTGGATTTTTTTTTTTTTTTTTAATTAATTTATTTTATTTTGATAGTGCTACTGATAACTTTTAACGTGTGAATGTTTAGACATTTTTTCATATATAATTTTAATAATTGACAGTGTATTGCAGTGGTTCTTAACCTTTTTTTACTCGCGGCCCACCAAATAATTCATAATTTTTTTGTGGCCCCCATTTTTTAATAATAATTTATATTTGTTAAATTATCTATAATACCAGGTGTGGAAACATGAAACCGGAATTTACCAATAAATGGCGCCATCTGTCAATGTACCTTTTGGACAAACCACGTCATCGGTGCCAATGTTTTCTTTTGACATCTGTCCACAACATCCAATTTATACCCTTACAAGTTCCATACAATAACGCCTGTTTTTTACGTGTTAACAATGTCGAGTTGTTTGCCCACATATTACGATTTGGGGACATCATTGATTTTTTGTTATCATTTGAAGAAAATTGCTGCAGAATCACATAGAATGCTTATCAAAACTTACGGTGAGTATGCTCACGGTTCAATAAATTCAGAAGTGGTGATTTTGACGTGAGAAACGCAGAACGTGGAAGACCATCAAAAAAATGTGAAGGCAGTGTTGGAATGGCAAGCATTGTTGCATGAGATTGACGCTCAAACGCAAAAACAACTCGCGGATCATTTGAATGTGTTACGAGAAACGCCTCCATACGTTTAAAAGCCATGTGAAAGATCCAAAAGCTGGGAGAATGGGTTTCTCATAAACTGAATGAAAGGCCAGAGGAAAATAGAAAAACCACTTGCGAAATGTTGCTCGCCAGTTTCGTATCTGGCTCTGAAAGCTATTTCTCCATCGAATTGTGACTGGCGATGAAAAATAGATCTATTTTGAGAATCCAAAGCACAAAATGTATTGTCTTGATCCAATACAACCATCGACATCGACTGCAAGGCCAAATAGCTTCGAATGGAAGACAATACTCTGTATTTGATGGGATCAGAAGAGTGTGATTTATGCTGAGCTGCTAAAACCTCTCGAAACCGCGAATATTGAAAGCTACCAATAACAAATGATCAATTTGAATCGATCTTTGCGTGAAATACGACCAGAATATTGCAAAAGACAACACAAAGTGATTTTGTTTCGCATGAGAGTGCACCACTACACAAAGCAAAACCGGTCATGGATACGTTGGCCTCTTAGTTGGGAAATATTTTCACATGCGGATTACTTGCTAGACTTGTCTCCGTCCGATTATCACTTATTTGAATCGATGGGGCACGGGCTTGCTGAGGAGCACTTTACTATCTACGAAAATGGCTCGATAAATATGGTTTGCCTCAGAAGAAGAACAGTTTTTTGGCATGCCATCCACGCATTGCCAGAAAAATGTATACTTTGCAATACTTTGAATAAATAGTTTGAATAAAAATACTTTGAATAAAGTACTTTTAATCATCATCAAGAAAGTCGAAAGGTGTGGGCTGGTGATATAAAAGATGAAAATCTCTTTATTTTTGCGAAATTTGAAAAAATAAATAGATTTCGCAGGTGGAGATACAAGCAAAATTCAATCATTATTTGACAATGAAACCACGCTAAACGTAAATTTATGAACGGAAAATCAAGAATTGAATTGCACTGTGGATAATGATGGCTTGGTACGTCTTTACGAAGATCTTGATTTGAACAATGTTCCTGAATCCCAAATTACATCCAGTGCAGTAGTTATGAGTACGCCAATTTAAAATATTGTTGATCAAATCAGTAACATAACGCAGCAACCAGGTTGCTCTTATTTGTCGTTTAAAGAGGATTTTCCCACCCCATTCAAAAAATCTTTTTATTATCCGAAGGCTCCAATTGAAAAGGAGAAAATTGTTAAAAGGAAAATTACTCCTCATCCAATTACATCAAATAAATATTTTGAACACTTAAAGAACATTGAAATAAGAGGAAAAGAAAAAACTGAAAGAAGCAAGAGACGAAATTTTAACAAGATTATAAAACTAATTTTCAAACAGATGGCGGATCGAGTGTAAAATAAATTAAAGTCATAATTTACAGTAATTAAGTAATGGCGATTATGTCACAGTTTCATTCGAAGGAGAATATTTCCCTGGACCTCTACTGGAAGTAAAAGAAAATGAAACTTACTATACATTAAAACAATGCAAATGAGTGGTATAAACTGGAAATGGCCGAGCAAGGACGGCGCTATTTGGTATACAGAGAAAAAAGTATGTAGTTTATCAGCCCACCTTTATTTTCTATTAAATGCCAGAGGAATTTATGCGGTTCCTGAAATCGAAGCTTTCCAAAAGAATAATTTTAATTAATTTTAGTAAAATTATTACTTATCTAGTACCTGAATTATTTTTGTTATCGTGTAGTATTATTATTTTTTGATTGAATTTCTAAAGTTAATATGCTAGCTGTGAATTAGGAGGACATAATTTGTTTATAACACTTAACGTTTAATAAAAAATACAAAAAATAAAAGTTTGTTTTAATGAAAATTTGAAAATTGTGTTTTTGTAATTTCAGGCTTGAATAGTAGACCTGTTAAAAATCACTGGTGTATTGTGTTAATATAGTTAATTTTTTTTGTTTGCTAGGAAGGAAATAACGGTGTTATCCAACCCGTTAAGCATTCCCGTCTCGTGTGTGTGAGAGAGAGAGAGAAAGAGAGAGAATAAATTTTTATTTTTTTGTTTTGCGCTTGTTTGTCGGGTGAGGATAGATTATTATGATCGTTTTTAGTGTTTTATAATTTATCCCTTCCAAGTTTCTAAAAAAAAGAGTAAACAGCAAACATATAACAGCAAAACATACCTATAAAAAAATTTGGGGGAGTAAATATATGACGAAATTGGATAAAAATTGAACAAACATGATCGTGGTTTATTTTGTATTACAGGTAACCCTCCAGGAACACGGTATTTGAAGAACACGGTTTCGAATAACACGGATACCCATTTTTTCAAATTACACGGTTTCAAACAACACGATTTTCGTTATTCTCTTTTATTTTGTTTTTTGTATATGATAACAAAAAATAAAACGTAATGTTTTTTTTCCTTTCTTTTTTGTAGTCTCGAACAACACGGTTTTAATGAGCACGGAACGAATTAATCGTGTTCTTGGAGGGTTTCCTCCCTGACGGATGAATTCAATTCTTTCTTGCTTGACGGAAGAATTCATTACCATTAGATAGGTTCCGCAGAAAACCGTATAAAGCCGAAAATACCGTGTAAATCGAGAATCCGATTTTTGTATGAAGACTCATATACATAGAAAAAAAGCAATAAAATTCATAAATTATCCTTTCGTTTTTAGTAATTCATTTATTTTAATATAAAATATATAGAATATATTAGATATAACAAATAAAAATTTAAAAATATAGTAATTTTTTTATTACTTTTGTTTTTTCAACCATTGGTAAAGCAAAATCATGTAATAACATACTACCGTGTTAATCGAAGGGATGAGTGTATTTTTTGAATTTTGGAGATTGAAATCCTATTCTGTGTGAGGTTGTTGTAGTTTTGCAACCAACATTGGGCTATTATATTAAGTGGCAAGGTGCTAAAATTCGCCATTTTACACTGAAAAAAAAAATCGTAGGTGGTAATGACGAAACCGTTTCGTAAAACTTTAATGAAGAACTCGTCCATTCAATCGATGATTTTATGGCGAAAAAAAATAATTTTATTCAAATTAAAATAATAAATATTAATTAAATCAAATAATCAAAGACTATAGAATTTTACAGTTATTTTCAGATCTTTTTTTATAACTTATTTATTCAAATTAACTAATTCCTTAGTTTATTTAAAGCAAAAATTTCGTTGAGTACTGTTAATATTTTCTTGTTTTATTTAAATTGAATAAAATTCTTTGTTTCGTAATAGTATTAAAAAAAATACGTTCAAATTGACGAAACTCTATAAAACTCAGGACAATAAATATATTTTTTGTCAGATTCATTTTATAATAAATCTATTTCAATTTAAACAGAAAGTGAAATCGACAGTGAGGCACTCCAATTAATGAACCCAGATCACATACAATTTTTTTTTACTAAATATCAAATTCCTATCGGAATACAAGTGTTATTTGAGTATCATCTTCGAATTTGGCAAAAACTGAATGTGTAAGTATTAAATGTCATATATTTGTGTTTTGTGGCAAAGTTTATTTTATTTCGACGATGTTTGCAGGGCGTTATAACACACGCTTGATTCGATAAAAAATATCTTTTTATATTAAATTTTTTTATCATACATATAACTGTAATTGTATCGCATAGCTAAAAATTTATTTCGAACTAGAATTATAATGAAGTGCTATGTTGGTAAAAAAACAGATTTTTCGGTTAAATCTTTAATTCTTCATTTACAATTTTTCCATTCTCTTTCCTCGTATGAATGTTGTGAAGGTGATTGTCACAAATCTTTTAACAATGTAGATGCATTTCGAAAGCCTTTTAACAGAATACACTTCGAACGTAATACAAGCTCAAACACTTCAGGAAGCAAACAATCCAATCTTAACAATTCAATTCAATCTGAAAAGTCCGATGTAACGCCGGAACAAATTAAAGACGATACGTTTAGCTGTAATACGTCAGTTGTTGCTAATGTCCTACCCGCGTTTAATATTGATTCTATTTCTGAGTCGGCTGCACAATTTAGTTTGGTTCTTCATAGCAAAAATAATTTGACTATAGAAAAAATGTTGAAGATATTCATTAGCTAATAACAGATATGTACAATACTTAAGCCCTCCTCACATTATTTAAAAACATTAATTTCTGAAAAACTTGAAGATTTATCAACACGTAATTGTTGCATTTAAAAACCTTAAAACCGACTCTCTCCTGAATATGTGGTTAAAGCATAATACTTATCTGGAAGATTTAGTACAAGTTGTAATAGACAAAAGACGAGGTGTAGTTATGAAAAATGGCGAGGCAGTGTACAATGAGCAAAACACTAAAGGCGTGTTTATATCACTGAAGTTTCAATTCCATTTCTCATTTCATTACCGGTAAATTATGGAAACAGAAAATTTCCAAATACGATGGACAAATTTGTATTCCTTATTTTCTATATTTTGATGATTTTCAAATAAACAATCCTTTGGGTACTCATTGTCAATCAGTTTGTGGAATTTATTACAATTTTCCATTAGATTTTACGGTTTCCCAACTTGATCATATTTTTATCGCCGGCTTCATTAAATCCCACGACCTTAAACAATATGGTAATGAATCATCATTAAAGTACTTGATTGATGAAATCAATGATATAGAAATTAATGGTATTTCAATACAAACTCGTGATGGCATTGTAAAAGCAAAATTTATTTTAGGACTGGTGTTAGGAGACAACTTAGGTATTAATTCAATTTGTGATTTTAGTAAATCGTTTTCAAGCCTAAGTTATTGTAGATTTTATAAAGCACCCAAAAATATTGCACAGCACATGGTAATACAAGATGAGAAATATATACGAACTGGAAACTGGAAATAACTCAAAATTCGACTTTGAATAGAATAATTTCATTTCATGTAGTTGAAAATTATGCCGTGGACATGATGCATGATTTATTTGAGGGAATTTGCCACTATGATATTTGTAAAATAATTCAACATTATTGTAATTCGAAACTATTTTCTTTAGAAACTTTAAATTTACGGAAACAAACATTTAACTACGGTTCCATAGAAATTGGCAACTTGTCGAAACCAATTGAGTATAATCATTTACGAAAATGTAAGCTAAAAATGACGGCCAGTCAAATGAAAACTTTCGTGCATTTCTTACCTTTAATGATCGGGGATTTAATTCCAGAAAATGATCAAATTTTTTCTTAGCCTTTTAAAAATGATTGAGCTACTTCGTAAAAGTATTTTTACTATAGATGATATTGAACTCCTTCGTCAAACGATTTCTGAACATAACAAACAATATATTGAACTGTTCAATGAAACCCTCAAGCCAAAATATCATATTCTGCTTCATTATCCATCAATAATCGAGTTTTCAGGGTCACCTAAATATTTTTGGTGTTTTCGCTTCGAAGCTAAACACAAAGAATTAAAAGCATATGCCAATGTTACAACTTCTCGAGAACATATTTTACTAACACTAGCCAATAAATATCAATTGAAATTTGCACTTCTGTTAATGACACCCCAACAAAATAGTATTATTTTTGGTGATAAGCACATCATTTCTAGTAAAAATAAACATTTTTTATTATCCAAGGTTAACATCAAATCGCAGGAATTAAGCACACTGAAAGAATTGCAATATAAAGGAACATTGTACAAAAAGGGACTTATTGTTATTACTTTCAAATCTGCGCTAAGCATTTTTGAAATCGATGAAATATTTATTTTGAAAAACAACTCTGATATATATTTATTAGTTAATGAGCTTTTAGTAAATTCTTATAGTTCACATTTCGATGCTTATGAAATTGATGTTAATAAAACTATAATATCCGAGCATTTATTCCTTAAAATAACGGAGTTTAAATGTGACCCGGTAAATCTACATCATACAGCAAAAGGAAAGTTAATGATTAGAATTAAAAGATATTACTAATTAGTTAAATTTACATTTCACAATAAACGTTTTACTTCATGATAAGATCATTAATATTATAAAAATATACAATCCTACCGTCCTTACATATCTTAAATAAAGCAATAGCATCATATCAACATAAAAAATGGAGAATCAAGAAGAAGTAACTTTTGCTGAAAACTTAAACTTGCAAATTTTTGAAATTGTACCTGGTCAATATGAAATTGTCAACAGTAACCAAATCTCTATAATCGAAACTAACGACGACACGTATTTTGAGACAAACTTAAAACCAGATGCCGAGCAGGAAATTAAAAATTTACTTCGTTCTTGGAATTTAAATCATCTATTTCAAATATTTAAAGGTAACAAAATTTAAGTTTGATTCTTTTATATTACTATTTTAACTTATTCTGTTGTTCTAGACGAATGGATCGGTTTAGAAGTCTTACAACAAATCACTGAACAACATGTGGTTCAACTAGTAAATAAATACGACATAAAATTAGGAGTACAAATTAAATTACAGGACCATATTAAAAATTGGCAAAATTCGCAGCAGACCACAATAAGTTCACCGCTTGAAGATGATTTACTCTTAATTGACAAGGATACTAATAACTGCTTGAATATCAACGAAGTCGAGGAGGATCAAATAGATTTGCAAACTATTTTAAATTCTTGTTCTCGAGGGCGGACTATACGCAATCTATATACCCAAAATAATTCAAAGTTATCTGAGGGTTGCAGAGTTATTTTAGTGGATATTATTGTAAAAATTTTAATTCAAAATGACATAAAAATGACAGTTGATCTTGCAAAAACTATTTTGGAAAAAATAATACAATTATTTCCAACAGAATTCATGGTGAGATTTTTAAAAATAATATTTTATTTTTGAAAAATTTAATAATTATTAATTCGTAGGAGTACTACTATTTAAAGCAGCAGGGAAAAAAACCGCAGGGTAAGATTTATGATAAATTTTATAATGCCCAAAGACATCTTAGAAACAGTGGCATCCTTCCTAAACGGGCCTATTCATCAAAATCACCAGATTTGACAAAATACAGCTTTGGTTAGGTATATGCTTGAAAGTTAGAAATTTTAATTAAATTTAATAAAAATAAATTTTTTGTTATGTTCAATTCATTTTGTTCTAAGGACCACCTGAGGCAGACATAGATGGCCATCTTGCAGCTATTCGGCAGGATAATTGTTCGTGGGCTGAATTAGAACTTCATTGGTCACCAACGAAAAATTATAGATTGCAGGAAATCGTAAATGCAGAATCGACTAGTACAATTTTTGAAAAATGGTCACAATATAAAAAGCCAATGGGCTTTAAATTAGTACGTTTGATTTATTTAATAAAAACGATTGTTTTGATTTCATTGTCGCTATTTGTTTTAATTTTTCAGGTCAATATGGATTTCACTCATCTCGACCCATCAGCGCAAAGCCTAATTATTGGATATGAAGATTTCTCCAAAAACAATTTGCCAATTTTTGAAGAAAAAATTAAAGACGTGGTTAGCAGAAATCTCTTAGAGCAGCTCAAGAATACGACATTTGTATTAACTGAAAGTAAAAACTGTTTCGTTATTTGAATACAAATTATTAAACTAACTTTAATTATTTTTGTTTACGAATGGTCGATGTTGTACTATTTTTTACTTACACCACAGCGTATTAATTCCCACAACCAAAATAATACAATGCCAGAATAATAAAAAGATTAGGGTGAAACATTCGATCCGCGATTCCCAAAAATCTTTCTTAATAGAAGGAACAACTGTAGGAGAATGTGAAGAGGAATTGTTACGACTGAACAGCAATAAAAAACCGATCCAACCGCTGATTATTATAGTAGGTACAACTTTAGAACCGAAGTTCAACCATCCATCAAATCAACAGACTTACAAGGATTCTATCCGTTGAAGATAGAAAGGTCGTAGCCTATCTGGTTTTGATATTTGAAAACGGTTTATTTTATTTGTTTTGAGAGAACAAAATTAATTTAGTTAATACTAATCATTATATTACATTTATTTTGTTCAAGTATTTAATTATACCGTACATTGTCCAAAATAATAAATCTGTAACTCATAATAATGACGTTTTATTTCAGAAAATTTACCATTAAGATGTTAATTAATTAAAAACAAATTTTAAGATGTTTACTGAATATTTACATCAAAAAACAAATCAAACATAATTGTGCTATCTTGTGTTAACCGCCTTACATTATATTTTCAACTAACTATTGGCTACTTAGGTGTCTGTAACCGGGTCAATTAGGTCATATTTAACATGCCTATCCTATCCTTCCATCTTGTTAAATGTAATAAAGGTGTATGGCGGTCATCCGAGAGTCTCGCTAAATTGCCTGGTCATACACTGCAATCAATCAATCAATCAAGGGCTCAACCCCAGACTAATTAATCAATTTTTATAATAAACCGAAAATAAAAACTAAAGCGCTTCAAAGGAAACAGTTTGCGATAAAGCAATGTGATTTGTCCGTCTACTAGGACAAAAATATATAGCGATAGATTTTCATATTCAAAAACCTGAGATTAAATAAATCAATGAAATGAATAAGCTGCACGACGATGTAGAGAAAATATAAAACAAGCCTCAAAAGGATCAGTTTTCAGTTTAAGGGGTAGACCGGAAAATTGAACGGACACAATGTAATACTCGGAGCGGCTTTTGAAGACTACGCATTAGAAATAGAACAGCTATATAGCACACTTAGCATATTCAAATATTTCCGCTTAACAAATGAGAAGAACCAAGATGAATGCTTCCACTGAAGGAATTCATATTCTCTGAGACCACTGCTTGTCTATTAATGAATGAGACTGCCTCATAAAACCGTCAATTAAAATACTTCGGGTTAAAATAGGTACCGAGGGGAATATCGTGCGACTGATCCCCAGATTTTGTGACGCCAATAATAACATTACTTGTTAGATATGTGTTAAAGTGTGCCACAGTTTGCGAGATTGCTAGAAAATCTGCTGAAAGGATGAGAACCCTAAAATGCTGTTAAACTCCAACGAGTCACAATCCATTAGACAGCCTCAGTTTTTACAACATCATTTTCGGAGTGAATATTACTGGTGCTAGCCATCCTAGCAGACCAAATAACTTGGCTGTCGTAGACACACTGATCCAGTGTGTGTGGGAAACCCTACGTTGAAATCAAACATTTCCGTACGAGGCTTCCATTAGAGCCACAATTCTTTAAAGGTTTCATTAACTTCTAAAAATCACACACTGCGTTTCACTTAATTAAACGCACTTACAATTTTATTTCTAAATGTAAATTTTACTGTAATTTTTCGCGAAATCAAGAATTTATTTTTATTGAGATTTTCAAAATAAGTATTCAGATAGCTGATCAAGAACTAAAATGGGTCGAAAAAATATTTTAAGTACGGCAGCAAGGGCAAAAATCGATGCCACTTGGAGGGATTTTCCAACCTCGCTATAGCTCATGAAATAGAGCGTAGTGAGCGTGCTGTGCGAAAGTATTTAAATAGTAGTCATATGGAAGATACTACCAAGCAAGGTCAGCGACATTTCTGACACCACAAGATACAAAAAATGCATAGGTTAGCGTCCAATTCAGCCCTTTACACCAACAATCAGAACGGCAGCTGGGCATTAAGCCAGCAAATCAACAGTTCATAGAGTAATTATGAGTGCTTTATTTTTAAAACTAAAAAAAACACCACTAAATCCTGTGCGCAAGCAACAATTAATCGAATTCGCCAAACAGCACATGACTTGGGATGTGTATCCGCAAACAACGAATAATAATTGAAAAAATTTATAAAAAAAAAAATTAACGTAGATGGACCAGATGGCTATAATTATTATTTTCATGAAATTCGCAAAGAAGGACAATTTTTGACTCGTCATCATGCCTGAAAAGCAGGAGTAATGGTATGGAGTGCAATTTCATATTGGCGCGCTATTAAAATGAATTTTGTTTCCAATAAAATGACTGGAAATTCATATAAGATATGCTGCACGCTGTTTTTCCAGAAATCCAGAACATATTTGAGCCTCTGTTGCGAGTCAAAACGTTGAGTTATTACCATGGCCACCTTATTCCCCTAATTTTAATACCATCAAAAACGACGGGTGTGAAGTTTTCCACGGATTCCACGGCTGTGTGTATGTATGTGTGTTACACTGCTAAACCAAAATCTAATAAAAGAAATATTAAGATTATAGTAGGAAGATATAGTGATAATTTCGCAGTTTAAGTATTTATATTATTTTATTTTATTCAAAAAAATTATTTTACTATAAATTTAAAAAATAAAAAATGAAAAAAAACTAAATTTTCTAAATTACAATAAAAATGAGTAAAAATTAAGAACCGAAATTAAACATTGCGTACAATTTACCTCATACAAATCAAGGAAAACGGCTTGTAGCTAAAAAATGGCTCGAGGTACCTATAAATTTGTTTAGTTTTCCTGAAAGGTAATGTAATGATCTTGAAACTTGAATCACCATCTCTGTGGATGGCCGATAATGGCCATTCGGTTCATATTGCGCAGCATGATTATCACAGATCCGATCTAGATCATCAAGTTATGCGGTGGTTTTTGGATAGTTATTTGCTTCGTCTTAATTGATCACACAGTCAACGGATTTGTAACAATGCATTTCCCCAGAGATTTGGTTTTGAATCAAGTAGTTCAGTCTCAATCAAGTAATTCAGACATGTCTTCCTTATTCTTCGCTGCCAAAATCGCTCGATCGCTGAGCCAATCGTGATTCACATAATTTCAGCGGATGTCCGGAAACATTTTCGCGATAAGCTCTTCCTTCGACGTCGTGGACATGAAAAAATTCGAGGGAAGCGAAATCAATCCGGTCGAAAAATTAACACGAATTTGACAAAGCTGTTTGGAAAAATCGAGTCGTTCTGTAACGTGACTCTCTTGTTCGTGGTCAACTGCTACTTCTTCACATAGCGTCACAGACTCGACGATTTCAGTCATGCGCGTTGAGTTCATCTGCAGTTGTCGATCTCGGAATGACCGGTAGCGTTTGACGAAAATCGGCGACCAGCAGAATCATCCAAAACGTCTAAGTCACTTCGTAAATCCCTAATCGTTCGATTGAACGCTTCTCATAAACGTTGATGTGCCTTTGTGTACTCGTCCCAGATTATGATTTTGCATTCTTGCAATACCTTGGCCATCACCGAGTTCTTGGCAATTGAGCACACTGCTTGCCAATCGTGTGGATGTTCATCGGCAAGTTTAAAGAATTTTTTTCAAAAAATGCCGTCCGGCCACTGTCCAGCAATGTGGCTATAATTCCCGATGATGTAACAGCTAACGCTAATTGAGATTTGGAGCGAACTGTGGCCAAAAGTAATAAAATCAGAAAGGTTTTGCCTGTTCCACCAGGAGCATCGAGGAAGAATATTCCGCCGTTTCCTTCGTCAACTGCTTTCATCAATGCGTCTTACAAGTTTCTTTGCTCTGCAAAAGCGGAACATTCGTTCGTACTATTTGGCTAATTGAATTTCGATCTTACACTGGCTCTCGTTGCAATTCGAACGAATTGGTGCTGGTATACAAAATTTCGTCAAATAGCTGCCGCACATAAGCACGCACATGTCTTCGATCTTGATCATAGCTTCGTTGCGTATCTCGTCGTTCATTTCAAGCTCATAATTGATGTTACAGTGCGAGATCAATGCAAAATGTCGTCAGCCATCTCGTCTTTGTATTTGTTCCACAGTTCCAATGCGTTCGATGGATGACATGTCGCTATGATGATCGCGACCAATGTACGAATATGATTTGCCGGCGCAGAAAGAGTGACATCAGCGATTGTTGAGTCCAAATGTCAGTTGTTTTCCAGCAAATCCAGACGTTGGCAAGCCTCGCGATAAGTGGCGCTCAACACACCATCTATAGTACGAAACAATTCGAACGAAGTAGAACCACGAACATGGAACAAAAACAAACGACGATAGGAGAATTCGCCTTGTCGTGGATGAATGATGTGCACACGGCAAAGCGCATCAGTCAAATACACATCGATGTATCCTGCAACAGGTTTACCTTTCATTCGTCATTGAAACTTCTACGTCGAATGGTTCCAAATATAATAGAGTGGCATTTTCCAGTAAAGCAATATTCGTGCGAACGTATCACTTTGGCAAATTTCAAAGAAATTTGAGTGTTGTAGCTTGGTGGTCGGTCTGCTCGTTGTACTGCATTAGCTTCCGTGAAATACACACGCTTTCCATTCTCCAAATGCACCCACAAATGATGAACGGTTGGTTGACGTTCGTGTATTGCAAATGAGAAAATATGCCAAATCGCCTCATTGCAACTGACATAACGGCTCAATTGGAACCTTTGGCACTTCGTCATTTGCACCGAAGCTACAATGCCGAACACAGCCAGGTCGCTACCTACCAACATATGTCGCTGGGGGAGTGGTCAATGGAGCGACGTTGGTTGCATCTCCTTCCAAAACGATGGAATCTCGTAGATGAATGTACTGTCTGAATGAAACTTAAACTTGCCGTTTCGATCTTGACATACATATTGATGCAATACTGTTGAAACAATCGACGGTATCTCAAAAGATGAGTCCACGCCTTATCGCATCATCAACCAATAAGTATAAAAATGCATGGAACTGAAATTTTTATTCGTTTTTTCACTTGAAAGTACAATTGACAGCTCAATAAATAACCGGTCAGCGGATTGACCATCTTTATCTGGAAGTAGTAGCCATGCTCTCCCTGACAAAACATCAATGGATATTGAAGTGCATAAGATCGATGTTTTTCGTACACGCACTGCACTGGTCCGTCATCCGGTTTATCACAATATCACGCGATTTCACATTTATCACACGACCACAACTGCGACTTTGTCGATAGTGGGAGCATTATACTGACGTACATATGGCCTCCAGTTGGTTTTTTGTCTGCTCTGGTGATTATTTGGTGATCACCGGAAGTCATTGCCTCCAAAGTAGTTTTTAACAAACGAACCAGCGCATTTTGCTCATGCAAAAGACATTGAAGTTCTCTGATTATCTCTCGTTTTGACGAATTGAAACACGCAATACGAAATATTAGTTCAAATTCGGAATTTCCAACGAAATAAATTTGAAGGAACTTATAATAACATAAATTTCTGGAAAAAATTATCGAAATCGTAAAAATCACACCGAATCTCATATAATTGTAGTAATGGTACCGCTTATGGATGCAATGCACAAAATCCAAATATCATAGAACAAATTCCTATACAAAACGCAATTTTTGATTTTTCGGTTTTCCTTTGGGTTTTGGCGAATTTTCTTCGATATTCCAATTTTTTCGAGTTTCCGGATTTTCCTTTTGGTTTTTCCGAGCTTCGTTTTTTTCTAAGCCGACACTGTATTGAGACAAACAAAGCAAAAAAACAATCATCCAAAACGGTCGTGCCGTTCTCGAGTTTTTGCGAGACTAACGCATGGCAATTGATTTTTATACAGATAGATAGAAAAAATAAATAGATAAAATATAGATTGAATAAAAAACAAAATAGTAGTTTGGATGCAGCCTCCGGCGGGATTCGAATCCAGTACCTCCCAGCCCAAGCGCCGAAGCTTTAACCACTGCAACACCTGTTTCATAAAAAATGTACATACAAAATTCATATAAAAAATGATTTTTATTCGAATTTTCGATTTTTCCAGTGGATTTTTTCAAAATTTTCTTTCGTAAAACCATCTCCTGGCAATTGGGAACAAATTAAAAAAGATTGAGCCAAATGGGTTCAGCCGTTCTCAACTGATGCGCACATACATTTTTTACACCAGTTTTATATATATATAGATTATTAGAGCTTCTTCTGTACTAGTTGCTGAAGGTGCAAATGTATTTATAAATCCTCAGTCAATAGTTTTAAATATTTGTTTTGTCTTAATAATTTCCGGCCTAGCCTGAAGAACCAGTCTAATCCAATACGTATTACAAGGTCTTTTAATCTTTTGTCAGGCATTACAATAAATCTTCTTGGCATAAAAACTATATTGTGTATCGAATGACATGGCACGTGTGACACTTGACAAAGAACTACAATAATTAAAACTAAGCATTAAACGATAACATCTAAAACTTGTTGTAAACATGTTGCAATCTTTAGGCAATAGTTGCTTCCGTATACATTACAACTAAAAATATAAATCGTATGCTTGTTTAAACGTATGGTCATTAGCTAATTTGTGGTTTATCCAACTTACAGAAACTTTCACTTTCTCTCCATTCATCTTCAAATTTATATTTAAAAAATTTTGACAGGTGCCTTAAAGGTTAACATCAAATAATTTTATAAATTTAACTGTCTGCCATTTTCGAAAATCATAATTGGTTTTCTTTCATAAATACATAATTTTTATACATGTAACGTATTCGAACTACCTGCCACAGTTGGTATTTTGTACATCTTTAAGTGTTTTGCTCGTTTTGGATTTTTTTTTTGTGTTCAAATTCCCAAAAATCATATATCGAAAGGAATATATATTATGTATATTCATTAGATCATCGTTATTATTATGAAAACGTTGAGAAATAAGATAATTGTGTCTTTAAACTTGAAATTCTTACAATTGTATATTATTCCTAGGCCATGTTAATTCTACAACATTATAATCTTCCTACACATAAAATTTAAACTTCTAAATATTGTATTGTCCGCGAGCGAACGTTTAGTATTATTATTCGGCTGGTGTTAGATTTTATGTTGCCTTCTCGAAAACAAATCGAGAAATTCATTCTCAAAAATTAATTTGACAACAAGAATTTCTCGGCATAAGTCGACGAGAATAGAAAAACCGATATACGAAAATATTTAACAAAATCAACAGAACGAACAACTAACAATGTTGGGGATACATTTTAATTTGCTCGAAGCTAACAGAATCTGTATATATCTCGTACTATATATGATATGCGAAATATATACGATATACGGATATAATGTAGACCACAAAATTTGCTAGATGATTATTATTTTTTGGTTTAGAAAATATTTATAAAAAAAAGGGTTCAATTTTTGATTATACAATTAAACAAGTTAAACATCATCATCCCTTAAAAAAAATGCTGTTTTTTTTTGTTAAATTTGTATTCCGATGCCAATGGTTAACTTGTATAAGACACATACGAGTGTACACATTTATCTAAGCATCTCATCTTCTTTATTTATGTTATTTTCAGTTTTTGTGTTGTGATTTACTAAAATGTCTATAGCATTTCGGATACGTACGTAGGCGGGTAGGACAAAGAAATTTTAGAGGTAGATTTTAGCTTATGTGTAAAAATAATAATGATATCTGAAGGTGAAGTTGTATACAGTGTGTGAGAAATCTTTTGGCTTGAAATTTATGAACTTGATTTTAAGTTTAGCGCTTTTTGTGTTGGTTTTCTTTTCATTTTTGTTTTAATAATGGTGCGAGACGAAATTGTATGTTTGTGATTCCATATACATCATTGTTTTGAGTTTAATGTACTCTGAATTTTGTTGTATATTAACCTCATTTATCAACGTTATGTTTTGTATATGTTTATGTATACAATTTTATAATTGCCTATAATTTATTTGTATATACATATACAGAGCGTTCTAACCCACAAATATATGAAAACTCATTAAAACGCTTATTAATAATAATTTATCCAGCAAAAAGAACCATTACAATAATATAGTATAGTAGTTAGATAGAACGACCGTCAACTGAAAAACTTATATTAAGCTACGATAACAAAAGCAAAAAGTCCAAAAATTATTTCCAGTCGAAACCCGAAAGAAAAGCTGGAAATAAATTTCATGTCAAGTAGCAGGAAAAAAGTTAAAATAATAAATACAAGACGAAAACCAAACAAAAAAGCTTTAAATGAAGGAAAACAATTAATTATTAATTTTTGTTTTGGGTTAATTTTATTTTTGAAGAACAATTTGCAATTAGTAAGTTGGTATAAGTTTGTTTGTATTTTTGGTAACTATGAACTAATTATTTAAACCCGAAAAAAGTGGAGGGTTTTGACTATATGAAAGAAGTAAGTTTTTGCCTTGGTTAAGATTTAACTTAGTACTACTACGGTACAAGTACGAATTGATCAAAAAACTCGTCAAAAACCATTTATATCTGAACCTAATTTACCTAAAATTAATTTATCTAAAACATTTCGCCCAAAATCAATTCACTCACTCAAATTTTAAGCTCATCAACATTTTAAAAATATATTTTTTTCTAAATTTGATGTTTATTTTTATTTTTGATTTTAACGTTTTCCTATTCAGTATAGGCAAGTAAAATGTCTGGTACTAGGAAGAAATTATTTAAAGCTCATTTATATAAAATCCAGTTTCTAAAACTGAAAACTGAAAAAAACATTGAAAATTTAATTTATTCAGTTCATTCAAACATTTTGATCTAAACCGATTACGTTTCAACCAATTCAACAAAATTCTAAAATAACAAATTATGAGTCGTGTGAATTTTAAATTATAAAAACTAATTATTTTTACTTAAGTTCAGATTAAACCGTTATTTATTAATAGCTTTCTTATTAACTAAATTCTACTTAATTATATAAATTGCATATTCTATAATAATCAGGAGATACACTGCGCAAAACAAAAAACGCAATAGTAAATTTTTTGTCGGAAATGTCAGTTTAATTTTTTTTTTACTTTTAAAATTAAGGAAATTTAGTCTACTTTCCGTACTTTCCGTTTTAGTAAACTTTATGACTGTCAACGAACTTTCCTGATGTTTTATTCACGAATCCAAATAACCTTGAGAATGAGACTATTGAAAGCTAGCTGTTGAGTTATTGTAGTTTTAGCGAAAAACATGACAAAAAATTCATATAATTGAGTCTCGCGTAATGTTGGTCGCACAAGGAAAAAATAAGTTTTAAAAAAAACAAAAACTAAAATTTAACAGAATCAAAATTTTAAACTTTAATCAACCATAATAGAAAAAACCATAATTCATAAATACGCTGTGGTACGTTTAAAATGTTCAGTTTTTGTGGCATAGTAATCTCTTGCCATGCTTCTTTCTTGCAAAGCATTTCTGGGCCCTCGAAAATTTATTGGTTGCCTTGTCCGTTTTTATCGACGTCGCTCCAACATATCCCATACGTGCTCGATAGGGTTTAAATCTGGACTTCGCGGAATATGCTTTATTAAACTAGTCGATCTCCGTGCTAATAACAATTATACCAATGTAAACCAAAAAAAACTTAATTATTGGTCCCTTTATTACCCGTGAAAATCCAGTGAAGTATTTTTGCAAACTCAAGCCCTTTCTGATGACATTTTTGCACTCACTGAAACAAATTTAACTAATGACTTTAACAGTAACGAATACTTCACGTCACCAGCTTCTCGTTGATGCTATCGATTTCCTTTTTGATAACACTGCTACTTGAGATGACCTTTATTACTTTTCTATTCTAATAAGAAAGCGAAAATTCATTTTAGTACTGATTGGATAAAATGTATTGTTGCCTGTATTGAACGATCGAATAGAGAATACATATCATTTCTTTCTACTTTATTCTTGATAAGTGAATAATAAAACAAAATATTTTTTGTTCTTTTACATATTTCTTGTTGATCAGTTTTACAAATAATGCATTAATTCCGTGGAGAGATTTGCTGACAGCAATTTTTTTACTGATAATACGCAAAAGAAAAACTTTAAAATTTCATAAGAGTGACAAAGAACAGAAATATTTTTTATTTCATTTTATAGTTAAATTTTATATATATATGTATGTATATGTGTGTGTATGTGTGTAGATATGTATGTATATGTGTATATATATAAATATTCATGACTTTTTTGTAGATTGATTTAAAGGGATGAGACCTCATATGTGTTACGGCATGGCAAAGGGAAAATGGTTTTTAATTTTTTATTTCCATTTGTAATGACAATTAAATCTTTGATGTGATATCCTTCGGCCTTTTAATGTTGACTGTTTTTTTAAAATTGCTTACTGCTGGCACTATTTTATCTAAAAGAATTTCTGGCTCAATAATATTTCTCGAAACAGGTTCGTCTTTGCATGGGAATGATATATACGAATATCGATTGATTTGAATTCTAAATCCTAATCAACGACCTGCTCATGTACCAATTGTGTAAAACGCCTTCCGCGTGGTTCTATCTTCCGTTCGTGTCATCACCTCACATAAATCATGATCGTTTTGTTTGATTGAGACAATATACTGCGGAAGATGCTTAAAATCATTTTTGGGCTTAATTGGAATTCTAGCAAATCGCAATTCTAGCAATTAGCATTAATTTGGGAGAGGCTTAGTTCGGCTGGGTCATCTGTCAACTGGCTGTTTTGACGTGTAAATGGAGAAATAGGAAAATTCCTTGGCCGATTATTTTCGGATTTATTTTGTTGAAAAATCCAGTACTTCACCCGGGATTTATGTTGAAATCCCGGTTCAGCTCAACATATCAGATTCGAACGTGATTAGTTAAGACATTGCTTAGCACGGCCGAACTCCAGAACTTCTCTAAACTCCATTTTTACATTCACATTTAATTCTGCTTAAAGTCCAATGATTTGACAATAATTGGTCGGGGTATGGCCAAGTTTCATTCAGAATTATCGAATTTTAGAACTTTATCAAAATCAAAAAGACACATTAAAATCCCAATACAAGTTGATCCTAATTTATTAGAATCCTAGCCCAGCTCTACAATCTGAACTGGAAAATTTCAGTTGGAAACGGCATGTTTCATTCATTATAGCTGAATCCGAAAATTTCGTCAAATTCGGCTTTACACCCGAATTTGATCATCATTTGTTTTGAGTTTGCTTAGTTCCATTGAACATGCTACAGTGCCAATCCAATTCTGCGTACCATATTTAACAGTTATTGGTTGAGGAATAGTAAAGTTCCATTGAGCATGATATAAATATCCTGTGCACTATAATTATACTTTGCAATTAATGGAATATTCTCTTCTTTGGTGAACAAAACTAATAAAATATTTGAAATTTTTGAATTAAATTAAAATTGTTTGAAATATCCTATCAGGTAGTTAATCTGGTATTGAATAACATTGATATTTTTCCGGGAACCATTGCCTTTGGGATGCTTTACATATAAAATTTGTTGTTTTTTTTTTTCGATTTAAGGGTTAAATACTAATGAATTTTAGACTAAGTTTGATATAATTTAAATAATTATGGATACAGGAAATCCTATTGTAAGTCGTGGAATTGCAGGAGGATTAAATTAATAAATGTTTATATTATTTAGGAAGCCGGAAAATATTAATTTAGAATTAAATTTCAGGAAATCTACAGACGTGAAATAATATTTCTTTGAAATATTAATTGTTAATTGTGTAGATTAGAATGGTGTTGTGATTGCATTAATAACTATCGACTTTATTTAAGGGTCTGCAACTGGGTCGATTTAATCAATTAAATTTTGCATTAATTTACAATTACATTTCAGGAAATTTCCAGATGTACGTGAAATAATACAAATTTTTTCTAAGGTTGCTGATTTAGAGAAGCAATTGTTGAAGACCAACACCATCGTTATCCATTAAACCTTTATCCTTCCTTAGTAGATTAGTATTGTGCTGTCTTTGTGTTACTAACTATCGGCTATACCTAGGTGTCTGTAACCGGGCCGATTCTGTCCCACTTAACTAACCTATCCAATCCTTCGGTTTTGTTATATGTAAAAAAGAGTGTACGGTGGGCCCGGCGTCACCCGGGAGCTCCTGTGTAAGAACTTGGTCGTGCATTCAGAATCAATCAATCAATCAATCAATCAACTGCTACTTGAGATGACCTTTTTGTGGTTGGTGATTTCAACCTCCCTGACCTTATATGGACACAATCCGAGGACAACACCCATTACGTTGCTGAGAATGCACGATCTGCAAATGAGATTTTGATTACTGATAATTTTTCTAGAACAATCTTAACAGGCAACTTGACTTAGTATTCTCTTCCGGCACAAATAATTGCAGCGTCTTAGAAACAAATCTGGTTCTCAGTACAATTGATTTGAATCATCCGCCTCTTTTAATTTCATTTTCCAGCGAACCATGTAGAGTTAACATTAATTACGAAACTTTACCCAGTTTTAATTTCCGTAAGGCCGATTTTAAGAAGCTTAATGAATTATTAGCTAACGTCGATTTTAACTTCATTCTCGATAATAATTACAACCTGGAAGCCCATACTCTCAATTGTAATGCCGCGATGGTTGAATGCTTTCAGCAGTCCATTCCCTATACTGTACGAAGACATAAACTAGTAGTTCAACCCTGGTATAACAGAGAATTGCGATCACTGCGTAATCAAAGAAACAAAAACTGGAAAAAATTCATAAGGACTAGATTGGACTCGGATTACTCAAATTACGTGAACGTTTACAATGCATTTTCGATCATGTCTCATGAACTCTATGATGATTACATCACTAGTATGCAGTCAGAAATAATCGCTGACCCAAAGCGCTTTTGGCAATTCATTAACTATAAGAAGAAATCAGATGGATATCCTTCGACGATGAAGTTCGGCGATCATTGCTCTGGTGACCCCAAGACCCTTGCTGGTTTTTTCGCAAATTTTTTTAATAGCGCTCACTCCAATAAAGATATTGAGCCTGATGCGGCCTACTTCACTTACATGAATAACAGCGCTCTAGCGTCTCCGGTCTCCATTCTTTTTTTTTTTTTTTCAGTCCATGCCATCTGTTTACGGGCCGAAGTACTCCCTGCTCTTTCGCGGTTTGTTTTTCCGTCTTAATTTACGCATCATTTGCCAAATCGAAGACGTACGGCTATAGGTCCGATTTTTATAACCATCTGCACATTGCAAGCTCCATGCCAGCCTATACTGGCATGGAAGATGGGTCTGCCCATGAGTTTTGCACTCCGACAGGGGGTCATAGATGTGTTCCATTTCATCACAGATCGTAATCTGTAGATGAAAATTCCCTTTGCATCCTGCCCCTATCGGGATTCGAACCCGGTACCTCCCGATCCATACGCCAAAGCTTTAACCACTGTGTCATTTGGTCGGTCCGGTCTCCATTCAAATCGATGTTGAAACTGTGGTAAGGAGCATTAACAAGCTAAAAGATGATTTTTCCGCTGGCCCCGAAGGATTGCCTTCTATTATTTTAAAAAAATGTGTTGGTAACTTAGCGCAGATACTTACAATGCTGTTCCAAAAGTCGATCTCCTACGGAATATTTCCATCGATATGGAAAGACTCTTTTATAACTCCAACCCATAAGAAGGGTAGTAAATCTGACGTCTCTAATTATAGGCCAATTGCGAAATTATCCTGAATCCCCAAGTTATTCGAGAGTATTGTGTACGATTCCCTTTACTTTCAATGTAAAACATTGTTTTCAATGAATCAGCATGGCTTCCTCAGAGGACGATTTACTACTACCAATCTAACCGAATTTAATTCTGATACTTTGAACGTTATGGAATGTGGAAAGGAAGTTGATGTTATTACCACGAATTTCAGCAAGGCGTTTGACAGAGTTTCCCATAAGATAATTTTGTTTAAACTCCGGGCGCTTGGTTTTGAACCTCAATTCTTACTATGGATGGACTCTTATCTTAGGAAACGTCGTTATCAGGTGATCTTTAGGCCATCCATATCTGCTCCTTTTATAGCTACTTCCGCGGTACCACAAGGCAGTCATCTTGGGCCTATTTTTTCATCTTATCCATCAATGATGGCGATTTCATGATCAAAAACTCGTCAATTTCTATTTATGCAGACGATATAAAAATTTACAGACAAATCTCAAGTTCCACCGATGTTAACCTATTGCAGAATGACCTCAATAACTTTATGACTTGGTGTACTAAAAATAATCTTGATCTGAATGTGAGTAAATGCCAATGCATAACATACTCAAGAAAACACACAAATTCCATTAGTCGTGTTCCAATCAACAGCGCTGTTGTTGTAAAAGTTTTAACCATACGGGAAAAAGGGGTAATTTGTGACCGCGAACTTAACTTAAGATTAACTTTTATTTTATTGTCAACAGAGCAAACTCTTCGCTTGGATTTGTGAAACGCTGGTAGAAGGAATTTTTGAACCCTTATGTTACGTGGGCTCTCTATATGACATTTGTACGGCCCCTACTCGAGTATGCTAGTCAGGTTTGGTCCCCATACCATGAAGTGCACACTCGAAAAATTGAAGCGGTACAACGAAGATTCTTGCGCTTTGCTCTGCGTGGATTGCGATGGGTGGACGTTTACAATTTGCCTCCTTATCTTGACCGCTTGGAGCTTGTTAACTTAAAGCCACTAAGTAAGCGACGATCTGTTGGAGACATCGTCTTCATTCATCAAGTTTTATCTGGCGGTGTTGTTTCTGCAGCTCTACTCGAAAAGGTAAACCTTAACGTAAATACTCGTGGTTTGAGAACGATACCAGCTTACAGAATTGCTCCTCACAGAACGACCTACGGCCAGAACGAGCCTGTTACAAGAATGCTGCGCGAGACTAATAAATATTTCGAACGATTCGACTACCACAACCGCAAATTCGCCATTAAGAAGTTATTATTCGCTACCAGTTGACAAACCAATAAACTTAAATTTTTATTTTGTTATTTTTATATCAACTTTTTTCTTATCGATTTGACTTAAATGCTGTATCGAGTATTTATAATTTATAACATTTTTTTTTTATTTTTTCTCCCCATTTGATTTTTCTTCTTTTTTATTATTTATTTTCTCTTTTTTTTATTTTTTTCTGTCATTACTAGATTCAAATCTGCTTGCTTTAAGCAGACCAACGGGCGGTCTCTCCTTTTTTGCGAAAACGAATGCCCTGCTGTTGGAAAAAATGCCGTCCGTTTAGCGCTTAATGTGGCCGAGCATTATCATGCATAAAAAAATCCACGTCTAATTTTTCGTTTCATAGGAAGCACATGACGCCTTAAAATTTAAATTTTTATTTACTTATGGACAATTGGTAAGAATCAACAATCAGTTTCGAACGGATGAGTCGCATCGACTGATGTTGTATTATTTACATTGGCATGTTGTCTATATATATGGAACAATACCATGTAGTTGTAGTACTGGCGAATTATTGCATAGCCTACGAAAATCGATTCTTTGGCATTTTTCACTTATATTTGATTCACACAACTAACTTTTCGTGTTAACGAATTTTTATATTTAACTTTGTTTTTTCTTTTTTGTAATGGTTTCATTGTGATTGTATGTATATTGGTCTATTTTCAGGACTTTCGAATTGAATACAACAAAATCGTAGGAAAATCTTCCATTTAGCGTCAATCTGTGTTCAACAGTCATTCTCAAGGCTTCTATATTCTCTACAAAATGAATGCTGATTCGGATGAATATTCGGGATTCGTGAATGAAATTGTGTTTCTTTTTTTCGCTAAAAGCATTTTTATGACCTTGTTGAATGAAAAAGTCTTAGAAACACGGACCCCAGAATCGGAAAGTAAACTAAATTTCCTTCATTTTGAAACTAAAAAATATGTTAAACCTACATTTCAAAAAGATACACTCCACGAAATAACTATAAGGGACAACTTAAAATTAACTAAAAATCAATAACAGAAAAAGAAATTTTTGAAAATAGTTTGTATTAAATATGAGCTTAGTGGCATAAACAGAAAATATAAACCAAATTTTGTTTTTTTAAATTAATTTCATTTTAAAATTATAATATAAAAATAATTCATACGAAATTACTATAAGGGACAAACTTAAAATTGACCTTTAGTTATATTTATTTAAATTATTATAAACTATTAATAATTAATATGATCACCCTTAAGTCGGATTACTTCACTTAACCTATAAGGCATGGAATTTGTTAAGTTGCATAAAGTTGCTGAATCAATGTTATTCCACTCTGTTTGAATAGCAACTTTGAGCTCTAAAATACTATCGAATTGTCGCCCAGCTGTATACACTTTTTGAGAGAGTATGCTCCATAGATTTTCTATAGGGTTTAAGTCGGGACTAATTGCAGGCCATTCGATAACTGGTATATTACTTGATGAAAAGAAGTTTTTAGTATGCTTAGCATTGTGTATAGGCGCATTGTCTTGTTGGAATTTCCATTCATTTCCATATAACTCGTCTCCAAAATTGACAAGAACATTGTCGAGCAGTTCGACATATTCATTAGATGTCATTTTATTAGAAATGAAACATATTGGAGACTTGCCACGATGACCAAATGCAGCCAATACCATAAGTGAACCACCTTGAAAATTTCTACGGTGCCTATATTCACGATCTTGACGAGTATCTCTAAAGTACTTTTGGCATCCATCCGGCCCATCTAAGTTAAATTTTTTTTCATCACTAAACAACACAAATTGCCTTTCTAAATCCCAGAACTTGTATTTTTCAGCAAATTTGAGTCTCCCAATTTTGTGCCTTTGTAATAGCTTAGGTTTTGCTAGCCGTTTATCATATTTAATGTTTTCACTTTCCTTTAAAATTTGTTGCACCCTTCTTGTAGAAACAGGAAGATTTAATTTATGCCGAATTTGAGCTGGAGATGTCTTTTTAATAACGGCTAAGCGTTTTATTTCCCTTTTATCTCTTTTGCTCAATAAGGGTTTACGACCTAATCTTTTTTTAGTAACATATTCTGACGGATTTGTTACAAATTTTTGAATTACATTTTTTCCACGGTTTAATCTAGCACCTATTTCCCGTATTGTCCATCCGGATTCTCGAAAACTTAATACCTGTATTTGTTCTTCTTCGCTTAATTTGGTTCCTCTTAGCATTTTACTTTTGTTTTTACCTAATAACATGTTCCATTTTGGTAAAAAAATATTTTAAAATTCTTAAATATATTTAATACTTACGTAAAAAATTAAAAAAATTAAATTTTGAACTATTAAATTTTATTTAACTAATTTTTTATCACTTGTCCCTTATACCTATTTCGCTTTACGAATAGAACAAATTAGACACGATTCGTCATGTTTAAAACACAAAACGGTGTAGAAAATAATTTCATGGCTTAAATTTAACTACATAAATATGAATTATAAATACGCATTTGTACATCAAGAAAAAAATGCGTTTCATTAAATAATTTGAAATTTCATTTTGTCCCTTATAGTTATTTCGTGGAGTGTATAAGCGTTTGAAAATAGAATATTTTTTCTAAAAGTTTTACTGGTGAGTTTTTTTTTTATTTGTTTGAAAGCAAGCATTAATTGTCTAGTGGATTTAATGTCCCTTGAAGGTCATTGACATGAACGGTGGGTCGGCGCTGAATTCTGCACTCCAACAGATGGTCTTAGTTGTGTTTATTAACATCACCGATCGTAACTGATGACGAAAATTCACTTTTTGCATCCAGCCTCTGGTGGGATTCGAACAAAGTACCTCCCGGTCAAAGTGCTGAAGCTTTAACCACTGCACCACTTGTTCGGTGTGCACCACACAGTGTATTTAACTGGTTGGTTTCATCAATCAAACTCATTTTGACTTGCGAATGTATTCGGTGCGTATTAATTATTTCTAATTTGTAGCAGTATTTCCATTGATATACAGTGACTCTCATAATTGATCACGATTTCATAAATTTGAAGCATTTTATCGTCTGCATTTTTTTTGAGAATTATTATAAAATAACAAAACAAAAAAAACACTGAAATATGTGCCGTTATTTGTGTTTTTCCATTTTTCTATACACATCGACTGTGATCAATTTTTTGGTTTAGTTTGTTTTTGAGAGTAGAAGTGCGAATATTTTCACCGCATTTTTAAATATTTTTTTTTTAAATTGGAAAAAACTAAAGGAAAAAAAAAATTATTTCGAAATAAAAATAGCGTATAATATGCTTTTCTTTGATGGATACTTCCTCAATTCAAAAACCGGCTTCCTAAAAATAAGGTCCGCCAATTTTTGAGAGAAGGTAAAACACATCGAGATATTTCCCAAAAACTAAACGTCTCATTAGGAGTAATATCGATACTGCGAAAGAAGCTGAACTTAAATGTCCCAAAAACCGGGTGGGAATTAAACCAAAATAAACAAAGCGCGCGAAACAGTTCAATATCAAAAATATTCGTAATGACACAGTAGAAATCGCAGCAAAAATGAGGACAATTTTGTTATCGAATAATTTACGAAAAAACCACTCCTTATAAAACGGCATCGGCAATTTCGACTCAATTTTGTAAAAAATATGAAAACTGAACGGTTTCTCAATGGGCTAAAATAATATAGAGTGAGTCCAAAATTAACCGATTTCGCTAGGACGGTCGAAAGTGGACTTGGCGGAAACCTGGAGCTATTTTATTACCACATAATGTAAATGATACAATCAAATTTGGAGGTGGTTCCATAATGGTATGGGGTGCCTGATGGCTCATGGTGTTGGCCAGATAAAAAAACCGAGAGTAGAATGACATCCGCCTTCGTCATACAATTTTTGGAAAAAAATCTTCTTGGGCGCGTGAAAAAAATGGCAGTATAACATTGGGGACGTTGCTTTTCAACAAGATAACGACCCTAAGCATATCGATAAAATTACGAAAAAATGGCTGGAGGATAAAGGGTTCGTAATGTTGGAGTGGCCATCAAACCCGCGACCTAAATCCTATAGAGCATCTCGCATAAGAGATCTCTTGCAGATTTTTTAGACACACCGCCTACTGTAGATAGAGGGAGGGATAGAGTTCAGTTAAAATGGAGAGGCATTTCATCAAGCCAAATTGGTCACTCCTATGAAATATATTTTTAATTAATTATTTACATATGTGATGTCAAAATGAATCGTTTTTTTAAATTTTTAAATAAATTATAAAATAAACAGTTGAATTAGAAAAGGAAACTTGAAAAATACTATTAATTTTATTTTGGTATAACAAAATATTACCATGTTACAAAATCGTGATCAATTATAAGAGTCACTGTAATTCATTCCATGATGATAGTTCTATAGCAGCTGAATTGTTCCTGTGCTTTGTATTTATTGTTTCAGTCTTATTTGCGATTTCATTGTTCATCAACTTTGATAGCGTTTAAAAAACAGAGAGGTGAATATGATGTGGCCAACACCCGGCTTTCTTTTACCTGCGAATTTACATAAATCTTGAATACACCACTCTTGATTTCTAAAGGTTAAAATTAAACTTACCGGAATTGCGGTCAATCTGTCTAATATAATCAAAAAACGTTATTTCTGCTGAAATTTCAAAAAACCAAGCCATTTTGATTCCACGGTGGCAACAATGTAAACTATCATTTGTGATTGTAATCATTTTAGTCCTTTGTATTGTATTCATACGTTTTACATTGTCCATTAGTATTAGTGCAAGTTAGTGTTTTTCTATATAGTTTGGTTCACAATAGAATCCAATAAATCGGATTTAAATAAATTTAACACTTTAGATGCGGCGGTGAATAATAGACTATTGACACAATTTATATCAATAACAACCCACCAGATGCAAAAAAATATGAAAATATTAAGCTTGTAATTATCAAAAAAAAATTCTGATTCCGAGAAAAAAAATTCATAAGCCATCACTCCCACTTAATGATTTAAGGAAATTGAAACCAAATATTGGCCATGTACTTGAACAACTATATTATAATAGTTTTCATGCAATAAAATATGAGGTGGCAGTATAATAAACAGGTTAGCTCATCTGATACATAATCCTGCAACCATAACTAAATTAGAAAAACTGTTCGATAAATTATCTAAACAATTACAAGAAGCTCGATTTCAGTCTCATTCACATCTTGAAGTCAATTCAAATATAGGCCAAAACGAGATAAAATACCAAGAAGATCTACTACTTATTGGCCATGTGACAATAACTCTACGAATTCAAAAAACCAATAGAAAGTGTTTGCCAGTTTGTAACGACGGCCGCGGTTGCATCCATCGTTCCGAGCCATGATACTGTGTTATTACTTTTCTCTAGTTTCAGTACAATAATTTTTACCTTGGGATATTTTTATAGTACACCTGAAATCGGACCACCCCCCAATAAAAATTTTGATGTGCAAGGGCATATAAAGAGAGCAAAGCGGACGATCAATAAGTTTAGATTAAGGTTTTTGTTGGTTTTGGTTAGTCGCACCATACCATATCTAAATACATTATTTTATTAAAATATATTTGGTGCTGTTATAATAATATTTGGAATCGCGAAATTGTCGCCTTCCGTTTTTTTTGTATTTTTTTATTAGAATCCTTAAGAATCCCTGTAAAAAAAAAAATTATATATATATATATATATATATAAATTATTATATATATATCACCAAAAGTTGCGTGTGGGGATCGCGCGGATTATATTAAATTTCACGGTTTCGGTGTATCAATTTAAGTATAGTGAAAATTTAGTAATTTCGTGATCATAAGAAATTACAACACACGACGAAATATAACGTTACCGAATAAACATTGGGTTATAATATAATCGTAAAATTCATATCGGTAGTATATAAGTATAATTAATGAAATTAGACAATTATAATTTGTTGTGTAATAAACTTATATGATTACAATCTAATAATACAGTGATCATTTTTTTTACAAAAAAAAAACAAAATATCAAAAAATTAAAAATAATAAAAAAAAATATTTGTTTAAAACGCGACGAAAATAAAAAAAAAAGAACTGTGTTTTAATTGCCATCAATCTGCAATCATACCATCTATAAGCCTACCGAGCGACGATTGTAAAACACCGTTGAGATATTATTTTTGTACGTATATACTATCTCACGCTCAGCTTTTTGCGCTGTAAAGCCCGCGTACCTTAGTTTAATTGGTACCAGTGAAAGATTAAACATACATCAACACCTTATATTTACGAGATCAAATGGAATGTACGTATACCTGAGGTGCCCGCACTAGTATATAGAAGCAATCAACAGCAGTAGCCGCGTCCCACCATTTACGGATTTCGGATACACGAATGGGATACAACCTGATTGGAGTAATTGAACGGTATTTAACATGTTATAATTTTTTTTGTTTTTATGGATATGTGTTCCTATTCCGTATTATATTATTACATATTAGATTACCTCATTTATTATTAATCCATAGATTCATAGAGATAGTAATTTACCAATAATCTTTATTGTGATTTAATATCGAATCAAATTTTTTCTTAATTTTTGATTATCATTACTGTAAATCTAATTTAGTATTTTTTTTTTATTTTTTGATTTAAACTTTTCTTTTCAATTCACATGGTGGTTGGTTTTTTTTTATTACTATAGTTTATTTAGTGAATATAGTTTTTCTTTCACGTTCAAAAAAAAAAAAAAAAAAATTTCTTTGTGATAATTCTATCGCCAATTTTGATGTAATATTATAATTAAGTTTTTTTGAATTTTTCTTTTGATTGCCGATTATATTATATTTTTTTTGTTTGTAAAACCCAAGGTTTAGTTCGCTAGTGGATTTTTGGTCTTTATTTTAGTATTATTACTTGCGATTGTGATTTCTTACGCATTATTGAATGAGATTAGTTTTTGCTTTCTCTCGTATAATGACTTCGAATATGCAGTAAATTTTTAGTAAGGTAGTGAGCTTGAGTGTAATTCCCGTATAGTCTGAGGATGGTTCGTTACAATAAAGGATTAGTTTCCTATTTTAAGCGGTTAATTCAAAGATCTTGCATGTCTACACAACCCCCACGACCTATAAACATCATTAGCCGGCAACAAAATACCGCGTGTAGACCTCTGCAGGATTAATCTGCTAATTGAACTTGAAAACCGTTCAAGTTCCGTTACAGTGGCGCCCAAACTACGTAAATGGCTATGTTTTCCTTTTCCAGTATCCGTTATTATTTATTTTCCATTGTTTGTCTAAAGTATAAATTTTGATTTTTTTTTTTTTTGCACCTTAGCATTTTCAATTATTATTTCGCCCATGTGGTTTGTTTGATTAAATAATTGAACACGTTAAGGCTGGCTATTATTTTACGGTTAACTTTCAGTCATTTTTTTTTCTGTAGCTTTGTCATATTCCGTTTTTTGTTTCCAGGTCAACTGTTTGATTGCAAGACTGTATATGTAAAAGTTACAAATTCAATTTTTTCCCAAATGATTTTCCATAATTCAATTGTTTTTGGTGTCTCTCATCAAAAGTTATGGTAACTGACACCACCCCCCCCACCTTATTCTTATTTTTGATTGAACATTTGTCAAGCTATTTTAAACTACGATTTCCCTCTTTCGGTCTGACTTTCGAATTTATTAGATTGATATTTTGATGTTGTTTCAATAAGATTTTGAGTTTTTTTTCCCCATCATTCCTAAGTACCTTCCCCTTTATGTAACGAATCAAATGCTGCTGGGGGAATGCACTCAGGCTCACCATCTGTACTTACCTTATACAAATTATTAACACGTTAGCTTAAGGCGAATTAAAAAAAAAAATAAAAATAAATAAAAATAAAAAAAAAAAAAAATAAAAAAAAAAGGAGAAAAACTAAGAATTCCTGTTCTCGTTAAATATTTTCGAAATTTGAAATATTATTATAATACGCTATTTATAAACTCATTATACTATTATTCTTATTATTATAATTGGTTTAACAATTAAACGTTAATTACTTATAAACAAATTTATACTCTCTAAACTTCTGGCTTTGCTCTGTGCTCTATTGTTCGCCTTGAAAAATTATAAAGTTAAAATGAGGGTGGCGGCCTTGAAACCGGATGAAATTGAAGTCGAATGCGAGCTACGTGCAATTTTATCTGGGTCTGATGATGTCCTAGTAGTACTACAACATCATGTAGAGGCAGAGAAGGATGGAAGTTCGATCGCTCCGCAACGAATGCATAGTCGGGCGGCAAAAAACCCAAATGCAGAAATTGAATGCTGCCGCTGCAAACTTATTCGACTCCAAGAAGAAATAGTACAATTAAAAACCATTTCGACAGTGGAACAAGCATCTCGAGCGGAACAAATATGGTCTCGTATGTCACACGTGCGAGGTCGGCTAGAGCGCGTGTCCACTTCACCGACATACCAAGACGCCGCTTTGAAATTGTTAAAATCTTGTCGACTTCTACTTGAATCACTCACGGACTATTTACAAAATTCAGGTGACTTAGATAATTCAATAAAAGTAGCCGAAAACGAAGTGATCGAAAGTATGGTGATCCAAACTATAGCGACCCAATCTCCGATTCCCGATAACCAAATATCGCACCAAAGACAAGTGCCTGACTCAGAAATTACGGCTTCAGGTCCTAATGAACCCATTAGACTAGAACAAAGTCCTCTATTTCTCACGATGATGGCTCAAATCAAAGAACTATCCGATCAAGTCAAGATGTTAAACCAAAATCAGTCGATGAAGGCCAGTCTAACCGAAACCCCAAACTTTGGTCAGGACCCGTTAAGGAATGTAGAGATTCCTACTCCCATGCCCAATAGTCAAAATCAGGTCCCTCATGTACAGTTCCAGGGCCCCGGTCCGAATTTCATAGCGACCAACAATATAATACCACCTGCTACGGTTGTGAGTACTACGAACGGCCCAATTTCATCTTCAGTTACAAGAAATTTTGATATGCAGCATCACAGCACGCTTAATTCTCCGGACGCCGAAAGGCATAATGTCACTATGGGAAATACGGGATATCCGACTTGTAACAACCACTTCACTGGTCGATGGCAATTATCACGTAGTGGTATTTCTTATTCTGGGTCCACATCAGGGATGACGGTGGACATGTTCTTGTTCCAATTACAAACCGTGGCAGCGTCGATGGGTTTAACAGAAGATATTCTTTTGGTTGAAGTTAGTACCGTGCTCAAGGATATTGCGTTGCAGTGGTACTGGACGTACCGCCGTCATAACCCATTGGCAACATGGAAAGATTTCAAAAAAGATTTTTTTGAGAGATTTAAGGATAGGCGCACAGATTATGAAATTCGTAGGACGATTGAAGCCCGAAAGCAGAAACCGGGCGAAAATTTCATAGACTTTTACCACCACGTTTGGGCTCTTACGCTGCAATGCCGGACTCCTTACCGCGACGAGGAATTGGTGCAGCTGCTGATGTCAAACATGACCCCTGCCTTACAATACCATCTAACGGATCAACGTTTCGAATCAATAAATGATCTGATTAAAACTTGCACTGCCTGGGAAGATACTTTCAAACGTTTCCGCATCTCCTCCGATAACGCTCTAGCGAACTGACGTAGCATAAGCGAGCTACACCCTGGCGACTGCCACACCGCTGGCCAATATGAACAAAATCCATCAGAACGGCCAAGGGACCAAACCTGCGAAACCGTATGTCCTTTGAAACCACCCCTCAATATTCCACCAAAACAACCAACTCGATTTGTAAATGTACCACAAAACAATATTCGCCGGCATTCGGATATTGTAGCAAATAATCCCGTCTGCTACAACTGCTCGGACATTGGTCACACATTCGTAGAATGTCCAGTACCGCCGTTGGGCGTATTTTGTTATCGTTGTGGTCACAAAGACACAATTACCCCGAAATGTCCGAAGTGCACGGGAAACTCCCTAAGGGGTCAATGGAGATCTGGGATCCAGGGGCCTCCGAATTTTATAGTGTCCAGACCAGCCCAGGAAGATGCCGCCAGCAATACCGATCCGGAGCTCCACCGGATGAACCCTACGAAGTCGTAAACACATGTAATGTATCTTCGGCGGTAAACTCGTTACCCCCCACCGCCGTACCACTTACTATGCCATCGAATCGAAACATCTTTATGTTTGATTCACCCAATCCTTATATTTCGACTACGTCCGTGGCCCCCTCGTCTCTAGATGATCTGGAAGCATCAATGGATTCAAATACTTGTGCCTATTTATCCAACGCGCCAACATTGACTAATCCATCAGATTTAAATTATTCGACCGAAGATACGATGTATGCACGTTATCCCTACAGTGTTATGAGGAAAGAAAGATCACGGAGATACTGGGAAACCCGTAAAAATATAAAAGCCGGTATAGTTTCGTCTATACTAACCTCAGATAATTTAGATAAACGACCTTACGCTTCGGTAACCATAAACGGTGTCCCATATACGGGTCTTCTTGATAGTGGAGCCAGTGTATCTGTATTAGGTCGCGGTTCTGAAAAAATTCTAACAGATTCATCCATAAAATTCCATCATTTTCCAACACAAATTCATACGGCTAGTGGTCAAGCGCAACGAGTTTTTGGATATATCCATGCACTAGTTGCATTTAACAATAAGTCACACAGTCTTCTACTGTACATAGTACCGTCTCTCGAACAGCAGCTCTACCTTGGTATCGATTTTTGGAACCTTTTTGGTATCACCCCAAAACTATCCTCGATATCACTAGCGGATAACCTTTATGACCATGAGGCGGTTCCTAAATATCACGTTTTGTGCGAGAAGGATCAGATTAAACTACAGTCTATCGTGGACACATTTCCATCAAGTGCCCAGCTAGGTCTTGGCAAAACTACCTTGCTCACGCATACTATCGACATTGGTCCAGCCAAACCTGTCAAACAAAGGTACTACGCCGTGTCTCCAGCAATACAACAGTTGATGTATGCTGAACTGGACAGAATGCTATCTATCGGAGTTATCGAAGAGAGCCAAAGTTCATGGTGTTCGCCAATCACCATAGTTCGTAAATCGAATGGCAAAACGCGGCTCTGTTTGGATGCCCGAGAATTGAATAAGGTGACTGTAAAAGATGCTTACCCGCTTCCTCTTATCTCGGGATTGTTGGGTCGTTTGGATCAAACTCGATACATCTCGACCATTGACCTCAAAGACGCCTTTTGGCAAATACCACTCGACCCCCAATCCCGGGATAAGACAGCGTTCACGGTACCAGGAAGGCCCTTATATCAATTCCGGGTTATGCCATTCGGGTTGTGTAACGCGCCCCAGACACTATGCCGATTGATGCATCGAGTTATTCCTTACCGATTGCATGAAAAGGTTTTTGTATATCTTGACGATCTGTTGATCACATCGGCCACGTTAAATGAACATTTTCAGTTACTCGAAGAGGTTTCCCGTCTATTAAAAATAGCTGGACTAACAATTAATGTTAATAAAAGTCAGTTCCTTTTGAGAGAAGTAAACTATCTAGGGTATGTAGTGGGAAACGGGTGCCTCCGCACAAACCCTGAGAAATGTAAGGCAATTTTGGACTTCCCGCCTCCCAAAACAGCAAAACAAATCCGTCGTTTTCTTGGGATGTGCGGCTGGTACAGACGCTTCATCAAGAATTTTGCTTCATTAGCGGCTCCCCTGACTGATCTTACTGGCAAGACAAAACCGAAATGGTCTCCCGCTGCGGAAACTGCTTTTGAATCGTTAAAACTTGCTCTATCTACCGCTCCCGTTTTAGCCAATCCTGATTACGGACGTCCCTTTTACATACAGTGCGACGCTAGTACCGTCGGCGTAGGAAGTGTACTCTATCAACTGGATTCTGATGGTTCTGAACATCCTATAGAGTACATTTCTCAGAAACTCAACTCAGCACAAAAAAACTATTCAGTCACTGAATTAGAGTGCTATGCCGCGGTACTGAGCGTAAAGAAGTTCCGCCCGTATGTAGAAGGGTACCCTTTCACAATCTATACGGACCACTCCAGCCTGCGTTGGCTTATGTCCCAAAAAGATCTTTCCGGACGCTTAGCTCGATGGAGTCTCAAACTGCAATCTTTCGACTTCCAGATAGGCTACAGAAAGGGATCATTAAACGTAGTCCCTGATACGTTGTCCAGGGCGTTTTGCGAAACCATTACTCCCCATTCCTCTGGAAATCAGCCAGATGCCGAAGTACCAATTCTTCATATTGATCTGAATTCTTCGTCCTTCTTGGAAGAAGATTATATGAAGCAAGTAAAGCAAGTTGAACAGTACAACAACCATAATCAAAACCTAATTGTTCGCGACGGAAAGCTTCTCATCTGTCCTTCTTATGGTTCAAGATACGTTGATACAGATCTCACTGAATGGAAATTGGTAGTGCCACCACCGTTAGTTACGCCTTTGATCGAGCAGGCACATGTATCTCCTACCTCCGCGCATATGGGTATCGCTAAAACAATCGAAAGGTTGCAACGGCAGTTCTACTGGCCCAGAATGACCATGGATGTCAAGAATTTCATTTCGAATTGTATTAAATGCAAGATGAATAAGCCTGTTAATTTTGCTACTAGACCAAATATGGGAGAACGAGTCGAATCTTTTAGACCCTTTCAAAAATTGTTTATTGATTTTTTAGGGCCGTATCCCCGGTCAAAACATGGGAACTGTTATATAGTGATCGTTCTCGATCACTACTCCAAATTTGTTCTGGTCAAACCTCTACGCGAGGCTACGGCTTCTTTACTCTGTGCCTTTCTTGAAAATGAAGTGTTTTTAATCTTTTCAGTCCCGCAGGTAATAACATCGGATAATGGAAAACAATTCGTATCAAAACAATTTCAAGCGCTACTCGAAAAGTACAAGGTATCCCATATCCGCACACCTGTCTATTCTCCTCAAAGTAACGCGTCGGAGCGTGTAAACCGCACCTTATTGTCAGCTGTTCGCTCTTATATTGAGGACCGGAAACACAATGAATGGGATAAACATCTTCAAGAGGTGGCAGCCGCTTTCCGCAATGTAATACATGACACCACACGTTACTCTCCGCACTACCTCGTTTTCGGTCAACATATGTCTCTGCATGGTACCGACTATGAGTTACGAAAGTTACTGTTTTCTGAAGATTCGAATGAAGTCCAAATTATGTCTAAGCCTGATCGATTAAATTTAATTCGAGACAAGGTTATTCATTACCTGAAGGTTGCTCATGAGAAAGTCGCTCGGCATTATAATCTGCGGAGCAGAAATCGTACCATTCAACCTGGACAACACGTCTTTGTACGATGTTTCTCTCAAAGTGATGCTGTCAATAAATTTTCGGCTAAATTATGTCCTAAATTCCTTCCGGCCATTGTAGAGAGTAAATTTGGGAATGTGGCGTATGTCCTTAAAAATTTAGAAGGTAAAATTCTAGGGACTTATCATTTAAAAGATATCCGCACGTAAATAATGAATGACTAAAGCTACTTTAGCCCGGCCTCATGAGACTTAATCTCGGGTGTGGAGCGTCCCCACGATTGTAACGACGGCCGCGGTTGCATCCATCGTTCCGAGCCATGATACTGTGTTATTACTTTTCTCTAGTTTCAGTACAATAATTTTTACCTTGGGATATTTTTATAGTACACCTGAAATCGGACCACCCCCCAATAAAAATTTTGATGTGCAAGGGCATATAAAGAGAGCAAAGCGGACGATCAATAAGTTTAGATTAAGGTTTTTGTTGGTTTTGGTTAGTCGCACCATACCATATCTAAATACATTATTTTATTAAAATATATTTGGTGCTGTTATAATAATATTTGGAATCGCGAAATTGTCGCCTTCCGTTTTTTTTGTATTTTTTTATTAGAATCCTTAAGAATCCCTGTAAAAAAAAAAATTATATATATATATATATATATATAAATTATTATATATATATCACCAAAAGTTGCGTGTGGGGATCGCGCGGATTATATTAAATTTCACGGTTTCGGTGTATCAATTTAAGTATAGTGAAAATTTAGTAATTTCGTGATCATAAGAAATTACAACACACGACGAAATATAACGTTACCGAATAAACATTGGGTTATAATATAATCGTAAAATTCATATCGGTAGTATATAAGTATAATTAATGAAATTAGACAATTATAATTTGTTGTGTAATAAACTTATATGATTACAATCTAATAATACAGTGATCATTTTTTTTACAAAAAAAAAACAAAATATCAAAAAATTAAAAATAATAAAAAAAAATATTTGTTTAAAACGCGACGAAAATAAAAAAAAAGAACTGTGTTTTAATTGCCATCAATCTGCAATCATACCATCTATAAGCCTACCGAGCGACGATTGTAAAACACCGTTGAGATATTATTTTTGTACGTATATACTATCTCACGCTCAGCTTTTTGCGCTATAAAGCCCGCGTACCTTAGTTTAATTGGTACCAGTGAAAGATTAAACATACATCAACACCTTATATTTACGAGATCAAATGGAATGTACGTATACCTGAGGTGCCCGCACTAGTATATAGAAGCAATCAACAGCAGTAGCCGCGTCCCACCATTTACGGATTTCGGATACACGAATGGGATACAACCTGATTGGAGTAATTGAACGGTATTTAACATGTTATAATTTTTTTTGTTTTTATGGATATGTGTTCCTATTCCGTATTATATTATTACATATTAGATTACCTCATTTATTATTAATCCATAGATTCATAGAGATAGTAATTTACCAATAATCTTTATTGTGATTTAATATCGAATCAAATTTTTTCTTAATTTTTGATTATCATTACTGTAAATCTAATTTAGTATTTTTTTTTTTATTTTTTGATTTAAACTTTTCTTTTCAATTCACATGGTGGTTGGTTTTTTTTTATTACTATAGTTTATTTAGTGAATATAGTTTTTCTTTCACGTTCAAAAAAAAAAAAAAAAAAAATTCTTTGTGATAATTCTATCGCCAATTTTGATGTAATATTATAATTAAGTTTTTTTGAATTTTTCTTTTGATTGCCGATTATATTATATTTTTTTTGTTTGTAAAACCCAAGGTTTAGTTCGCTAGTGGATTTTTGGTCTTTATTTTAGTATTATTACTTGCGATTGTGATTTCTTACGCATTATTGAATGAGATTAGTTTTTGCTTTCTCTCGTATAATGACTTCGAATATGCAGTAAATTTTTAGTAAGGTAGTGAGCTTGAGTGTAATTCCCGTATAGTCTGAGGATGGTTCGTTACAATAAAGGATTAGTTTCCTATTTTAAGCGGTTAATTCAAAGATCTTGCATGTCTACACAACCCCCACGACCTATAAACATCATTAGCCGGCAACAAAATACCGCGTGTAGACCTCTGCAGGATTAATCTGCTAATTGAACTTGAAAACCGTTCAAGTTCCGTTACAAGTTTCAAACATCGACAATCAAATTATTGAAACTGGACTCCAGCAAAAATCATCAATGAGCTAACTCATCAATCAACTAAAACTGAAACAATCAATCATCAATCTAAAAACAACTAAATCGAGTATACATCTTGCAACCATCGCTCAACAAACAATTTTTAAGAGACAGTTGCGACCAATGGAACTCCGATCACAACACATTTACAGATTTGCTGAATGAATTCAAAGATATTACACAACTTAATGTCAACAAGACACAAACAATATAAAGTGTAACTCCTCACATCGAGGCATTTGGACCATTTATGAAAACAACCGACGCTTATCCCCCAAAAAATTAGAAGCAACTCCATCGGAATTCGAATATGTGATGAAAAGGGAGTTTGTAAACCAACCGAAAGTAATTGGTCCAACCCGTTAAATATGGCATCATTATTGACATCAAAAAACATTAATCGACCTGAGGAACACAATCGTTTAATATTTGAACGCTTGTGTGAATTCGGTATGTATCATTCTAGCAAAATGCGAGTTTCGGGAGTTAAGCCTCTACTAGAGAAAGTCAGTGCTATCAGCAATTTTAAAATACCAGAAGTAGCTAAGGAAATCAAGCGATTCCGAGCAATGATAAACTTTTATCAACGATTTATACCGAATGCAGTAGGTAGATAATCAAACGCATTTGCAAAAACTCATCAAAGATAATAAAAAAATGGTAACACAAAAATAAAGTGGGACGCCAAAAAAATTAATTATTTCAATCGGCGCAAAATGGATTTAGCAGAAAACGTCTAATATCAAACGCAAAGCAAAGCATGTCAAACAAAAAACGCTAAATTATCGCTTTGTGCCGATGCATCGAATTTTACAATCGCGTAGTACTTCATCAATCCATTAATGGAGGAACACTACCACTCGGATTTTATTTTAAAAAAATTCCACAAAGAAAATGCAGCAAATATGGCCGAGAATTGACCAGAATCTAAGCATTTAAGCAAAACTTGAATAAATCAGCACCACGTCAAATTCGTCAACATGGTCTTATCGGCCAATACCCACCGGCGACTAAAAAGAATATAACAGCCGATGCCGTTTTTTGAAAACGCAAAACTTTTCGAAATATTTGCAAAAAACGAAAAGGCTCCTATGAAAGCTGCCACTTCCGGCAACCGATTTCTGTCAAAAATCACTGGAATCTCTCGAATTGTGGTAAAACTCAAGTATGAATTTTCCCCCGATTAGTCAACCCATCTCAGCTGAAGAGAGAACACAGGCATTTAGTCAAAAAAACTTGAGGTCAAAAATGGAATGAAATTTTGGAAAATTGATCTGAAATATGGGTTGCCAATTTTTTTTCATAAAGCAAATAAGAGGGTATATCAAAAAGTCTTGCAATATCATATGAAAAAAAAGAGTAAGTGAGACAACAATATATTTTTCAAAACCATTTTTTGTCGCGATGAAACTTCTAGAAGAACATTTCGATATGTTCGTCAATTTAGTAACACGTGTTTTGAATTTTTCTTAAAATGAATGAAATTGAATATCGCGCCGTTATTAAATTTTTCTGTAAAGATGGACGAAATGCAATTTATATATTCAACTATATATCAAAAGTTTACGGCGAATCTGCACCATCATATGCCACAGAAACAAGGTGGGTAAAATTATTCAAAAGTGGTCGGGAGTCATTAGAAGACGACAACCGTCGGGTCGGCCAGCAGATGCTATTAACCATGAAAACGTAATAATAAAACGACCGAATCTATTGTATTGGAGGACCGGCGTATTTCTGTTCCGCGGTTAGCGTGGAGACTTTCTCTTTCATACGGTACCACATATACTATATTACATGACCACCATCACATGTCGAAAGTAAGTGCGCGATGGGTTCCCCGTTTGTTGAATGCAGAACAAAATTAAAATGCGCGTTCAAACTTCAAAGGCGATTTTAGATATGTACAAAGAAGATCCGGAAAATTTCTTGGATAACATAATAATAGGCGATGAAACATGGCTTCATCACTGGGATCCGGAATCCAAACAAGAATCGATGCAATGGATTAAACGTAGTGAACCACCACCAAAGAAATTCAAAACTCAACCGTCTGCTGGTAAGGTTTTGGCAACAATTTTTTGGGATGCTGAAGGAATTTTGATAATCGATTATATGCCACCGAAAACCACAATCACAGGCATATATTACGCAGAAGTTTTGCGAAAATTGAAAAAAGCGATCCGGGAAAAACAGCCAAGGAAAGTTAGGAAAAAAATCTTGCTTCTTCACAACAATGCACCAGTGCACAAGGCTAATATTGCTCAAGCTGCATTAAAGGACTGCGGCTTCGTGGAAATTCCGCATCCACCGTACAGTCCAGACTTGGCACCCAGTGACTACTTTCTGTTCCCCAATTTGAAAAAAACACTAAGGGGCCGGAAATTTTCCAGTGACTATGAAGTACAGTCTGTTGTAAATGAATATTTTATAGAGCAAAAGAAATCTTTTTTTTAGAGGGTTAAGGCAAGTTAATTGATCGACGTGACATATGTATAAACCTTAAAGGAGATTATGTCGAAAAATAAAAATATTTCTGTCTCACTCACTCTTTTTTTTCATATGATATTGCAAGACTTCTTGATTTGCCCTCGTACATCTCAAAATACTTGCAAACAACGAGAAATCTCCTAAGAATGTGGAACTTTCGGTGGCCAAATGCCACTGGAATCTCCAAATTTATGGAAAAAGCTTAAGTATGAAGTTTCATTCCGATCAATGAAGGTATGAAGTTTCATTCCAACTGATCGATTGATTTCGATCAATCAATCAGTTTTAGCTGTATAAGGCCGAATTTAAGTTGAAAAACAGTTTTTTTTTGTCAAAAATATCATTTCAGGTTAAATTTTTGGAAAAATAATCTGGGCTGATATTATTGCAAATTTAATTTAGAATCTTGTTCATAATCGTTTTTTTCGGAAGTGCTGTACTTTTCAAAATATTTACAAAAAGCTCCTATGGAAGCTAAATTTTAGACAAAATCACTGGGGAAAAAAATTATGAAAAAAAAAACTTAAGTATGAAGTTTCTGAGCTGTAGATGATAAAACTTAAAAGTAGAAATTTTATTCCGCGCGTGTCTGCACGTTTATTTTTCAAATTTTTTTTTAATTTGTCAGAGATAGCCGTTTTCTACGAAGACTCGTTTCTGAATTTTTTGCTATCCCAACTGTTTGTTTTTATATTAAAAATTGTGTTGTATGCTTTTGAAATAAAATATTTGGAACAGCTTTAGTATCGCAACGCAAATTTTTTGACAGTAAAACGATGATGGCGCCATTTTGAACAAAAGCGAATATTTTTGGAACTGAAACGTGTCTCCGCTAAGTGTATATTTTTGCAATGCGACACTAGTGCCATCTATTGCAATATAAATGAACTAAAATTTAAAATTTTATACGTTCATTGGTGGTAAAATAATTTTTAATCAAAAAATACAAAATTTGACTTACAAATAAATCAAATTCAATATTTTTTTACGGATATATGCAACTAAGAGTGGGAAGGGAAGGAAATAATGGTACAATTGGATACATAGATGCTAAAAATGATGAAAATCATTTGATCAATAAATAAACTCTGAAAAATAAATCATATAAGGTTGGTTCAATTCACATCACCTGTAAAAAAGACCAGAAGCTACGAACATATTATAACACCCCAAATGTTAGCTTAATTCGTTGTGTGCGAGTGGAATCTACGAATATATAGGATTGAATTAGGCGTAGGAGCCGGGATCAGCAAACATGTCGCACTGCGTGCCGCACGTAGGAGCGGATTATATAGAATCAATTAATAACACCCGCGCTTATCCTCGCATAGCCCTCCGGGGGTCTTAAGATTTTAATTTCGGGGGGCGTAGGAGCCGGGATATAAAAACATGTCGCACTGCGTGCCGCACGTAGGAGCGGATTATATAGAATCGATTAATAACACCCGCGCTCATCCTCGCATAGCCCTCCGGGGGTCTTAAGATTTTAATTTCGGGGGGCGTAGGAGCCGGGATATAAAAACATGTCGCACTGCGTGCCGCACGTAGGAATGGATTATATAGAGTCGATTAATAACACCTGCGCTCATCCTCGCATAGCCCTCCGGGGGTCTTAAGATTTTAATTTCGGGGGGCGTAGGAGCCGGGATATAAAAACATGTCGCACTGCGTGCCGCACGTAGGAGCGGATTATATAGAATCGATTAATAACACCCGCGCTCATCCTCGCATAGCCCTCCGGGGGTCTTAAGATTTTAATTTCTGGGGGCGTAGGAGCCGGGATATAAAAACATGTCGCACTGCGTGCCGCACGTAGGAGCGGATTATATAGAATCGATTAATAACACCTACTAAAAATAAAAATAATTGCACCCTTCTTCTGATAGTTGTACCACAAATACCAAACGCATGTAACTTATTAAAATTTATTTTATTTATAAACGAAATTTACAAACATTTTTTATTTTAATTTAAATTAAGCATTTTAAATTATTTATGTTTCGCTAACTATTTAAATACATTTCAATTTTTGTATTTTATTTATAAAAATAGCCCTAAGATGGCATTCTTTATCAATTTTTTCTTTATTTTTATTTTTTAGTTCAAATTATAACCACCAGTTTGTTTAACAAAATTATAGTAAATTTGAATCCAAAAGCGGAAAAAATTATAAATAATATACAAAAAATTGAAATATCTCTAAGATGGCCGCTCATAATGTTTACGTTTTTAGTTAGTGTTATGTCCATTTTCGCAAAAATGTCGCGACAGTCAATTTGCGATGCGATACTAAAGGCTAGCCAAATATTTGTGCAAATCTAGAGTTTAACCAATAAAAATTTTAAAAATATGTCAAAGTAGATACTATGGTAGTTTTCGGCTAAACATCACTGGGACCTCCCAATTTATTGTAAAACCTTAAATATGAAGTTTCACCTCGATAAATCAATCCGTCTAGAATCACCATGGGTTTGAATGTTTGTTAAAAAAACACATCTGGGGCGATATTACCTCTGTTTCTTGACGGTTTATTTGATCCGGCTCAGTTCATGTTTCGTGAAACAACACAAAGCCGCTTACTAGATTTCAAATCAAAATTTGTGACCTGAAACAAAATTTGGATCTAGTTTTACATATAAAATTTGAACTGATCCGCTGGATCAATGGGTGTCATGAAACACGCCTATTTTTGCAAAATGGGTTTAGTATCGTGTAGTTCTTCGATTTTCTTGTAAATGACATATTCTTCCAAAAATTTGAAGAAAAAAAACCAAAAAGCTCCTATAGGGGCTGCCGCTTGCCAATTTATGGGAAAAGTTTAAATATGATGTTTCATTCCGATCAATAAATCCATCTGGGCTGTAAATGAGCTATATATATATCTAGTCTGCACGACACCAGACATGCACACACACAGATTTTTTTTAAAACCACTTTTGTAACATCCGTGATACAGCGAATGGTAAATCTTCAAAAACCTCTAGATCAAGATTTTTAATCGTTCGTTTTGTTCGTTTAGTGACTGGGAGGTCCAAAGCCAAAGCATTGAATAATAATAATAATTTTAATGTTTTAACCTGGCAACGGCCTGCGAACAAGTGGTCGAATACGCCAATAATTCGGTTTAAACCCAACGAATATGATGGGCTACGGTAATGCTCTATACAATTGGAAAAAACTAAATATAAAAAAATGAGACTTTTTTCGATGAAGATACTGCTAAAAAGGAATATATAGCGATACAAAACAAACAGTGACCACACCTTACGAAGAGTTTAATCATTTCATCAAAGAAACTCTCCGTTTGAGCGATGATCTTCCTGTGACGGTCTTCTTGTGCTTACAAGCTATAAAAAGCACATTCATCTTTAATGAAAGCCACAAATTTAGCGAAGATGCCGATCCTCGAGGAAATACATAAGTATCTTAATACCTAGAGAGAGATACAGAGGAAATTACTAAGGAGCTCAAAGATATTCTTCTTATTATGATGTTTATGACCTTAAAAATAAAAGAGGAGTGGCGAAAAAAAATGAATCGCGTAATCCGTTTTTGGGATATTATTGGTACATACATCCAGGTGGACTTTCCCAACGTTTGTTTCTACAGGAGGTGATGGATTGTTCAAAACATTCACGTTGACAGTTTGGGTTTCTATGTCATTATTATGATTTGAAATGGTGTCAAAGTCGATGTTTGCCAATAAATCACTAATGTTGATTTCGATTGAAGGTAAAATTTTACACTGAGGGTAAAAATGATACTCCAACTGCTGCCAAAATGTTCGATTGAAAAAAAAATACCACAAGGGTATTATTCTGCTACACCCAGGGTAATTTTCTTTACTCCAGGTGTTTTGATCGGGCAAACCCTTTTTGTTCTTGTCATACGCCATTTTTTTTCTATACTTGTCAAAACAACATATTTTCAAGCAATGTTAATTCCAATGTTAAATATGTATATTTTTTTTGACATTTGATACAAAATGAGGGTACTAGTTTTAGAATAGGAAAATATCAATCGAAATCAACATAAGTTTCACAAAGTCGGCCTTACGAAAATTGAATCATGGTGGAGTTTCAGAATCGACATTTAGACTACCTAGATTGGTTTCAGAAGCGAGGTTTTTTTTGATAACAGAGGAAAACACCAAAATCGAGCTGCCTGTTCTTAACGATGCTGATCTGAAATAGTCCAGAAGTTCAAAGGTTCTTTGGCGGTTAGTGCATTCGAAGCAACAGAATGAATGTTATCATCTGAATAATTCCATTTCAAGCCGGTATTATCGGTGTTGGGAATGGTAAAAGTTTGACTATCAGAATTGATGTTTATTGCAATAAGAACCGCTCTACCAGTTCAATTTGTGTCTGGACAGTAAAAACCACCGTTCCGGAAGACATTGAAATCCGAAGTAAAACACTCGTTACTGTCGAAATCACTATTCAAATTAGTCTCAGTGAATGCAAAAATATTAAATGAAAGTCTTCTCGTCGCAAAATTTCGTTCTTAGTCCCCTTCTACATTCTGGTAGTAGAGAGACAAACGTTTAAATTTTTTGGTACTGTCATATTAATGTTAGTATTTCGGAAATCGAAAAAATTGTTTAAGATAATTTGTTTCGGGTCCTAATTCTGGAGAAAGTAATAGGTTAAATATAGCCCCAGTTAATTTCCATTTGACGTTTTGTTTTTAGATGAGATGTTGTGCCGATTTAATATAAAATTAAAGTGTGATATAACATCGGCGTTTGTTGTATTATTTCATAACCTGGATACAAATATAATTTTTGGAATAGGGACTGCTCTAAGAATGCATGGAAGGCTGATGGAAGAGGTTAGGCTGTTATTTGAATAGTTATGGCAAGAAAAAGTTCCTGATGAAAATTCAGACATCGCAGGGCGATCTGTAAACACAGCTGGTTTATGTATTAAGACAGTGCACCTAGAATACTACAGGCCACACTGCTTTAAAAATTTTGCTATATGCTATATGAATTTATGTCAACAGTTCTCTCTTTGGGTATTATAGGCAGCACTAAAATTAAAAAGATTGTTTGATTTTTTTTGTGTTTGCTGTCATATTGATAAGAAAAAAATTGTAAACAAACAACAAGAAAAATATTTTAATAATATGTTTTAATATTTAATAAAAAGCTATTGGTAAAAGTATCAATTCATAATATTATTATAAAATTATGCATTCTAAATTATGTAAAATATGTAAACGCGTATAAAATGTGTACACATTTCGTATAATTTACGAGACGACATAACCTTACTTTTAGCACTCGTATACAATTTTTTTTTTTGTGTTTGTTTTCGATTTTTATTTTAATGAACATGACTGCCGTCTACAGTTCAAAGAATAAACTGTAGACATAAATTTAATGACATAGCAAGCAGTGTGGCCTGTAGTATTCTAGGTGCACTGATTAAGAGCTATTCGTTAGATCGTGGCAAGCATCGCTATGTAGTAGCAAAAATATATTTAAAACGTAATACTCATACACAAAGTAAGTTGTTTAATATAAATAATTGATTACATATAAATTTAATTAAAAAATTAAAAATTAATGCAATAAACAAACACGTGAAAGTAACACAAAATAACAAATCAAATAATGCAGTATTCATACAGAAGAAAGCAACCAATTTAAAGTTTTTCATTGGGTTGTAAGAAAAACTTTATTCACAATTCCATAAACTATTACTACATTGTATTACTTTTATATCACCATCTGACCCAATTTCATTCTTAATAAATATGGATATGTAAATATTAAAATACAAAATAACTCCTCCCACAATATTATTACCCTTCTGACTGTAAATATATTTTCCATATGAAACACACACACACACATAATGTACATAAATAATGATCATAGTTATTTTCCCATTTTCTATTTGTTTTCGACTCTGTTGTTATTTTTGCTCTATTTTGAAAGTGGGAGCTTTTTAAGTGCATTCTAGTGTTGTCGTGTTGTGATTTTTGTTACAAATAAAAATTTTATTGTATCTTTTATTAAAGAACACACAGCAAACGGTACTAAATATATAGGAAACACAGTTAAGATAAATAAAAGTAAAACTGAAAGCAAAATCAAACGCAATCATCATAATTTAATAAAAGCTTTTATTTGTTCGTTTATAGGGGTGAACATCATCATGTTAAAACCATGGTAGGCAACACAACAAGTTGATTACATAATATTTTTTATATGAGAACATTAGGAGTCGTGGAAATGCGTTCAAAACTCTTAAACCATAAAAAGAGTACAAATATGAGGTCACTAAGATCACGATTCGATTGTAGATTCACATGCCTAAATAGTACCAAACCACCATTCACTTGTAGATCGCTCATCTTCAAAATTGTTAAATTGATTATTAATTATAGTTAGTTGTTACTTTCATTCAATTTATACTCTCGCGCTTGATTGATTGAAAGTTTTGTGTGTGTGCTGCATGCAATTGTCCAATACATAACGTCTTACTACCACACAGAATTATTTTTGAAAGTTTCTTATGAAAAGACATACAATTTAACTTTTATTGTGCCGATTGTGCGATCTGAATGGATTTCTAATTTTGATGGCAACACAACAAGTGCGAAAATAAATCTGTACAGTATGTATACATAATTATCGAGATAATAATATTCTTTCAAGTTGTAATAAATTATAAAGTTAATTGAAAATAATTTTGTGTATGCGGCCCACAGTCCGGAAGCTGTAAATCTTCTTGGAAGAATTTTTTTTATTTGTTTTCTCCATAAAACACGCACACAATAGATTAAGAATATTTATTTTGCTGGCATTTTTCGACGAACTCTCAAGAATATTAATGTTTTTATTAAAAAACAATTATCTCCGCAGTACTCGAGAACTAAATATGTATATTTACATAACAGACCTAACTAAAGTCATCGGGTATAACTAATTAACCTATTATTATACCGTACAGCAGCTAAAGCCGCACAAAATAATAATTTATATCTCGAGGAAATTATTTTAATTTTTAGTCACCATGCAGTAAAATTAACAAATTAACGTTAAAAAAAATAAAATTTCTCGTCGCGAATTTAGAAAAAAAATCTCTAATTTACGAGTATCTAACATTTTTGTGTTATTTCTCTGTTTGTATTTTTGTGTTTTGTCAAGATTAAGATATACAATATAGCATCTTGTGAATAATTAAGATTTTGTTTTTTTCTGCTTTCCGAGATTTTCTTTAATTCGCTGTTATGTGTGTTCTACAGTGTTGTGAAGTTAACAAATTATTTAAAAAAAATGTTACTGCTGTTTGTTTAGCACAAATAAAATAATTATAGAAAAAATGAGGATTTAAATGTGTATATGTATATTAATAAGTATCGAGACTTCACAGGGTTGTGCTACGTCCTTCAAATACATAACTGTCATTTCTTGTTTAGTCCCAAATGTTGGTGAAATCGTTTAAAAGGGTTTCGACGAGTCATCACGGTTAAGTTGCTCAGTTTATCTACTTTGCAATGTTTTACTTTCACTTTCGGAAGAGTTTACTTAAGCTGCGTTGCTTTCGCAAATCCCGCTTAGTTTTAATATTAGAGGCCAATTTTGGTTTCAGCAATATCTAATATATAAAAATGGTGTCTGTAATGATTGTAATAGCCTTTCTCAGGAACCAGTCATCGCAGGAAACTGAAATTTTCACCATATATTAGAATTTTAGCGGTTTGGGTTTTTGTTTTAGTTTGAACTCGCTACGTGGCCCTGTTGTCAAAATATAACAAATTTTTGTTTCTTAGCAACGAAGCATCTAAGGAACTTCAGATTTTAACCATAGATTTATTTCGTTGCTATTTGGTTTTTTGTTAAATTTGGACTCGATAGGTGGCACTGTTTCAAAGATAGTAGTTGGTAATATATGTAGGATATTTTTTGGCATCGCAAATTCTACTATACAATTGCAAAAATAAACGAAAACTTTATGAAAAATATAATTTGAAATTAAAATTTCCATGGAAAAATTGATTGAGTAGCCAGGATTTCGGATTGCAAATTGCTTGCTTGCTAGCCGATCGAGTATAGCTCCTACGATTAAAAATAAAATTTTACAAAAATAAAAGAGTACGCGAAAACATTGATCGCAAGACGCCTAAAAATGCCTATACATTTTCAATTATTGATTATGTTACTAACAACACGAAGTGACATTTAAAGATAATTCCATTGTATTGTAAAATTAAGTGTCGATTTCATAAAAATGCGACGCTCAAATATTGGTCATTCAACAATTTCTAATGGAAAAGAGTCAATTAATACAATTGTTCCAAAAAATTACACCACAATTGGAAAATGATATTTACATGATCGTCATTAAAGCAGATAAAACACCAACAGGTGCCCACGTCCGTAGATATAATGCACCAACAGTTGATGAAGTTGCTATTGTGATAGTTTGGCAACCTTTTGAATCACGTGACATAGTTATAAAGCGTACAGATAACGTCATTCAGAAAATTGAAGACACTCATCGCTTACGACGCATTGCAATACCCTTTAATTTTTTGGGAAGGTGATGATGGATATCACATCAACATAAAACAAACAAATCCATCCACCGGCGCAGAACTGACCAAAAAAAATTAGTGCGATGAATTATTACGCTTAGTCAAATGATTAGATCTATACTGAAGACAATCAGATTCTAAAATGTAGATATTTATACCATCAGTATGTTGTCGATATGTATGCCAAAATCGAGAAAGAACGTCTACGATACATTCGTTTTAATCAGTCAAAACTACGAAGCGACGAATACATCCATTTGCGTGATGCAATAAATGGAAATGTAGACAAAAGTATTAATGCCAATGACATCGGTAATACTGTTATTCTTCCTTCAAGATGCAAGAGTATTCAAGACGCTATCCAAAATAGAAAGATATTGTAGAATTAATAAAGCATAGTCAACAATTGCATGATCGACATGCCATTATAGCACGAGTGTTTAAACAAAAGCTAAACTCCTTAATAGATCTCACTACAAAGTATCATGTGTATGGGCAACCAATTGTTGGATATATTCGATTGAATGGCAAAAAACGAGGACTTATGCTCATATATTAATTTGGCTGCAAATAAATTAAGATCAATCGATATCGACAACGTATTATTATCTGAAATTCCTGATGAAGGCACAGATCCAGAATTGTATGAAATTATTAAATTAAATATGATTCATGGTCCACGTGGAGCACTTAATATGAATTGACCATGTATGATTAATGGTAAATGTTCCAACAGTTTCCCTAAAGACTTTACAATGCATACGATTACTGAAATTGATGCCTATATTATATCGTAGAAGATCCACTGAGAATTCTGGCAAGCCATTCACGATAAATATTCACAGAAATGAATTTGAAGTTGGCAATAGATGGATTGTGTCTTATTCGCCATTTTTATCAAAAATATTTATGGCACACATTAATGTTGAACTATGGTCATTCGTATAAATCCATAAAATATATTTGCAAATACATATATCAACAAAGAGCTGACTTGGCAGTTTTCAATATTGAGCGACAAGACAAACAGTAATTCATCTAGCGGTACATCGCCAAAATGAACAACGTGTCTATTTTACAGACCAAAATATTGCACCGCGAGCTGCTTCTCCACCAAAAACTACTTTAACAGAATTTTCGAGAACTTCAAAAACGAGGTACACCTGTCGATGGACATCATGGCATTTTTAAGTCAAATGTTTTAGGCAGAATTTACACCATTCGTCCAAATCAAAAAGAATGTTTCTATTTATATTTATTATTAATTAATGTTCGAGAACCTATATCGTTTAATAATTTAAAAACAGTTAATGGACACCAACATGAAACTTTTCACGCAGCAGGTTTGGCTTTGAATTTATAAGAAGTAGATTTACATTGGGATTCCACATTAAACGAGTCATTACCTCATCTCCAAATCAAATACGCCAATTATTCGCCATTGTCATTACAATTTGCAGTCGTTCCATTCCAAATGAACTATGGGAAAAATTCAAAAATGTAATGACTGGCGATATTCTTCACACATATTGCAGTATTCATAACGACAACACAATTGATTTCGTACCAATCATGTTCAATGACTGTTTAATTCGACTTGAGGATATCTGCATGACTATTTCAAATCAAAGCCTTCAAACTTAAGGATTGTCATCACCTTCAAGATTAGCAAATTATCTAATTAATTATGATCTTTCACGAGAACAATCATACAATACGCTTGATTTACTTGAATTTGTTCAAATTAATAAGCCAAAATTGATAGATGAACAAAAAATTATTTACGACAGAATTTTACATGCAGTTCAAGCCCAAACTGGGGGCTTCTTTTTTTTTGGATGCTCCAGGCGGAACTGGAAAAACTTTCATGATTTCATTTTTATTAGCAGAAATTCATTTCCTAGGTAACATTAGCATTAGCCGTTGCTTCGTCAGGAATTGCTGCAACTTTATTAAATGGAGGGAGAACAGCGCATTCAGCATTTAAACTGCCATTAAATATTCAAACTAATGAAAACGCAACATGTAATATAAAAAAAAAATCGAACATGGCCAAAGTACTGCAAAAATGTCGCATTATAATTAAGGATGAATGCACGATGGCTCATAAACATTCATTGAAGCATTGGATCGAGCATTAAAAGATTTCAAGAACAACACAAGTAGTTTTGGTGGAATCATAATTTTACTTTCTGGGGATTTCAGACAAACACTACCCGTTATGTCACGATCAACATATGCTGATGTAATAGACGCAAGCCTTAAATCTTCATCTTTATGGCAAACAGTAATACCAATGAAATTAACCACAAATATGCGTATACTTATCCAAAACGGTCATTCAGCTGAATTTTTTGTCTAAACAATTGCTTGACATTGGCAACGGAATAATTGCTGCTGATCAAATAACCAAAGCAATCGAATTTCCAGAAAATTTCTGTACAATTGTTAATTCTCGGGAAGAACTAATAACAAATGTATATTCAAACATTCTACAAAACTATAAGCAAATTCAATGGTTACAAAATCTTGCAATTTTAGCGCCCAAAATATTGAAGTAGAATTTTTGAACCTAAAAATTCAAGATATGTTGGATACAGAAACAATGTCTTTTAAATCAATCGATACTGTCCTGAAGAAAGTGAAGCAGTAAAAGCGGAATTTTTAAATTCCATAAATATACCAGCTTTGGCACCACCAGGTTTATTAGATCGCCCAAATTATGTAACGGAACTCGCTTGATAATTAAAAAAATATATGGCAATGTTATTGAGGCGACAATTATAACAGGAAAACTCGTCGTAGAACATGTATTAATACCACCTATTCCTATAATACCAACAGGTTCGCCAATTCCATTGAAGGAATCCCCATGCTTCTCCTATGGCCAACTTTATGTCGCATGTTCTCGCGTCGGAAAGTCATCTGGATAATAAGTTTTTGCTGAAAATGGCAAAACTATGAACGTTGTTCATCGTGCAGCTCTTCAATAATATAATATTTTATTTATTTCACAAATATAAATTTCATTTAAAATAAATTAAATTGTTTTCAGATTACACTGGATGGATGAAAAATAATAAAAACTTATTTTATTTAAGCAGCAATACAATTCAATACAAATACAAATCTTTATAAAATACGATAATTCAAACAACAAAAATGAATTACAACATCAATAAAAAATTTTACATTTAAATTTCAATAATTATTTTTTAACTAAATAGTTTCCACTGCTTCCTTTCTCAATTTTTCTCTATTATTAAAACACAGAACACTAGCAAAATTTTAAATCAGGGACAAAAAAAACTAGCTTCCCAACGAAGTGGGACGGGTTCCGCCATATTATAATAAAACTTTAATTTTTTTTATAAAACTTTAGTACCTATATTTTTTTTAAAGTAAATATGTACAAAAGGGAGAAAAAAATTTGTTCCCTAAGTTGATATAAATCGATTGTAAATCACCGGCTTCGTAACAATAACTCCTATCTGACAATTTTGTGAAAATGAGATTTTGATACGAAATTCTGACGCACTATTAGACGCAAGCTTACAAATAATTAAAATAAGTGTGTTACACAAGAAAAAAAAAATTTAATCGAATCTAAATCATCAAAAACAGAGAAAACATATAGAATGCGATTACGAGGTTTTTCAATTTTCTGAACAATTCAGTTTTGTCGCATAGGAGTTATTGTCACGAAGCGGTCGATATGCAAATAAAATAACGAGTCGGGCAACGCCTGGTAATATCGACTAGTTTATTTATGAATTTCCAGTAACGAAAATAATTGTTCATCATAGTTGGCGTATTTATCAGTAGTAATTAAAATAGAGTTGGCTTTAAATAAAACTAAAAAAAAAGATTTTCATAAAATCGATTTGTATTACAATTACTATTGCAGATAAAATCCAACTATGATGTAAAATTATTTTCCGTTACTGGAAATTCACAAACAAATATTGCTGAAACCAAAATTGGCCTCTAATATTAAAGCTAAGCGGCTTTGCGAAACCAAAATAGCTATAGTTGCGAAAAGAAGGTACAGACAGTTACCCCTGGTGGTCAGCTACGAGTTATTTAGAGCGGTTGACAGTCGACAACTTTTCGTTATCGAGAATTCGTGTAGTCAAATAGTTCCTCTCAGTAAATTTTAAAATGGATAAATAAAGAAAATATGTATATTATTTTAATAATCTACCTAGAACCAAAGAATATGGAATTTTACAAAGAGTAACGAAGCAGAGGAAAAAATTTCATCAAAAAAATGCATGGGTTAAATTTTTGTCGTTTTCTATAACTAGTCACGAGTATGACAATATTCAATACAAAAAAAGTAAAAAATTGTTGCGTAAGTGTATTGTATAATCGATTTAAATTGCGTAACCCATGCATTTTTTGATGAAATTTTTTCCTTTGCTTCGCTACTCTGTGTAAATTTTCATACTCTTTGCTAGAACTTTATTGCTAGTTGTAGAAAACACCTTTTCAAGAAATAGTTGCTGTTTTAATTCTGATCGCTTAGTGAAAGTGTTTTAGCAGATAGTATTTATTAGCCGGCCTACAAAAAAAATCGTTTCTTTTGAGTTGAGATTGGTTGAATTGTCTTTAAAATTACTGATTTACTTGCGTCCTTGGTGATTGGCATTTCTATTAAATAGGATTTTATTGTAGCGTCCAATGTTTCAGAAAGCAGCATTCTCGTATAGTACAGGGTTATCCAATTCGAGGTTGATAAAGTAGAAATCTGTATACCGACATCTGTCAAAGATAAACGTCAAGTACGCTGTCATTTATTTAGTTGACATTCTGCCATTTAAGAATATGGAGCATTTAACAATTGACCAACGCGTTAAAATTATTAAATCTGCTGATGCTGATTTTTCGAACAAAATTTTCTTCAGTGATGAAGCTCATTTTTCGCTTGGTGGATACGTTAATAAGCAAAACTGTAGAATTTGGGGCTCAGAAAATCCACAATTGATTGTAGAGAAGCCATTACACCCGGAAAAAGTCACTGTTTGGTGCGCATTGTGGTCTGGTGGTGTGATTGGGCCGTATTTTTTTGAGAACAACCATGGACGAACCGTTACCATCAATTCTGAGCGCTATGGCCGCATGTTAACCGATTATTTTTTTACGAAAATGGAAAGTCATTGAAAATTACCTCAAAAGAATCAAGGCCTGTAAGAAGTCCCGTGGAGGACATTTGAATGATATCTTGTTTAACTAAAAATGGCAAGGATCAATCTGTAAAATGAAATAAAAATTACAATACATTCCGAATATTTTGTGTGTTTTTTTTAAGTTTACTTTATCAAGCTTGAATTGGATAACCCTTTAACTGTGTTAATGGTTTCATTTTCATCGTTATCTGGGTGTCGATTTTTTCCAAAATTCGACAAGTTGACGAAATAACCGCATGTATATTAGTAGTGGTACGTGTATTTGTATTAGTACGAATGTGTGCCATTTAATTTTTTTGAATATGATATTGCTAACAAACAAAATTTATTTAATTTTAGTTTTAAAATAATTTCTAATTCTGTGTTTCTGTGAAAACAAAACATTTATTCGACATCATATTGAAAAAAAATTGAAATGTGCAGCTAAAAAATGTTTTCCTTAACACTTTGAGGCACACTTTCTAAATGTGTGTGCTAGTCAGGAACATAATTTGATAACTTTTGTACATAATTGCAATGATATTTCGTCGCGGAAAGGAATGTATTGTGAAAACTGCAAAATATGTCGAGTTATTCCTTAAAAACGTGTTAAAAAACGAAAAAGTTGTATGACCGCTATAGCAGTAATTAACGCGAACGTGTTAACTCACCACCCAAATACTTGGTGAGATGTCAAAAAACTGAGACGACGAAAGGACATAAGCACCAAAAAACTGAACTGATTTGTACCGATTCATAATTTTTGATGCTTACATTCGCAGAAAACAAACAAATATAAACACAGAAAAATTACACACACTAATATAAAAATGTATACTATACTCCTTATACGTATACGAAAACATCATTCGTCATTCCTCGAATTTTGGAAAAAATCGACCCCCTGCTGAAGTAAACAGGCTCGTCATGAACTCTTTGAACAATTTAATAATTTTCTGTTTCGAACATTTCTTTAGAGTGCCATATGACGTATGACTTTACGTGTTTTAGATTTCGTTAATTGTGAAGAAATTTATTTACCGACACCAATTTTTCTTTGATCGGTCTTATTGCTTTATAATTTCCCTACCAATACCACTTGACTAGCTTCTGTTAAAACATTCAAGCGAAATGTAAAGACAGTTTCGTTTTGCAAAATATTCGCATCTTTTATATTTATTTATTTCGTACTGTCAAACGCGATGAAAACTTTTAATGAGGGCTCTGTGCTGTTAACGTTATTGGTACAAAACGAAATACAGCGAAAAACGAGCCGCAATCTTATATTTCTCTGGGGAGTATAAATGCTAAACTTTCCTAGAACACTGAATATTACAACCAAACACGGTCTGGCTATTTCGCGTCTATGACTTGAACTTTGTGAATAAATCATTAAGAGACGATTTCGGTACGGTTCATGAACATACAAATGTATGGTAAAGCATAAATCAAGAATTATTTTTGAATGCTTTCAATTCTATCAGCATGAAACCGTTACAATGGATGCCATATAATCGCGACCTATATCAGGCCTGATATAGGTAACACAAAGAGATCTTATCATGGTTATCTTTTCCTAGAAAGATACAACTTTACATTTATTGGCATTCAAGGACAACTTATTCAACACACATCAATTACAAATTATGTTGGGGCTCACTAATAATATTTATCAAATGAAATGATTTTCGATATTTCAGAATCACGGATAGAATAGAAATTCCTCTATAACAAGTAATGTCACATAAATAGCAGTACTTTCGTTTAGCATTAATGGCACCAGGTCGTTTATAAGCCTTTATATGCTTTAGACTTGTGATTTGCAATATTTTCAAACAGAATTGGCTAAGGCTCAGCATAAACGGAATTACAAGTTGATTTGGTATAAATAAATCAAAACCAGTATTCGAAACTTTTTAAAACTCAGGCACAGCATTCGAGATATACGAGGGTTGCCTTTTATATTTCGGGATTGGACCAACCCTAGTGTTGCAATCTGGCAACTGACAGCTCTATCGTAAAGTTTGACATTTTTGAGATGAACTTAATTCAATTTTTGGCGATAAAGCTCCATCAAGGACCAGTGTTTATCGATGGTATGGTGAATTCAATCGAGGTTGTAGTTCACTTCAAGACGAATTTCGTGAAGGTCGTCCAGAATCAGTTGTTGTTCCGAAAACCATTGATGCTGTGCGCGAACTGATATTGCAAGATCGTCGTCATGTGACCTATCGTGAGATTGAGACAACCTTAGGCATTAGTAGGACCAGCACACATTCAATATTGCATAAACATTTGAATGTCAAAAAAATTTGTTCGCGTTGGATCCCACACAGTTTGTCAATCGCTCAAAAAAAGGCTCGTGCCTCTCGTGGGTGTTTCAAGATGAGCCGAATCCAACAAAAGTTGTTCGCGCACGAAGCACTTGCAAGCAAATGATCGCCTGTTTTTTCGGAAAAAATGGACATGTCGCAACCGTACCACTAGAACAACGCAGAACAGTCAGTTCTGAGTGGTACACAACCATTTGTTTGCCAGTTGTCTTCCAAGAAATCAGAAAAACCAACTGCCGAAGATGGATCATTCTTTACCACGACAATGCGAGCTCTCACACATCGGCTCAAACAACTGCATTTTTGAGCACTCAAAACATCGATTTGATGAGTTATCCGCCGTATAGTCTTGACTTGTCACCAAATGACTTCTTTTTATTCCCGTACGTAAAAAACAAACTGAGAGGTCAACGTTTTTCGACACCTGAAGAAGCGGTTGCTGCGTTCAGAATGCATGTTTTGGAGATACCTCAATCAGAGTGGAAAAAGTGCTTCGACAATTGGTTCAAACGCATGCAAAAGTGTATAGATCTTCATGCAGAATATTTTGAAAAACAATAAAGCGATTTTTGATGATTAATATTTGTTTTTGTTCTCCTCTAATCCCAAAATATAAAAGCAGCCCTCGTACAGATTGTGGAAGTGTTGTCTAATCAATGTATAGCAGAAAATTAATCATAAAAGGCGCCAATATGCCAAAATCATATTTATATTCATTAATAGCTGTTTTTGATCTGTGTTTGATGCTTCATTTGATCGGGTTCAGTTCATGTTTCATGAATCATCGCCAAGGCGTATGCATATGCAGATAGCCCAAATTCAATCCCCGAAAAATGCGATGGCAAATTATTGCTGTCATGACATTTTTTTTTACTCTCAGCCCAAAAAATCACGACATTTTTACCGTCAGCCCTGAAAATTTACTGTCATGATAGTTTTTTTCTGGGCTGAGAGTAAAAATATTGCATTTTGGTGAAGGAAGAATATTTAAAGTAATTTTTGATTTTCGCTGTCAATATTATTTGGCGTAATTTTACTTTACGTATACATCGGGTATACATTTTTAAATGCAGGATTGTTTCCTATCAGTTTTTAGAAGCTTTTCACTTTTTTATTTTTCCAAAAATTTTTTTTTTTTTATTAATATTAATTGCTTTGTCAACCTTGCAGACACAGATCAAAGAGTTTTTATCGCTCTTATCGCTTCTTCTGCTAGTCCCACAAATGTTAAAATATCAGTATATAAAAAATATTTTTTAATGTAATTTTAATTCGTTGTATACCTTAGATGATGGGGGCTGCCGCCCCCAAACCCCCGCTTTTTCACAATTTATACAATTTTTCAAATGTCAAACTAAATAAAAAAAAAATTGAAAACATTTCAAATATCCTGGAATAATTATTACCAAATTTAGATTTATTGCTATAATTAATAATTAAATGTCGCAATAGTATACATAAAAATGTATAGTATTGCCATTAGCAACTTTTTCGATTTTCGGGGATAGAAATTTGGGATATTTTCACAGAGGTCCAGGTCCAAGGCGCTTACTAGATTTAAAATTCCAAAAATTTATGATCTAAAACAAAATTTGAATCAGGTTTTCCATATAAAATTTGAAGTGATCCGGATTAATGGGTGATATGAAACACGGTCATTATTAAATTCGCAAGAGTTAAAATCAATAAAATAAAACTCAATCAAAAGTGGTGTGTGATAGATACTAAAATATCCAGCTAAATTAAGACACCCCTCGAATTCAACGACACCTAAATGTAAGAAAACTAGATCCAAAATACGTACATGATCGTTAAAAACCGTGTTGAACTGACGAGTCCAAAATTTCCAAAATTATCCAAATTTCTAAAATCTAACACCTGGTTCGATAGGTCATCCACAGTTGACCCAAACATATCATCGTCCGCCCATTTTTGCTAGATTAAAATCGCCTAAAATATAATCTTTCGCATTCATTATCGGTACACCAAAATGTCCGTAGACATCAGAAATGTTCCCCAGATTGTCATATTGCCATATTTAATAATGAGTCTCTCCACTGTTACATATCAAATCCACACATAAGAATATTCTTTTTCCAATGCGCGACAATGATACATACCTCCATTAATAGTTGTGACATTCTCGGGCACTCAATATTGTCGAAATACAGTGTAAGATGGTGGATTTTTTTTTCTGATAACTGTTCTGATTGTTCTTGATAGCTGCTATTGTTGATGCCAAAATTGTTGGTCGATTTATTTATACTACTGATGGATATAATATTTGTTTCAAGCATTAATCGTTCATGGATGTTAGGATAACACCACTGTCGATTTTACAACAAATCGCCTGCCTTACTAAAACACTTTTTGGCCAGAAAGTTGAAGTTAAAATTTAACTGGAAAATTTTATTTAAGATGCAGTATACGACAATCAACTGCACGAGGATCATCCAGGTTTGATTAAAGGTAATCGACTAGAGCATTCTCTGCTGTTTGTGGATTAAGATTGGTAAAACACATAATGTCATTGTCAGGAACATGGACAGACTGCAACGATGTGGCAGGATCCCCAACTTCAATAAGTCTACGTGAACTATGTCTATAAACATGTTTAATACTTGATCGGGCAAATGATGCATTTTATGGGAACTACCTTAGAAATGATTGGGCTGACAAACGATGACCTTCTATTGAGATTTTCAATAGAAAACATTTCAAACAGATTCACCATATAAACAACTAATTCATCTAGTATTTGAATAACTCCAAAGAAAACAATTTCACAACAAGCAGTATAGTACCTTTGTAATTGTTTGTACTTCATTAATTTCTTGTAAATGAAAATTCGTCTTACCAACATCACTGCAAAGACACATCTCCTCGCGCCTAATCCACTCGCCGCTACACTTACCACAAATCTCCTATATCGTGTACACCGTCATTGATGATTTTATATTGTATAGCTGGTTGTAAAATAGGTTGATTCTGTGAATTTAAAGAAATTCAAGACAGCAAAATAGGATCATTCAATGACATTTTGAGTGTTACCGCAATATGGGTGGTACAGACGCCCCCATAAAAACCTCGCAGGGAACGGAATGACGTTTTTCACGCGGATGTGCGATCAATTTTATTTAAAAGACCTTATTAGTAACTTTTTTCGCCGAAATATAGAAGATGTGTATGTATTCTATCAAACGGAGCTCTTTGGGCGTGGTTTACAAATCTTAATCGGTTTGCTTTTTCACATAATACCACAATCTTCGAGGGGTTGTTTAATTTTACAATTCACGTGAATTTTATGTAGAACCCTAGCAACTTTAATGGGAGCAAATATCAATCGTATTCGCCTTAAATGTGGAGAGTAGCCTAAGCACCGGACAGATTAAACCCTTATAAAGCGTCTTTCCGCAGCTATGGTATTTGATATTTCAATAATCTCGACATGAATAGTTAGTCTGTAAACTAGTGTATACGAAAATCCGGTATTAAGTGTTGCGGATGTGGTGTGCACTCTCAACTAGTCAATTTGCTGCATAAAGGCCAAGCACTGTCTAGAACTACCAAAACTAAGCGAAGGCAATACTAGATACAAGATACTGTAATTGAACTGTAGGGTCAGGAGTTAGGATGGGACCATCCACTAGCAGATTTACCTTAAAGGTGTGATCAGATAAAGTAGGAGCTGAAGGCGACTTATTTCGGCTCCTGGCAAGAGCGATTTGTTGAATTTTTATTCAAGTTGGTTCATTGAGTTGGTTTATTGAGTTGGAAATGTGGAACATGTGTGATAACGGTATTTCAAGTATAGTAAACTTTCAGAATGTCTCGCCGTTACGAAGGGAACAAAACCAAACAAACAGGCAGCCCAATTGAATCGAAAAAAGGCAGCCGTCCATTAACCAAAAAATATTGCGAATCATGGATGACATTGGCCCTTGGAAAAATGTCCAAATTCAATCAGGAAATGCCTGATCGGGAGTGCATACGACCCCAACCGGTAAAGAAAAGGGCTACATAAAATTGTTTGGTCAAGATGCTAGATAGTCTATAGTATGCGGACGCATTGTGGCTTAAGGTCATGTGAGATAGCTTAAACTGTATGCAAAAACGCGCCAAATGGTAATAAAAACCGTTAATATCGCGGCAAGAGACAGCGCTTTAATACAAGATGAATTGCAAAAACGGAAAAGTAAAGAAAGTACTTGCCGGCATCCGTCTAGGTATTGATACGAATTTAACCCAAATAAGTACTACGATTAATGTCAGGAGATAATAAAATTTAGGAACCTACAAAATAATACACACCATGACAATAATCCGTTTCAAAATCTATTATACTGTAAAATCTCCATAAAGGAAAATCGCTTCAGAAGCGAAGATGGATGTAAAAATATATTTTCCTAGATTGCTTTACTTCTCACAAAATTAAACCATAAAGATCGTTGGTTTTTCTTTCGCATATTTGATATTTCGATCAATTTTTCAGTGCAGAATTTTTCCCATCTGCAATTGTTTGTAAGGAATGGACCATTTAAAAGTTTGTTATTAAAAACGCTATATCTTTATTTTGTGGAAACCTTGTTTTTATTGTGTGGGTTGAGTCTCCGATTTAAGAATGAAAAACAATTTCGCTCATGTATTGTAACTCCCTCTGCTGGCCTTACACTAAACCATCATGTTAGCCCAGTTTTTAAGACTGTTTTTGATGATTTGTGTATCCTTAAGGAAACCCCATAGAAAAAAGTCCAACGTCGTCAAATTACAGCTCAGTGCAGGCCAATCGACATCTATAAAATGACTGATTATCGTAGGTTGTAAAATTTGGCGCGCAAGAGATCGATTTTCAGCCGGTTTGTAGAACATGTGGCTCCATTTCTGTAGACTGGTTGAAAGATTTAATTTCGACGTTGGCGCAAATGAGTCCAAGCAGACTGGGAGTAGGGCTAACGCTAGGTGGTTCATCCTTCCTATAGTGTTGGCACGATGCGATGGTTGTTGCCTAGGTGATGGCTTCTTATTCTCAGTAAGAGTTGTACTGGCATCATTGGTTGCTACGTCCTAAGTCGATGAGACTGGTTCCATAGGTAATGTCTAGTTTGAATCATCTTCATTGTTGCAATTCCCACCACGTTCTGTTAGATTTGGTTGCACGGTTCTCCATTTGGTCCGTTGTTGAAGTTGGTGAAGATATTCTGCCGACCATCATTTCCAGAAATCTTATACCATCTTTTCTACCATATGCCATCTTGTTTTTAAGCCCATGCTGCTGGTAGCCGCCTCTGTTAGCGCCTTGAGGGAATCACCAATCAGAAAGTGGCCTGGTGTTAGCGCTGTTGTATCTGAGACGTCGTTGGCAAATGGAGTTAGTGGCCGATAATTGAGAACTGTTTCGATTTGAGTGGTGAGAGTATATATAACACTTCGGATGTTAGAGTTGATCACTCTCTTGAGGTGGTATTTTGCGGACTTTATTTCTGCTTCCTATATTCCACCAAAGTGTGGAGTGTGAGAACGTATAAAGTGCCAGTTTGTTCCATCAGTGGCCACCATTGGCCATGTCGTCGGGTAATGTTGTCATGGCTGCACGGCACGTTCTTTTTATTACGGTATTTGTTCCAACAAAATAGTCAGAAAATATGTCCGTGCACAGCCCTCACCTGGAGAAAAATCGTTTGTAGGTAGCCAAGAATGCGTCCGTTGTTAGGCTGATAGTGAGCAGCTTTCTTGATATGGATAGCCCTTGTTACCGCATGCATATGAATAGGGCGATATGTACTCATTGTAGGATTTGTTGCCTCAAGCTTTGGCAGTTTTTAGTTGGATGCCCTTGCATAGTCGATTCCCGTTTTAGCGAATCGTCTTCGCGGCCTCACTCTTGGTGATGGTAAACTGCTCATTACTTGTTCATCGTTCTTCTGTTTTGTGGTGAAATCATGTCATACATTTTTGTATTACATGTCGTAATGCTTGCCTGCCATCAATGAGCCAATATTTTTGTCTCGGGATTGCCAATGTCATTACCATGTAATGTGTTTTTATAGGTGTCCTCGATAATCCGTTGCGTAATTACGTTGTTTTTGTTTAGAATGATAGGTTGTTTGCTGGCGGTTGTCATATTTAAGTGCTGAAGACGTTTCAATACACGTAGCAGGACTTGATTATCCTGGATTGGGTTTAGTGAAGCTATAGCTTGATGTCCTTATCTAGCTTTCGATCCTTGGCTATGCATACGATTTCTCTTCCGAAGTCCTGTTCTTGGGTTAATTATAATTGTTGTTTCTGCAACCTGAATGGTAAGTCTGAAGTAACCTCATCAGTATTCCATTGGAGTGGCATGGTTTTCAGGAAGGGTGGTGGTCCATTCTCTGGGTGTTATACCACGCGAGGCAGTGTCTGCTGGATTTTATTGCGATTTTACATGATGGTGTTGGTAAGATTTGTTGTTGGTAACGTGGTGTTGGTAAGATTTTTTGTTGGTAACATTTCCTTGATTGTCGAAATTCTATTTGTCACAAATGTTTTACAGCAACTTGGGTCATCTTTGATCCAACATAATGTTATGGTTGAGTTTGACAAAGCATACGTATTGATATCTCCAAGTCTCATGGCATCTGTATGTGTTTCATCAACTTTGCCAATAATAAGGCCGCATTTAACGCGCGGAATTGATATCTTTGTTTTGACTGGGGCAACTCGTGTTTTGGACACTACTAGTTGGGTATATCACCGCCATCATCCACTGCCCTACAATATACCACTGAAGCATATGCTTGATTAATGGCATCACAGAAACCATATAAGTCAGCCTTAGCACCGCTGGTGTAGTTTATCTAACGAAGAATTTTAACCCTTTACCAGTCTCATGCATAAATAGGCGGTTAACCGAGACGCTTCTGTCCGAAGATACATGAGTATGTCATATGTGATACATGAGACTGGCAAAGCGTTAATCTTGTCTAACTGTGACAGTTCGTTTTAAAGCTCATCCATCTTGCATTTGGCTATTATATTTGCCTGTTGTTGCTTGGCTTGACTGCTGTGTGTTTTTTCCCTTTATTTATCGGTTGTTATTTGGCTGTCATGATAGATGCCGGTTATATTTGGCGTAGTAGCGCCTTGTTTGCCGGTTTGTTGTTTAGCTGCAGGTAGCTTTGTTTGCTGGCTGTAAACTGCCTTACCCGCCGGTTGTAGTTTGTCGCTTGTTTCGGCAAATGTTTTCTTGTTGCTCTGTACTGATGATCCACTTTTAATGTAGAGCTCACGTTATTATCTCGTCATCCCTGGTAAAAAAATCAAAGTATAGCCTTTTCAGCTCTTATATCCTATTTTCGAGATATATAGGTTTTCGCCCTTCTACTATCTCCGTCTTTGTTGTAATTTCTTTATTGAGCCATTATTTTCTCGCCCATCTCCTCTTGTTCGTTCAGCAAGTTCTTCATTTCAATTTTGATGATCTGATTTGGTTCTCGAGTTTTTCTCGTTGTTCACTTATTGACCTTTGTTGACTTAATTGCTATTTATTTGGGCCGACTCGAAGGACCATGTAAAATTCCAACCACAGATTGAAGAACTGTTTTGTTCTAATTAGCCAGCTAACTATTAACATTATAAAATTTATTTCTTTGAATTAGTGGTCAAAGCCCCCTTCAGTGGCAAGCGCATCATTCATTGAATGGTTTTTATTGCGTTAATAAAGCAAGCAAAAATCAAGCAATTACACCGATAATGCAAGCACTATAGTTTTTTTTACTATGCACTAATTTGGTAATGCAGAAAACCATGGTATTTGTTTTTGATTTAATGTTTATTAAACAAATCCGCTACTAATTGAGAAACACTTTGAGGTAATCGTAAAATTAATCTCTAACACCTTCAACAAACATCACGATTACCTTGCCAGTACCAAAATCAATTATCTACACGCTATTTAAGCGGTAAATGTGTTAACGACTTTTTACTGATCACCTCTTTTTATGAAAAATAATCCATCACATTAAAAATGCATGATCGCCTTAAGTAACCAGAGTTAAATTGAAAAAATATGCGATGCATAAAACAAAACGTTCAAAAGCTCTATTAGCCATCAATCAAAAACACTAATTGTGATCGAAAAATACGTTTACGAAGAAAACAACAATGAAAGGCTTTTCATTGGTTGGCATCAAGGATTTATGTGCATATACATTTTATTAAATGACTTGAAACGATTATGTACCGCATATTGTGATTTGAGACGAAAATTCATGTCTACTAAATTCCCGTGCGTATATTTTTAACGATCAATATAATTAAACTGATCTGTATATGTATGAATACATTATATGTACAGCAACCTTGAGATCGATATTATTAGCTGCCATGTCGAAGTTACATATGCGCTCATAAAATATTAAATTTATTAGTTCGATTATCCATCTAGTTCGATTTAATAAAATGTAAGAGTACGCTACTTTATAAATTTATGAAGTATATACGTTGTCATATAGTAAACAATGTGTAACAAAGTGGTTCGACCAAAAATAGAAATCTCTAGTCTTCGAAACCTGATTTCATGAACTCTACATGAAACAACAACAAAAAAAAATTTCCTTTTAAATTTTAATTTTCACCATCCATTCATCTCCTTGAAGTGACAAAAAATATTATCTCGTTAAAATTCTGTTTAAAATCAAGACTGTGTCTAGTCTATATATACAAAGCGAAATAAGACAACACACTTTTTTTTTGTTTTAAATCAGCGAACCATCCATCCATCCAAATGCAATTTGATCATATACATCTTACAACTTTTTCTTATTGTTTCTGTTTGAAAGATGAAGAGACAGACACGCAATAATCTGTTATTGTAAGTTTTTTTTTTAAATACTTTATTTGCTCTTATTGTGTTACGTTTATTTATAAATAAAACGTCTCGTTATGAGTTTTTTTTTTGTTATGTACGACTTATATGTTAATGAAATGTGGTAAATCAACATAAGTCTAAATTATGAAATTAATAAAACTTTTCACTTTCATTACTCTCGTACATATATGATGTTGTAACTGGGTATTAAAATCTATAGCCGGTTGATAGCTAGAAAATATTTATGTTAATCCAGCATCAGAAACAATTAATAATAAAAATCACCTGCATTGTTAAATCAGCGCCGGTAATGGGAAATTAAATGTTACATTTTTTATTTGCCTCTTCTCTGTCACATCAACAGACAAGGGCATTGGTATTAAATCACATCATCACAATTCCCTGAGATACGAGTACAGTATAGAAAAGAACAAAGTAACGAGAAGCAACAAAAGCTATGTACGGTGTCTGTATACAATGAATTGAGTGAGGACAAATTAATTATACAAATTACAATGCTTATCTTTTTAAACCACAAGATAAATACGATAAAAAAAACTCAAATTTCCCGTTTAGTTTTCCTATACATAATAATGGTTCACAGAGCATAAACACGATTACAATTAATATTTAAAACGAAGAAAATCAATACAATAACAAAGTGGTATTCAACAAGTTTTTCATTGGTGCAGGGGCATATTATTAGCATGAAGAGACTCTAAATTTACTACTGGCTGTTTTATAATATACAAAATACAAAACTTGAAACTTTTAAATCTGCTGCTGCTGCTTAACAAAAAAATAAATGTCATAAAATAATATTAATAAGAAATGTGGTTTACACAAAAAATCGACTTGGTGCGCGCTGCGAGAGAACAAAAAACATTTCTTAAAAATATTACCAACGTCGAAATCATAACGACGAGAACAGAAACAAAAAATATTTTAAAATGTGAATTCAACTGGATGAAGAAGTATATATGTATGTGTGTAAGTCCCACAGGGAAATGATTATAATATCCCACCAATTATATTGTAAAATACCGTACATATGGTAAATATCCACATTACGTACATTAAAATTCTACGTGAGCACATTTGTTGGTTGATTTTCAAAAATTTTAATCATGAGGTGTATTTAACCGTTTGAGTCCCAGGGAATATTGAAAAAACACTGTCGAAGAATCCCAAACAGCGCGATCGCGCTTTCTCTAAATGAGAGAGGAAGCATGAAATGAATGAGATGAAAAGGCAATCTATTGAGACAAACCTATTGTAAAATGTACTATTTACATTAAAAGTGTGATGTACTTGCTTCAGTAAATCTGATCGCGCGACTTCGACAATCGGTAACGCACCGTCAGTTGTCGACAATGTTTGAAATGTGCTGGGATTTCTCGACATACTAAAATCTCAATAGCGCGATCGCACTGCTTGGGACTCAAACGGTTAAAGAAAGATTTTCTCTTTTTGCGCATTTTAAAGAGTCAATGTCGACCACATAATTATGGCGGGATATTAATAAAAAAAAAAAAGGTTTTGGGTATTTTTATTTTATTTTAATATATATTTTTTATTGGTTTTTTCTCTAATCACTCAGTCAAAGCAAGCAGATAAGCGTGCATAAATGTACAATCAAAAATATACCTTTCTATTTACACTAGTTTATTGGTGTTACGTCTGTATTTTATCAATTAAAAATACGAATAAAAAAACGAATCAAAAAAACCAATTATGAAGAAATGTTCGGCTTTTCTTATCGAAAACAACAAAAATAATGTTTTTTATATGTTTCTCATCAGTTAAAAGGAGATTACACAAAAACGATCGTTACATGCGAACACAAAAAAACCAATTACGAAAAAATGTTCGTTTTTATTTAACCTGAAAATAACAGATTGAAAACAACAAAACCACCATACATTCTCGTATTCGTAGATATCTTAAAATAGGCGATCGTTTTTTTCAGGTTCATATTAACCAAAAAAATACAGATGTTAGACTTATAAAAAATTTGCAAATTACATTGTCTTTTATCAAATACAGTAAACGATCAATTTTTAGCAAGTTTGTTATTGGTCCTTTATCTGTAATTTTTCGGTTACCATAAATCACACATAAAAACGATCGCCTCTTTTAAGATGCATACGAATACGAATAAGAATGGTTTTTGTTGTTGTTTTCAACTTGTAATATTTCAGTTAAATTGAAACAATGGAAAACGAACAAGATCGAAAGTACCAGAATAAGTAAATGTTAAGGACGATATTGCTTTGTCAACTTTTTATTGGTTTACCATCTGTTATTCGTTGGTTTAAAAAAACCGAAAATTTCCGATTAGACGAAAAATATTGTTGAAAAATATTGTGATACTTATTAGTAAGTTATTGGAAAACATCCGCGTCAGTTCAATTTTGAGTTTTAAACACAGACGTTTATTAGTGTTATATATAGAAGAAAAAAAATTGTTAAATAGTGCGCAAAAGACAATCCAATTAAAAAGAATAACCTAATAAATAAGGTAAGATTTTAATAAATATTACAATTAATTAGTCTAATTAAATAGATTATTTGTTCTGTTTCTATTTAATAACATACTTGGTCTATCCACGTGCAATAGAAAATAAATGTTTACTAAAACCAATAAACATTAGAAAATCATAACTAATTAACATCATCGACTTTTCTAAAATGCCAAAATATAAAACAATTCGAGAGCTCTCTAAACAATCAATAAAAAGAACACTATTTCAAATTCCTGTTGTGAAATCTAATACGTTAGAAATCCAAAATCAAACGTTATCTATTGATACTAAATTAAATGAATATTTTGTGAATATCCCGGAAATGGAAAACGTTAGTGAACATGTTGAAACTTTGTCGGACATAGGCGACGAGAATATGGACGGCTCTTGCGTGTATTCTTCCAGTTTACGTGAATTTCTCCGTAGCTGGGCACCGAAGTATAAAATCAAAGCCAATGCGCTTAACGAAATGTTATATTTTTTAAAACATAATTTAGGGCATAACGTACCACTAGATAGTCGCACCCTTCTTCAAACACCAAAAACGAGAGAAGTCATGAGTTGTTTTCCTGGCCAATATGTCCATATTGGGTTCAAAACCGGCTTGGAATTTGTCTTAAACTACGTAAAAAATCCTCCGACATTAATTGATATAGACATTAATATAGATGGCATTCCAATTTCAAGAAGCAATCAAAGCTGCTTTTGGCCAATTTTAGCACGAATTTATAATGTGAACTACAGAAAAATCTTTGTCGTGGGAATCTACCACGGATTAAATAAACCAAATGATTTTAATCCGTATTTAAGGCCACTGGTCGACAAGTTAAAAAACTTACTATCTACTGGATATTTGTATAATGGTTCTAAAATATCTATTAGCATTCGATCTTTTATTTGTGACGCCCCTGCTAGATCCAGTTTACTAGGAACGAAATCTCATACAAGATATTTTGGTTGCCTAAAGTGCACCGAAGAGGGCGAATTTGTTCAAAACCGAATGACTTTTCCAGTTAGCGAAAATCCAGATCTGAGAACTTTTAGACACAGAATACAGGAAGAACACCATAAATTCAATTCAATTCTTGAAGAACTTGATATCGACATGGTCAAGACTTTTCCTTTGGAGTATTTACATTTAGTATGCCTTGGCGTAGTAAAAAAAATGATACAAATGTGGATCGGTGGGGACTCTAAATCACGATTATCGAGTGCAGAAGTGATTCAAATTTCAAATAAATTACGTATAATTTCTACCACTCAACTGTCTGATTTTCAGAGAAAAATTAGAGTATTGAATGAAGTGCCTTATTTTAAAGCAACGGAATTCAGAGTATTTGTACTGTATACTGGCCCAATTGCCCTAAAACAAATTTTATCAATTGAAAAATAAAACCATTTCTTCTACATGTTGGGCTTCTGTTGTTGTGCCATAAAGAATATTATAAAAGTAAAGCGGCCATTGCGGAAAAAATCTTATTCAAATTTGTTAAAGGCACGGCTCTTATTTACGGATCCCACCATTTAACATATAATATGCATTGCTTAACACATTTAGTTCAGGACGTTATACAATTTGGGCAGTTAGATAACTTTTCAGCATTCCCATTTGAGAGTTTCATGCAAATTGTAAAAGCTTTGTTAAAGAAACCTGGCGAACCTTTAGCCCAGATATGTAATAGATTATTTGAATTGGGAAATACTTAATAAAGACATTTTTATTAATCACTTGTTTTTTGGTTCGCAGTTATTTTGAATAATTTTCAAAAAGTTTAAAAAATCACTCGATCGATTTCGACTTGTTAGGTCATCATCAGGAGTATCTACTGATTTGTGTTAGTAAAAAATTTTGTTATATAGTAGAAAAAAGCAAAATATAAATAAAAGAAGGAGGGCAAAAAAAAAAAAAAATAAGCAATAAAAATTAATCTACGGATCGCGCAGGTGTGCGATGAGTCATAGGCTGAGTAACAAAATTCAAGGTATATTATTGCGTACGTGAGTATAGAAAAGGGCGGGATCTGTGATTGGTGAGAACCGGATTTCTCTCTGTTCGTTAAGGATATTTTTGTTAAGAAATATTGATTTTCTAATTTCGTAAGATTCTAAGGTATCTAAACGTCTGCCTTTGGGTTGTATATGTAATATATCTAAATTGTTCAAGCTAGCTGTATGATTTTCCGACGTTAAATGATTATGGAAAGTTGATTGGTTGCAACCAGATAAATGTTCCTTAGCTCTAACTCCAAAATTGCGCCCAGTCTGACCAATATAGGAGAAACTACAATCATTGCAATTGATCCTATAGACACCAGATTTGGAAAGGCGATCAACTCTAGGTTTATTGTTAAAAATCATTTTCTTTATTGTGTTATTATTATAAAAAGCAAAACTAATATTGGTATAATTGGACACGATGTTGCTAATCCGTTGGCTCGTTTTTCCTATATACTCTAAGCGACGCCAATTTTCCCGCGGTGGACTATCCGGTGGATAAATACCCGTTAGAGTTTTACGCTTTAGCTTTTTATTCAATAACTTTAATATAGTCCTAGTTGCATATCCATTATTCGTTGCTATTTGAAGAATTATGTTAAGCTCAGTGTTATAATTTGAATTTGACAGAGGGATGTTTATTAGTCTATCTATGAGTGAGTGGAAAGCTGACATTTTAATATTATGGGAATGGTTTGAAGAACTAGGGATAACAGCGTCTGTATACGTGGGTTTCCGATAAATTTTGAAGTCTAAAGTAGAATTAATCCTGGTTATTGTTATATCTAGAAAATTAATACATTTATTTTCTTCTTTTTCTAACGCAAAATCAATGGTGGGATATTGAGAATTTAACCAAGTTAGGAAAGAGTCTAACAGTCTATCAGTTCCATTCCATAGACATAATATGTCATCAACATATCTATACCAAAAGATTATATGACGAAAATAAGGATTGTTGTTTGATATGATCATTTGTTCGAAGAAATTCATGAAAATTTCAGCCAACAAAGGTGACAGAGGGGAGCCCATGGGTAGACCATCAGCGAATTTGAAATATGTATTATCAAAACAGAAATAATTTTGTTTAATACAAGTCTCAAAAACTAACTTCAGTTCACGACGTAAGCTCTCATCTACAACATCCCTATCTAAGTAATTACAAACTATTTGGGACAAAGTATTAATCGGAATAGAAGTGAAAAGACTGGCAACGTCAAATGAAACTAGTTTTGAATGTAAAGGAATGTCGACGTCTTGAATTTTGTTAATCAATTCTACCGAGTTCTTAACCGAGTAAGCTGAAAAGAAATTAGTATGACAATTGAAAAAATTTATGAAACCCTTACATAGCTTGTAGGCGGGAGCATTGCAATACGCTACTATTGGTCTAATCGGAATGCCTTCCTTATGGATTTTTGGTAAACCATAAAGGATCGGAGCAGACGGATTCATGACAGAGTACTTCCAACCAGTTCCATCAAATAACTTCTGGCATTGGTTGATACACTTACTAACCGCAGTCTTAAAAGACTTAGTTGGATCTCTGCCAAGCTCTATTGCTTTGCTTTCTGTAATAAAATCAGAGATTTTATTGCAGTAATCGACTTTTGTGAGCACGGTAATTGTATTGCCTTTATCCGCTTTACACGCTATCAGGTCATGGTCACGTAGTTTTTTCTTTATCGCACCAATCACTTTGAGGTTAGTATTAGAAGCAGCAGAAGAAGAAAAGTTTGTCGGAGAAGAAGAGTTATCAATACCTTTCTTTATTTGTAACGCACACACTGATTTTATTTGGGTTATCTCGCCAGATAAGGCTGTTTCGGCATCTACAGCAAGATTCTCGAATGATCGAAGGTCGATTTTATTTGGCGTAGGGGCAAAATTCACTCCGTTGCTAAGCATTTGCACCTCTGTATCACGGAAAACGACTGAGGACAAGTTCTTAAAACGTGGATGAAATTGGAAATCAGACGAACCACTATTACCTCTACGGTTAAATGGATAAGCCTTTTCTCGCAACACATCCAGTTTAGCTTTTTGTTTCACATATTGAATATGTGAAATTTCAGCTACCTCTGCACGAACTTTTTTGTCCAGCCAATCGAACTCAACAGAGTGCAAACGAATTGCTAACTCAGTGTGAACAACTTTAAGATGGAGATATAAGTTGTTCCTGGTAGCATACCCTTTACGCAGCTCGTTATCCCTCCAGCTACAACGCGCTAGATTGATAGCTCTTCTTCCCTCCAAAGATTTACTATTGCATTTAATGTTAGTATAGTTAGGAAGCAATTTTAATTTTTTACAACTACTGTTAAACCATATTAGATTATTATTATAACAAATTCTTACCAACAAACGACGATAAATTACGGCGAGGGTGGCCAAATCTGCCAACTTAATACTTTTTACGCTATTGGCCGTAGGCACTTGGCGAAACACACTAATACTTAATAAAGACATTTTTATTAATCACTTGTTTTTTGGTTCGCAGTTATTTTGAATAATTTTCAAAAAGTTTAAAAAATCACTCGATCGATTTCGACTTGTTAGGTCATCATCAGGAGTATCTACTGATTTGTGTTAGTAAAAAATTTTGTTATATAGTAGAAAAAAGCAAAATATAAATAAAAGAAGGAGGGCAAAAAAAAATAAAAAATAAGCAATAAAAATTAATCTACGGATCGCGCAGGTGTGCGATGGGTCATAGGCTGAGTAACAAAATTCAAGGTATATTATTGCGTACGTGAGTATAGAAAAGGGCGGGATCTGTGATTGGTGAGAACCGGATTTCTCTCTGTTCGTTAAGGATATTTTGGTTAAGAAATATTGATTTTCTAATTTCGTAAGATTCTAAGGTATCTAAACGTCTGCCTTTGGGTTGTATATGTAATATATCTAAATTGTTCAAGCTAGCTGTATGATTTTCTGACGTTAAATGATTATGGAAAGTTGATTGGTTGCAACCAGATAAATGTTCCTTAGCTCTAACTCCAAAATTGCGCCCAGTCTGACCAATATAGGAGAAACTACAATCATTGCAATTGATCCTATAGACACCAGATTTGGAAAGGCGATCAACTCTAGGTTTATTGTTAAAAATCATTTTCTTTATTGTGTTATTATTATAAAAAGCAAAACTAATATTGGTATAATTGGACACGATGTTGCTAATCCGTTGGCTCGTTTTTCCTATATACTCTAAGCGACGCCAATTTTCCCGCGGTGGACTATCCGCTGGATAAATACCCGTTATATTGCTTTTTGCGTTTTATTGCTTATTTTTTATTTTTTTTGCCCTCCTTCTTTTATTTATATTTTGCTTTTTTCTACTATATAACAACATTTTTTACTAACACAAATCAGTAGATACTCCTGATGATGACCTAACAAGTCGAAATCGATCGAGTGATTTTTTAAACTTTTTGAAAATTATTCAAAATAACTGCGAACCAAAAAACAAGTGATTAATAAAAATGTCTTTATTAAGTATTAGTGTGTTTCGCCAAGTGCCTACGGCCAATAGCGTAAAAAGTATGAATTGGGAAACGCAAAGTTGTATGAAGAAAATCTTGAAGATAACAAAACATATCCAATTTTCAAAGGCAAAACTTTAAGAAACGGCAAAATCATATTTACCAAGGTATGCTTCCAAAATTTTGATTTAAAAAATGACGAAAAAAATTGTTGGCTATTAACAAGCAACCAAATTATTATAAAATTTAACTTCATTGAAAAATAGGTAGATAGATTTTTTTATTTGGGGAAAAGAAGCAAAGAATCGCAGAAATTTGTACGAGTTGCCTATTGCATCAAGTAAATTTGACATATATGAACTGTTATTTTTGAAAGTGGTATAAGTCCTTTTTTTCATGTATCGAGATATTTAAGGGTTTGCATTTGAATTAATTTAAAAATATTGGCAAACGTTAATCAATTAGTAATGTTTTTAACACTTCTACATTTTTTTAAATTTTATTATGAAATAATAATTATTGAAAATACTTAAAAATTAAACGTGTTTTTTAGGTCCAAATGGACTTATACCACTTTCAAAAATAACATATTATAAGAAATAAAAACAAGAAGAAATTTGTGTCCATATTTTTATAGACATTAGCTTCACTGAAATGAATTTTTTAATGTAAAAAATTATATTAAATAATTAAAATGAGAGCGAATAAAAAAAAATAAAAGGATTGATGATTTTTTGTTTGTGTGAGCGAACGGGATTTACTACAGAAAATCGTCGATTTAACGGACTAATTGGGGAGTCCGTAAAATACGAATGTCCGTTAAATCCGAATGTTTTTAAATTTAATCGACTATAGATTTTACACTTATTCTGGTATATGGCAACCTAGGGCAGAAATCGTTTATCTCAACCGATTGTGAAGGGATCTTGTTTGTTGGATGGAAATGAGATGCATAAACAGTTTTTGGAAGAAGTTCTGGAATATGACCATCTGTGACGGAACTCATACATTTCTTAGCTGATTATGATCTGATTGGGTTTGCTGGATGGAAATGGGATTCTTAAATGATTTTTGGAAAAAGTTCTGGAATATGATTACCTGCGACGGAATTCGTTCAATTTTTAACCGATTATGATGGGATTGGGTATGTTAGATTGAAATGGAATTTTAAAACGATTTTTGGAAGAAGTTCTGGAATATGACCTCCTAGGACAGAAATTGGGCATTGTGGATGAAATGAGATTATCGAATAATTTTTGGAAAAAGGTCTGGAATATGGCCATATGGATTATGCGCTCTTGTAATACAAGCACCTCAAAAGTGTAAATTTTCGCTTAGTTGGTTCTGAAGATCTTAGAAGGCAATATATTCCATGTTCCCGTGAACAGTTTTCGAGGTCGTTGTTGATAAGAATAATATAAATTTATCCGAGCCCTTTATGTAGGGTTCATAACATGATTTTTGGGGAGCATAAGTAGTTGATCTGCCGCTCATGGGTGGGTTACGTACTGGCGATAGATGTTAAAGCGTTCAGCCTTACCGGAAACATGTTAGCATCATTAGCCGCTTGCTTCAAGAAAAACGGCTGCTTATTATCGAGTTCCGCCCTAGTTTAAATTACCGAGTTTCATGGCGATATTCCAGAATTTCTTAAACAAATCATTTAAGAGTTCTTTTTCCATTCAACATACCCAATCCCATCATAATCGATAACCAAAAAATGGAAAATAAAAAAATTGTCCGTTAAATCGAAGTCCGTTAAATCGAGGGTTTACTGTACTCTTTTGCTTTAACAATCAATAAAGCGAACTTCATTGTAGTAATGAATAGATAAAATATTTATATTATATTCTTCATTGATCGATCGAATAGTGAATATAACTTCTTTCTACATTATTCTTCATAAGTGAATAGTAAAACAAAATATTTTTTGTTGCTTTTCATTATTCTTACTGATCAGTATTACAAATAACACTGTTCGATCACTAAAAAATGAATAATTCATTTTAACGAGCGAATTTTTGCCCATTTTTATTATTAGGAATGGACTTATTCCACTTTCAAAAAAAAAGTTTTTGCGATAACATTTTATAGCCAAAATTCTTTTGCTTACTTTATAAGAAAACCGTACTCTATTGAATGTATGATTATAAATATGGAGAGGTGTCTATATCTTCCTAAAATTACCTTTAACTCAATTTTTTTGAAAAGTGGACTTATACCACTTTCAAATAAAACACTTCATATATGAAGCTAGTTTTAATGATGAATGTCTTTTAGATTTCGAAAAATGGAATTTAAACTTAGTTGCAAAAAAACTTTTCGGAATGAAAAGTCAAATTTCCTCCAACACATATGCGTATTTTCCTATTCTTCATTCAACAATGTAAATTTCGTAAAAACTGTTGTTTTTGTGAAATATGATAGGAAAATATGGTTGATTTTCGTGCGTGATTCGGCTATTACAATAATACATAAATTTAATAAAGTTGCACTAGTACATTAATAAAAAATTTGAATAAGAAGTTTATAAGATTTCATCAAATCATTTTATATTATGTTTACTAATTGTTGTATTTTTGAAACAATCAAATCTTATCTAGATTATGTACTCGATAGATAAGACCTCCAGTAACAACGAAGCCAAAGAAGTTTTCCTGAAGCAGAGGAATTATCAAACAAAAGATCGAAAAAAATTAAATTAAATATGACAAATTAGAATAACGAATTTATCAATTCGGTCTCAGAAAATAACAACCAACAATGTACAGGGTTATCCAATTCGAGGTTGATAAAGTAGAAATCTGTATACCGACATCTGTCAAAGATAAACGTCAAGTACGCTGTCATTTATTTAGTTGACATTCTGCCATTAAAGAAGGACAACGAAGAACATACGCAAATTGGGTGTTGGAAAAACAGGCCGTCGATGCTGATTTTTCGAACAAAATTTTCTTCAGTGATGAAGCTCATTTTTCGCTTGGTGGATACGTTAATAAGCAAAACTGTAGAATTTGGGGCGCAGAAAATCCACAATTGATTGTAGAGAAGCCATTACACCCGGAAAAAGTCACTGTTTGGTGCGCATTGTGGTCTGGTGGTGTGATTGGGCCGTATTTTTTTTAGAACAACCATGGACGAACCGTTACCGTCAATTCTGAGCGCTATGGCCGCATGTTAACCGATTATTTTTTTACGAAAATCGAAGATTATGATCTTGACGATATGTGGTTCCAGCAGGATGGAGCAACCAGTCACGTAACACGAGCAAATCGAGATCTTTTGCAAGAGAAATTTCCTGGACGTTTGATTTCGCGATTGGCTGATGTCAATTGGCCTCCAAGATCCTGTGATTTAACGCCTTTGGATTTCTTTTTATGGGGCTACGCGAAAGATCGTGTTTACGCAAACAATCCTCAAACTCTTGACGAATTGAAAACTAATATTCGTAAGGTAATGGCCGAGATACCGCCCGAAATGTGCCGAAAAGTCATTGAAAATTACCTCAAAAGAATCAAGGCCTGTAAGAAGTCCCGTGGAGGACATTTGTATGATATCTTGTTTAACTAAAAATGGCAAGGATCAATCTGTAAAATGAAATAAAAATTACAATACATTCCGAATATTTTGTGTGTTTTTTTTAAGTTTACTTTATCAAGCTTGAATTGGATAACCCTGTATAAACAATAATATTTCTGGAGATAGTTTTGAAATCCCTTCGTTTATCAATTTTGATGCTGCAAAAAAAAGCGGAAAACAACAAAGAAAATGAAAATGTTAGTGCCCCACCTTTAAGTAACATCGATAGTCAACAAAATAAAGAAAACGATCTAAATACCGTACGACTAGACAAGGTTGATACTAATATAGTGGTACTTAGTCATGATTTTCGAAATATTCCGCCACCGTTAACGCCAATTCAAATTAATTCATCAGTTGCGACACCAGTCTTCAGGCAAAACTGTTTTGTCGATGACAACCAGTATGCCAATAGAGATCATCAACTCCACAAAACAAAATCAACTTTAAAAGTACATACAGATTCCATTAATAGAATTGAAAAAAACCAGGAGCAAATGCTTTTAAAGTTTACCTCGATTGACCAGCAAATAAAACAGATGCAGGAGTGCTTGCATCTTCTAGTCAATGCGATGCCAAAAAAAAACCGATTCCATTACTAAGGACAAGTCAATCATAATTCCAAAATTCTCCTTAGAAGAAGTCGAGCAGGTCATTATATTTAATAATAAATTGTCACAGAAGGAATACATGGAGCAATTGGTAATATGTATTTAAATACATAGTATCATTTTTGAATAAGTGTTAATTATTTGAATATTTTTATAGATATTGTATTTGGCCAATTTCAATTCAATTAAAATAAACAAAACCGTAAGAAACATTTGTATGCACATCTTCACAACGGATGTGATTTCAAAATATTCTTGGTCTGGTCAAACGTCACTTGCGAAACGTAAGTATCATATAACATATTTTATCAACTATTTATTTTAAACAGATTCTGCATTAGAAATAATACTTTTTGCGAAAAAATAGTCAACTTCTTACAAATTAAATTGAACCATTTAATTTAATTGGCTGCACCTCCTAAGTGGTAATAGTAAATTTACGTATTAAATGATTTAAATATTTTATCGGTATTACTGGCAATTTTTGCATACTTACTGCTATGAATGTAATTTATAAGCGAGTTGATTTTGGATTTCAATAGGTAGACTTCAAATTTAGTATAACTCTCAGGACTTTAAATCGCAAGACCATAAATAATTCTGAACAATAAGTACCATCCATCGTATGTTTATAAACCACGGTGCATGTGTTATTGAAACTTTACTTTACAAATTAAATATTTTGATTTTTTTATCGTAATTGGAAATTTTCAAATCACAATGCATAAGTTAAAGTCATTAATCTACAATTAGTAAATATAAATTAATTATGTTTGTAACCGAATGATGATCAGTTATCCTATTTCAAAACCAAATGAGACCAAAATTCTTAACCAAACCAAAAAATTCAAAATTAAATACTTTTTGTAACGAAGATTTGAGAAAAATCACAATAAAATCAACTGAATCAATCTAATTTTCTGTTAAATAGTTTCTATTGTATCTATATTTGTCGATGAGGTGTTTATTCGATCAATTTAAATTCAATAAATGGACAAAAAATGATAAAAAACATGTTTTTCGTCGAGACAAATATTTGTCAAAATATACACTCATATTCACGTTGATAGCTCCTGAACCATTAAGATTTTCGTTATGCTTTCTTCAGCAAAGTTGTTGCGCAAGCCAAGACCAACAACTTTGCTGAACATATCAAGACCGAAAAACGACATCAAAGTTACTAGCGAGCTACTATTGTTAGTTACTTATCAGTGATGATTTCGTTACTAGTTGTCGAAAGAAAATAAATACTCGTGCTTGAATACATCGATGGTCTAAGAAAGGCAAAATTCCTGTCCTTGAGAACTTTAATGGAAACTGAGGAGCAATCTCCTGTGATTTTTTTGACTTGCTTTGTCGTGAAACTCAAAGAAATGAAATTTTTATTGGCTATTATTATTTTAATGGGACATGTAAGAAAAGATCATATTAAAGATTATTCGTGTACTGATCCATTTTTAGAAACTCCTATTTTTAGAAAACTTATGAGCCTGAACAGATTTGAGTAAATTTTACAATCATTTCATTTCAATAATAATGAACTGCAATATAGTTCCCAAGATAGACTCTTTAAAATTCAACCTGTAATAGAATATTTTACAAAGAAAATTAAACTCATTTATAAGCCAAACCTAGAAATATCTTTCGATGAAGCTATGATTCCATGGCGCGGAAGATTAAAATTTGGGGCATATTATCACTGTACGACGTTAGTAAGCACCACAGAATATACTGGAAATATTGAAATATATTCAGCACGGCTAGCAGAACCCATACATGCAGAACATTACAAAACAGTATGGTTAGTTAGAGGATAATAGTAGACTAATTAAATGATCTTTTAAAAAATGATGGGCTCCATTCCTTCCAACTAAAACTATGGATTCTGCTACCTTTAGAAAAACTTACCAGAACCCATATCAAAAAACGATTTAAAACCAATTAAAAAATTAAAGGTTAATTTTAGGCTAATTAAATGTCCTATTTAATTTGTTTTCTGCTCGCGCCAGAAAAGCAAAAGACTTTATCATTTCAAAGCTAGCTGAACCAAAATTGAAAATCAAAGTAAACCCGAAATTAGAACGTATACCAAGATCCATCGACATATACATAATTTAGGCTCATTATGACCTGCTCAAATGACGTATTAAAAAATTTTGGACTCCACTCATTCTTGACAGAACTTCAGGTTTCGATATACGTAGATCACGTTTTTCGTTGTAATTTCGGTTTTGGCCCGATTTTTGATTCTTTGGGTTCTGCTAGCTTTATTTAGGTTAAATGACCTGAAGTTTGGTTAAGAACCTGTGAGTGAGTCCAAAATTATTTGTATGTCGATTAATCTTGATATGCGTTCTAATTTCGGTTTTGGTCTGATTTTCAGTTTGGGTTCAGCTAGCTTTGAAGTGATAAAGCCTTTTGATTTTTTAGCGCCGCGAGCAGAAAAAAAATTAAATAAGACATTTAATTAGCCTAAAATTAACCATTAATTTTCCAATTATGTATTTCCAAATCAGTTTTTGAAAATTTTACTTTTAACTTGCTAGCAGAACACATAGTTTTAGTTGGAAGGGATGGAGCCCAAAATATTTGCATATAGCATTTATTAGTTAGCCTATAATTATACATTCTATTTTGCAATGTGCTGCTGAATGGGTTCCCCTAGCTTCTGGGAAGCCATTTTTTCTGTATTAGAGCGGTATCTAGAACAATGGTACCACAGGTACCAAGATAATTATTATAACAGTACAAAATTACTGAAATTTTATTAAACAGAAAGTAAGAGTATGTGGAACAATTCAAGTAAACAGAAGACTACCATCAGATCTCAAACCAGAAAAACTAACATTGAAACGATATGAAACTATAAAAAGAAAGGATATTTGTATCGAGAAATATGCGTTCATAAAAAAGAGTGGATAGAGCAGATCAATATTATTTATTGTCTTATTATTCAATACTCCGTAAAATACTCAATTGGTAAAAAAAGATGATGTTTTGGTAATAAATTGCGCACTGTTCAATTTATTCACAGTATACAAGTTAAACGATACAGAGTAAAATATAAAAATTGTTTAATGAAAGTGGCAAAAAGAAGTAGAAGAGTAGAAGATGCAGTGGATATTGAACAACCTGGAACTTCTACTGCTACCAGACGTGCTCCTTTACACGATCTACCAGGACGATTGTCCGGAAATATGCGACTACATATTTTACAGGAGGAAAAAAAATGTCCATGGAAGACATGTCGTGTATGTAAGGCAAACAAGAGGAGCGATTTGGGGGACCGAGTGGAGACTAGTTTTCAATAAAAAATCACAACTAAAAATTATTTTCAGATTTAACCAAAAATGTCAAAGCGTCTCCATTATATCACCTCGCGTCTATTTACTTCACACAATTTTCATAGTGATGCCTTTTTAGAATTTGAATTTTCTGCGCCCGGTTACGATGTATCAGACTGAACCTATTAGGGATCGGACTTTCAGTACACGCCATAATGCTGAAAAATTATATTAAAACAAATGTGCAACGAAGATATTTTGACAAGGAGTATAACATTCATTAATGTTTTATGTATTATGGTACAATTATAAAACTAATTTCCTTAAATACGAAGACAACCCAATCACATTATCTTAAAATAATTCATTTCCTTCGTCCTCAAACTGCGATCAATTTCCAATTTTATTAATACTACAACAAGTGCCAGTAGCGTATCGGAAATAAAAAATTACCGTCTTTTTATTATTTTACGAGAATCATTTTGTCCTTATTTGTAGCAACATAAACAACCAACAAGTAATAAGCAAAAGCGCATAAAAAAAAGGGAAATCATCTCAAGCAAATGAACTTATAAGAGTAAAATAATTGGAATAAATATATAAAGATAATTGAATTTAATATTTATTTGTATTTTGTATAAGATGAAATGAATAAATTGAAAGAAATAAAATCAAGAAAATCAAGTTAAGGTTGATTAATATTATAAAACAATAGCAATGGGTGGTTGTTGTTGTATGTGCTTTTAATGTATACAGTATACACTTTACGTATCTTATAAATAAAAAGGGAAGGAAATATGATGCTGTTGTTTATTTTTATCTTTAAATTAAACATAAGTACATTAATTTATTAGCAATTTAATTATGTTTATGAGATTTATGTATATGTAAAAGGAGTATGTATCTTATGTTATGTAGTACGGTACGGCTAGAAGTCTATAATTTATTTAATTACATTAAATAAAATTTATTTATAATAAATGATTTATTAATTAACACCAGAATGGATTGAAATGTGTGGTAGTGCTGATAGAGATACGCAACATGGTACTCAAGCATACAAAGTATACCCAAGTTATACAACAAAAAATATAGACGTATTTTAAGATTTTATTTCGATATGTTTACAATTATGGTTTTATTAATTATTAACGCCATAAAAACACGTGCGATGTAGATATCAGTATATCGAAGCTCTGTGCATACACAGCTTTGGGGATACGGCGGAAAAATAAAAGTTGAGTTTGATTTAGATAACAACCGTTTCTATACAACCACAAATTACATTTTCTTGTCTTCGTTTCGATGATAAAGGCGAAAGAGAAGAGGATGACAGATTTGCTCCGATCTGGAATTTATGGAACATGTTTATAGCCAATTGTAAAAGTAACTACAGCCCGAGTCACGAATATACTGTTGACGAACAGCTGCTGAGTTTCAGAGGACGTTGTAAGTTCCGAGTTTACATGAAAGATAAGCCGGATAAATATGGGCTCAAGGTCGATAGTTTAAACGCTGCAGACTTCGTACATGGTAAATATATACGTGTTTCTTTAAAATTAATTTTTCTAAAAATTTAAAAGACATTTATCCAAAAACTTTTATTACAGATTAACGCCGTTCCATATTTAGAAAAGAATACTGAAATCGTAGAAGGTGATGAAAAAATTCCTGATTATTATTTTAGATTAGTAACTGAACCAATTTACAACACAAACCGATCAGTAACGTGTGACAATTAGTATGCGTCAATTAGTTTGCTTCGACGAATGTACAATGAACCATATAATTTGAGAATTACCTGTACCATTCGCAAGAACAAAAGGAAAATTCCAGCGGATTTTATTGGGAAGGTTCCAAAAAAAGATCGGCCTCTCGCCAAGTTCTGCCATACCGACAATTTAACCCTTCTCAGCTATGCTCCGAAGAAAAAAAAATCAGACAAAATTGTGCTGCTGGCCTCCTCGCTTCTTCACACGGACGAAAGAACAAAACAGAAACCCAATATTGTTCTGTATTCTAACAAAAACAAAGGGTGCACGCACACTTTTGATAAACTGTGCTACTCTTTCAGTGTGCGTAAAAAGACGTACAGGTGGCCGCAGCGATTATTTCAAGGCATATTGGACATGGCGATCGTGAATGCACGAATTTTGAGAGCCTGCATGGCCGTCCAAAACCAAGAAGAACTAGCAGTAACTGGGGATTATTATTTGGAAAAAATATATTTATATTTGATAAGGCCGCATTTGGAACGTCGTCTCATTCATTTCAGTCTCCGCAGAGATTTAAAAGTAGGGATTAATACAATTTTCAATCGATCGGTTTTATCAGAGCGCCATTTACAGAATTTAAATCTTGTCATCAATCAAAGATGCGCCTTATGTGCACGAAAAAAGGACAAAAAACCGATAAAGGACGTGCATCGTGCAAACGCCCTATATGCATAGACCATAGGACTTTGATGTGCCCCGATTGTACCGGTTATTAATTGAAATTTTGTTTTTATAAGCTTTAACGATTTTTTCAGCAACTCTACTTCTTGAAAAAGACTATTTTATAATAAATTTGTTGAAAAAATAAAAAAACAACGACTTTTTCACTATTTTTCGAATTTTTTTTTTGTGAAATCCATACCTTCATTTCTCAAAATAAATATCTTTTTTGGAAGACCCATGAAAACTAATATTTTTCCTTTATAGTGATGTAATAGAAGAAGACACAGCTAAAATTTTAGCCCTTTTTATCAAAAAACAAAAAAGTTATGACTTTTATTTTTTTTTGTAAAAACGCGATTTTTTCAAGTTTTTCAAGTTTCCGAATTTTTTCTGAACGCTGATCTTGATTTTTCTGAACTCTGACTATTCCACCCTTTAAAGGGGTATCTAAAGATGACATCTGGTTTTTTCTAAAAAAAATCAACATTTCAAGTTTTACAAGGATGTTACTCAGGGGAGGTGTGCCAGGTGAAGGTTAAAAATCTGTTTAAAAAACAATTAAGGGGTGGGCCATTTAGAAAAATAATCAATATTTTTTTAAAATGTTGTTGCTTTATTAGCAAGGACACCTTTACTGATGGTATACAACTTCTTTCAAGAATAGCTGCTCCGACTAGCTTTAACAGTAGCTCAACCTGTGAACCCAATTTTTCAGTACATTTCCGATGATTTCGGAATTCGGGCTCTTTTTCACGAATAACTCCAGCAATGTGGAACTTAAGGGCCTGAATCGTGTGTGGATTGTCCACATAACCTCGATATTTCTCTAAAGAGTAACGGCCTCAAAAATCGGCTGCGCTGGGGTGGCGTCTTGTGGAAGTTATTCGTAAATAAGTACAGGAGTTTCAGCATTTATGAATAACTTTTCAAAATGGCCAGCAAGCAACACTCAACTCTCGTTCATTTATTAAACAGGCATATGATTGAAAAAGTTATTTTTGTGCTCCACATCAAAAGTGATTCATGCACATGTTTTCGCTGCACAATAAAACACAACATCAATAAAAACACAAGATTCGTAGAATTACAAAGGAACAAAACTTTTTCCGTAGACTGGCACGGAATTATTTCTTCTTCATTTTACACCTTATAGTGTAACATCTTCAAACCTGCCCCCTTTCAACCGACATCAACGTTGAAGTGACACCACTGCCTATTTAATCGAATAAAGAAATATTGCATTTTTGAAGTTGAAGTTTGCTTCGAAACGATAAAAAATGGCGACAATAAAATCGTCGGCCCCGAAATTTGGTCCAATGCGTTATGAATCAAGAGACTATGAATTTTCGATGTACTGAATCGTTGTACACAATATATTTATAACCTTTCGGCAATTAATATTCAGATATTCAGATTTAAAACATAAAAACCCTAAATATAGTATACTGCAATAAAATAAACAAATTGAGTCTTCATTTCAGGAAGCTCACAATTGGAAAAGCTGGAAAAGTTTAAATTTCTAGAATCGAAGGTATAGCGTAACCGAACTCGATTCAGTACACACATAATCACATGGGAATATTGGGCAACCGTGAACAACAAAAGTCTAAGAGCATGTCACGCGGACTAAAATCACCTACAGATCGCTATTAACACCAATAGCCACCATTGATTGCGAATTCTCAGTATGAGTAGTAAGAGAGGAGTAGCAAGACAGGACCTACAAACTGCTCTAACGAAACTAGGACCGCGTGATATCAATATCCTGTAAAGTTTGTCTTGTCTGTTGTGTTGTTGTCGAGAACACCATTTCTACATTCCTTGCATAGCTAAAATACATTTATTGTGTCAAATATAACGGTTTAAAATTAGCACTTTTGGAACTGTGGAAGGTGAAATTAGGAAAAATTTCAAGTAATGTGTAAGTCTAAGTAACTATAGTATTATCTGCTATATTACGAGTGACATGAAATGTTTACCATGTATGATTTGCATGCCGAGGACAAATCTGAGAGGCGATTTTTTTGGGTATCTCACGAACGAATGTTCGTTAAATGAATTGTGCTGGCTGATATGGAGCTTAACGTACACATGGTACACTGAAATTATGTGAGTGGGTGAATCGATAATATTTACGTGGATTAAAAGCTACAATGGTCGCAATGTGGTTGGGCGCGATGCAAATATTACACTGATATGTCATAGTTACACAACTGTATCGTTTGAAATAACGTAAGTTATAAATTTAATTATGTAATACAGGTAAGTCAGAACGATTTTGGGTGTAGTTTTGTAGCCTGTCGTATCGACCTTGGTTCAGTTTGTTCGAAATCTATTCTTTATTTTAGATACAATTTTTCAAACGACACTCCCAATATACATATACCACAAACGGGTTTTGGATTGATACAAAATTCTCAAATATAGAGAACACTTGTTGGTTCCATGGTATTCTGCGTTGATATTCTGCCACCAATTAGCCAATATTTTTTTTAAGATAGAAAATTAAAAAAGCTACAGTTTTCCGTATATTTTCATACCGGAATCCTAACAAAAAAAAAACATCGTGCAAAATAAAACATTGTTGAAGCGCGCAATCTTAAACCAATTTTCACATTTTTCTGTTTAAGATTTTTCCGTCTCTCCTCATCTATTATTTTAATAAAATTTAAGAAGCGCGAAATATTACAATAAATTAAAAATGAAGCCAACAGCTACGAGTATACACAACAACATTTATTATTATTGCTATTATAACAAATTATTTATTATAATTTTTTTGGGAAAACGCGAAATTTTCCTATCTGGTGCAAGCAAAGCTAAGAACACCATAATAAAACAAGATCGTATATTAAATTTTCTGTATGCCACAAAGGCATGTAAAATAATCATGCAATTTATAAATTCAGGCACAAAAAAAAAATCTGCCACGTGAACATAAATTAAGTGAGCAATCTTCTGGAAAATTATTATGATTAATTGGCGTTTCCAACTTTTACATAAAATTTCTACATTTTAAGATAAACGTGATAAGTTATTGAAATTACATTTCAATTTTTTTTAAGATACAATACATTTTATTGAAGACTCGTGCATTCAAATAAATTGCTTAGATCTTTAATTGTTTTTCAAATGGTGGACTGATTCGAAAATGTCGACTAAACGAAGACGAGTATTTGTAACATTATCAGAATATAAAAGTGATGAAATTGTCGATGCAATTAATCTATAAAAGTACCTAGGTTGATGAGATCCAAACTTAATACAATCCTATACTACAACACAAGGCAGTGGAGTAATTTGTGCTTTGAGTTGAAAAATTATGTCCGTTAATTGGCGAAAAAACTGTCAAATGTCCTATAACCTATGATCATTTAAAAAGTCAATTAAAAAGTTTTCGAAAGCATTCAGAAATTATTTCAAACATTTATATTATTTGCTTTTTTATTCAGCTAGATTTATATCCTATCAAATGGTTTGGCCTTATCTTAGCTAGACGACATTGGCCAAAACCGATAGCCTTTATGTGCAGTGGATTAGAGCGGTCTTTTTACGTTTCTTCTAGCTCGCCGCCAATAACATATTTGGCCTCATGTTGGATTTTCATCGAATCCCTTCGAGATATTACAATAAAGAATATACCTTTAATTTGATTAAACTGTTTCTTTAAACTGAGCAGATCGATTCGACTTTTGACAGATATGATGTTAGTTATGAACTGATAATAAGGATGGTTAAGGAGAACTCTGACTCCTACTTTGACAAATCAGTAATCCTAATAGCAATTAGTTTAATTTTTGTTCGAAGAGTTTCCGTGGAGGCTTACCGTTGCTGAAATTTTAAATTTATTTGAGGCTTATGTCACTCACGCGCTCATGAAATTAAAGAGACGGAACAATCAGATCCTGATGGTGAAGTTAGACTAATTTGTCACACGGGTGAAGTTAGACCAACTTGTAAATTGCTGGATCCCACGTTTATAATTTGTTGTGTTAAGGGGCAATGCATGTGGATTGTTCATTGTTCACTGTATGTATTAAAAATAAAAGAGGCCCAAAACTGAACCCTGTGGAACTCATCTATTTAAGATGAAAGGCTTGCCTTTAGTATCATTTATTTTAATAATATACATATGACTGAGATTGGATAGATATTAATTATTCATGTTACCGATGACCCCAATATTAAAAGGCCTGTGTAATAGAAGACTTTAATCGACCATGAGTAGCCAAGAATGATAATTATTTGTTGATGTACGTACATTATTTCAAAATTCAATTAAATCCGACTCAGTTGTATATTTACTTGTAAAAAATGTGAAACTGAAGGAAGGAATAATTGGATAGGAAGCACAATTGCAGAATTTAAGACATTAGGTAGAACACCGGTTTCAAAACTACGGTTAAAAATATGTTTTAACGAACGGCTTATTACATTTGCGCATTGTTTTATTAGGAAATTATTGAACCCAAAAATATAAAATGAAAAGCTAGTTTTTAAAGAGTAAATGGCTTTAATAAATTCAAATTCATCAATACCATCGAAAAAGAATGAGTCATAACTTTGTAAGCATAATCCGTGTCAAAATTCATCAGATTGCTGTTTATAACTGGGACGCTAGATTTCAAACTATGAGCAATATTGCCAAATTCATTAGCAATATTAGAAACTTCGGTTAATGAATTATTACTGGATGTAAGAATAGAACTAATACTTCGTTGGACAAATTATTACTCACCATATCATTAACTGCATAACACGTCCTGGTAGAATCACGGGAGCGCAGTTATCAAAGGTCCTACTGTAATAAGATTCACGTGCAGCTTCAATTTTAACTTTTTACCAATTCCGTTAACCACATGGCGAATAGCGTAGACTTGTGATTTCAACAGGACGACACTACATATCATAGAGTCAATGAAACAATCGGTTTATTGAGAAACAGATTTTGATGAACAGTTAATTTCGCGCAAGAGAGATGTTAGTTGACCCCCACGAACCTGCGATCTGATACCATTAAATTATTTTTCGTGGGGCTATGTCAAAGATAAGGCTTATGTGAATAACCCACAATCAATTGAAAATCTTAAAACCAATATCAAACACGTCAACCTCGAGATAAAGCCCCAATTATGTAGAAATGTGATCGAAAATTTTAATAAAAAGGTCATCTTCTGCAAACGTGCTCGTGATGGATCAATATTATTTTTCATTCATAAATGGTCAAGAGTGTCGACGCTAAATTTCAATGAACAATATGTTTAATTAAAATTTAAAAATAAAGTTTAGTGGAAAATCCTGTAGTTATTCCGGTCTAGATAATCGATTTTTCTTTATTTCCTCACAATTAACCACTGATACTATTAACGGTGATGATGAATGAATTCCCGAGGGGAAAGAGGCCGAATGTTTAAGCATACCTCCGATTCTTACAAACCACAAAAATGTGGTATTCCAGGAGAGATAAAATGCCTCGTTGTATACAGATTCACCGATTTATCTGTTAGTTGGGCTAGGAGAAGTTTAATGAATAGACTATTTTGTGACCCTCCTCCATATTGAAGATATGGCCTGCATAGTCTACTCCAGTTATTTCAAATGGCAATAATATCAATAATTCACCTTATTTGGGGATCAGGCACTTGTGATCCAATTGCTTTGTCATAATAATGTGACAACTACAGTTTCAACTAATAGACCATTCATGGACACGATGTTTCTGATTATACGGAACTAACGATTTCTCGATTTTGCCGCCAACTACTTTTATTCAACTGTTGGCCTGTGTTTGTTATCTGCATCATCTTAATTGTGATTTCATTTGATTTTATAAATTCAACAGCTTTGATATTCAACAATCTCTGAATCTCTGCGTAGCAGCTATGGCTCTAATTAACTTTAGATGCACCCATTTCTCGCCCAACGAAAATTCTGTTCACAAAATTTCGCTATAACCTAATTTCAAAATTACGTAATAAAACAAAGAAAGTTATAAAATTTGTAAACCAAAGTTACGTAATAAAATTTCGATTAACGAAATTTTTTACATACATATTTTACCCTTTTGAATTTATTTTTTTCGTTAATTTCAAGAAGCGAGAGAGGGAGCAAAATGCAAATATATTTCTCAAGAATTATTTTCGACATATGTCCATACATTTAGTTTTATTTATTTAAGCAATTAATAGCTGTTTCCTATGACCCAGATCGTGGATCTAATAGGGAGTTTTAGAAAGCATACAATATCTCTATATGCTTTGAAAAATATTGGAAAAGCTTGGGCTGAAATGAAGCAATCCACAATAAAAAATATTTGGCCGAAAAACGACAATGCAGACGATGTAACTGCTGAAGTTCTACCAGAAATTCTTCAAAACATTCTGAGTCTAGGTAATCAACTTGGTTTTGACGATTTCGAAGATTCTGGTGTTTCAGATATAATAAAAACTCATGACAGTAGTCTTTCCGATGAGGATTTGCGTCACCTGGAACAAACTAGTTCACCTGCGGTAGAATGAAAAAATTATCGAAAATATATCCCGCCAACTTACTACAAAGGACTTGTCCGATACTCTGTCACATTTCGAAGAAAGAATGAAGATCATTCATGAAAAACATTCGAAAGATGAACGAAGCTTAAAGGTTTCTTTAGGCATCAGCGAGGCTATCGATTGCTACAAAAAGCTTTACAGCGAAAAAGGAAACGCGGCTAAACAACAAACGTTAGACTCTTTTTTCAAACTAGTTACTTCGACATCATCATTAAATACACTGTTCAAGCACTGTCGCAAACTTTTTTTTGTGACAAACTGGGCCCCCAGGGAGTAAACCTAATTCGAGTATGCTGAATTCAATGGTCCATTTCAGACCCATTTCAAAGTTAGTCCGCATTTTTGAGATATCGCATTCGACATGTTTTGGCTCTGAGTCAAAATATACCCTCATTTTCACGTTGATAGCTCTTGAACCATTTAAATTTTCGTTTTGCTTTCTTCAGCAAAGTTGTTGAGCAAGCAAAAACAAACAACTTTGCCGAAAATATCAAGACCGCAAAACCACATCTACATTCACATTTTTGTGTTTTTTTATTTTTATTTTAATTTCGACGAAAAACACTTTATTATTTTTTGTCCATTTATTAAATTGCAATCGGTTGAAATCTATCGAATAAACATCTCTCTCTCTCTCTCTCTCTCTCTCTAGCTTTTACATCCCATGAAGGGATTTTGCCGCCCGCATTATGGTCCTCCATTCGTCTCGGTCCATCGCTCTCGTCCTCCAGTTTCGACATCCTAATATGAGTAGATCTTGTTCGACGATGTCACGCTAGCGCGCAGTCTTCCTCTACGACGCACTCTGGCTGAGTGTTGATGGAACACTTTGTAAATCATTCGTTTTTGTGGAGACCTTGCAACGTAGCCGATAGTGATGCTACCTCCGAGAAGTTGCTTTATTTCGTGGTTCATGCGAATTCGATATTCATTGTTCGCAACTTTAATAGGAACAAAAATTGAACGGATGACCTTCCTTTCGAAGGTAGATAACAATCTACAGTCGTTGGATGTCAAGGTCCAGCTCTCCGAGAAGTTGCTTTATTTCGTGGTTCATGCGAATCCGATATTCATTGTTCGCAACTTTAATAGGAACAAAAATTGAACGGATGACCTTCCTTTCGAAGGTAGATAACAATCTACAGTCGTTAGATGTCAAGGTCCAGCTCTCGCTTCCGATGGTCAGCACAGGTAATGGAAAAATTGCATCGACAAATAAAGATACAATAGAAACTATTAATAAGAAAATTAATTTGATTCAGTTAATGTTATGGTGATTTTTCTTAATTTTTTCTAAAAAATTAACATTTTCCTTAAATTTTTTAATTTTAAGTTTTTGATTGAATTTTTGTTGTGTCGTCTTTGGGATCTTTCTTCGTCTTGCAAATTCGAACAAATGTCACCCAAGAGTGCATTTTGCTTTTTGCAGCTGTACCAATGTCCAAGCCTTGCCATCACTTGGTCAAAACGCTCGCCCTGATCATCGTATTCGGCTGGTGATTGTTCAGCGAATTTTTCTACATCCGACAATGCAAAAAATGTATTTTCAATGACCTTCGGAAGTTTATATTATGAAAAGCGGTCAGCATATTTGGACGTGTACAGTCTGGCCAACGTTTCAGATCCCGCGGACTGTGGGGTGTGACATTTTGCGCTTAATTTGTGTTTATCATGTCGATTAGTAGGAGATTATCCTGGTAATAAGCAATTTTTAATTTCCGTCCAATTCGGATTGCGTGTAAATGTGATGAATAAACCGGGACGTCCATAAATGCGGACGTATGACATCGCATCCTGCGCATATTCATGCATGTTTCTCGGACTTCCGGTGTAAGTTGAGGTAAAATTGTAGTTCGGCCAAGGTCATTTACATTGCCATCGTAATTAATTGCATCTCGGAGATGAGTGTATTCTTCTGGCGACATTTTAAAATGTGACAGTCTTGATTTTCGCGAATAATTAATCTGTATGCATAGTAGTTACCCATCCTCTTCTTGCCAGAACAATATTGCGTATTGAAGTGCGTCATAAGATCTGTGAGTTTCAGATACACGTTGCAATTAATCATTTTGAAGTTGTAATATGATGTCTCTTGATTCAAATTGATCGCCAACAATGACAATGGCGATTTCATTTGTTGTTGGAGCATTGAATCGCCTGGAATGCTCGCCGACCGGTATTTTATCAGCTCTTACAACTCACAAAATGACTGTCGGAGGGCATTTGGTCAATTGCAGTTTTAAATAATTTTACTAATTCAGTGTAGTTAAAATAGCACATGAAAGTGATATCCTTTTTCTATAGATCCTTTAATTTGTGCTGCGCGTTCCTCTGGTGACTGTTGTGACCGTAATGCATGTACGTAGTTTGTTTGTACGTCTTGACATTTTGATTAAATCTGTTTGTAATTCACACAATGGGTGTAGTTTTGTTTTAATATGACAATAATATTAATAATATGACTCTTTAATAGTTTTAATTCAATGTACGTATATGTGGTTTTCAAACAATTGAACTGTTTTTTATGTTAAAAAATTAACTATGAACGAAGAATGCAATGCTGGTTATGTTCATGCAATGCTTATGGTAATAATATGACTTTCTATTAACCGTTTGAGTCCCAAGCAGCGCGATCGCGCTGTTAAGATTTTATGTCGAGAAAACCCAGCACATTTCGAACATTGTCGACCACTGACGGCGCGTTACCGATTGTCGAAGTCGCGCGCTCAGATTTACTGAAGCAAGTACATCACACAGCTCCTTTTAATGTAAATAGTACATTTTACAATAAGTTTGTCTCAATAGAATGCCTTTTCATCTCATTTATTTCATCTTCCTCTCTTATTTAGAGAAAGCGCGATCGCGCTGTTTGGGATTCTTCGATAGTGTTTTTTCAATACTCCCTGGGACTCAAATGGTTAATATAAAATCAATCTATTTACATGCGGTTTATAAATAACATAATTGACGTGTGAAACTTATTTATAAATTAATAAATTTGTAGAATTTTTTTAACACTTAAGGTATTTATGTGACGGTCGGTATATACACGATCAAATAATTTGTAGTGCCATTAATTTGCGATTGCAAACAAATTTTTGTATTGTTATTGATTCCGGCTGTGTTTATTAAAAAAAATTAAATTTTTGTTGTAACTAAATTCATGAAAAGTACTTGTGTGACGGCCAGTATTACACAATCAAATAATTTGTATTGTAATTCCAAAAAAATTTAAAAAATTTAAAAATTTAAAAAGTTAACGAAAAGATTTCTCACAACCGATGAATCATAAGCGTAAATTTTTATCAAAATCAGATCAGTGGTTCTTAAGATGATAATCTTCTATGGATTCTGCCACTTCCGGTGAACCGATTTCAACTGAACCTTATAGACACACTTCTCAGTCTCACTACCCATAGAACAAAAACTTAAATTTTCATCAAAATCGGTGCAGTAGTTTAGGAGGTAATCGACCGGAAATCTCTTATGAAAGCTACTACTTCCGGATTTTACAAAAATCAACCCCCATAATCGATGCAGTAGTTCTTGAGTTTATCGCTTACGAACAAACACCTTTCTTTTAAGTATATATATAGAGATAGAAAACTGAAATATATTAAATACAAAGGTGAACTGAATTTCAACAATTATGTAATTTTGTACATAAACAGATCGATTCACCAAAAACCGTCTAACAAAATTTCGATAACATATAGATTTGTTTAACGAAATTTAGTTTTAAGGACTAGACAGAGACACCAAAGCACGGCGAGTCAAATTCCAAATGTTCCACACAACTCGACGAGCATATCTGTTCACACCGAGAGTGGCGCAGCGATTTTTTTGTTGAGAATTTTGGACTGTTCTTTTTTAATCTTTAAAATTGGTAATAATATGTGTGCATTCGTGAATGACGGGTGACGGTCTCTTTATCGTAAACAAGTTATCGTGTTTCAATTGAACGTGAACATTTAACAGTAGAACAGTTTATAGTAGATACAATTTACCGTGGATACAATTTATCGTGTGGAAAATTTATCGTATGCCAGTTTATCGTAGTTTGTAAATTTGACCGTATAACAAAATGATTTGTAAATAAAAATTAAAGTGTCTTCGGATTATAAAATTTTTATTGAATTCGGCCATTCCCATTTTAATTGATTAATAAATAAAGATGAGATTTTGTATGTTAGATGGAAATAGGATTCTTAAGTGATTTTTGGACGAAGTTCTGGAATATGGCCACCTGGGACGAAACTCGGTAGTTTCGTAACCGATTATGATGAAGGGGTATGTTGAATGGAAATGGGATTCTTAAAATGATTTTTGGAAGAAGTTCTGGAATATGGCCACCTAGAACGGAACTCGGTAGTTTCTTAACCGATTATGATGGGATTATGTATATTGGATGGCAATGGGATTCTTAAATGATTTTTGGATGGAGTTCTGGAATATGGCCACCTGGGACGGAACTCGGTAATTTATTAACCGATTATGATGGTATTGAGTATGTTAGATAGAAATGAGATTCTTAAATGATTTTAGAAGAAGTTTTGGGATATTGCCACCTGATTGATTGGACAAAAGTCGAAGATAAATTGCTGTACTCGATATTTGATGAAAAAGCCAATTTCTGTATTTTATTTTTTCTAATAAATATTCTAGTAAACTATGAAACCATTGATAGATAGGTTTCTGTGCTATATCGTTTTATATTATATGTGACGATAACATTGGGAGCAAAGATCTAGGTTTTTTACTTTTTGCGGTGCTGGTCAGTTATTTCTAAATGAATATGGAAATTGAGAGAAAGCGATGCAGGACGAGTTTTGCTTATAGCCTTCGACACCACATGTCAGGGCGAGTTATGAGCGCCACATCAGCGTATGTTTTCCAAGCTAGGGGTTGCTGAAGTGGGCGTCTGTCTCATAGCAAGGAACTTGCTATGTAGATGTGTATCACTAGTCCGTAACCCACACGTTTCAACCCAATAAGAGGGTTGAGCGGCAAGCTCTCTACCTGCTCTCAGGAAAATCTGGTTATAAAATGTACCTAAAGGCCTCGGATAAATTTAACGTTTTGATAATAAGAACAGCCTCCGAAAATGTATACGGGAATATGGGGTGTGTAACGAAATCTCTGTTTTCAAAATCCCGGTTTTGTATAAAAAACCGAATTTTAGGAAATCCCGCTTGAATTTTTAAAATCTGGCATGTGAGAAAATGGGGCTCCTAAATGATTTTTTGACAAAATTCAAAAATGAGTTTGCGATAAAGTTCTAGAAACTGGCTAATAGAGATGGAATTTGGATGGAGGGCTAAGCGCCCGTGAGAGTTTGCGAAGTCGTCAGCCTCTAATGTTGCAATTATAAAATGTTGTAAGTACAAAATCTTGCAATTACAAAATGGTCAAATTAATTTTCTTTTTAGTAGGTGTCATTAATAGATTCTATATAATCCGTTCCAACGTGCAGCACGCAGTGCGACATATTTGCTGATCCCGGCTCCTACGTCCCCCGAAGTTCAAATCTAAAGCATCTCGGAGGGCTAAGCGAGGGGGGGGGGACGCAACGACCTCCCACATGCCTGTAAGAGTTATCGAAGCCGTTACCCTCTACAATTATTGCACATTAAAATGTTTCCGAAAAATCTTGCAATTATAAATCTTAATTAATTATTTTGTGCAATTAGTTAGAACTAGAAGAAAAGAAAATCGAGATTTTGAATGTCGAGATTTCGGTACACCCGGAAAGATGGAACATACTAAGCCATTTAAAACATGAGATCTTCACAACCTTTCAAACCAAGCGGAAATATGCATTCTGTACGTAGTTATACTGCAAGAGCTTCGATGATCTAAGAGTTGGATACGTAACTTCACTGATGGTTACACATTTTAATAGAAAATTTATTAGAAAAAATAAAAAATAGAATATGACTTGTTCATCCAACAGTGAGTACAGCAATTTATCATCGACTTTCATTCAATCAATCAGGTGGCAACTTTTCCATAACTTCTTCCAAAAACCAATCAAAAATCCGATTTCCATCTAACATACCTAAAAAAGGGCGACGTTGAATGTGAACCACACCTAAACGTCAAGTTTTTTTCTGCATTTAATTTGACATTTCTCAATTTCAAACTAACTCAATTTGAACCATGGAAAGATACACAATCAAGCAACGCGTTAAAGTTATTCAGGCATATTATGAAAATGGGCGTTCAAATCAAAATGCATATCGTGCACTTCGTGATTTTTTCGGTCAATTTAATCGTCCAAATGTGCGTACAATCGGAAAAATCATGCAAAAATTTGAGCAAACCGTGTCTGTAGAAGATTTTAAAACACCAGTGCATGCTCATACAGCTCGTACTGCAGAAAATATTGCTACTGTTCGCGATAGTGTGGCTAAAGAGCCGTCCACCTCAACTCGTCGTCGTGCCCAATAATTGCACCTCTCACGCTCGTCGTTGATGAACATTATGCATAAAGACTTGCATTTACACGCTTATAAGGTGCAATTGACTCAAGAACTTAAGCCTCTTGACCATTCCAAACGTCGTCAATGGTCAGAATGGTGGCAAGAAATGGCAACAGTGGATGATCAATTTTCGAAGAAAATCATCTTCAGTGATGAGGCACGTTTTCACCTCAGTGGATTCGTCAATAAGCAGAATTGCCGCATTTGGGCGAATCATAATCCAAGAGTGATTGTCGAAAAACCAATGCACCCACAAAGAGTGACTGTTTGGTGCGGTTTATGGGTTGGCGGCATCATCGGGCCGTATTTTTTTCCAAAATGAGGCTGATCAGGCAGTTACTGTGAATGGTGCTCGCTATCGTGAGATGATAACTAACTTTTTATGGCCCGAATTGGAAGATATGGATGTGGACGATATGTGGTTTCAACAGGACGGTGCCATTTGCCACACAGCTAACGAAACAATGGCTCTTTTGCGCGACAAATTCAATGGCCGTGTTATCTCGATGGCGATGTCAATTGGCCGCCAAGATCATGTGATTTGACACCGTTGGACTTCTTTCTTTGGGGTTATTTGAAAGAAAAGATGTACGTCGATAAGCCAGCAACAATTCAAGAGCTAAAGGATGAGATAATTCGGCACATTAACGGCATAGAACCTCAATTATGCCTAAGCGTCATCGAAAATTTGGACCATCGGGTGGAGGTGTGCCGTAAAGATCGCGGCGGCCATTTGGCCGATATTGTGTTCCATACATAATTGAACCATACCATATTATCATAATAAAAAGAATTGGCAATAATTTCCTAAATAATTTGTGTTTTATTCAAAATCAACATCGGCCCTTAAAATTTAACCACCCTTTACTTATAAGTTCCGTCCCTTGTGGCCATTCTCCAGAACTTCTTCCAAAAATCATTTAGGAATCCCATTTCCATCTAACATACCCAATCCCATCAGAATCGGTTAATAAATTACTGAGTTCCGTTTTAGGTGGCCATATTCCAGAACTTCTTCCAAAAAATATTTAAGAATCCCATTTCCATCCAACATATTCAATCTCTCAATAATCGGTTAAGAAACTACCGAGTTCCATCCCAGTGGCCCTATTCTGGTTTTCCCCGGGAATAGGGAATTGGGAATTAGTGACGTATTTCTAGCAGCTAGGAATTTTTTATTCCCCAAAGTGTATTCTGGCGTTTGGGAATTTTTTTTTTTTGGGAAAAAATAATTCCATTTTATAGCAGTTTTGACGTTAATTTTTCCCCATTATTTTTTTAGGGAATTGTAATTCGTATTTTTTCGAATTTTTAAGCATTTTTTTCTAATAAATTTATATTTAAAAATAAATTAAACTTTTAATAAGGTCGCAACATGTGTTTTAGTTTATAAAAACCAAAATAAAAAAATTTTCCCCCAAAAATTATTCCCAGTTTACCAGAATATACATTTGGGAACGGGAAATAAATATTTGGGAATTATTGCAATTTGTAATTACAGCAAAATATTTTCCCAATTCCCAACCCCCTGGGAAAGCCAGAATAGGGCCACAGGTGGCCATATTTCAGAACTTCTTCCAAAAATCATTTAGGAATCCCATTTCCATCCAACATACCCCTTCTCATCATAATCGGTTAAGAAACTACCGAGTTCGGCCCCAGGTGGCCATATTCCAGAACTTCATCCAAAAATCATTTAAGAATCCTATTTCCATCCAACACACCCAATCTCATCATAATCGTCTAATAAACTATACCGAGTTCCGTCCCAGATAGCCATATTCCAGAACTTCTTCCAAAAATCATTTTAGAAACCTATTTCCGTTCAATATTCGCAATCTCAGCATAATCGGTTAAGAAACTGCCGAGCTCCGTCCCAGGTGGCCATATTCCAGAACTTCCTTCAAAAATCATTTAAGAATCCTATTTCCATCCAACATACCCAATCCCATCATAATCGGTTAAGAAAGAAAACTGTTCTACGATAAATTGTGTCCACGATAAACTGTTCTACGATAAATTGTTCCACGATAAACTGTTCTACGATAAATTGTTCTACGATAAATTGTTCTACGATGAATTGCTCACGATAAATTGTTCACGATAAACTGACAGTAAATCGTAAATGACGAATGAGAAATGTATGGACCACAATTGAAGTAATATTATTTTTAGGTTATGTATACAATTTGTTAAAATTACAATTTTTCTATTAAAAATCCACAGTTTATAATGTTTTTCATAAACAATTGGTATAAATGTAATTGTTTATACTATCGTTTCTATACAATACATAAATAAATTAATGCATATTTAAATTCGCCGCTCGTCGTCGACGCTTGGTGTGTCTAGTCCTTTATGAAATAAAATTTATGTAAATCGAAGTTTCATTTTACGAAATTTCGTTTTAGGAAACTTCGATTTACGAAAAACCTTTCGTGGACGAATTAATTTCGTTAAGCGAGGAATGGGTGTATTCGAATATTCTCAAAAAAGATTGTAGATATGATGTTTCCTTTCATGCAGCGTGTCCTTCAGATGATACGTGGCACCATACTGCTTGAGGAAGCAACTATCTTATTGTAGACAGTATTAATATGGTTTATTAGCTTCAATATAAGCATGGTTATACATGGAGTCCAAACCTTTGGATGGTGATTTTATTCGTTATGAGTTATGACCCAATAGGATGGCTGCGAAAATGCGTGAAGAATTTAAAATTGTTATCATGGATTGTATAAAAAAAAAATTATATAATGAAATTTAATTGTGTCGCTCAATTTAATGTTAATTATACCGATACTTTGTATTTTTTTTGGCAATTACAGCAATGATTATTAACTCCTTTCAAGTTTATTACCATAACAAGAATGGTCCTTTTGCCATTATGTCAGTTAATTCACGACGAGAATGCGGCCTTTAATATTTTAGCAGCAACATGATAATTTTCAACATCTTGCAAATGCGTGCAAATTTGTGCCATGTTTTGATTACTGGAATTTGGAACTACATCAAATTATATTTGTATTTTTCCTGCTTTGAGTCCACCCTTCTCTGAGATGGAAATATTCGCTTTTTTCTTCCTGACGATTAGTAAGTTTGCAGCACGTATTATCATGACGGTATTTTACAGACTCGAGTCAATCTAGGCCCGTAAAGTTATCTGGATCTTGATAGTCTCCATGTGCTGTGATTAATTCCGTTGTAAGCGTAGTTTGAAGCGCCTTTTTTCATGTTATGAGTAATCCCAGGTCATCTACTTCCTATCAAATCCTAATCCAGATTTTTTAAGGCTGATTCACGAGACAACTTGATTAATTAATATTAATTGTAAGAAGATAGCCAACTGCTTATGAGCAAAGGTATTTTATTTTCGTACTTACTGGAAAGAATTTAAGGAAGAGCTAAGTAATTTAATAAAGAGTATAAGTTTAAAAAAACAAGATTACCTGGGTAAAGATGTTGCAAGAAAAATAATACAATAAACAAGAAACAGAAACCTATGCTGATCACTTCAATCGAACGTGCATAGTGCCCCAGTAAAAGAAACAGCAGAAATTCAAGACGTGAAAAGAAATAAACCAAAACACGTTAGACTTTGACTTGTTAGCACTACAATTGATCAGGGGTGGGATGTTGCAACACCACGTTATTCGATATTTATCGAATATTATATATCTTTCTCTTTTTTGTCGATTCACTTTTCAATTTTATTTTCTATATTGCGATCACACACTACTAGAATAAATTGTTTATCACTTTTTGGATTTTCGATAAAGTATCACTATCGAAATAAGTAGGTGATAATTTAAGAGTATAACGAGATAATGTTTTATTCGAATAGGTAGAGATCGCAATAAAGCAACGAAATTAAAAAACTGAAAATAGGAACAAATTTAATTTATGATTAAAGATGTTACAACATCCCACCCCAGGTTCTTATAACGGATAGCATAAAAAAGCGTAGTCAGAAATTAAATTGAGGAAATGTCTAAGAATCAGTTCCATATACATACCTAGCGTTCTCTTCAAAGTTTTTCGATATTAAATAATTCTTAAATAATCGCCTCTCTTAAAATATTAATTGCGGGTCATTAAAAAATAATCTCCTCCATGGCATTCTATTTGTTCGTTATCGTCTTTAAAGAAGAACCAATGCATCAATAGGTATATGTAATGGACAATAAAAAAAAATCAAGCAAAAACCTAAATATCGCAGTAAATATTTTTAATATGACATAAAAATAATATAAAAATTTCGTATAGGACCAACAAAAAAAAAAAAAAAAATACGCGGCTATAAATTGATTGTTAATTTTGAACTAAAACATTAATTATTTCGGCTATGGAATTTCTCTTTAAAGCCACTTTAAACCTGAACGTCAAGAAAACGTTTACAAAATTCAAGAAACAGGTTGAGATCGTACACTAATTGTACGGCCTTAATGTTAACTATGTCCCACCGTATCTCATTTACACGCAATCATGTCCATTAAAATTCATGACCTAGCACAATTCTGTTTCATTTATCACATTTAAAAATTTCAGACTTCTTCTTGTATATTTGTGAAAAATATAAAAGTTTTAACTTCAAATCGATACACTATTTCGAAATTGCCTGAGGTAAATTAATATTTCATCGAGGTGCCACAAAATACTATATGTCATAAATATCATAAAGAATATTGATAACATAATATGTGTTATGTACACTTTATGTATTAAGTTACATAATAAAGAAAATCAGTTGGATACAAGTGTGCAGTATGTGCATGTACGTTACTGGACATGTAGTGGTACTAATTTCACATGTGAAGTTGTGCGGAACTAATTATGTACCCTGCGTGAATATTGAACTCAGGCAAATAAACAAAGTACATTACCAATATTACAAGGTGGAGATGTTCACCCCTAAGGCAACACTATACAGGTACGTAAGTTGAATAATTAAATTTTTGGGTGTGCGTTTGTTATTTTAAAATCAAAGTTTATTGCACTTACTTGAACCTTATACATATTTGAATACAGGTATCATTATATATGTATAACAAAGGCCAAAAATAAATACGTATTATACATATATTCTTAATTAATATTAATCTTAAAGAAATATTAAATCCAATCTTAAACGAGTATCTTGCGTCTTTTGAATTTATTTTATACACAAAAAACTTATTTAATAAAAGGCTTACACACTTTATCAATTTGGGAAGAACTCTATATAGATTACACGCCAAAAATGGAACAAAAAAAATTACTTCAAGTTTCAAAGGAACATCATAAATATTAAACCAGGATTTTTAAAATTAAATAAAATAAAATAAAAAACGAAATTGTGAATTCAGTGAAAACCTTAAAATGCGCCCAAGGCATGTATGATATAAATTAGTTGTAAAGTTTTATTTGACTTTTATTATAAAAAAATATTTTGAATATAAATTTTATTTTATTATTATTATTATTATTAACAAAAAATAATTTTTGCTTGTTTGAAATTGATAGGAACCAAAAAAACACAATATTCTTCTTCGGTTTATGAGAATTCGGACACACACAAAATAATTTAATTTCATAAACCTGTCCGACACAAAATACTCTCGGTCTCGATTTAATTGTACATTTTGTATATTCAAATCATATTCGCGCGTACGTTAACAACAGCTGTATACGAATATTAAGTAAGTAATCGTCTATTGAAGCACGTTCGCTTTTATATTACATCAAAATTTATATGAAAATATTATGATTTAAAGATGCGAAATTTTGATTACGTGGGAGCAGATCGTAATATTGAACTTGACCGCATACACGATATATTTTATTTTATTACGTGTGATCTTACTTCATTTTAAGGTCAAGTCAAGTGTTAGAACGATCGAAGTATTTTTGAATAGTGTACATGTGGAGACTGGCAATAACGTAAACATTGGTTTTATGTATAGAAAATGAGTAACGAGATCTTAAGGCTCTTCCAGTTCAACTTTTCTTACCTTGTTATAATCCTAAATAATTAATTGGAAGATAACCCGAAACAAAAAACTTAGATAGCAGTTGAATAAGTTTATGTTGTTGGCTAACAGATTTATAATTTATTAAAAATGTGAATTTTTGTTTTCTGAACCAAATTTTTTCATTAACCTGTTACTCAGTAGATATCAAAAATAGAGTATACCCTTCCTTCCACCAGAATCTTCTTCATTTAATACCAGAATCAGTACAACCTGACAATAAACATCGGCTCAATTTTTGATTTGGTTTAAACATAGGCATGGCTGAGATAAATTTATATTGGGTTCTCTCAAACCACTTTGTGGTGGATTTTGCATAAATATGTTGGCATACACTCTTCCAAGATCAAATTAACTCAAGAACTGAAGCCTCTTTATCATTTAAGCGCCGAAACTTCTCCGATTAAGCTTTGTACAGGTTTGAACAACCTCTGAATTTCATCGAAAAATCATCTTGAGCAAATGTACATGTTGCACATTGGGGGCGGGGTAGCGAGAACGATCGGTACTATTTTACGACATAATAAAAGAAATTTAAAAAATTGTGCAAATAATGAAAACTATCTGAGCGAGTACTTATAATAGTTTTCAACCAAACCTAATTTTTAATTTTGCGCAACAACAAATTAAGAAGATTTTATGATTCGTTTTCTATCCTAATTTGGACAAAATAATCATATCGGATCCATCAAAACACGACCTCAGAAATTGTAATCAAACAATGCTTTAAAATTAGGAACAGGAAACGTACTTAGAGTCTTAAGACCTGGAGATCTCAAAATCCTTTTGGAAAAGGCTAAGTGACTTAGACGTACTGTCACTACAAAAGCTTGTATTGGGATTGGGGTCGATGACACCATTAATGGTTTTATTCTTTATTACAGCGGCCATCAGAATGGAATGGAATTTTTAGTTGGCTTTCTCATTCATCGACGCATGAAGCAACATATCATCGACTTCCACTTTATCAATATGCGAATATGCACGGTTAGACTAAGAAATTTAATATCATGATCGTTAATGTACTTGCAGCCACCGAAGCACAAACAGATGAAGTCAGATCTATAATTTGGCGAGCTGGAAGAAGTCATCAATACCATATCGCATCATTACATTAAAATCATCGTGGGTGACTCAATTGAATTGTATCTAAAACGTATTTTCCACATTAAAAAATCCATGAGGAACTGTAAGGATCAACAGAACACTAAATCGATCACATCATGAACTCTATCACACACTCCACCAGCATATCCATTTCCACATTCGCAACGCAAAATGCTATGCTTGGTTGTCGAAAATAAACAAAAGCTTCGTGACTTCTACCCAAAAGGTACAGTCATCAAAGAAGGGAATGGAAAGCTGAGAACAAACCTGACTGATGTTCTCTCAGTATAGTAAACCTACTTCCAAAATCTGCAAAATCGGAATGTCGAAATGACGCTTATTAGAGCAATTGTTCCACCAGGTGAAGAGGTATTTCTCGAATATCGCAGTAGAAGGCAATAGAAGCAGCTATTATGGGACCAAGAAGAGCTGCCGAAATGTGAAAATTATCGTGGCATAGCTCCACTGAACACTACCTACAAAGTGGAACGTCTGGGCCGCGGTCATGTGTCGATAAACATCTGTTTGACAACGTCGAACATTACCTGCGTATACTATACGATGGATGTCAAAACTGGAGGTGGATGGAGGACCACTGTGCATGCGGCTAAATCCCGTCATGGGATGTAAACAGCTGCTGCTTTGGAATTGCGGAGAAGTAAATTTTATAATTTCAGGCGAGTATTTTCAGCTTGAAGAGAACCTTTTTAAAATAATGAATTATTTTCTACCTATGTTTTATACCTTGTTTCTCAATTATAATCATCCGAACAACACGGATCTTTCCTGCAACGAACAAAGTAATGAAAAGGGGGTACGGAACGGATTAAGAGTAGTCTCGAACCACCGAAAGTAGTAAAATGCTCTGAAAGTAATAAAGCCGGCAGCACTGCATGTAAAAGCTATAAATAAAGAAAGAGAGAGAGAGAGAGAGAGAGAATACGAATCATTAAAGACATGTCATATATGTTTCGCTTAAGATATTGTTGTGAAAGAAGAACTATATAGCAGGTTTCCGTCTAACATGAACAGTCAATGGAAATCTAAAAAAGAGTCTATGGAAAATAGAAACGTACGGTTTTGAGTATGTAGTTTCCGTTTCATACATCAATCGGATCGTCTAATTTGAATATAACCCCCTCCTACACGTACACTAGTTTTAAACTAGAATGAATTTTCTCAAATCTGACATTGGACAGAACAAAATATTCTGTTTGTAGAGTATCTACCCCTATATCACATAAACATATTTACACATTGAATAGGCTGCATCCCAGCAAATTACGAAAAATTCCATCTACAAATACCCCTTGGAGCGGGAGGTGCTGGTTGCTGGATGGCCTTCGCCAGGCAAGGATCTTAAAGGGAATTTTAGTCGCGCTTAAAGAGTAAATAAAATATTTGGAGTACTACTCGTAGATTCAGGATTTGCAGAATAAGCAGATTTTTGTGTATGTACTGTATTGCACTCATTGATATCCAGTCGAATCCTACAATAAATGCTAATTTAAACCCACTTCGAACATCGACGAATTTTGTAACTTTTAACGTAATATTGTCAGTAACACACAAAATTCACAGAGATTTTCCATAATTTAGGTTGGTAAGATCGGTTACTTAATACCTACATCAAATGCTAATTCAAAACAACTTCGATCGATTAGATGCGATTCGTAAGAGAGTTTTAAGTTATACTTAACGAATAACGAAATTCTCAGCTCTTTCCGATCATGTTCCAATCTAATTCAAACCCACTACGTTAAGGGAATTTCGAAATTTAAATTATTTCGAATTTTTGTATTAACTTGGATCTTGTTGGTTTTCCAACATTCAATCCAATGGAATGAATAAAATAAAAAAAAACGAATGCTGACATGTGTTGTGGTACAAAATTTATTACTATGAAAAAAATATTTTACGGTCTTTTTTAGTTCGCTGTGAAAATATTGTCAAACTGCCACAACTTGAAATACATCACACCATGATTTTCAATTGCTAGTAAAAACTGAGTTCAATTTTGAGTGTGTTTATTCAGAAAGTTGAATTTTTGTTATTATTTTGACGTAAACTGCCCTCCGATAATAAAAATTATTTAAGAACCCTGGAGCAAAAAAATCAAAAAGCAACAAAAATTATTAAATTTCAAAAGTGACAAAAGTTATACAGTAGTGGGCAAAAATGGTCAAACCTCACTAACAACGAAACATAGATTAGGTGTAGAATTATAAGATTTTCGACTTATGTACGCAGCTGGATTTAACTTCCACATTGGACAAAAATCTTTTAATTATAATAAATAATTTAATTATAAAAATAAAAAATTATAAAATTCAAGAGTTCAAGAGATTAATAAATTCATTAAATTTGCTTTGACAAAAAAAATGAAAATTTAACTGTCACGTTCATAATTTTCATCTTTGAATTAGTAAAAATCAGTAAAGCCGTCTTAGCTCTAAAGTGTTCACATTTCAAACAGAACCACATAAGTACACACCAGAACAAAAATATGACTTACGAATACCATAATTTATTGCTTACCATAAATATGTAAATAAATTTGAAAGTAATTGTACGCGTTTTTCCTTTCGATGACCCAATAAGTAGTTGTGCAGATTTTTATTTTACGTTGCTTTCAATATTACCACGACGAAAACAATAAAAGTTTCTTGAAAATCAATTCTACCTTTATTAGTAAAATAACATGTGTAAAGCATCAAATTAATAATAAATTATTTTTAGAAATCCCCATCAAAATAAAAAATTAGAAATAATTTTAGATAAACGGACATCCGGATAAGACGTAACACCATTAAAAATCATTATATCTTAATATGGTTCAAGGTGTTAAATTGATGATTAAGTAAGCTACACATTTCCCAAAACACCTTAACAGCGTACATTTACTTCAATGATAAAATTTTCATAAATGCAAAATATTGTTTTTGTTTATTCTTCTGCTATTGTTCGAATTAATGAATTCCCGAGAATTTACGGTTTTACCAGTTATTAAAAAATTCGAAAACGAGAAACCCTAATAAGCCCTGATTTCGGAAAAAATAATTTAAGGGTTCCTCCGGTTGAGCCCCGAACAACTTTTAAAACTTTTGTCGACTCGAATGATTTTAATAAAAATTGCTGAGAGAGTACCAAGAAGCAATTCAAAAATTCCCTCCTTCAGAATAACTCAATTAGGGGGTTATTTGGTTGCATTTCGATTCAGACTTTTTCTCAAAACTTTATCGGCTAGAAAGTTATTGATAAAAAAAATAATTTTCCCCAAAAATTTCTACCGAACTAATTAATTAATTCAAAGAGATGTCGAACATATCGGCCCTTAGGATAGTGATGTTTTCAGATAACACGGATTACAATAAAGTCGCTAATTATTGATGCTAAATTTTTGTTATAAAAATTGGAGAAGTGCTCGGGTACAAGTTCAAATTTTGGTCAAGCTTGTTTAAGGGATCATTATATTCTTTTTTTTTCAATTTTCCTGAGCTCGAATGAATTTGACAAAAATTGGCCGGAAAGTCCACAAGGGATTCAATTGCAGCTTGAACAATGTTCTAAAAATTGATCAGGATCCTCCAGTGGGGTCACAACGTTCTGCCCTGTTGTGTCACGTTACACCGTCTTGCACCATGCAGTATAATATAAATTCTAGGCCTCTGTTGACTTCATTTCTGAATCGATTAGGATGATAAATTTCATATTGTAACGATAGTATAAGCCATTTGAAAGCGATTATGATAGAACGTGGTTTGTATATGATAAAAATGGGTTTCCAATATGAGCTGTGTTTCTGGTTCTGGAAATGACGTGTTTTCATGGAACACGATTCTGATGTAAACAACAACCGAAATCGGATAAAACTTGTGTATTTTGGAAATTGAATTATGAGGTCCAGATGATTTTCTGTTCTCTCACATCACTTATCTTGATTTTGTTTACCAAATCAAAAATTCTTTAGTGATGGTATGTGGTTAGGTTTTGTTTTTGATTTGCTTTTTGACTCGCATTATTTTTTAGCCTACCGGCAGTTTTCGGTTGCGATTTGCAACTCATATCAAGAAATTGGCCAAACAAACTGCAAACACTTGTTAAATATAAACTTTTATCACTCACTACATGCTTTTTGTCGAAAATTGATTGATTTAGATACTAACTCAATCAAACTTAAAAAACGGGTCATACCCACTAACAACCAATTAAATAATTTTCATATATTGATTAAATTTCAAATAACAAATACATCGGAAATGCAAATGTTTCAAATAATTCTCCCTTGGAAATTATTAGGCTCTTCCGTCAAAACAAAAAAAAAAAATAAAAAAGTTGTCTGCACTCCACGAGTTATACGAAACACACACATTACAGACAAAGTAATTTCATACATTTAACCAAAGGGTATGTAATGCTATAAAGAGTAACGAAACAGAGGAAAAAATTTCATTAAAAAATGCGTGGGTTATGCAATTTATATGGGTTATACAATACACTTATACAACAAATTTTTATTTTATTTTTATCGATTATTGTCATGCTCGTGATTATTGATAGAAAACGATAAAAATTACGGTAAATAAAGATGAGTTAGTATATTGTTTTACCAATTTCAATTGCATAACCCATGAATTTTTGATGAAAATTTTTCCTTTATTTCTTTACTCTTATAACATTAGATATTCTTTGATTTAACCAATTTTCCTCTAATGTTGCGTGAATAAAAAATACGATTACAAAGGGATTTCCCTTATTATATCGAAATGATTTTTGTAAAGGGTGATTTTTTTGTGGTTAGGATTTTCATGCATTAGTATTTGACAGATCACGCGGGATTTCAGACAAGGTGTCAAAGAGAAAGATGCTCAGTATGCTTTGACATTTCATAATGAATAGACTTACTAACGAGCAACGCTTGCAAATAATTGAATTATATTACAAAAATCAGTGTTCGGTTCGAAAAGTGTTTCGCGATTTACGTCCGATTTATGGTCTACATAATCGACCAAGTGAGCAAACAATTAATGCGATTGTGACCAAGTTTCGCACTCAGTTTACTTTATTGGACATTAAACCAACCACACGAATGCGTACAGTGCGTACAGAAGAGAATATTGCGTCTGTTTCTGAGAGTGTTGCTGAAGACCGTGAAATGTCGATTCGTCGCCGTTCGCAGCAATTGGGTTTGTGTTATTCGACGACATGGAAGATTTTACGCAAAGATCTTGGTGTAAAACCGTATAAAATACAGCTCCTGCAAGAACTGAAGCCGAACGATCTGCCACAACGTCGAATTTTCAGTGAATGGGCCCTAGAAAAGTTGGCAGAAAATCCGCTTTTTTATCGACAAATTTTGTTCAGCGATGAGGCTCATTTCTGGTTGAATGGCTACGTAAATAAGCAAAATTGCCGCATTTGGAGTGAAGAGCAACCAGAAGCCGTTCAAGAACTGCCCATGCATCCCGAAAAATGCACTGTTTGGTGTGGTTTGTACGCTGGTGGAATCATTGGACCGTATTTTTTCAAAGATGCTGTTGGACGCAACGTTACGGTGAATGGCGATCGCTATCGTTCGATGCTAACAAACTTTTTGTTGCCAAAAATGGAAGAACTGAACTTAGTTGACATGTGGTTTCAACAAGATGGCGCTACATGCCACACAGCTCGCGATTCTATGGCCATTTTGAGGGAAAACTTCGGAGAACAATTCATCTCAAGAAATGGCCCGGTAAGTTGGCCACCAAGATCATGCGATTTGACGCCTTTAGACTATTTTTTGTGGGGCTACGTCAAGTCTAAAGTCTACAGAAATAAGCCAGCAACTATTCCAGTTTTGGAAGACAACATTTCCGAAGAAATTCGGGCTATTCCGGCCGAAATGCTCGAAAAAGTTGCCCAAAATTGGACTTTCCGAATGGACCACCTAAGACGCAGCCGCGGTCAACATTTAAATGAAATTATCTTCAAAAAGTAAATGTCATGGACCAATCTAACGTTTCAAATAAAGAACCGATGAGATTTTGCAAATTTTATGCGCTTTTTTTTAAAAAAAAGTTCTCAAGCTCTTAAAAAATCACCCGTTAGTTATAAAATCAGTGTACCGAATTTCAATTCCATAGCAGAAAGAAACTGAAATTGTTGAAGAAAGAAAAATATCTAAAACAGAATAGATTTATTCTCATTTTTATAAATCAATTATAAACGTCAACTTTCAAACAATACAAACCTTTGCCAAAAGCAAAAATGATTTAAGACCAGATGATTACTGCAATACCAAAAATTTGAGCTTACCTGAAAAGAGAGAAAAAAAAGCTTATATTAGTAACACTTCATTTTACCTTTATTTAATTCTGTGGCCACAAGTTAAAACTGCTAAAGTCAATTTTTCACAGTATTCAGGAGAGCAGAATAACGTTTAAAAAATGAATTTAAAAAATATAAATTTCACCGAAAATGATATGATAACCTGTTGTAATTCCAAATTTTACAGACTTTGAACATTCTCTGAGAATTTTACAGACTTTGTAATGAAGTCGACTTTTGACTTGTGAGCACAGAATTATGACTTATAACATTGTTTTAATTTATAAATCGTCGACTGCTCACCTAAACAAAACAAAAGGTTAATTGGTATCTTAAACTTAAGGTACAGATCTGAAGCAAATTTTACTCTAAATGCGCGAAATAATTTATTTATTGGAAATGTACTAAGTATGAATACATTGATAGCACACCGATGTGAAACTAGCACGTAAAGTTAGCACGATTTTTTAAAAATTGTACGTATGGCAATATTATTTATCACAGATCTTAACCAATTATTTTATATCAAATAGTACTAAAAAGAAAAAAAATCATAAAATATCATAATTTACATATTTTGAAAATTAATTATATTATTTAAGTAAATTATACAAAATAATTAAATAAATTAAAGATAGCCTACATCCATCAAATTTAATCATACATTTATATTATGTATTACATACTTTAAAAAATTAAATTGATTTGGGTTCTAAAAGTGGTTTGAGTATTCAATAGAGTTAGCACGAAATTTTAAACATATATAAGGGAAATGAAAATAACATAGAAATATAATAAATATATAGAAAATAATGTAGAAACTTAATTAAACATTAATCGGAAATTTCAAAGGAATCAGCTTTCAACCAGCAAGAATAGGTCAGGCGGCAGTACTAATGGTTTGAGCTGGCCTCTTCTAGGCATTTGTCGGGCATGAAGATAATTTTTTATTGTACATAGAAGAATCCTTAATGAACTTCTTAGAGAAATTTGAAAGCAATCGTATGGGTCAGGCGGCAGTACTAATGGTTCGAGCTGGCCTCTTCTAGGCATTTGTCGGACATGAAATTTAAATTTGGATTAAAATAATATGAAAGTTGGGTGCGGAAACTATTGAAATAACCAAGAAAAATTTACTAAAAAATTATAAAACAACAAATATGAAAAACGCGATGAACCAAAATCACCTTTCTGAAACGAGCGGAAAAAATTTTACTTCTAAAAAAAAATCATGTCGGACAAACTTTGCCCAGCTCGAAACATCAGTATTCCCTTCCCTCAAAATTAAAATTAAATTCATGTCCGACAAATGCTTGGCAGAAATAAGCTCAAACCATTGGATCTTCCCTTTAGACCAAAACGATTGATTTGAAATTTGATTAAGGATTCTTCTACAATAAAAAATTAATTTCATGTCCGACAAATGCAGGGCATGTTTGATTTAAATCATTTGATTTAAATCGTTGATTAAAATCAGATTAAAATCAGATTAAAATCAATTGATTTTTTTGCTAAAAATCATTGATTTAAATCATGTTGGTAAAAAATATAAAAATTCTCAAAAATAAACGATAACAATAAAAACGTAATTCCATATTATTTGGTGAATCACATAGTTAGTAAAATACTATCTGTCAAATCGTCAATTATTTTATTTTTTATTTTTCACGTTTTAAAAAGCTAAAGAAAGTTGAAGGAAAATAATAATAAAATGTTAAAGTTTGTTTTAAATGAAGGTATGGTTTTTTAATGTTTAACATATAACCAATCGAACAATATATACTTAACATTTATTTTTAATATTTTTATGTTTTTTTGCAATAGCCACTCTGAAAAAATGTCGCATGCTGGTCGGAAAAAGAACGTAGTCTGGTCATATTATGAAGAATTGCCGAAAGTTCCAAATAAAACGGGAGTACGTGTTAAGTGTAAGAAATGTCAACATGAATTACAAGGTTTACTTGCTCGTATGATTAAGAACAATCAAATTTGTTTATCAAAATCTAATGATGATGTTAAAATTGTCGATGACTTCATAGAAACGGGGGGTGATTTAACTTCTTTTTCACGTACAACTACTTCTACGGCAACGTATGAATTGAACCGTAAATCATTTCAGAAACAGCATACAGCTTCAACTTCAATTGATAAATTCGTGGTAAAAACTAGTAAAAATGATAATAATAAGTTTGATAAGCAGCTAGCTAGATTTTTTTATGCGGAAAATGTTGCTTTCAGAAAAGTTAATAATAAGGAATTTATTAAATTTTGCAACATGGTCCGACCTGGATATAACCCTCCTTCTGAGAGACATTTATCTGGAAAATTATTAGATTTAGTGTATGAAGAAGAGCAAATGAATTCTGTCGAATGTTTAAAAGATCAAATAGTTTGTCTTACTCTTGATGGATGGTCGAATGTTAAAAACCAACCCATATTGTGTGCGTGTGTAATAAAAGAAGACGGAGAAGTAATTTTAGTTGAAACAATAGACAGTTCTGGGCAGAAACATGATATTCAATATTTACGAAATTTAACGGATGAAATTATTAAAAGTACTGAAGCAAAGTATTTATGTAAGGTATCAAGTATTGTAACCGACAATGCCCCTAACATGGCTGGTATGAGAAGTAATATTGGAGACATAAATGAAAAGTTAATCACTTATGGGTGTTCGGCCCATATATTAAATTTACTCGCACGTGATTTGGGGAAAAGAAGTGAAGAAATAACGCAGCATGTAGTGCAGATTATTAAATATTTCCGGAACCATCATCAACCGAAAGCTTGGTTTACAGCTGCTAATGGAAGTGCATTGATCGTTCCGCAAGAAGTTCGCTGGAACTCATATTGTGACACTCTTGAACCATATTTAAAGAACTGGCCAATATTGGTAAAAGTTTGTGAAGAGCAAAGACAATATATAAATAATTATATTTCGTCGAAAGTGCTGAATATGGGTATAAAAAGAAGTTGTGAGGATTTAGTTAAAATTTTGGAGCCGATTTCAACTGCTCTGGACAAAATGCAAAAAAATACTTGTAAAATTCCGGATTCTGTCGAAATATGGAAAGAGTTAGAAGCCATATTGAAAAACGAACTTGATCTATCACAAATGAAATTATTTAATGATCGCTATTTATTTGCAATGCAACCTTCTCATTTTGCAGTTTTTGCACTTACACCGTTAATGCAATTTCGAAATATTAAATTAACAGAAGCTGAAAAATCAATGGCTATGGAATATATGGAAGATAATTTCTCGCTCAGTTTCATGACAGTGTACCTGAAGTCTCAAGCAAACATTCCTCCATTTGCGGGACCAGTTATGCAAGAAGAAGTTATAGCAAATATGACGTCCTTTGAATGGTGGAAATCGATGTTTGCTTTGCACAAAGGATTGATAGCGACGTTAGACGAATATAAAATCCAACAATTAACAACAGCTACGGCTTCATCAGCTGGAGTCGAACGTGTTTTTTCGTCCTTTGGGCTAGTTCATTCAAAATTAAGAAATAGCCTAGGGATAGATAAAGCGGCAAAATTAACATTTTTGGCAAAGCAGCTGAATAAATAAAAGGTTTTATTTTTTATTGTTTTATATCATTATGAAATATGTACTTGATTTTAAGTTTTAAATTACTTATAATTTATTTTAAATCAATATTATTACTGAAGCACCACAACCAATAAAATTTACTAAATATGATAATTCCTTGATATTTAAATTATTTAAATTATTATAATCTATTTTTAAATGAATTTGTTTCTGTATATTATATTTTATTCCATTTACTATTTTAAGGAAATAATGAAATAAACTGATTGATATAAAAAAAGTATTTAATTGTTTATTACAATTTAAGATCAACATTAAAAAATTTTATTCAAGAAAATCTAAATCAAAAAAATCGAATTTTAATCAAAAAAATCTGATTCTTTGATTTTTTCCAAAAAAATCAACAAAATTACATGCCCTGGCACAAATGCCTAGAAGAGGTTAGCTCGAACGATTAGTGCTGCCGTCTGACCCATACGATTGCTTTCAAATTTTTGTAAGAAGTTCTTTAAGGATTCTTCTACAATAAAAAATTAATTTCATGTCCGACAAATGCTTAGAAAAGGCCAACTCGAACGATTAGTGCTGCCATCTGACCCATACGATTGCTTAGAATTTTCTCTAAAAAGTTCATTAAGGACTCTTCTACAATAAAAAATGGATTTCATGTCTGATAAATGCTTGACAGAGATCTTTATATCAAATTTGATCAAATGTTTTATTTTAACTATTTTTGATCAGCCATTGCGTTTTTTTTAGATTTTATTTTGTATACATATTTTAAGTGGATAAATTTTCCACCAAATTTTTTTTGATCATTTAATTATCGAAATATTTTTCGTGCTAACATTTATAAATTCATATCATATTTCACAATTTTTCGTGCTATCTTGTACTAAAATTGCTATATACAAGATTCAAACCATGAGTGTTGCCATGGCAAATATCGTGCTAACTTTACGTATTAGCTTCACAGACATGAATATATGAATACATATCTGCGGAAAAAAAGCATCACACTCGCTCCCGAACTCAAAACCAATCAAATTTCGTGAAATACTTTATGCCCCGGGCCTACCAGTTCCACACTCGAATTGAAATATTTTTAACTGTGTTGTAGTTGTAATACATTCTGCGGTATCCCCGGTATTTGTGTCACACTCACTCCCGCAAGAATGTATTTAGCTTTAAAGGACGAATGGATCTGACGTGTGCAGGAATGGTAATCTACAACGCTTTTTCGTAGAAATAGATTCTAAAAAATCCGGTAAACGGTTTTTCAAATCACGTTTAATCGAAATAGCAAATACAAAATATAGGTTTGATTTGAATATTCCCGAAATGTCAGTTTTGCATTGGGAATACCAATTAATTAGGTCCGTTTTCAAAATGGGGCTTTGACTATAATAATTTTTTTTTAATGACAGCTGATTTCCATTGTTTCAGACAGATTAGACATCTGCCTTAACATTCTGTTTCTATTGCTTTGAGTTTCATACAAAACGTGTTTTTTATGGTGTTGAATAGGTCGGATTTGTGATAACTAAACAGCATTTACGGGAGTGTTAATTTTTGGTTTTAATTCGAAAAAAAGTGCAGCAAGGAAGTGCAAGGAAGTTTACGGTAACAATGCTCCAACCGATAAAATCATGTAGAGAATGGTTTCGACGCTTCAAAAATAATGATTTCAGTGTTGAAGGTAAGCCTTGCTTGGTACAGTCAAAAAATTCGTAGACGATGAATTAGAGGCATTGCTCGATGAAGATCCGATTCAATCGCTAGAAGAGCTTGCCGGTACATTGGGGGAGATCCAGAAAACAGTTTCAGTACGACAGAAATCTATAGGCATTATTAAAAGCAAGGCAATTGGGTCCCTTATGAATTGAAACCAAGAGACGTGGATATGCAATTTCTTACTTGCGAGCAGCTGCTTCAAAGGCAAACAAGAAAGGGATTCTTATATCGGATAGGGACTGGGGACGAGAAGTGGATCTTCTACGATAACTCCAAGAGGAAAAAATACTACACTTTGCTCGGCTTATCATTGCCATCGACCTCAACATCAACACAAAAGGCAAACATTCATACCAATCGTGATCGTTGAACAGTCAACAGCTAAAATAAAAAGTACGCTTAAAAAAATCAATAAAATTCAATAGTGGCAATTACACGTTTCAAATATGTGCTAATAATTTTTAAGTTTTAGTATAGTGACTAAATATAGTGATCATAATTTAATAAACAAGTGGTTATGGGATAGTGATAATATTAAGTAGTTTATAGTGAATAAAAGCCAAGCATACACAAACTCTCGTGTGTGTAAGGTAGTTTTTAAGGTGAAAAAATACCGTGAACTATATACACTGTAAAACAATGGTTCGATTTCAAAATAAAAACATGGTTTATAATTTTTAGTGAAAAATTTGATGTACAAAAATTTTTTAGATTTTAATTTTTTTTTTTTTTTTGGGAAATGGGTCTAGTATTAATTATATAGTGTTGTAGTATAAGTGCCATAGATATAATGTGTAAGTTTAAGTAGTTATAGTGGATAATAGTTAGTGAATACCGTACACAAACTCTCGTGTATGTGTGATATTAGTGATAATTGGTGACGATTTTATAGTGACGTTTAACACAGTTAGTAATGAATAAAAAAAAAAAGAATTCAGTAGAATTGAAGACAGTCGTGTGCAATATAATAGGCTATCGTGTACAAGGAGGCCATAAACATTGCAGTGAAAATAAAATCGTTTTACAGATACGTACTTAAACGAACAAACGGGTCCTTGCCACAGGGTTTCTACAAAGCGTATGGTAAGAAGAAATAAGGTTAGTGCTTGGTTGGAAAAATTTCTTTTTATTTCATTTTATATATTTTAAAATCAAAACAAATAAAGTTCAAAGCAGTGTTTACAAACAATAGTGTAGTGAATAGTGACAAAGTAGCGATGGACGGCTACGAGGAGGGCACTCCTACCACGAGCGGGGTTCCATCAAAACGTGCCAATGAACCGTGTTCAGATGACGATATTAGCATCACATCCAAAGTGATGGTAAAAAACAGAAATTACAACAAATAACATACCTAAAAAAAAACATACGACCACCACCAATAAATATACATAATCAACAAATTAACGATACAATTAAACTAATGAAAGAACTAAACATAGAAAATTTTCACATAAAACGAATTAATAACAACAAACATACACTACAAACAGAAACGGTTGAAAGCTACAAAGAAGCAAAAAAAAACACTAACAGAAGTTAATACACCATACTTTACATACACATTAAAAATCGAAAAACCAAAATCAATTGTCCTAAAAGGACTGCATGAAAATGAAGACATCGAAGAAATTAAAACATTAATACAACAACATAATATAAAAGTGATTAACATTATACAACTTAAAACTAAACAATCAACAAACATGGATAAAAATTACCTCTATACATCGTGCAATGTGCACCCGATACTAACATGGGACAGCTATATAACATAAAAACCCTAAACCAGGGTTGCAATGTTTTAAACAAAATGTTTAAAACGAATGTTTTAAACTTGTTTTAAACAAAGTGGTATGTTTTAAACATTTTGTTTTAAACAAGTGTTTTAAACATGATTTTAATTAGAAAAAAAACAAAGGTTTATTTATTTAAATTAACTTTAGTAAATCATAAAAAAAAAATATCTGTAACTTCAAATACATAAAATTAAATAAATATGATTGGCCTCAAAACCCAAACTCATCAATCAGATTCAGTTAGTATCATTTAAATAAAACTTATTGGCTTCAGTTTTCGGTTTGATTTTGTGATTCAATGATTTAACTAACTGACTGATTGTAACTAACTTGGCAGCCTTTTATGTAATATCCTTACGTGATGTGTCATGATCGCTATATAGATCTTCAACACATCCACAAGTGTGCTTAATTGCGTGCATTTTTTCAGGTATTCTAACGACTAAAACAGGAGCCCCATTCTTGAAATCGATGGAAATTTCTCAATCGGAACACAATTTGCTTTAGAATTCTCTGCATTATTCGAATATTTCGCGCCGCAGGTAGAATTTTTTACTTAGTATGTAGTGGCAAAAATTTGAAATATACAGAGAAATTTTAAAAAATAATCAAAGTACCCGGCGAAAAAATCAAATAATATAGCGAATTCTAAAGCAAATTATATGCCAATTGGTGAAACTTCCACCGATTTCAAGAACAAGAACCCAGATAGTTTTTTTTTACAATTTTTATATTTCACACGTTTATACCGTATGCCTGACACAGATTTTCTTGTCCCAATTTGCTGCCAATTGAATTGATTATTACTTCAAACCACTCGTTCGCAAGCACTAAACAAATCTAATCTGGTGTTTTTTAAATAAAATTTGCTAAATAAATTAAGATTTTTAATTTCTTAAGTTCTAATCTAGAATAGACAAATCCTAAAAAAGTTTTCAGTTTAGAACTAAATTTAAGGCATATTTTGGTTATGAACCTTGGAGACGTTTATCAATAACTGGTATGAACAAATCATCAATTTAGTTAAAGGACATTCGGACAAAAAAAAATTGGCATCAGACACACAAGTATTAGAACAAAATTTTTCGATTTTATCATCCAATTCAGGTGAACTAATACCAAATTTTTGTGCGATCAGTCATTGTTATTTTTAGATAGTAATCAACACCGCTGAGGAGCAAGATAACCAATGAACTAAAAATTGAATAATAAAAAAAAAAGCCGATTAGTAGAAAGAACTTCCCCAAAATTGTATTAAACTAACATTGCTCGATTTAAGAACAGTTGTGTAAAATACCAAAAAACGACAAATGCTGTAAAACGAATGAAAATAGAGAAAAACGATTTAATTAAAAATTGGTTTATGCAGATCCTAATACTATACAAATAACTATAAAATAAATAAAATCCAATTATATTGTATTAGAAATTTATTTGTATAATTATGTATGTGGTAAACCAGAGCCATGGTCCACTATGGGCCAGTGACAACATTGGTTTTTTGCTAATGATTACATGTCGACAACTCCTCTTTTACTATTTTTTTTAATACGGCAACACAAATAAATGATCGAGTTTATTTGTTGAAAATTCAGCACATTGAAACAGAAGAGAAAAGTAAAATCCACGTCAACTTACTCTTACAGCAACTTACAAAGAAAATAAACCTGCTGCTACTTCAATCGATTAAGAGAGACCGAATTTTTTGTAAACCGCCGACATAGCGATACGTCATCATTTCAGGCTCGTAGTAAAGATGGCTTTGGGTAAACATGCTTCACGTTTAGACCTGTGCCTGTATTTTGTCGTTCGTTTCGTTCTCTCTTATTTTGTATGGAGAAATTACAAGAAAATGGACTAAAAATTACCTTACTTCGTAATGAAAATATGTTTAAAACAACGTTTAAAACATGTTTTAAACTTATTTTATTTGGTTTGTTTTAAACATGTTTTAAACAAAAAAAACATATTTTAAACAAAAAAACGTGTTTTTTGTTTTAAATTAAAAAAAAACAGTTTTTTTTGCAACCCTGCCCTAAACTACCAAACAGTAAAATGGGAAGCTGTACGGAAAACTGACATCATCATGCAATGCCAGAGATTCGGACATGCGGCAGCAAATTGCAATCTCAAATACCGTTGTGTTAAATGCGATAAACAACATGAACCGGGACAATGTGAAATTGTAACAAAAATTAATAAAGAAGAAATTTATTGCATAAACTGTAACGAAAAGGGTCATCCAGCGCCATGCAAAGGTTGCCCCATCTACCAAGCTACGCTAAACAGATTAAAATAACGTATTAATGAAAAACGCAACAAGAAATTGGAAGTAAGCTCAATTACTAAACACATCTATGTCAGCCAAGAGAATGGATCCTTTGCGGACATGCTAAAAGGAAAGGGTGGACAAAATAGACAACCAACAATTACAACGCAAACAGACACAACAAACGAAAATGCAACGACATTACAATTGTTATCGAACAAAATCGATAAAGTGGCAGAGACGGTGGCTCAACAAGGTGAGCAGATATCAACCTTACTTGGACTATTACAACAACTGATGAGATGAACAGCATGCAAAACAACAAACTAAAAATCATAGCGATCAATGTAAATTCAATAATTAGTACGCCGCGATGATTGAACTTACTAAATTTCTTAAGCAATCACAAACCAGATATTATGTTACTAAGTGAGACAAAATTAAACACAAAACATACAATCACATTTAAAGACTATAACATAATAAGAAAAGACAGAACACACGGAAAACGAGCTGGCGGAACTGCAATACTAATAAAAAATAAATATAAATACAAACAAATTAATACAAATATAAAAAACAAGAATTCTGGAATAGAATATACAGCTATAACAATTAAAATAAATAATAACAACAAACATTTAATAGTATTATCCATCTATTGCACTAGTTGCAATCATACGATGACAGAAACACACTTCCACAGAGAATGGAATGAAAATTTCAACAAACACGAATTAGATAACCCAAACAATTATTATATAATCGCAGGGAATTTCAACGCTACACACACGGACTGGGGCAACATGACGACCAACATCCGTGGAGTTAAATTAGCGGAATGCATAGAGAACAATGACATCGATTATCGTGCCAAAATGTATATACTGGATAGCCCAACGTTCATAAGATCAAATAATATTTTAGATTTTGCGATAGATGATATGCGGCTAAACATCGAAACGGACGAAAGGGGCAAAATCAGGGCTCACACATATGACAGCGATCACAAGGCGATCATATGGCAAAAAACACTAGAATTAAAATATAACAAATTTTTAAAAGATAATAATAAAACAAATATAATACCATTCAATAAAAACATAACAAACACAGAAATAGAAGAACACATAAACACCATAACTCAATTAATAAACTCAAACATAAAAGAATCTATCCCAAAAATCACACGTTACAATAATATGGAATGTTACACCAACAATACAATAAAAATATACAAAGAAAAATCACAACGGATAACACTGTTAAAAAAGGAAGAAGAAATGGAACCTGGACATACCAATAAACATTGTTAATAAAAGCTGTGATACGACGCATAAACGATCTAATCGTACAAAACGTAAAAATCGAAATAAACAAAAAATGGATAGACTGCATCGGCAAGATAAAACCCACATCAAAAATGTTCAGACAAATTAAAAGAATAAGTACAGAGAAAGCAGATCTGGAAATAAAACAACTAAACGTAGATACGAACGAGACCACAAATATGCAAATATTGGGCATCGACTGGCAGAAGATGGAAACAAAAAATAACCAATATAACAGCTACGACCATCTAGACAACCTCGAAATACTGGGACACTACATAGAAAAAACAAGGATTCGAAATCTAGAACTGAGCAAGCCTCACCACGAACGCACAATTAACAATCAGATAGGACCATTAAAAGCACTTTTGACACATAACAATAAGAACCATATAACTAAAACACAATTTAATAACAATAACACTGCAATAGACACTAACATAAATAATTATTTCATAACAATAAATCAAATAAATTCAATATTAAACTGCTTAAATACTAAAAAATCATTTGGACTGGACAATTTACCCTGCGTGGTGCTGAAACATCTACCGACTGGATTAGTGAAAGAATTATGCTGTTTATTCAATCTCTGCTTAAACAACCGAACATACCCACAGAAAAACGGCAAAAATATACCCCATATACAAAAAAGGCAAATCTACAACAGATCCGAAAAACTATACACTAATAATAAGCCTTCTCTCAAACCTTGGCAAAATCTACGAAATCATCATATTTAATAAAATCCAAGATCATATTAGCGAAAACAAATTATTACCAGACAATCAATTTGGATTTAGGCACAATCATTCCACCATCCATGTAATCACGAAACTAACATCAGATGTGTGCAGAAATATGAATCAAAGAGATAGTACTGGTACGATCCTAATGGATATGGAGAAAGCTTTTGAATCCGTATGGCTAGACGGTCTGCTATACAAAATGGAGGATATTCAGTTTGATAGAGACATACTACAACTCACATATGAACTATTATATAATAGAGAGTTCAAAATCACAAATGGCAAGGATATATCGAACAATACATACAAGATTCAGAATGGACTGCAGAAGGTATCTATAACGGTGCCAGCATTATTTAGTTTATACACGGCTTCGCTAATAGAAAACGAAAACTAAACACTAACAACATACAACATATAAACGGGACAGCGAAGAAAGTCACGGAGATCGTAAAAAGGGTACACACATGACGAATAAAGGTAAACCCCGCTAAATGCGAAGCCATACTATTTAGAAAACCATATATTCTATCGTCTTATGATACGCAGAACAATTGGAAAAAATTCCAAATAAAAATAAATGGTACAACCTGTGAGCAAAAGCCAGCTGTGAAATACCTAGGAATCTATCTGGACAGAATGCTATATTACGATAAACACATCAAAAACCAAATAATAAAAGCGAAGAAAATTTTCTACCAGAAACGTAGAATATTCTGCACAAAGGATATGTCAACGAAGGTCAAACACATATATGGATGCCCAATATGGTGGAATATTGGCCCATATTTAATGGAAAAAATACGAATTCTCGAGAGAAAATGCCTCCGATACTGTCAAGGAGAACATAGATCTGCACACACAAATTACAAAAAATACATACCAAACCAACAATTATATGAAAAATTTGGTAAAGACAGGATAGATCTCCATATGCTAAAACTAATACGAGATCACATAAAACGTGCAACTGACAACACCGAAAATTAATTAATATGTATTTGCCCCCTACTATACCGAAGATAGCATATAGAGGGAGAGCTGCAAAAAGGACAAAAATCCAGGACCAGAAACGTTTGTATACTTGGATAAAGTTGGATACATCGAAGACCCAAGAACGAGATACTTGAAACTATACCACCTAGAACGAAGAATAAATATCAAGGGATTCGACACAGAAATATTCGAAAACCCAACTAACTATTATTTACAAAACCGCTTTAATTTTGCAAATATATTTCTAGCGCCAGATAAGATAGTGCGCGGTCAAGAAGGTAATACTGGTGGCTGAACTAACAACCCACGACCTAAATGCAAGAGCAACCATACAATGGACATAAAACACGAAATGGACAACAATCTATATGAACCCATACGAAATGATGCCGAGAGCGGGATGGGTGAAGGAAAGCGGACACCGAAGCGAGCGGACCAAAACCACTCCATCATCGCACTGGAACTCATTTCACAGCTTGATAGAATTTTGGTATTTTTCTTCTTTTTAACCAAAATTAAATAAGTTAAGTTTTTGATTTCACAAAAGATAACAACCGATTGATTTATATAAATAAACTAATGTGCATGATTTGAAACTCCGGTATGGAGCAGTTATCATAAGAAATGTAAATGTATCGGGTATTTTTTAATCCGCTTGACCCGAGCGTAATTTTTATATATTGACATGTAAATAAAGCAGAGATTCAAGGATATGCCGTGTTTCTTAAGAGGCGTTGTGTACTACGAGCTGCTACAACCTGCCGATTCCATTACGGGCGAGAGCGGTATAGACTACAATTAGTTCGTTTGAGCCGTGCTTTACTAGAAAAACGTCCGGAATATGAGGAATGGCAAGATAAAGTTATTCTTCTGCATGACAACGCTCGGCCTCACGTTGCAAAAAGTGGAAAAAAAATATTTGGAAATGCTCAAGTGGGATATTTAACCGCACCCGCCGTATTCTCCTGATATTGCTCCTTCTGATACGTATATAAAGTTAGCCCACCTTTCTTCCCATAAAACTAAAAAATGGTAACACTTAACTATCACGACAGTTGTTCCATCCCAGGATATTACTGTCAGCCCAGGATTTCTGCTATACATATATTAACAATTATCATCCCAGGAAAAACTATAACGACACTAAAACATCATCCCATAAAATAATTTTAGCCCAGCTATATCTGTAACGAAAGTTAACTATCCGATCAATGTCAACCCAGAAATTAGATATGTATAAGGATAAATTAATAAAAAAAAATCTGTAGCGACCACATAATGTAAAAATCTATATCTAAAGATAATATACTGTCCACCCAGAATATGTCATTAAAATTATGCAAAAAACCTATGTATAAAGATCAAACATAATAACAAAATAAAAACCAATGCAAAATTATTTTATTCTGTGTTGCGAGTACATATTAGTAAGAATTGTGATAATAACAAAATGTTTTATATATATAGCGATCTCCTTGTCTAACGACATGTTAGTGAGAATGTGTTTTAGATAAAGTACACCCATATGATCATTAAGGGTTGTTTCCAAGTAACTTCTATGCGTACGTGCGACGCTATAGATTTTTGAATTCCAAAATTCGAATATTTTGTGATAAACCACGATTCACTATCCACACTCCGTGAGCCAGTTATTTTAAAACGACATGATAGTGAGGGTGTGTTTTAGATAAAGTACAACCATATGATCATTAAGGGTTGTTTCCAAGTAACTTCTATGTGTACGAGCGACGCTATAGATTTTTGAATTCCAAAATTCGAATATTTTGTGATAAACCACGATTTACTATCCACACTCGGTGAGCCAGTTATCTTAAAACGACATGATAGTGAGGGTGTGTTTTAGATAAAGTACACCCATATGATCATTAAGGGTTGTTTCCAAGTAACTTCTATACGTACGAGCGACGCTATAGATTTTTGAATTCCAAAATTCGAATATTTTGTACTAAACCACGATTCACTATCCACACTCGGTGAGCCAGTTAGTTTAAAAAACGACATGATAGTGAGGGTGTGTTTTAGATAAAGTACATCCATATGATCATTAACCCTTTAACGACCGATTTTTTTTTTTTAAATAAATGCACCAAATTAATCAATTTTATTAATTATAAGAACTAATATTTTAACATACATATTATGCACAAAAAAAATCTGTTTTAAAAATAAACTTTATTTTTATAAAAATATTGTTTTTTAATTCAAACAAATGATAAAAGTTACATATTATTAAAATACATAAAAATACACTACTTTATACATAAATAGATACATAGATAAATATAAATATGGGAAAAAATTAAAATAACTGGCACACCGAGTGTGGATAGTGAATCGTGGTTTATCACAAAATATTCGAATTTTGGAATTCAAAAATCTATAGCGTCGCTCGTACGCATAGAAGTTACTTGGAAACAACCCTTAATGATCATATGGGTGTACTTTATCTAAAACACTACCTCACTATCATGTCGTTTTAAAATAACTGGCTCACCGAGTGTGGATAGTGAATCGTGGTTTAGGACAAAATATTCGAATTTTGGAATTCAAAATTCTATAGCGTCGCTCGTATGCATAGAAGTTACTTGGAAACAACCCTTAATGATCATATGGGTGTACTTTATCTAAAACACACCCTCACTATCATGTCGTTTTAAAATAACTGGCTCACGGAGTGTGGATAGTGAATCGTGGTTTATCACAAAATATTCGAATTTTGGAATTCAAAAATCTATAGCGTCGCACGTACGCATAGAAGTTACTTGGAAACAACCCTTAATGATCATATGGGTGTACTTTATCTAAAACACACCCTCACTATCATGTCGTTTTAAGATAACTGGCTCACCGAGTGTGGATAGTAAATCGTGGTTTATCACAAAATATTCGAAGTTTGGAATTCAAAAATCTATAGCGTCGCTCGTACACATAGAAGTTACTTGGAAACAACCCTTAATGATCATATGGTTGTACTTTATCTAAAACACACCCTCACTATCATGTCGTTTTAAAATAACTGGCTCACCGAGTGTGGATAGTAAATCGTGGTTTATCACAAAATATTCGAATTTTGGAATTCAAAAATCTATAGCGTCGCTCGTACGAATAGAAGTTACTTGGAAACAACCCTTAATGATCATATGGGTGTACTTTATCTAAAACACACCCTCACTATCATGTCGTTTTAAAATAACTAGCTCACCGAGTGTGGATAGTAAATCGTGGTTTATCACAAAATATTCGAATTTTGGAATTCAAAAATCTATAGCGTCGCTCGTACACATAGAAGTTACTTGGAAACAACCCTTAATGATCATATGGTTGTACTTTATCTAAAACACACCCTCACTATCATGTCGTTTTAAAATAACTGGCTCACGGAGTGTGGATAGTGAATCGTGGTTTATCACAAAATATTCGAATTTTGGAATTCAAAAATCTATAGCGTCGCACGTACGCATAGAAGTTACTTGGAAACAACCCTTAATGATCATATGGGTGTACTTTATCTAAAACACACCCTCACTATCATGTCGTTTTAAGATAACTGGCTCACCGAGTGTGGATAGTAAATCGTGGTTTATCACAAAATATTCGAAGTTTGGAATTCAAAAATCTATAGCGTCGCTCGTACACATAGAAGTTACTTGGAAACAACCCTTAATGATCATATGGTTGTACTTTATCTAAAACACACCCTCACTATCATGTCGTTTTAAAATAACTGGCTCACCGAGTGTGGATAGTAAATCGTGGTTTATCACAAAATATTCGAATTTTGGAATTCAAAAATCTATAGCGTCGCTCGTACGAATAGAAGTTACTTGGAAACAACCCTTAATGATCATATGGGTGTACTTTATCTAAAACACACCCTCACTATCATGTCGTTTTAAAATAACTAGCTCACCGAGTGTGGATAGTAAATCGTGGTTTATCACAAAATATTCGAATTTTGGAATTCAAAAATCTATAGCGTCGCTCGTACACATAGAAGTTACTTGGAAACAACCCTTAATGATCATATGGTTGTACTTTATCTAAAACACACCCTCACTATCATGTCGTTTTAAAATAACTGGCTCACGGAGTGTGGATAGTGAATCGTGGTTTATCACAAAATATTCGAATTTTGGAATTCAAAAATCTATAGCGTCGCACGTACGCATAGAAGTTACTTGGAAACAACCCTTAATGATCATATGGGTGTACTTTATCTAAAACACACCCTCACTATCATGTCGTTTTAAGATAACTGGCTCACCGAGTGTGGATAGTAAATCGTGGTTTATCACAAAATATTCGAAGTTTGGAATTCAAAAATCTATAGCGTCGCTCGTACACATAGAAGTTACTTGGAAACAACCCTTAATGATCATATGGTTGTACTTTATCTAAAACACACCCTCACTATCATGTCGTTTTAAAATAACTGGCTCACCGAGTGTGGATAGTAAATCGTGGTTTATCACAAAATATTCGAATTTTGGAATTCAAAAATCTATAGCGTCGCTCGTACGCATAGAAGTTACTTGGAAACAACCCTTAATGATCATATGGGTGTACTTTATCTAAAACACTACCTCACTATCATGTCGTTTTAAAATAACTGGCTCACCGAGTGTGGATAGTGAATCGTGGTTTAGGACAAAATATTCGAATTTTGGAATTCAAAATTCTATAGCGTCGCTCGTATGCATAGAAGTTACTTGGAAACAACCCTTAATGATCATATGGGTGTACTTTATCTAAAACACACCCTCACTATCATGTCGTTTTAAAATAACTGGCTCACGGAGTGTGGATAGTGAATCGTGGTTTATCACAAAATATTCGAATTTTGGAATTCAAAAATCTATAGCGTCGCACGTACGCATAGAAGTTACTTGGAAACAACCCTTAATGATCATATGGGTGTACTTTATCTAAAACACACTCTCACTAACATGTCGTTAGACAAGGAGATCGCTATATATATAAAACATTTTGTTATTATCACAATTCTTACTAATATGTACTCGCAACACAGAATAAAATAATTTTGCATTGGTTTTTATTTTGTTATTATGTTTGATCTTTATACATAGGTTTTTTGCATAATTTTAATGACATATTCTGGGTGGACAGTATATTATCTTTAGATATAGATTTTTACATTATGTGGTCGCTACAGATTTTTTTTTATTAATTTATCCTTATACATATCTAATTTCTGGGTTGACATTGATCGGATAGTTAACTTTCGTTACAGATATAGCTGGGCTAAAATTATTTTATGGGATGATGTTTTAGTGTCGTTATAGTTTTTCCTGGGATGATAATTGTTAATATATGTATAGCAGAAATCCTGGGCTGACAGTAATATCCTGGGATGGAACAACTGTCGTGATAGTTAAGTGTTACCATTTTTTAGTTTTATGGGAAGAAAGGTGGGCTAACTTTATATACGTCCTTCTGATTACAGATTGCTCAGACGAAAGCAACACGATGTGGCAGGTTACCGCTTCACTTCTTTCGAAGAAATTGAAAATTGGCTTGGGGAGATGGAATTCGAAAATTCCCTGAGAGGAGGGGAAAATTCGTAAGAAGCGATTATGAACAATATTTTAATTAATCTGTTCATTCATTTTATTTGGGGTGCGCTGGTTATACAAGCTCCTCGTGCTGCACCCTGGATAACGCTAAAAGTATAACACCGTGGGTACGAGCGCGGTATAACCCAAGCTACTTGCCTTGAGAGGGAAAAACCCATGGCAAATCCTGAAGAGTCTGTTCTCCATGTTAGGGGCGGCTGAAAAAACCTGGCAGTAGGTATAAAATGCTAAAGGAAGGAACCCAGAATCTATATATTCAATGGAGTCAGCCAACCAAAACAAAGATACGGTGCAGGGAATCGGATGCCCAATACCGGCGACTCTCGGGAATGAGCAAGCAGGCCCCCCAGTCATCTAAATCTAGCGACCGCAATGATGTAGTGATTCAAAGCTTGGTTACTACACCATATACAGCTACAAGCAATACCACTGAAGTTGTCAGTCCAGTGGGTGGTTCATCCAGTACGGCTGACGGAAGTAAAAGGACCTTTATGGAATTGAACAATCCTTTCTTAAAAAGAGGTATGGTGACAAGCTCACCTATAAAACCGTCTACCGCAAGTTCTGTTAAACGATCATTTTCAACTACAATGTTGAATATGAAACCAGAAGTGGTAGACGACCCGATAAATAAACTCCCAAAACACAGTAGCGACACAAGCCTTAAAGAAAACACTAAACGCAATGTTTAATTGACACAAACTGGCATCGATCGCTATATTACAGTAAACCGGAAAAGGGATAGTCAAAAAGCAGAAAAAATACTGATAAGTAAGAAATCGAACGTCGAAAAATTCAAACTATCGCTAACCAGCCAATGTGAAACGTTCACCGAAAAGGATGCAGAAGAGAGGCAACTTGTAAATGCAAATACTCAAGAACAGGCAAATCGAAACTACAATCTACTTACGCGAAATCGATACGCACAAGGTAGTGGAAGAACTCAAATCAAGCGTGCTAACAAATGGAAAAACATTGCACGTAACAAATTTACTTCGAGGCAATATACACGAAGTAAAAATTCAAACGCATGAGGTGAACGACCATAGAGAGGTCAATAATTTTTACGATGCCCACAACAGAAATTATTATACTTACCGATTAAAGTCTTCAAAGGGTCTTTCAGTCGTTATTAAAGGCATCGATGTCCAAGTTGAAACAACCGAAATCCAGGCTACGCTTGTTGAAAATGGATTTAAGATACAGAATTTATATAGAATCATGAACCGCTTGAATCAACCACAACCAATGGTCAAAGTTGAACTGGATCCATCCGAAAGCATTTTGAAAAAGAGAGAAGCTCATCCAATACATAAACTAAAGTACCTCATACACAGACGCATAACTGTTGAAGAACCAAATAAAAGGTCCGGACCAATACAGTGTTTAAACTGTCTAGAATATGGTCACTCAAGGACATATTGCAAGTTGCTATCAGTGTGCGTCGTATGCGGGGAACTACACCAAACCAAAAGTTGCCCAAAACCAAAGAACTCTTCAACTGAAAGGAAATGCAGCAATTGCGGTGGAAACCACACTGAAAACTACCGAGGAAGCCCAGTCTACATAAATATTAGTGAATTATTACGTCCCAGGAGGCAGTATAAAACTACAGCAGATGCGCATAATAATATACCTCCGCATACGCCAAATGACTCACGTTCGCACAGAACACCAACCAGCAAACCAACATACGCAAGCATTCTTCAAGGTTAATCCTCAAATGTTGAACCTACCATGAATAACTGTATGCAAATGATGATTCAGTTAATGACGACAATGCAAAATATGCTACAAAATCAAACCACTATGATCCAGAAACTAGAATATCTCCGATAAACTATCTGAAGATATGTCACTGGAAAGCAAACGGTATAAGCCAATACAAACTTGAATTAGAACATTTCCTAGCTAAACACGAAAGTGATCTTATGTTAGTTTCTGAAACCCACTTAACCGATAAACACAATTTCAGAATTAATGGTTACGAAGTTTATGATACAAAACATCCCTTGGGCAGAAGTCGAGGAGGAACTGCTATAATTATAAAAAAGCGGATTTGCCATTATGTTCTAAATGAATATAGCACTGAGGAAATTCAAGCAACCTCCGTGTGTGTTGACCTCGACAAAGAAAGCTTAGTCATCGCTTCAATATATTGCCCTCCAAATAATAACGTTTCGGCAGATATCTACAAACGGTTTTTTTGCAACCCTGGGTCAACGTTTTATGGTCGCCGGCGATTTTAATGCCAAACATACCTACTGGGGTTCAAGATTGACTACTCCAAGGGGACGTCAATTAATGAATGTTATTCAAGAAAACCACTACGATGTTGCGTCGTGTGGCCATTCAACTTATTGGCATACTGATCGTTGAAAAATCCCTGACGTCCTAGATTTTGCAGTCACAAGTAAAATAAACCGAGAAATAATCCAAGCTAAACCACTTTTAGAATTATCTTCTGACCACTCTCCGGTCTTACTACATTATTGGGCCGACCAAAAGCCATGTTCTTCAAATAATTATCTAACGAACACCTTCACTAACTGGTTGAAATTCAAGATGTACATCAGTTCACATATCGACCTAACGTCTACACTGCAGACGACGAACGATATAAACATTGCTATGGAAAACTTTAATGATCTACTAGTCAACGCAGCTATTTCGGCCTCGCCTAAACCAAAGAGCAAACATACAAGACACACCATAACATCCGCTGAAATAGAAAAAATGTTAACAGAGAAACGTCGCTTAAGACGTATCTGGCAAATTAATCGATCACCAGATGCTAAACATAACTTTAACCAGGCAAAAAGAAAACTACAAAGTCTACTACAAAAAAACAAGATGGATTATATGCAAAATTATCTTCCCATTCGGACACAAACTATTCATTATGGAAGGCCACTAAATACCTTCGTCTTTCAAACGGTGAATGGGCTAGAAGTGATGAAGAAAAAGCTAAAGCCTTTGCTGATCACCTTGAAAGTGTATTCACTCCAAACCTTGGATTATCGGTGGTTCAAACAGAAAATATAGTAATCAGAACTGTGAGGAAATTTAAGATAAAGAAACCAATGGCAAAGTTTATTATTGCACATCAAATTCAATTAAAGAAAGCCCCTGGGTATGGTCGAATTACAAGTGAAATGCTTAAACAACTGATCCCGAAGCCTGGCAAAGATGCTACCAAAGTCTCGTCACATAGACCAATAAGTCTACTACCAATCGTCTCGAAAGTATTCGAAAAAACTATTATCGAAAATATTAAACCGGAACTACGAAATGTCATCCCTAGTCATCAATTTAGTTTCAGAGCCGAGCATGGAACCATTGAGCAAGGGCACCGAGTAGCTACAGAAATAGGTCAGCATACGAAGATAAAAAATACTGCTCCACCGTATTCTTGGATGTTGCTCAAGCATTCGATAAAGTTTGGCACGAGGGTCTGCTTCATAAAATAAATCTTAAATTGCCAGAAATTTACCAACTTATGAAGTCGCATTTGTCAAATCGCCGATATTTTATGTCAAATACAACACCTCTAAATCGAAGGGAGTTCGTTTTGATCGTCGTAGAAGAAAGACGCCTTTTTGTCTTTCTCTGTATAGTGAAAATTAAAATTTATTTTAATGTGATTTTTGTGTGTTATAATAAATAAAATAAATATTATAATACTTTATAAATGATGTGGTAATAATAATTAAATTAAATAATTAAATAGATAAAATAAATTGTGTGTGGTGCACGGCAAATCGGCAATGATGGGTGATCACACTCATTTTTTGTGTACGAGGTGTCTATCGTGGGATTCAACAGATTTATAAGGGAAGTGTTTTAATTTTTAATTATTTTAATTCTTGTTTTATTGAATTTTGAATGTAAATTTTGGTTTTGTTTATATAAATGTGTTTTGTTAATTGTTGTGATTGAAATAAGAAAGTACGCATATGTGATGTGTCGTCGTAGATGTGGTGTGGTACGGTTTGTGTGTATGTGGGTGGGATCTGTGTATTGAAAGATGATAATGAGAAAATATCCTTACGTTTTTGTGTACATACAAATTTGTTTTTTGTTTTGTATATACTGCTGTATACGTTAAGTACAATAATAACTGTGTTTTAATATTGGAGCACTATCCGGAGCCAAATGGCAATTTTCTATTGAAACTGCAGCTATTATTCACTGGTGTCGCTGTACTTTAAAAATTAAAACTAAATTCATCAATAAAACAAATATTTATCACCTGAAATATATTAATTGACATTTATTTTGACATGACGTTATAAACAAAAATTCATTTTGCTGCGTTTTAATTTTTTATTGTAAGATTTAGTTTCTAATGGTTTCAGGGGTTTACAAAATTAAAAGCCTTTTCAAATTTCCCATTGAAATGGATAGCGCTCCCGATAGCGGCTCCCGATAAATAAGTGAGCCGAGATATTTTTTTATCGATTTTTAATTAAAAAGTTGAATGAAAAATCTTAGTTTACAGTTAAATAAATTAATTAAATGCAATAATAGCGCGCTAAATATAAGTTTTCACATAGAAAATTGGCTGCTCCGGATACAGCTATCGGGCGCTAATAAAAAAACACAGCAAATAATATGTTTTTTATGTACGCAATGATTTGGTAAGGGAAATGGAAGAAAAGGATGAAATGGAATATGGAAAGAATGCAGTGTTTGTGTTTTGTTTGTTTTATCGTCATGAATTCATGATGGTCAAAAATAAAAATGATCATTGAGGTTGCGATGTGTATTCGCGCGTGTGTGTGTTTGTTACTGTGTGAATTGTATTTCCAAATATTTTTTGTTTTGGAATAATGAACAAATCTTTTTGTGATATAATATGGTATATCCCTGTTGCTGCCCGGTAGCACAATTGTGTGGATGCGGCAGGAGTACCATGTCGGAAATTTGTTTTTGTGTATGTTTTGAACCAACTTACACATTTGTGTTTTCCTTTCAACCTTATTTCGTCCGAAAAAAAAACTATAACTGTACACACAATTGTGTTGGTTCTAAACGCCCTTACATACTATTATTTTTTACTCACACATTTGTGTGATTTGGACTAAGCAATTTTTTATTTTTTTGGTTGAAAAAGGGATTATAAGTGGGTGTGTATGTATATAGATGTATATTATATAATATATAAAGATAGTTAGTTGTATGTGTATGTATGTATACATAGTTGATTGTTTTTATTTATCGTTATTTTAATAATTAGAGTTTAATTTATTATTATATTGATATTATTTTAATGTTTATATGTTTATGATTAATTATTTTTATTTATAATTCATATGTATGTGTAAATTCTGTTTATCATTTATGTTATTGTATAATTTATTTTCGATGTGCATAGTGCATATCCATACTGTGATGGCTTGAGTACGGTAGCTTCTTCCTTTCTTTCTCCTTTACCTATAAAACTTATACGTTTTGTAGGTGGGGGAAGGAGGAAAGCGGGGTGGGGCAATATGAATGTGCATGAGAAGTTATATTGCGTGAACTATGCGAGGACATTTCAAAGTGATTTTTTCCGACAATTTTTTTTTTACACATGCATAGACATTTATCGATGAGTCGGGACTCATGCGACGTGTGTGCGCGTGAATGGTAATTTGAGGCCAGAAACAGGTCCGTCCTCGTGTGGTTTCCCCAATGTAGTTTAAATTCATGTATGTGTTGTAATATATAATATGTACATCATTGATAGGTGTTATTATTATTTATTATTAACTGATTTTAATGTTTATTAAACTGGTTTATAATTTATTTAATTAAATTAATTTTATCTCAAATTAATAATTATTAATAATGCACGGTAAAAATTTGTAATTAATTTCCAATTTCAAATAATATAAATAAAACATATTTTTTGAAGACTGGTTGAAAACGGTGAGACCTCATGTCGCACGTGGTATGGAGGGGTGACACAACTGAAAAAAAATTATCATTTTGAGTTAATTCACTAGAAAGATGCGCAATCTTAGATTTCATATCCTGCAATAAGAACATTTTTTTTTTTTTTCAATCATCGAAAAGGAAAAGCGCAAAATGTCGTTCTTCGTTTTAAGATCGAAACATCAGACAACGACTTGCTCATGCACCATTTATGTAAGAAGCTTCCGCGTGGTTTTATCTTCCGTTCGTGCCATCACCTCACCTCTTTTTTTATTGGCTGACATGTGTGGAATTGTCTCAGTAATCTGTTTCTAGGCAGTATACCGCGGAAGATGAATACATTAATTTTTGGGTATGAATTGGGCTGGATTGGAATTCTAGTAAACTTTCGTTTTGAGAAGATGGATTTGACTCGGATTAAGGCCAAGTTTGTTTCGGCTATGGTGAATGGAGAAACTAGATAGTTCATTGGCCGATTGTTTTCAGATTTGATTTGTAGAAAAATCCAGAATTCATCCGGGGTTTACGTTGGAGTCTCGATTTAGCTCAGCATACCAAATTCGAACATGATTGGTTAAGAAAGTGGGTAGCACCACCGAACTCCAGAACTTCTCTAAAATCTTTTTTTTTTTTTTTTTAATTCCCACCCAATTCTGAATGCCTGATTCGACAATATATATTTTTGGGATATGGTTTTCAAGTTCTATTCAGAATGGTCGAATTGGTAGAACTTCATCAAAAATAGTTACACGAAAATCCCAATATTAACTGGCCTTTCTTATTAGAATCCTAGCCCAGCGCTGCAAAATGAATTTTTAAGTTGTCGGTTAGGACACCAGGTCATATCCTCCTCTTCATTCATTATATCTGAATCCCAAAATTTCGTCAAAATCAGCTTCGTACACCGAATTTGACCATCATTTGTTGAGAGAGATGGCCTAGTTTCATTGAGCATAATGTTAGACTGACAATCCAATTCTGCGTACCATATTTGACAGTAATTGGTTTTCGAATGGGGGAGCTCCATTGAGCATGGCATAATTTGTCCTGTGCAGTATAATTTACTTGGTAATCAATCGAATATTCTTTGGTGACCAAAATAAATAAAACATTTGAAATGTTTGCGAAATAATCTAAATTTATATGAAATGTCCAATTCAATAGTTGATCTGACATTGAATAACTTTGATACTTTTCCGGGAACCATTGCCTTTGGGATGTCCCAAATATTTTTTGTTAAATACTAATGGATTTTAGAGTAATTTTTAATACAATTTAAATAATTATGGTTTCAGGAAATTCTACTGTTAGTTGTGAAATTGCAGTAGGATTAAATTAATAAATATTTATATTATTTAGGAAGCCGGAAAATATTAATTGAGAATTTAATTTCAGGAAATCTACAGATCTTTGAAATATTATTTTTATCTCTCTTTGAAATATTAATTGGATGGTTTACAGCCAAACCGATTAACTCCATTTTTTTTTTTTGCTTTAAATTATAATATCAACGCACTTGATTGGCTCCTAGCTGTATATATTCAAAAACAATTTCTGTAACGAAAAGTGTTAACACCACTAGATGACAAAATTGAAAGGAACTAAAGTTGCAATTTACAAGGAATTTAAAAAAACATTGTTGTATTCTCCCGTTTTTCTCAAGTTATTGTTTTATGGAGTTAAACATTTTGACAAATGAAGCTTCCATTTGTTGATTGTGTAGATTAGAAGTGTGCTGTCATTGCTACTAACTATCGACTTTATCTAAGTGTCTGTAACCGGGCTGATTCAATTAAGCAATTTTGTTTAGGAAGCCGGAAAGCATTAATTTAGTATTTAAAATTAAATTTCAGGCCCAGATGTATGTGAAATAATAAAATTTTACGCTCAGGTTGCTGATTTAGAGAAAACCCTATTAAGCCTTTATCCTCCCTCTAGTAGTTAGAAGTAGATTAGAATTGTGTTGTGCCGTACGATCGCTAGGTGTCTGAAACCGGTTCGTTCCGTCCCAAAAAAAAATACCTTTCCTATCCCTCCTATTGTTATGTGTAAACAGGCTGTAGGAATAAGCCCGGCGTTATCCGGGACCACCTGTCAAGTACTTGGTTCTACAGTCCAATCAATCAAAATACAACACCTCTAAATCGAACGAGAAAAAATTCTGGCTGGAGTACCTCAAGGTAGTGTGCTTGGCCCAACGTTATATTTAATTTTCACTTCAGATCTACCAACGTCGTCGCAAATTCTGACGTCTACTTTCGCAGATGATACGGCAATCGTATGTAGCCATAAAAATCCAGAAATGGCGTCCGAAGTTCTGCAACAACATATTTATGACATCGAAATATGGCTAAAGAAATGGAAGATAAAGGTCAATGAAGAGAAATCGACCCACGTAACATTTACTTTAAATAAGCTTACTTGTCCGCCTGTCACAATGAACGGAATATCAATCCCTCAATCAAAAGGAGCAAAATATCTAGGCGACCATCTAGATCGACGGTTAAGTTTACGAAAACTTATTGAAATGAAACGAGACCATATCAAATTAAAAATTGATAAAATGCATTGGTTGATGGGGTAATATTCAACTATTGACCTAGAATACAAACTTCTTCTCTATAATACAATGATTAAACCAATTTGGTCGTATGGGTGTCAAATATGGCAAATCAACCTCAAATTCGAATATCGACATTGTCCAACGAACACAGTCAAAAATTCTGAGAATGATTACAGGAGCACTCTGGTTCGTAAAAAACAAAAATATACATAAGGACCTTAGCATCCTAACTATCAAAGACGAATTGAAAAAGATGCGTATCAGATATGCAGGGAAACTGGTATCTCATCCGAATTTGCTGGCGCGAAACCTACAAGATATACCTACGTCTTCGGGATTAAAGAAGAAAACGATGGCTGTAATAGCATAAATTATAAAATTATTAAGTTTACTTATTGAGAAGAAGTAGATTCTGCTGTAGATTTACATAATTACCTTAATTATTAAGATTTGAAAACTTATTGTTATTTTCATGTTTGAAAGATTCAATAAATAAAGCAAATTGTTAAAAAAAACACATTTTTAAAATTAAAAAAACGGACCGAATTAATTTGTACTCCCAATAATTGGATTCAGATTTCGGCTATATAACTTTTGGAATATGATTTCCCCTGTAATTATTTAGATTTAGGCAAAAAAAATTTCAATAGACATGCACAGGCTCGAACCTAACCGGAAAATAAATACGTAATATTTTCATACAGTCGGTTTCGACAACAAGAAAAACCTATTGAATTGTGAAACACCTTTAATTTTGATTTGATTTCGTGTGCGTTACTTCTTCGTGAGCAATTTGTCGTACAGTGAAAATTCAGCATTGTGTACGTAGTACGTACGTACTCATTATATATGAATAGAACAATAATGCTATTAACATTTTTAATTCCACTTCAAATAAAACAATTTTTGCAAGAAAACTCTTAAGAAAACAAAAGAAAATTGTATATAATTAAAAAATTGTGTACCATAAATGCGTGTCACTCAAATCCCCGCAAATAAATAAACAAATTTACAAGCAAAAAAAAAAAATAAAAGCAAAAAAGAAACAAAAAAAATGTTTAATTTTTTATTAGAAAAGATAAAAAAATAAAAAAACAATGTCGGAAGATATTTTATTCAAATTATAAATTAAATAAATAAAAAGAAAACGAAATCCTAAGCAGATTATGTCTACACAGACTACGATATTTTTGTTGAGCCAATTTTATTTTAAATTCATCTCAAAATAAAAAAATATGTATATATAGAATAAATAAAATTAAATTAAAATTAATTAAATTTTTGTTCGGCTTTATTTTGTTTTTTGTCTGTGTCGCAACGATTTAATTACACGGTCAAACACAAATAAGAGGAGCGTATCGTCGTATAAGGTTGCTATAGTTTTTAAATGTAAATCAACTATGATTCCAAATAATGGATATACAATTACAAATCACTCGAAATATTTGTAATGCTGCAACCAACAGACACTTTGTTGATACGTGCATTGAGGGTGTGCACTTAAATATTTTTTCAACATTTTTGTCAAAAACTTGTCTCAAGGTAATATTCGATATCAATTTGATTTATTAGCACTTAGCACTGTGCTAATATTTAGATATCACGAACCTATATTAAGCTGAAATTGAGTGAGAACAAACTAATTAGCATACTCTAAAAATAGACAGAAATATTTGTGTTCGTTAATTTTTTTTGCGACATACTGAACTCTGTGGTTTATACAGGTTAGATGAACATGTACGTGTAACAAGTTGCAAGTGACGTAACAACCGTGTAAGCCAACATAAACACAAAAAACTCATGCTACAATTTTTTGAACGTATTGATTTATTTCTTATGTTATGAAGTGGCTTTTGCAATGGCAAGGAAGATTTATGTAAAAAATAATCACCGTTATTACAACATTATGTAGTCTTTAGAAATATTTGCGATAAACCATGACATATTTTATAAAATTACTCGATTAAAATGTGATTTCACGTCAAACACAATTAGCCTAAAACTGATCGTTGGCTCATTTACCTTGAAATCTTATCAGTTATTGATTTAAAAACGCGTCTGAATAAATAATCTATTATATATAACAACCTAAGCATAAAATAGTCATTAGCTTATCAGATTACGATATCGCTGTAGTTTCGCAATCCATACCTGGTGGCCACTGCTTTTGAAGATTTGACAAAAAAATTAAAAATGTCGATTTATTTAAATACGCTTATATTAAATGGCCGATAATAATAAAACTACTTATCAATTATTTGGGTGTCCACACTGAAAAAAATATACTGCCTTAATTCAATGAAATGCTCTCTTTATTTTAAAGAATCGTAAATTTCCTTGAAATAAGGCAAAAAAAAAATTGCTTTCCAAAAATCAATGAAAAAATCTATGAAATTTAAATAAAATAGAACATAAATAACCACATTATTTTCCATAAATATAAGGTTCTAAAAATTACTTGAATTAAGACCAATTTATAGGCAATTGATTAATTTTTAAAGAATTATGCATCAATGTATATGTCAGTTTAACACTAAAATTATGTAGCGGTTTAATCATTATATTAAAGAGTCTATTTGCCTTGATTTTAAATAAAAATCATACATTAATTTTAAGGTCATGTCTTCATTTTTAGGAATCTCAACTTTTAAATACATATGTATATGTTACCAAAAACTATTCACAAACTATTAAAAATCTTTTATCAAAGTAATGATATTATCTGGTATCATAAGTGTATATTTTATTAGGACTGAAATGGTTAATTTGATAGAATAAAACTCCAAACAACAATCCAATGAATAGAAAACCGTTTTATTGAAAATAATTGATATATAAAACAACAAAACATTCATGAAATGTATTGTTATTAACAAAATAATAATGCTTTAAATGTATTGGTTCATCCCATTCCTATAATTAATGAATATTAAACAATATTTTTTTGTAATACAATTTTATAGACTAGACATCAAAACTGTGATGTTTTCCTTGTATTAAGGAATTATGTTAATCCATAAAATTAATTTTTAGGACGTGGTAAAATTTACACAAGGTAATTTTTAGCAGTCATCGTCATTCGTAACGCGGCTATCTCAAGCAAAATAGTTTTTAAGGTGAAACCAAAAAGTTTAAACTTTGAATTTAAAATTAGTTTTGTATGATAAAAAAGTTAGTGAAATTATTGTTAAACGAGCACCTAATTTGTAAGTGTATTTATTAGAAATATCGGACTAATTAATAATCTTAATTTTATTTTTATTTTACGTTGTCTAACGACGTAACAAAAACTCGAGAACATGGCGTAACGGGTTCTTTTCCATTTCTTCTCTAAGCGTTTTTATTATTTGTATAGTGTTAACAGTGAACTTTGTTTAATTTTATATAAAGTGAAAAAATAATAATATGTGATTTAATGATTGGTATACAGTGGGTGGTCATATTATTAGGGATAAACTGAATTTTCTAGAAATAATAAATCTGGTACAATAAAAATCATTTTAGGTTTTTATAAAAAAAAAGTATTATTTGTAATTAAATTCTTTTATTCTACAATGTGACTCTCATACCTAAAAAAACAAACGAATATGCAACGAGAGTGGAAAAAAGAGAAATTTAATGGTATTTTTTTGTCCCTAAAATAATAATATGGCCACTCACTGTAGTTTTACTTATATAATAAGTAACCCCAAGAAGCATCCGTACAGTAGAATTTCGGTAACATTTTATGATTTTGTGTATAATAAATGGTGGTCAAGCTGTGATATATTGAACAGACATAAAAGTAAAATAAAAAAATTTCAGAGAGTGATAATTAAATTCAGATTGTTTTACAAAAAGTAATTAAGCCGTTTTATTATTACATTTGCATAAAAGCGATTCCCAATTTAATAAACAAAGTGCACCGTACACAAAAATTGCAGTAAAATGACTACAAATTCAAAAGGTAAATTAAATTGAATGTATTTTATACAGTGTGTACAATGTATACAATTTGTAAGTTTAATATTTTAAATATTTTATGTCAAATCTTTTCTCGTAAATCAAATCGTATCTCGTAAATTTTGCTAACCGTAGATGTACATATCTTTCAAATGTTTAATTTTTTTGTAGTTCTTGTAATTAAGCTTAGTATAATGAAATGCTTTGGTGAATAATTTTTATTGTATTTTAATTGTACCTTAGATAATTTTAATAATCAATGCGAAGATTTGGAGAATAACCAACTGGTATTTATTCAAAATGAAGAACCCCAAGAAGATTTAATTTGCCTAGATATGATAAGTGATGTAGTCGAGATGAAAGAAGTTCAACAACTATTGTACGAATGGGACCTTTATTATTTACGTGAAAAATTTGAAGGTAAAACAATGAAACTATTACTATAACATTTATTCAAATTATGCAAGTATAATTACATTTAACATTTATCATTCTTCGTACAGAAGCCGGGTATGACCAATTATCCGATTTAGAGGCCTTGTCAGAACTTGAATTAGAAATAATGTTTCCGCTTCAGGGCGATCAATGCCACAAAATTACGACTAAGAAGGAAAATTGTTGATTAGCGAAAACGAAATGTAATTAGTTTTAAGATGATTATTGGACGAATAACGAATTTTATTTTTGATTATCTTTCTCTAGGGATTTAATGTAGAAGTAGAACTATTAAGCGGGAGCACTAAATCTTTAACCAGTTCAGTGAACATTTGGTTGGAAACCATTCGTTGTGATCGAGCGACACCAACCACTTCGAGGGAATCTGTAACCCCCACTGGAAATGAAATAACACGCTTTGTATGGTAGTTTATTCCACAAATATATTCGCAATCTAAACAAATTTTTAATTTCAGGATTTAAAATAAATGTTAGAGACTGATAAGGGCAAAAAAAATTGGAAATGCTATGTTTCATCAAACCCCCCTAAATTGGGAGATGCAGAACAAAAATTATTAATCGAACAAATATTGGAATTTCATTACACACAAAATATAACTATGAACTACGAAGATTTTGATAGAATTGCCAGCGATATCGCAAACACCTTTTGCGGAGAAAAAGTGAAAGCTACTGCTAAATAGTGCCACAAACAAAAATAAATATACATACTTAATGTTTTTGTAGAGCAAAAACATTAATATTTTATTTTATTTTTATTCGTTTCAGGACTGGTACTTCCATCATATTCCAAAAAATAGACCTACGGGAAAACTTTATAATAAATATAGGAACGAGTCCCCGAAACTAAATAAGATTGGTTACTATGGTAAACCAAAACGAAATAAAATAGGTCCCTCAAAATTAAAAGGTACTACATATAACAAATGTTATTCTTGTATTATCGTATAAATTATTATTATCGTATAAATTATTATCGTATATTGTATTATCGTATAAAGAAAATAGAATCTTATTTTATTTTTATAGAAGACAATAATCAGCGTCTCACTGATTCGACAATCGTGGATTATGTAAAAAGTAATGAATTTGAACAGGACAAAGAGTGGTTGAAATGCATGGACGTACCTTGGAGTACCGTAGAAATAAAATGTCAAAGCACATTTAAGGGTCGCCAGCAAGAACTTTTCGAACCACAGTTTAATGCGCAATCATTTTATAAAAATTGGATAATTTATAGGAATCCAGACGCTTTTAGACTTGTAAGCAAAATTTTGGAATTAAACAACTACGATTTAACTACAACATGATTTACTTTTAGATTGATCTCGAATTTAAAATGTTATACCCGGGTAAGGAATTTTGTCTACTGAAAAAATGGAACAGCTTCGTAGAGAAAATTGTTCCAATAATGAGCAATAGAAACAAAGATAAAGCAGTTCTCGAAAAACTTACAACTGAGCATCAAAATGATGGTAAATCTAGACTAAATTTTTAACATATAATTTGCTTAAATAATTTTTCCTTGTAACCGATTCATAAATATTTTGATGAGAATAATTTATTTAATTTCTTTTCTCATCTTCAGAAGAAAAAATTGTTCAAAAAATAATTTACATTACTACCAAATTAAAAAAATATCAATTAATTAATTTAATTAAATCTATCAAATAAATCAAATAAAATAAATTTAATAAACATTTTTTGTAAATAAAAATTGCAATTAAAAAATAATCTTAATGATCGAGAAGTTTCGTCTACAGTAAAACCTAGGAAGGAATAACAAACATTATTTAAATGTGATATTATTCTCTTTATTTTTAGATTCACGAAATTTGAAAGTATTAAAGGCATTAAGTTACTTACTGAAACTTTCGGCGCGGCTCATTCGAAAGGACAAGAAAGTTTGGAAAGTGTATATTCTGGACTCCATAAAATCTTTAATTTTGGAACTGAACAATGATGTAACCAACGTACAAGAAGAAATTAAAAAAAGAAGAGATAAAATGAATTCGGATTTAATCTGCAACCAATCATTGTAATTTCTGAGAAATCGGAAGAAAAAAAAGTTGCTGTCTGTTACGACCAAATTTATTATTGTTTTAAACATCTCGTAGAATGCATTTCAGTAGCATTTAAAATTCATTTCGCATTAAATTTACAATATTCACCCGAATGCTATAAGGTTTGGTTGTTTATACAGCAATATTTTTTTAATATTACAACAGTAAGTGATAAAACCGACGTCGACGTTGCATTATTAATTTCAGATTTGAATGCGGCAGAATTGGATAATTAGTTTTGATTGATATTTTAAAGTTAATTTTATTTCTTTTAATTAATCTTAAGTTTTGTATTAGAAATATGAATTGCCAAATTTGTAGCTTTTCTTGTAATGGAATAGATTCATACATTTCTCATTTGAAAATAGTTCATAGATTTAAAATGTCCACAGATAATTATAAATGTCCAAGTCCTAAATGGTTATCAACCTTTTGCAATGCTGGTAAACTAAAACGCCACTATATTTCCTGTACAAAATTTAAACTTCATGATTCTATCATATCTGATTTCACACAGAAGCAAGATCCAACTTTACAGCCAAATACAAATTGCACAAACCAAGAAAATTTTCCTATCAATATTGTTGCCGACGTCACTGAAAATAAAACTGAAAAGTTCAATATGCCGACTAAACCCATTTCAGAGTTTAAACGAGAGATATACGACATTGCATTAAAGTTTGTTTGTAAATTGAATGGAGTAAATAATATCACGACTAGTCTATTAAAAATGATTGTAAAAGAAACATCAGAAATTATAATGCTTAACATTCTCAATAAATTGAAAAGCCAAATTTTGCCTTGTGTTGCTGATGAAAGGAAAAGTAAATGTGAACTTGTATTTGAAATTTGTCAAACACCTTTTTGCGAAATTAACACCGAACATTTATTGTTAAAGCAACTCAAAAGTTTAGATTTATATAGACCGGCCGAAAAATTTATTATTATCTCGGAAGTAACTGAAGTATTGAAAAAGGGGTCACCCATCTAGAAAAAAAACATCATTTGGAGTTTTAATGCCCATCCATTTCTTAATTCGAAAATTTTTTGAGTTGCCTGGAGTACTAGAAAAAACTTTAGAACATTGTATGATGCTTGAAAATAATGTTTCATTTTCGAACATTGCTAGTATACTTGATGGCGCAAATTGGAAAGAAAAAACTAAAAATTTCAAAGATAAAAACGTAATTCCTTTAAATTTGTATTACGACGACTTCGAGACAGGAAATGCATTAGGAAGCCATGCAAGAAATCAATCAATTGCAGCTTTTTATTTTAACTTTCCGACACTTCCTCAAAACTGCTCAAGTTTGTCATCCATTTTCCCAGCAATGCTTGTCAAAACAGCTATAATCAAAAAATATGGTTACAATAAAACTCTTAGCAAGCTAATACAAATATTACAAAATTTGGAAGAAGAAGGTATAACTATAAGTATTAAAGATAACAAATTCAAAATCTTTTTTGTATTAGGTAGTATAGTTGGTGATAATCTAGATTTAAATTGTTTATTAGGTTTCAGTCCCTCATTCAGTCATAAATATTTCTGCCGATTTTGCAAATTACCGAGAGATGAAATTAATAATCATAAATATGAAGACTATGCTAAACTTAGGACAATACAAAATTATAAAGATAATTTGAATAAAAATGATTATAAACAATCAGGCATAAAATTTGAATCTCATTTCAATAAATTGCAAGGATTTCATGTGACTCAAAATCAGTGTGTAGATATAATGCACGATTGCTTCGAAGGAATAATCAAATATGGTTTGTCAAATGCAATTAGTTATTTTATTAACGAAAAGCGATATTTCTCTCTGAACGAATTGAACAATAGAATTCAATATTTTGATTATGGAGAATAACAATGCACAAATAGAATACCATTAATAAAGCTCGAACACTTGAAAAATAAAAAACTTCATATGTCGGCTCGTGAAACTTTAAAATTGTTACAGTTCTTTTCTTTACTGGTGGGTGATAAAGTACCACAAAATGACAGAGTATGGAATATATTTGCCTCTTGGATGAGGTTCTCGAGATATTACTTTATAATAGTTTTTCAGAAATAGTAATAAATTTATTAAGGGAGAAAATAGCTCTCCATAACGAAATGTATTTAGATGTATTTGACGATCAGTTGAAACCAAAACACCACATTTTAACACATTATCCCACAATTATCTTAAATTCTGGCCCTCCTATCTATTATTGGTGTATGCGATTTGAATCGAAACACCGAGAGATGAAATGTTACACAAATTCCACTTCGCCGCGAAAAAATTTACCCGTATCGATAGCCAAGAAATGTTTATCAAATTTTGCATTTACAATTTTAGAAAATATTGGATTTAATCAGCCTCTAATCATCAATAAAATAGAAAATGATATTTTATTTGCCAATAAACCGTATTTTAGTGTTATTGCAGAAAAACTTCACTTATCTTCAATTAGTTAGTTCAATAACATTTCATAACACATTGTACAAAGTTAACTTCTATATTTATGAGAAAGAAGAAAATAAATTACTGAATATTATAGACATCATAGTTAAAAGCGACGAAGTTTACTTCATCACACAAACAAAAATTGTCTAAAAATATGATCAGCATTTAAGGGCATTTATAGTTGGACGTCTTGAATCGGATCATAGTTATGTGAAATTGGGTAGAACTCATTTAAAACCGATATCTTTATATACATATTTAGATTTAAGAAAATGTTTTAAACCATGTTTATTTTAAAATAAGAAAAATGTATTTTAACTTTAACATAACATGTATATGCATATTCATTATAAATATATACTCGTAATGTTGGGTATTAAAATATTATATAACGATTTTTATTTAAATTTGAAAGCAGTATTTCTTATGAAAGAAACTTTGAAACAAGTATATGTATGACCTTAATTTAATGTGCCATGTCTAGATTCTAAGTAAATTTCCATCTGAACTTAAGGAATAAGTACTAAACTGTTGGTATCTGTGACATAAAATTTAAGAAAAATGATATGAAATTCAAAGAAAAGATCCTTAATTATTGGAAACTTTTTCCTAAATTTAATGAATTATTTTATAATTTAAAGTAAAATATACCAAAAATTTAAGTTTTTTCATTAATTCTTATATTTTAAAACATTAAACTAATACCCTATAACTTATAATTTAATCTCGATTCCTTACAATAAGGTAGCATTTGCCTTGAAATATTATGAAGATTTTAACCTTCTAATTATGTCGTCATTCATTAAAATAAGGTTGTAAATAATAAGGTCCAGATCAAGTCATAAATTCCTTAATATTAATTACAAAAACATTAAATTTAGGCCAAATTTTTTTTCAGTGCAAGAAGGTTAAACTTTGGTGGTGGACCAGTAGGTTTTTGAAGACTTGTGACCTCTAGTAGCGCTTACATTATAAGTAATGTATAACATGTATTGACACACCTGGCCCAAAATGCATATTCTAATTTATAAATCCAAACATTTTGTGATTTTTAGGAATTTTAACCTCCATCAGACTTTCGCTTTCCATATAATGAAAAAAAAGTAGCGATGACACAACAGTTGAATGCACCAAATGAGATTTGCGATTTTTATTGCAAAATAAAATCGCGACGTACATTCACTTTACAATTGTTAGGTATTTAAATAAATTGAGAACGATTATGATGATGATATGATGTGATATGAATCCAAAAGCCCTATTTATTGGAAATTTAAGTAAGAACACTTATGATACCGTTTATTTTTACACATGAGATCGTTCATCTCTAACAAATACAAACCAGTATGGAGAAGAAGTTCTTATTAATGCCAAAACCAGTATATCGAATAAACAATTTGAAATATACACCTTCAGACCAAATGGCACAGTGATTAAAGCTTTGGCGTTTGGATCGGGAGGTACCGGGTTCCAATCCCGATAGGGGCAGGATGCAAAAGGGATTTTTCATCATCTGATTACGATCGGTGATGGAAATGAGCACAACTACGACCCCCTGTCGGAGTGCACAACTCATGGGCGGACCCATGTTCCATACCAGTACTATAGGCTGACATGGAGCTATGCAATGTGCAGATGGGTCTATGTAAATCGGACCTATAGCAGTGCGTTCCCGATTTGGAAAGCAATGCGTAAGGTACGACGTCAAAAGTGACCCGCGAAAGAGTTGGAAGTGCTTAGGCCTCAGAACAGATACATAAAATAAAAAAATATACAACTAATATATCAAGTGGCGTCAAGTAAACTTTCATCTGTATCTTGAATTGCTTAATAGAGAGTGCGTTTTAATTCGCACTGCGATATTGATATAAATGTAAACATTTTATACAAAATAGTATATCGCGGGAGCCGTCTATTTCATTTTCTTCCAATTAATAAAACAATAATCCGCCGTGGTATGATGGCAGTTAAACAAGAAGTGCTGAGAATATACTTGCTGAAGTTGCTGGCCTCAGCAACTTATAACATATTTCGAGTTCTTATTATTATCGAGGTCAACAGCACTTCTGGAAGTACAATATGTTAAATAAAAACGTGAAACTAGTGGTTCCTTGCTTGTAAGAGAATTAATAAGCAGAAACCATCACTCTTTGAGTATAAATATGTTTACTAAATTTTTTTCAATCGGCCTATAAGTTGCTAGATATTAACGAATACACAAATCCAGATTGTAGTCAAAATAGCGAAATAGCGTGTCCATCGAAGTTTCAAGGATTACAAGTATAATGACTTATATCGGGCTCTAGAATCTTTCAGGAATGAGTGGCGGTCCAGATGTTAAAAATCTGCTTAAATATCATAATAACTTGGCATTTGATAAACAACAATCTTTACTTCTCGACATAGTCTTCCTTTAGCTTGAAACACTTTATTAGCCTCGAAGTCCGGTTTACTAGTTGAGAAAATAATCCGAGAGGGCTAAATCTGGAGAACAGAGTGCGTGAAGAAGAAATTAGAACTTTAGCTGGGGTCAAATGGGTCCTTTTTATTTCATCGCTCAAACGCTCGCATTATACTGGCCGTTAAATGTGTTTCCCTTTCGAATGAGCGTCCAAAAAACCTGTGCTTCCATGGTTATGAAACGATCAAGTAGAATCTAGCTCGGCTTTAATATTGGTTGGACAGACAACTTTCAAATAAAAGTGCATGACCAATTTTTCCATATTCTCTCCACTGAGAGCGCTCATTATTGATGGCTACTGTCAAATAAATACTGAACAATGTAGCGTCTTCCAACTTTAAGCTTTATAAGGTTGGTACTTTCGATCTTAGTAATATTTTTCAAAATCAAAATAACTAACGGTTCTACATCATACCGGGTATTTCTGGGACTGCCCCTATATAACGCTCTTCCAGTGACACTATTCTGGAATTCAGAACAAATTCAGCAAGAATTTATGCTTGAAACAGACGTGCGGAATTTCCGCATGCGGATACGCAAGCGGAAACGCAAGTTAACAACATGGGCGTATTTTTCAGACATTGCGTTTTTATTTTTTAGTAGAGTTTTTAATAAACAATATACAATTTGTTTTGGAATTTCTGTCAAAATATTGAAAACCCGTCGTGATCTTAATATTAATTCATGTTATTTTTTTTTGTTATGTAGTCAACACTGCTGCGATTCGTTTTTTTTAGAAATAGAGACAACTTGCGGAAAAACGCAGCTTATGCAGAATACATGTATTTCATTTCATTTAAAGTAGTGTATTCTAATTTAAACGCATGCGGTTTTCCGCACGTCTGTTTCCAGCATTACATGTAATTTCTGTTCAAATATGTTTTTTCGGTCTACTGAGGATAAAGGTTTGATGTAAATATTTATAATTGCGAATAATTTTTCCATATCTAAAGGGGCAGGGAAAATTATTCCCCGTTTTCGTTTCGAGAAAAACATTTTCACAAAACGTTCGTAGAAATTGTAATGTGGCATCGCCTTAAGAATGAAAATACGTCTGTGACTGTACGTCAGAATCGGGGGGCTAATTTTGCTTTTAAAACAATTAACACTAACTTTTTACCTCAGTATACTAGTGGCCCTATTCTTGCTTTCCCTGGGAATAGGGAATTGGGAAAAATATTTTCATAGCATTTTTATCTAAATTGTATTTTTCTGGCCTACTAAGGGAACATGTTTGGTGTTAATATTTTTGAAACAAAATTAAATAGGAAAATATTTTTCCCTATAAAAATTTTGTGGATCAAAAGTTTCCCAATTCACTTTGTTTTAAAAAATTTTACACTAAACTTAGTCCCGCAGTAGGCCAGAAAAATATAATTTTGACAAAAATGCTATGAAAATGTTTTTCCCAATTCCCAGGGAAAGCCAGAATAGGGCCACAGGAAAAAAATGTTTAAATAAAAATAACATATAAATTCTTCCCCAATTCCCTATTCCCGGGGAAATACCAGAATAGTACAACTGTTATACAAAAAAAACAGCTAAAATCGACACATTCCGTCAAGCCAACTCGGTTTTATGCTAAAAATATCAACATCAACCAACTTTATTGATTTTACTATAGTGAGATCGAAAACTCATAAGCACGTTGACGTAGTGTCCACAGATTTTAGTAGTGCGTCTAATTTCATCGGCCACCGGATACGAGACAGTTTATAGAAATTCGAGTTCTCTCAGGCTCGGTTGAAATCAAGTTTCAGCAAGCAGGTTTAGCATATTGAAATTGGGAATAAAAGGACAAATCAAATTTACACCACCACTGGAGCCCCTCATGCCGTTTCATATTTCGAGTAGGTTTAATTACTTACACAAGTGCATTCAAAAATTAAAAGATCTTAAGAGTTACCTATAAATCTGAGAAAAATATGAGTTTGACAAAGCATATACGGATCACTTAGGTACACAGTGAAATGCTAGGCTTCAATAAACGCTTTACAAGAGAAATTTTTGTCATTTCGATACCTAAAATCCTGAAATCCTGAATTGTCCATTTTCGACATCCTGCCCTGATGACTTGGGGCGGGATTTTGTAACATCACAATTTTCGATAATTTATCGAAGTCTATGTCTCACTTCTCCAGAATAAAATGGAATACTATTTCATATTTTATATCATTTTCCAGCCTGCTAGATTAAAAAATTGTGTTATATCTAATCGATTTCTATCACTAAATAATTTGTATACTCCAACGAAATTAGAGAAAGAGGTAAGTAATTGTCACATTTATTGTAGTAGGTTGTGATAGCAACACAAAAGAAATAATTTATAAACGAAACAGACGCCAATTTCAGTTTAGGAAGAAGAGACACAAATTTCAATAAAGTATCGAAAATGTGATGTTACAAAATCTCGCCTCTGGTATCTGTTGGTGTCATTTTTATAGTGACGACATTCAAATACTTGAAGGAGAAAAACAACACGAACTTGTTCACTACATCACTTGGATGGGAGGTATACCGATTTGCCATATTATGTAAATATCTAGCCTAATGCTAGACCATATAGTCGGTATAGATAGATCCTTGGTATGAAGACACACGGAACCAACTACGGCTGCAATGAACCAATAACAAAAAGTTTATGCAAAACTGATCATCCGAATTTCGATTTTAATTGGAGCATCGAATTTGTCTAACGGTTCAAAGGTTTTGCCTTGTAATTGTTCAAATTCTCCAAATTATTTTATTTTCAAATAATTTAAAAATATTGTTTAAGATGCTCAAGTTATAATTGTAAATTTAATTGTTAAACAAATAAATCTTAAAATTAATAAAATAATTTCAAAGGGAGTGATCGGAAATAAATGAAATCTCTCCCCTTCGAAGTTTTCGACAATACGAATGTATTGGTATTACAACAAGTGCCCACACTGCCTTCTCGCGGCGACAACATGGTAAATGCCCAGCAAAAACAGTAGGCTAAACGTATGAAGGCTAACTCCTTTTGGAATTTTCGTTGGAATAATCAACCTAGGAAAAGTAAATTGTTATGAGACTTCAACATAAATCCGAATAAATTTGGAATTTCAACAAAGACCTCGCACACAAATTAAGGGATCAGCCTGAATCGATTAAAGAACCTCTATTAGCTCCTACCGAGTAATCGGTAATAGCATCGTTGATTACAAATCCTTTGGTTATACGCTTTGTCAAAGCCCCAATACTATTCTAGCAATCACAAATTTGGACTAAGTTTACTAATCGGTATTCTATTCTTGTTTCACGTACGTCATTTTAACGTAAATGTACACGGTCGCGCTGAGACTATTTTCAAACGATCAAAACATGCTTTCTAATACCATGTTGAAAACATTTTGTTTTCTCCAGTATCAACGAAATCAAAACAAAACGCGATGCAAACATCGGATACGACCATTTCTCTGCAGTTGCAAAATGCAATTTTCAATGATCAACAACATACAACATCGCTTCCAGCGAACCCAAAGTTGGAACAATGATGCGGCCAATCCAATCAGGAATTCTTGTAAACTAACCGTTGCTCGATTCAGCGGAGTATTAGTGGACTATCACAAAAACTAATCGAACCGAAGCATTGGAATGAAGAATTAAAAAATTGTGACCTTTGACTAAATAACAAAACGTCTTAATGACCGCGAGATTCTCTTTATAACATTGAAAGTTGGATTAATATATATCGCAACATAAAAGAGTTAGCTACAGTTTGGACACCAACAACGTCCTTCAAAGTTAGCGAAATTATTTTACTTTTAATTTAGATCAACCTGCATTACCATCCGCTGGCGAATAATCCCCCTTGTACTAGTCCGACATCAATATTGTGTAAATCCACCACCAACGTCGTACGATGAAGTGTGCAATATAATGCCAAAAAACAACAAGGCAAACATAAACTGTTCGATCAAAATCCTCTGCTGGTTACCATACTGATCCAGTTAAATCAGTTTTCGGCACACCTAGCCGTAATAACTAAAATACAAGATGACCTTCAGGCTAAAACAGGTATTTATACCGCCCGGGAATATCAAACTACACATTTCTTCTCCTCTCCAAGGGAATGTTCAACAACCACCCTCCAACTTAGGTACTGCGTAAGATCAACAAAGTAGCGGAATTGGTTAATCCTCCGTAGTATAGCAATAATTTGAATGACTAACGCCAACTATCAGCTCGTAGTGGAGCTAACAACAGATCACTTCTAGGTATTACGGTGGAAATGTTTTTTTTTCTAGCTGGAAACGGCTGGCTCAGCCATGCAACTCTCTCCTGAAACCCTATGTTACGAATGAGTACGGATTTAAAGAAAGTAGCTCTCTAATGGTATTGGACATATAGGATACAATCCTGCCGCATCTTGGTTTGATCTTAGGTTAGGTTAGGTTAGAGTGGCTGCTATCGCACACTTAGACCAATAATGGCCCATTGTGATACCACAGGATCCAATCTCCCCTTACTCCCGCTGAAACCAACCAGAGCTACTGATGTAGCGTAAAATATCTCGCACCCTACAGTCCGCGAGTTCAGAAAGGCTGTCCATGTTGTACACCCCCAAGTACTTACGTCTTTTGTATGATAGTGCCGGACATGAGCATAGGAAGTGAACTAGTGTCTCTTCCTCCTCTTCGTCCATACAACTTCTACAAAAGTCATTCGTCTCTAGACCCAGCCTCCTCGCATGTTCCCCAAAAAGGCAGTGTCCTGTTAGTATCCCTACGACCAATCCTAAATCTCGTTTTTCCAGGGATACAAGTGCCTTGGAGCGCCGCAGGTCCAGTTTTGGCCAAACCTGTTTTGCTACCCTGCACGTGAGAGTGTTGGTCCACCTCTCATCTGTTAAGGCGATTGCCTTTTTATTGACCGTCAATTTGAGCGCTGCTATAGGCCTCCCCAGACCTGCCCTTTCCGGTTGCATCTGGAGAGTCGTACCGTACCTAGCTAGTTCGTCTGCCCTGCAGTTTCCCGTGACGTCCGAGTGACCAGGGACCCAGATCATCTGGATACTAAAATACTCGCTCATCTCATTAAGAGATGATCGGCAATCCAGCGCCACCCGTGACTTCAGAGAAACCGCCTCTAGTGACCTGAGTGCCGCTTGACTGTCCACATAAATCGCGATATCCCTAACAGATACCACGTTATGCTTCAACCATGTCACGACTTCCCCTATCGCCACCACTTCAGCCTGGTACACGCTGCACTAGTCAGGGAGACGAACAGAAATATTAACATTGAGCTTCTCACAGAAGACTCCGGCTCCTACTTTGCCGTCTAGCTTAGAGCCGTCCGTGAAAAATGTCAGTGCCTCGTTTTCCCGTATTAATCCGTTCCTCCAGGATTCCCTAGAAGGACAGATGATCCGGAAACCTATATCGAAGCACAACGTTGGTTTAATATAATCTAGATTCACCAGTTCTTCCCTTAGTGATCTAACTATCGTCGAGTGTCCCACCTGAAGACACTTCCACTGAGAGACAGCCGAGAGCCTTGTAGCCACATTGGCTGCCATCTGCTTACCAAAAAATTCGATTGGAATAAGGTGGAACATAACCTCCAAAGCGCGTGTAGGTGTTGTCCTAAGCGCCCCGCTTATAAGCATACAGGCCGTTCTTTGCACCTTCTCCAACATCCTTATGTAGGTTACCTTTTCCAGAGCTGGCCACCACACGCCCACCCCGTACATCAGCACAGGTCTTACCACTGCGGTATAGAGCCAGTGTACCAGCTCTGGTTTCAAACCCCATTTCTTCCCTATTGCGTTTCTACACGAGTAAATGGCTACATTAGCCTTATTCACCCTTTCTACAATGTTAGGCTTCCAGCTGAGCTTACTGTCCAAGATTATGCCCAAAAATCTCGCTCTGTCAGCAAAAGCCAGTCTAATGCCGTTCACAGTAGGAGGGCTAACTACCGGAATTTTATATTTCTTAGTAAATAGTACCAGCTCTGTCTTGGACGGGTTGATCCCTAATCCGCATTTGCCGGCCCATTTCGTAACGATCAGGAGTGCATTCTGCATAACATCCCTAATCGTATCCAGATATTTGCCTGAGACAGCTATCGCTACATCATCTGCATACGCTACAACCCCCATCCCCTCTTTCTCCAGTTCCAACAGCAATCCATTCACCACTGCACTCCAAAGAAAGGGGGACATCACTCCTCCCTGCGGGGTTCCTCTAACCACCCGCCTTCTAATGGTGGACTCTCCCAGTTCCGAGATAATAATCCTGCTTACCAGCATCTGATTTATCAACCTACTTATAGGATAATCCACCTTCAAAAATGACAATCCTTCCATGATCGCCTCCGTTTTTACATTATTAAAGGCACCCTCAATGTCGAGAAATGCTACCATACAGAACTCTTGCGAGTAAATTGACTTCTCAATCATGCGTACCAGATCGTGCAGAGCTGTGTCCACCGACTTTCCCTTACAGTACGCATGCTGAGACATTGCCCAATTCCTCTGATCAACTTTTGTTCGAATAAGTACGTCTATCAATCTTTCCAAGGTTTTCAACAGAAAGGATGATAGAGTTATAGGCCTCAGGTCCTTTGGATAAGCCTGTGAGCTTTTTCCCGATTTCGGGATAAAAACCACTCTGACCTCCGTCCATTTCCTGGGAATATAGACCAATTGCAGACATCCCCTGAAGATAACCTCCAGCCAGGGGAGGATGACCGCAGAGTTCCTTTGGATCTCTGCTGGTATAATCCGATCCGGGCCCGCCGATTTATAAGGCTTAAAACCGTTCAGTGCCCACAGGATTCGTTTCCTGTCCACGATGCCATCCACATCTTTTAAAGGTGTTCCTCGATGAGCTCCAGGCTCCATCGAGTCATCAATGCTTCCCGGAAAATGGGTCTCAATGAGAAGCTCCAATGATTCCGCACTTGAAGCTGTCCATAACCCGTCCGGCCTAATTAAGTAACTAGGACTGGTTGGGTTAGTAGATAGAATTTTCCTTAGGCGAGAAGTCTCGGAGACCTCCTCCATTCTACAACAGAAGAGTCTCCAAGACCCCCTTTGTACCCTCCTTAACTCTTTTTTGTATTTTCTCAGGTCTTCCTTATAGGAATCCCAATCTCGATTTTCCCTGGTGTTCTTAGCCTTATTAAAGGCTGTCCTACACGCTCTCCGATAGGTTCCCAACCCCGTGGTCCACCATGTCGGTTTCTGCCTGCCCCTAGGCTTTATTAGGGGGCACGCAGCATTAAATGAAAGATTGCATGCCTTTGTGACAATATCAACCATGCCATCTAATTCCTCTACTGTCGCCGGAAGTCCAGGAACCTCCAGCGGCAATAGTTCCTTCAACACCTCCCCATATTTGTTCCAGTTTGTCCTTCTGGGATTCCTGAAGGCTTTCCGGGTAACAGGTTTGATGTTGAGGTTATATGTAATATATCGGTGATCAGAGAATGAGTGCTCTTTCGCCACTCTCCACCCACTGATCATATCAAAAATTGTTTCTGATGCACAAGTTACATCTAGAACCTCCTGTCGATTTCTAACAATGAATGTTGGTTCACACCCAATATTGCAAACTACAAGGTTAGTATTTAATAAGTAATCAAAAAATAACTCACCCCTTTCATTAATGTCTGTGCTTCCCCAGATTGTGTGATGCGCGTTTGCATCACATCCAAGTATCACACCTACCTTTTTCTGACCTGCTTCCCGGATCAGTTCCCCCAGGTTGTCCGGTGGAACCTCCTTCTCGCGATCCATGTAGGCTGAGGCTAGCCATAGTTTTTCACAGCCTACCTCAGCGCTCACCGCCGTAACGTCCCCGCTACTAAATTGTGGAAGAAGAAAAATATTCAAATTATTTTTCGCTAAGATACACGATCTGATCTTTTCAGAGTTGCTTGAGTATAATAATTTATACCCTTTCATTCCGAGGCCACAGATTCTGTTATTATTAATCCAAGGTTCTTGGATTAACACCAAGTCCTCATCTGACTTAGTCAGTCTGAGCACGAGAGCTGCCGAGGCAGCCTTCGTGTGGTGCAGGTTTATTTGTACAATGCTAACCATTGTAATCTACCTTACACACCACTTCATGCACTCCCTGCATCAGGATAGTGTCATTTGGCTCGTTGGTTTGGTCGCAAACCCCCTCTCGTCGTGTGTTCGACGGGTTGCCCCCATCGGACTTCAGAGAGAGGAGGCTGCCTCCCATCACCAACTTCACTTCGTCCGAAATATCGGAACGGCTACTCTGGTCGGCCTCAGCCCGCTTGACCGTTTCCTGCCGGGTCCGTTCTACGTCACCCCCAGGCTGGTCTTCCGCGCCCTTATCGACCTCGTCTTTCCTATAAACTTTAAGAGTGATCGACCCGAAACCGAAGTTGATCACTCCCTTAGATCTAGCAAGGGAAACCAAGGATTCCTTATTGATCAGCATGATTGCCAATCTAAAGCCCCCCCTGGCCTCCTCCTGCTTCACAATCCTCCATCCTTCCGTTGGAAGATCGGGATTACTGGCCCGGATAATCTCAATGATCTCCTCTGGCTTATCCGGCTCGGTTGGTAACCAGACGCGTGCTCGCGGCCTGCTCGGGATTTCCCCTCTGCTGACTGCTTCCAGCCTCGCGCCCGGCCACACCTCGCCTACCTTTGTCACTGCCCTTTTATAGAGATCGACCGATCTCTGGTCGGAGCACGCAGTTAGCTTAACGCGCCCTTGGTGCCATCCCGCATCTCTGCAGGACGGGGGGGATCCCGGATTTTCTCTCAGGATCCTCAAGAAAATGGAGTTTAGTGCATTATACACTACCCTCCACTTTTCCGACGTGATGCTCCCATCTTCCTGACCTTTGTCAATGACGGCTAGCACCAGCACGTGCTCCTTCAGGATTTCACTGAATAATTTCAGTTTCTGCTCCTTAGGAGCACCCGACGTCATGTCTGCTTGCACTTTGGCCCGCTTACTGCCTTCTACTTCAAGCTCATTCTGGGACCTCTGTCTTTTAGACACAAGGACCCTCTCCGAGCTATCGCAGCCGACAGTTTTCTTAGCCCATGCTACAGATTCCTTCTGCGCAACTGTAAGCTGCCCCTCAGGGGTCGCAGCCAGTTTCTCTAGAACTCTAAATGCCGACCGTCTCTTTCTGTACCGTCGTTTTGATGGGGGGATCTCTCTCGGTCCCCCACTGTTCTGTTTGGCAGTTCCGCTTCCACCTGGCTTCGATGTCATGGTGTTGCTTACCCTTGCCTCAGTTGAGGGAGCCCCACCTTTCTGGTTAGAGTTACTCCCCTCTATAGTACTTTCCGGTTTTTGGTGGGTACCGGTCCCCTTATTTTTATTATTTTTTAAATCTTCCATTTATTTCCACGAGTATCGGAGAAATACGTCCACCTGCGCAGAGATCCGTATACGCAGGTAAGGCTAAATACAACTGGAGGTCGCCAGGTATCCAGAGGGCTCCGTTCACGACTGGGCTTTGTTAAATGGGCCCCCAGTCTAGTCGATCATCAGCACGGGTCGCATAACACCTTAATCCAGCCCATTGGGTCACCGAGTACCCCGCCTTCCACGCCCCGCCCCCCCAACATCCACTCACTCATTCACCCATCTATATGGATATCCCAAACAAATGGGACCCATTTCATTCAGGGGATTACCGTTTATAGGGTTCCCTACTCACTACCTGGAGGCTCGAGAGCGCAGGGAGACGTGACGCTCAGTTCACCGTGGTTGTGGTCGATGGTTTTATGGCGCCATCAATTCGCCTTTCCCTACTGGGTATCATAGGCACTCAGAATTTAGTGAACAGAGGTTAACCACTCCCCCGTTCTCTGAGACTCTCCTTCCAGCAGAGCTGCGGTTGGGGACGGCTTATTTAATTCACCGCTAACCTACCTATCGATAGGCCGTTCACTATCCACCACCTGTGACCCCCCCGATAGCTGCAGCTCGCCACGGGTGGTTTGATCTTAAGCCTGTCCTATTTTATTGAACATCACTGTATATGGTTTTGAGATAGCCAGACCCATACTTCTCTTTACGCAAAATATGAGTAAAATCGTACCGTTGTAACCTAGCGAAATTAGACTCCAAACAAAATATTTACATATAATACGTTTTTGAAAAAAAAAAAAAAAAAAAAAATATTATTTTTGGTCCAAAACGTATTACATGTAAATATTTTGTTTGGAGCCTAATTTCGCTAGATTGTAACGGTACAATTTTTTCGTGTTTTCGTAAATGTGAGATATGTGTTTTCTATCTTATAATCAAATTATTATAATCTGACAAATTTATGAGCAAATTTAAAAATTGTTTTACTCCATTTTATTAACCCTTCGCCTCATGAATTTTTTATCACTAATAAAAAATTACTGGTGTAAGCCGATCCAACCAAAATAATGAAATTTTAAAGAAAATTCCAATTTCCGTTCTGCGTTTTCGTGAAAACGCAAATTTTCATTGATTGCATATATGCAAGATCATGTAATAAAGACCAATAAAATTAAAAAAAAAAATAATTTTTATTATATCACATTTCACTTCAGTTCAAATATCAATATATAATTACAAAAATGAATAAAATAAGAAAAAAACAATTCATAATTCATATAAATATGCGCAGTTATACTACTATAAAACATACTAACTATACGAGTATAATAACTTATTTATGAAATTGACGGAAGCAATTGCGGTCTTTGTTAAAGCAAAGTGCCGTATCACATTTTACACATTTCACATAAGTGTAACCCTTACAATTAGGAAACTTACATTGCAGTCTTTTTTCTCTCCATTCCGGCCAATGACTAAATTCATCAATTCGTATTTCCTTCGAAGGGATCGGGTTACTTGTAGCCTTCTTTCATTTGAGGTCTAAAAATTGGTTGTTTCCGGAAGGCCGTCCCACGGGTTTAGATTCTTTGCCAGTTTTGCATAGTATCTCGGCTATTGTCAACTGATAGTCAGCCAGAGATAATTCAAGTTGATCTGGATCATCAGAATTTTTTAAAATGCGCTTGTAAATTAGCCAAGAATTAACGGTCGTCATATCAACCAGATGATAAAATATTCTAAGGTACCATTTTTTCGAGCGAAGTTTAATTTTGTATCTTCCGATCATACTGTCGAATTAATCAACGCCCCCCATGTATGAGTTATACTTCTTAATAATTTGCGGACACTCTATTATGACATTTCCATCTTTTTTCGAATATCTTGTCGAACTTTGCATGGCCGCACGACCGACAAAGTTTGAAATTAAATTAACCTGTTTTTTATCCTTTTAAGATACTGTAGTCAACGTTACTCTATCTACCGTGGACATTTTTTTAGATTGTACATCGCTCGGTAATTTGCAATATGGAATTCTATTTCTTGTAATGGTTCCTAGGTATAGAAATCTTGTTTTTGATAATTCAACTGCTAGAGGAACGGACGAATAAAAATTATCAAAATATACTCTGTAATTTTGCAGTTTTGGCACAGGCCGTAACAGACGAATTACTGTATTCCCGCTGGCTCCTAAATCAGGCTCAGTTGCAAGTCTATTGGTAGCGCTATTTTCTTGCCCAGTGTATACTTCAAAATTATATGTGTAACCAGAAACACCCGATAACACATATAGCTTATATCCCCATTTATGAGGTTTGCTGGGAATGTATTGTTTCAAATAGCTCTTAGCTTTTGTAGAACACAACTGCTCATCTACTGATAAATATTTTTCAGGTGGAACTTTTTGGAAGTTCTTTGTAGAGCATCAAGTAAAGGACAAATTTTAAATAGTCGATCTCTTCTTTCGTCTGTGTTTGCTGGCATGCGATCATTATTGTTGAAATGTAAGACCAATAGGGTGCCAAAAACGTCTATAATCAGGGATGTTTATTATTGACATAAATTGACATATACCGATGAACTTTTGTAATTCGGACTTTGTTATAGTCTTTGGGTTGTTCACGTTTTTTTGACAGCTATATAAATTAGACTTGCTGACTATATGCTCCATTAATTTTTCGTCGAACAGGTATGTGAAGCAACTATAAGATGTCTTTAAACTTAGCTGGTCTGATGTTAAGTTGGTATCACCAACAAATTCAATGTCTTTGTGTGGAATTGAAAATACTTGACTTAGCCAAGTAATATGTCTCAATAATTCTTTGTAATCGCGCTGAAATACTGGTTCAGGATTCGGTAGCTCACCCACAAAATCAATCGGCATATTATCTATATCTAAAGGAATCTCATCGGCGTTTTTCTCAAAGTCTGATTCATTTTGTACTCTTTCTGTCTTTACGAGTATTTCGGCATCATCATTTTCTTGAAAATCGTCCTCACTATCGCTCCACGTATCGATAATTGCCAAAATTTCGGCTTCAGTAAGTGGACGATTCCTGACCATGCTTAGATTTGTATTCTGAAAATGGTTTACTTTGATATTTAAAAAAATCATGGTTTATGAAATAGTATTGCATGATATAGCATATATGCAATATATTGCATATATGCATAATATGAATTACTTTCATTACATACATGAACTTGCATATATGCAATATAATAAAATAAACCTCCAAATACACTTCATTTCTCAGATTTTCGGCCAAATTTGTCGATAAAAGCAACAAATATATTATTAACTATTTAATTTATATATATTTTTAATAATTTACTTACCAACAATGCACAAAAACTATAGCTTTATTGCGAGAGAATACGTGCGGTGTGTTTTATATGACTCCCTCTACGCAATAACTATTAAAATTGGCGTAATTTTCTGACAGATACATATAATCGAATTATATTGCACGTAATATAAATTAAGGAATAAGAAATTTATTTTAATTTTTATATAACTTTTTGTAATCACTTGCATATCTGCAATACTATGCGATGAAGGGTTAAATTATTAATTTATTTTGTGTGTTTTCCGAATTAAAATAATTTTAATAAACATTTTTATTTTTCATATAATAAAATTCAGGGCTAACTTCACAAGTTAAAGGGATATAATTATGTTAGGGTTGTCTGATTAATTTTTTTTTAATTTCGGGGATAGAATCCGGGTATAACTTCACATTCGTGCTATCTCCGTTTGATGTCCGAAAATGGCACTTCCCCAATTTGCCACGAACTGAATACTGAAAACCACGATAGGTTACAACAGATTATGGAAATTTTCTCTACTAGTTCCAAACTAGGATTCGATCAAACTAAGTTGATATCTCAATGTATCGATGTCAGAAAAACGAGACTATGCGGTGTAGCCGGCCATTCATAAACTAATATATACGGAGCTAGACAGAATGTTGTCATAGGGCGTGATTGAAGAGTCAGAGCTCGTGGTGCATTCCAATCACTCTCGTGTGTAAGGCTAACGGCAAAGCGACGGTTTGCCTGGATGCAAGTGAAGTGAACAAGATGATGGTGAGGGACGTATACCCGCTGCCTATCATCAATGAATGGATTGTTGGGTCGTTTGGCTCAAAGTCGATACATTTCAACTATTAATTTCAAAGACTCTCAAGATCTCTTTTGACAAAACCTACTCGTCTCACAATTAAGACAGAGTTCACCGTTCCTGGTCGGCCCTTGTACCATTTCACGGTCATGCCATTTCGCCTATGCAATGCACCATAGACTCTTTGCCGGCTAAGCATCGTGTGATTCCTCATCAACTTCATAATCACATTTTCATAAAAGAACATTTCGAATTATTAGAATATAAATTCGCGCGCCTATTAAGCCGCCTATTTGGCCGTACTTACTATTAATATAACCAAAAGTAAATTTCTATTGAAGGAAATTAACTACATCGGATATAGGGTAGGAAATGGTTGCAATTTTTTATCTATTTTAACACTACATTTTTATCCGCATTTTGCCATTTAATCCGTAGCCTTACATTAATCATTTAATTATTATTATACTAGGTTTTTGGGAATCTGGATTGATAAGCGATTGAATTTTCGAGTGCATATGGATAAATTAACCGATAATTGCAAGAGCAGATTGAATGTGATTAAAAGGGTGAGCAAACCGAAATGAAGAGCTCATCCTTGTGTGACTGATATGATACGAAAGGCGCTAGTGTCATCGAAATTTGCGTATGGAATGAGTGTTTATGGTGATGGTCTAACGTCGGGTTTAAAAAGTTGATGACTGTGGAGAATGCTTGTGCTAGAGTTGTATTGGGGGCGATTAATTCAACCCCAATACACACTCTATGGTCTAAATTGGGTGACCCACCTCTCAATTATAAGAGGGAATGGATCACCGTGCGAGAGACTGTGCGGATGTTGACTAAGAATAATAAATTGGTGAATGAAATGAAAGAGAGGTTGCAAAGAGGGACGCATTACCAAAGGACAGGAAGGTCAAGGGGATCTTGGAGAATATGAATGTATCCTCCAAGATTCGGCCCGTAAATCCGAATGTCCTTCCGAGCAATCGTGCGTTTGAAGTTTGGTGATACAACAAAAGCAATGATGAATGAGTTATCGTTAAGAGTGTTTTTAAAAATGCGAACAAATTATTTTGCACATGTGGAAGTTTGTACAGATGCTAGTGTGAGTGGTGATCGAGTAGGTGTGCGAATTTTTATTCCTTCAATGAGGAAAGAGAAAATAACAGTGCATGAAAGTATTTGTATAATAAATGCAGAGTTGATTGGAATTATGGATCAAGTTGGCAATGACACAAGGAAGAAGGAGAGTAGTGTTATTCTCCGACTCCCGGAGTGGGTTAGAATTGATTAGTAAGGGTGGGAGAACTCATGGAAATGTATATGTGGAAATGTTGTACGAATACCTTCAATCTTGTGGGAGTTAGGTCATTCTCCAATGGATACCTTCACACCTACAATTTGAAGGTAATGAAAGAGCCGATATGCTTGCGAAATGAGGTTGCTTGGTTGAAGGTATAAATGAATTTGAATTCATGGATGCAAGAGATGTACTTCGCATGTTTCAGGTAAATCTGTGGAGAAAATGTGAGAGCGAGTTTATTGAAAAATGTCAGGTGAAAGGCAAGAAGTACTTTGAGCTGGTTAGTTCTCCTTTGAGGTGACCATTTTTAAGGAGATCAAAGGAGATGCTAGAATGTTACGAACAATGGAACGTGTGAGATTATATCATGGTAATTGGAAAGAGTGTTTGAAGAAACGCCATTTGATTGAGTGTGAATTATGTGAAAGCTGTTTGTTTGTGGAGGACGTCGAACATTTGGTTCTGAAAAGTTCTTCATTCAATCAGAACAAACACATGTTCGATGGAATATTGAGCGTATATAAGAATGTGTATGATTTTATAAGAATGAATCAGATAGAAGTATGAAAGAGGATCGATGCATGAAAGACGAATAAAAGATAAAATAAAAAAAAATAAAAATGTAAAATTTGAATGAAAATTGTAAAAATTGTAGATGTTGAAACCGGGCCAAATGGCGCCATATTTTGGGGCTAGTGCAAAATAAATAAATAAAAAAATATATTCCGACTTTTCTTTTTTTACTTAATAAACACATTTTTATTATTCACTTGTTTTTTGTTTCGCAGAATATTTTGAATATTTTTCAAAAAGTTTAAAAAATCACTCGATCGATTTCGACTTGTTAGGTCATCATCAGGAGTACCTACTGATTTGTGTTAGTAAAAATTTTGTTATTTAGTAGAAAAAAGCAAAATATAAATAAAAGAAGGAGGGACAAAAAATAAGCAATAAAAATTAATCTACGGATCGCGCAGGTAGGCGATGAGTCATAGGTTGAGTAACAAAATTCAAGGTATATTATTGCGTACGTGAGAATAGAAAAGGGCGGGGTCTGTAATTGGTGAGAACCGGATTTCTCTCTGTTCGTTAAGGATATTTTGGTTAAGAAATATTGATTTTCTAATTTCGTAAGATTCTAAGATATCTATACGTCTGCCTTTGGGTTGTATATGTAATATGTCTAAATTGTTCAAGCTAGCTTTGTGATTTTCTGAAGTTAAATGGTTATGGAAAGTTGATTGATTGCAACCAGATAAATGTTCTTTAGCTCTAACTCCAAAATTGCACCCAGTCTGACCAATATAGGAGAAACTACAATCATTGCAATTGATCCTATAGACACCAGATTTGGAAAGCCGATCAACTCTAGGTTTATTGTTAAAAATCATTTTCTTTATTGTGTTATTATTATAAAAAGCAAAACTAATATTGGTATAATTGGACACGATGTTGCTAATCCGTTGGCTCGATTTTCTTTTTTTCCTAAACCACCACTGTATTGAGACGAACAAATTCAAAAAAAAAATCATCGAAATCGGTGAATCCATTCTCTAGATATCATCATCAAAGCCATTCCATACAAAATGTATGAGTAAATGAATTTTCTTGAAACATTTTTTTTTGGTCAATTTTTCCGATGTTTTAATAGTTATTATGCTATTCGGAGCGAAGACAAATCCAACAAAACAAAGATCATAAAAATCGACTTTGTTTTATATATATAGATATAGAAGATAGAGGAAATAAAACGATAAAATAAAAAGATAGGATAAAAAACAAAATACTAATTCGCATGCAGCCTCGGGTGAGATTCGGATCCAGTACCTCCCAGCCCAAGCGCCAAAGCTTTAACCACTGCACCACCTGTCTCATGAAAAATGTAGATACAAAATTCATATAAAAAAGGATTTTAATCGATTTTTCGGGTTTTTCGACTTTTCCGGTCAAAATTTTCTTTCGTAAGAACCATCTCCTCCGGCAATTGCGAACACAATAAAAAAAATTGAGCCAATTCGGTTCAGCCGTTTTCAACTGATGCGCGCACATACATTTTTACACCAATTTTATATATATAGAAAAAGATAATCGCGATTATCATTAAGTGAACTAGGATCGAAAGTTTTAATAACAACATAATTACGTTTAATTATAGTCGCTAAGCCGCAATCGTAACATCAATCTGTGTCCCAGTTTTTTTTTGGTATTTATCTAAATCATTGCTATAGACATACGAATAAGCCAACATCTGTTTCTAATAAATAATAAACTCATATTATAATACATATATAAACAAACATACCAAATTCTATTGTCTTTCAAATCTCTATACCTTGAAAATTATTTCAAGCATCTATTCACAAATAAGTAATACAATAAACCTTATTTAATTACCAAATAATTTATTCAGACAGAATCATATGGTCTTCAAATTACTATAATATGTACGTGTGTAAATTCGCGTATAATTGATCGTCACTCTGTAATCAACTGTATATTGTTCTTAAAAATGTAAATGTACGCAAAAAAAAATATTTAAATTAGACAATTATGTTATAGATGTATGCATGTTGACCGTGTCTTCAGATACAGTGTGGTATATAATTCCAAATCACGAAATTATTAAAGAAATGATACCTAAGTTTTTACTTCGCTGTATGAGTATCTATATATCCAGAAATTATACAATTTTGTATTTAAAAAGAAAAGATGCCACCTTTGACGTGTACAACATATTTAGATGCTGGGATTGCAGGTGCAATAAATATTTCAAAAAAAAAAATATATACGAGTACGTACATAAAATTCATCATAAAAAAGCATTAGAGGAAACTCGGCTGCATGGCTTTGCCGAATACACGATGAGTAACCATTGTATTCTTAGCATACCCGTGTATACAAACAACACTTACACAATATTTTAGTGTTTCATGAATTTTTATTATGATCGTAAAAATTGTATTTTAAAAAAATTTAATGCTTTTTAAAATCCATAAATGTTCAAATTACACATTGGTGTTTTATATATAAGTATGGATACGTACATATGTGATCCGCTGATATAATATGTATTATACACAATCGGGTTGGTGTAGCGGTGTCAAAACCGAATCGGTTCATAATATTTACTATACGTATTGAAAGAGTTTAAAGTTTCAAGTAGAACAATAAATTAAAACTATAGTATTTTTAAATGTATAGCTCTTAAAAGCATAAAATATAGAATTTAATGGTTCATGTAATCATAAACGTATTTATAGACATAGTAGTTCATAGTTTAGCATAAAAATCACAGTATGTTATACACCTTTCCACAAAAATAATAATTTGTACCAATTAAGCCGTCCTACCCACATTTATTATTTTAAATAATTACCAAACTACTGTGTATATTTTTGTATGTTGTACAAACAGCAGCATCTTTAAATTGTAAAACAATAAGAAAATAATTTACTAGAAAGAAAAATAGACTTCCAAAATTAATCTGTCATCCCGCAAATTTTTCTATCATAATAAATATATCGAAAGTAAAATATACATACAGTATTTTATTACCGTAAAAAATTTACCAGCGCCCGCGAATCGTGTCGCGCGTTCCAAAAATAAAAAAAAATTATGTATACATTTTAGCAAGTAGTTTAATGGCACCATAAAAATTTGTAATGAGTGTTCCGCTTGTCCATTTCGATTTAATGTATGAGACGGGGCATCATATATGCGCATCAATCAATAAAATAACTTAACCATCACAAACGGAATATACAAAACAAATAAATCATAGTTTTCCTTTGTGTAATTAATTTTAATAATTGGAATTTTTGCTAATTTATTACATACAGGCAATTATTATTTGAAATATGCCACTACAAAAACACACACAAAAAGCAAAAATATTTCTATTTGATCTCAAATTCAACTTTTAATTATAATTTACTAATAATAATAAATACTAATTAAATTTTTGGTTTTTCTAAATAAACGAAAAATTAAAAATAATTATCAGCCCTGGATACAATAATTATTGCACATACAGCTGTAATGGTTAAAATTTAGTGTTTATGTGTATAAAGACCGAACCCAAAAGTATTAAATTTCCATAAGCCACCTGTTTCTTACAACAACAAAAAAAATCTGTAATGCTTACTTTCGTCTTAATAAATAAGGATATAAAAAACAAATCTGTAAAAGTGCAAAAGACCTTGGACGTTAACATTTTTATCAAGTGTTCATTAAAATTATAAAGACATAAACAATTATGCAACTGTGTACCGTCTACTGAAATATTATGACGAAGAATATATTGAATGAAAGTGATTGTACCAAGCGAAATAATAAATAAGTTTCGTCAGTGTTTTTAAAGACCGAATTTAATTATCATTTATAAACCGCACGCTAAGAAAATTATATGATTAAAATTTTCATTGTTGCAACATCAGCTGAATCCGATACTAGATAAAAAAAAATTAGCTCATTATATAACTTATGGACTTTGCACCATCGGCCGCATTCTTCAAATTTTCTCCAATTAAATGTATGACATTTTTTTCGATTTAAAAGCTCGCTGATTTCCAAAACGACGTAATCTCGAAACTAATCGAATTTTTATTTACCTTTAACATCCTCAAACAAATTGGTATGCCATACAAATTTAATATAAAATTGAAGATTTTGATGGGAGATAACATATAGACAGTTTATTACTAAGTACATAGAGCATTGGAACATCATAATCACATTTTAAAATAATCCGTGTGATCCTCATAATATTAGTCGAAATATAACTATAATGTACTCTACTCAAACTGGTGAAATCTACATGCCATACAAATTAAATAAAAAATTGAAAATTGGGGAGACATGCCAAATAGACAGTTTAATACTATCGCCTTGTTGTTGGCCACATTTTAGAATAATCCTTAGTACCTTTATAGTTATAATTAGAATTAACCAAACAGCTGTAATCTGAAAATAATGGAAGCTACTAGCTGTTAGAAGAATTTATGCCATTACGAAAAATTACTCGTTGTAATAAATTTTGTCTTACGACGATTTTTTACTATTTTTTATGTTTTTATATAATATTCCATTTTGAAATATATCGGAAACCGATAATTGCTTAAAAAGGAATAGCACTTATCCTCTCTTGCTGATTTTATATACTTGTCTCCTTAAAAAATATGTTTTTACAGTGTATTAGTGTTACACTCAAAAGAAGTGTAATAATCCAATGCCTTCTACGCTACTGGCCGCATACACGGGTTCTTTCGACGGTTCAACGTATTTATTATCCAGTGGGCCTATTCTGGCTTTCCCTGGGAATTGGGAAAACTATTTTCATAGCATTTTTGTCTAAATTGTATTTTTCTGGCCTACTGAAGGAACGTGTTTGGTGTTAATTATGGTGTTTGTTATTTTCGAAAGAAAGTTAAATGGGAAAATATTTTTCCATATAAAAATTTTGTGGAACAAAAGTTTCCCAATTCACTTTGTTTTGAAAATTTTTGCACTAAACTTATTGTTTCAGTAGGCCAGAAAAATATAATTTTGACAAAAATGCTATGAAAATATTTTTCCCAATTCCCTATTCCCAGGGAAAGCCAGAATAGGGCCACAGATGGCAGATAAATTTTAAAAAGGAAAATTACATTACAAAATATTATTTACATAGGTGTAATTACTACATCGAAGTAGAAGGTTATTCGTTTATTATTTTCGTTCTCTTAAAACCAAAATAGGCCCGTTCCATACACGATTATTTTAGAAGTTACTTCTTTTTTCACACTAAGTCGTAATAGACTTTTTATTTTATTTAATTTAAGACTTTATTTTATATTTAAACACAGTTTTTTTTTTGTATTGTCTGATCCGAAAATGTTGAATTCGACGTGAAAAAGGCATTGCCTAAATGCAGCACAACATTGGCGCTGCCGACAGGATCCTGCGGGCGAAAACATATGCATTTCAGAACAAGATCCTAAGTTCAAACAAACAAACGAATACTTTTCACATGACACATCAAAGAAGAATCTAACCACGCTATAGAAAACCAGATGTCAACAATGCAGAACGAGTTATATCAATTTTCAACATCAAAAATAAAAACTATCTCTAAATCGTCATTGACAGCAAACCATGGACAAACAACACAAAAGGAGATCCAGAAAATCATCATTATCAATTCTTCAACAGTAGGACATATTAAAATTGTCAAATGTACATAATTTTAAAATCAAAATAACGTCATATACACTTCAACCAAAAATAATAAAATGGAAACAGAACCATCGCTAACATAACGTGCATTCTTACCAAAACCGAACTTCGACACACCAAAATCCTACAAAATGGACCAGCTACAAATATTAAAGTGCATCGCTCTTATTCCAGAGTTCAGCGGAGCTGATACAAATGACAGACCAATTGAACTCAATCGTTTTTTGACCATTGCAGACAGTATTTATGAAACACTTATCAAGATAGAAAAGCAATTATTCGACAAATTAATAAAACTCCGTTTAACAGAAGAAGCCTTCACGAGAATTTATCACAGAGATACACGACTATCCAACGTTGCGAAAAACGCTTATTGATATTTATTTACCAAAATATTCTTTAATAGAACTGGAACGAAAATTTTTGGAAACGGCACAAAATTATGGAGACAACCAGAAATTATGGGTATAGAATTTATGATGCACTCGATCACTATAAGGCCAGTTTTAAAAGCAAATACGGATATATAGCCCAGATTTACAAAAAACATCTAGAATTACAAGCTGTGGAAACATTCAAACGAGGACTATACAAAACCATAATCCAAAATAAAATAATAACTAGCAAAGCTGAAAGTATCACCGAAATTATAAACGAAACAGAAGAAATTGAGCATATGTTTAACTCGATCATAGGCATACCAATAACACAGCTAAATGAGTCATCAGTACAAGCCCTACCAACGATCGAAAGTCAACAACCTTATTCAAGATCATACCAAATCAGATGTAACTACTGTCAAAAATTTAATCATACTTGGGACATTTGCCGTACAAGAATAAATACAGAGAGAAAATACCAAATATATCAACAACCGCCGTATACCTGGAACCATCTTAGCAGCCCTGCTATACCAGAGCAACGAAGAAATTACAACGAAACATCAAATTTTAACCAACATCAACACTCAAACTTACAATTAAACAAATTTCAAACAAACTCCAACAGTAACTTTACAACACAACCGCAAAACTACAAGTACGAGGAAGAAAGACACACATACAAATCCAAAGAAAGCCAAATTGTTATTCCAGAAAGAAGTAATAAACTTTCAACCAGCAAAAAAACCAATATTGACCAACAAACCAGCAATAATAACAACCAATCATCAATCCCGTTAATAAAGAAACTGAGCGAATTTACTCATCAAATAAACGGAAATACCCAGTTTAAACAATTACACAACTTAAACACAAATCAAGCAATTTCGGACACTCGTCAAACTAATTTATCTCAAATCAAATCATCACAACATTGCAGTGACAACGGGGATTAAAATTTACAAACGAGAACTAAATCATTTGAATCAAACATACAAGTCCAATCAAAAGACATAAATCGATTAAATTCAGAAGATCATTCATCAGATATAGTTAAGAAGCCAACGAATCCATTTATTCACCAATCAACCAAATCAAACCAAATCATTCAATTATCCCAAGACGTTAAATCAACATATTTAGTTCATAAGCAAACGAGCCAAGACGCTCATAATCTAGTTAATAACATGCAAATTAATCAATCATCACACCAATTATCAAACAATCAACTAGGCCCAGGCGCCACTCCAACATATTTAGTTTATAAGCAAAAGAGTCCAGACGCTCTTAATATAGCCAATCAATTATCAAACCTACCGCAAAACAATCATTCAAACTCAGAAACCCTTTTAGTTAATAAGCCAACGAGCCCACATGCTCAAATTACAATCAACCAATCATCAAATAAACTACATAACAGTTATTCAATCCCAAAAACCCTTTAAGTTAATAAGCAAACGAGCCCAGACGCTCAAAACATAATCAATCAATCATCTAACACTTACCCGAATACAGAAATCCTTTCAACATATTTAGTTAATAAGCACAAAGAACAAGACAATTGTTCGAGAATAGACATCCCTTCAACATATCTAATTCATAAGCAAGTAAACCCAAACGCCCAAAACCAATTTCATAATAAACAAATCAATGAATTGCCAAATCAAAAAAACAATCATACGAGCCAGCATGCTCCGTCACAAGATGCAGTTAACAGTCAAATAGAAATAAGCACATACAGTCATCGAATGGTAAACGTTAAGAAAATTAGTAATTTTAACTACAATAGCATAAAGAACTCTTATATCCAAAGGAAAGTGACAAGAAGAGGAATAGGATAGATAAAAAAAAATATCACATAATTCATTCCAATTGGCCCATGCCACACGAGCATTTTTTGTATTTTGGCATTTTTTTTCTACCAATGTTTTGTTCTGCTCTCTCTTAAATAAAATTTTAACTAAAATGAGTCAAAAATGTCCTTGAAATATTTTTTATTTCATTTATGTTTGAGTTGTGTGGTTGAACAGAAAATTTGTTTAAGTCGCAATTAAAACTTGTATCATAGGTAAACGGGGAAAGAAACGAAGAAAAATGCGGCATTTTTTTTTACGTGTGGCATGGGCCATTTGCCATAAAACAAAATTTTATTTATACGATTTACCAAAATCAGCTATTAGTATAGTCAATAACACCATTTTCTCTTTCAAATGACATTATCAAAACCTAACTAATTGAATTACTTATTTTCTGGTCAAACAAAAATAATAATTAGGCATATTAAATTAAATTTAAGATCATTTTGTTTAAAGACGAGAAATAATTTTTTAAAAATTTAAATTTAAGATTACATAGACCATAGTAAAAATAAATCACAAAACAACTTCATTCCTATGCAAATGCTATTTGTTTGTTGTGCTTAATAGTAAGAACATCATCCGTTTCGTCAAACACGTCTACGGCCATCTGATCTCCCATTTTCGGATCAGATAGCCGTAGAGCTATATGGCATCAAGAAGATAATGCACTTAATAATAAGAATATATCCCTACCGTCAAACACGGTGAAGGAAACGTCTTGGTATGGGATGCAATGAGTTCCGAGGGAGTCGGCGATCTGATGTTTGTTGAGACTAACGTGAATAAAGAACAATATTTGCAAACGTTACAGAATCATTTAAAAGCAGTGCGACAAAAATTGAAACATCCAGATAATGAACCAGTGAAGATGATGTGTAAAAGTTTCAAAAGAATTAACTATGTGTTTATTTGATTTTTATTTAACTAAAGATAATTTTAAAAGTAGATTAATGTCAAATTCTTTGGAAAAAATGAAAAGAAATCAATTATTTTTTGCTCCAAAGAACACGAAAAAAGAAAAAAATGGTTTGTTTACATTTGTTTAAAGGGAAATCAAAACAAACAACAAAAAATATTTAACACGTAACAAGAAAAACACTTTTAATTACACCAAATCCACTTTAAATTACAAAAAAATTGATATTATTTATAAAATTTAGTTTAAATAAACACTTATAACACACGTTAAAATATGAACACCAAATTATAATGCCGAAAATGAAAATGGCGCGTTTTTAGTTTCTTTGTTTTTGTTGTACACGTAAAAACACTTTTTATTACACCAAATTCACTTTAAATTACACAAAAATTAATATTACTTATAATATTTAATTTACATAAACACTTATAACGCACGAAAAAATATAAACACCAAATTATAATGCCGATAATGAAAATGGCGCGTTTTTTGTTTCTTTGTTTTTGACACTGACGTTTTTCTTTTTTTTGATCACAAAACAAATCCTCCAAAAAATTAGGATTTAGAAATTTGATCACTGATCAAAAAAAAAATCAATTATTTGCTTCCAAAGAACATGATCCGGTATTTCTGATCAAAATTTTTTGATCATAATCAATTTTTTTTGATCATTTTTCTTCGAAAGAATTTGATGTAAGGCAATTTTATGCCTCTCAGTGATTTTTTACTTGTTACTTTATTTTTACATTTCAAATTTTAATTCCAATGCGGAATTATTTTATTTTATATTTCATATTCTTAAATTAATATGTTTCAAGTCAAATTTGTAGACTTTTTTCAATATAAACAAATAAATAAATCTAATTTAAAATCTAAATTAATCGACGAGTGGCACCAAATTACGTCGGAAGAATAACAAAACTGGTGCATTCAATGCAGAATCGCCCAAAACAGGTCATAGCTCAGAAAACGTGGCACACAAATTATTAATTATATTTATTAGTAATAATACAGGGTTATCCAATTCGAGGTTGATAAAGTAGAAATCTGTATACCGACATCTGTCAAAGATAAACGTCAAGTACGCTGTCATTTATTTAGTTGACATTCTGCCATTTAAGAATATGGAGCATTTAACAATCGACCAACGCGTTAAAATTATTAAATCTGCTGATGCTGATTTTTCGAACAAAATTTTCTTCAGTGATGAAGCTCATTTTTCGCTTGGTGGATACGTTAATAAGCAAAACTGTAGAATTTGGGGCTCAGAAAATCCACAATTGATTGTAGAGAAGCCATTACACCCGGAAAAAGTCACTGTTTGGTGCGCATTGTGGTCTGGTGGTGTGATTGGGCTGTATTTTTTTGAGAACAGCCATGGACGAACCGTTACCGTCAATTCTGAGCGCTATGGCCGCATGTTAACCGATTATTTTTTTACGAAAATCGAAGATTATGATCTTGACGATATGTGGTTCCAGCAGGATGGAACAACCAGTCACGTAACACGAGCAAATCGAGATCTTTTGCAAGAGAAATTTCCTGGACGTTTGATTTCGCGATTGGCTGATGCCAATTGGCCTCCAAGATCCTGTGATTTAACGCCTTTGGATTTCTTTTTGTGGGGCTACGCGAAAGATCGTGTTTACGCAAACAATCCTCAAACTCTTGACGAATTGAAAACTAATATTCGTAAGGTAATGGCCGAGATACCGCCCGAAATGTGCCGAAAAGTCATTGAAAATTACCTCAAAAGAATCAAGGCCTGTAAGAAGTCCCGTGGAGGACATTTGAATGATATCTTGTTTAACTAAAAATGGCAAGGATCAATCTGTAAAATGAAATAAAAATTACAATACATTCCGAATATTTTGTGTGTTTTTTTTAAGTTTACTTTATCAAGCTTGAATTGGATAACCCTTTACTTTGAACTGTACGTTTTTTTTATGTATATTTTTTCTTTGATTACGTTTTGTTAAATTTTTGTTAAGTAAATGAATTAATTTTTATAAGTTTTTTTATTTTTTTAAATGTGATATTATTAGTTACTAAACAGAAGAAAAATCAAATACTAAAGATGCTGTGTAAAGAAAATATATGAATTTATTGTAAAAAATAAGGTGCATGTTTTTTTTGATGGAGTGTACGTAGTTGATACGGGTTTGGCTACAAATTGAAGAAGGCCACAGTTTTTCTTAGCTAATGTGAATTTCGAGATTGTTAAATGATTCATTTAAGTAACAAAATTTTTGATTTGATTTGACTGAAAATCAGCAAATAATTAAAAAAAAATTTGAACTATCCATTTTTTTATTTATTTACTTTGCAATCTGTTTTAGGGCTCAAGGCTCACCCTGCTCTTTCGTGGTTGTGCTTTTTACGTCTTTATGTTACGCCTACTCAGCCAACTCGAGGACGTACGGCTATAGGACCGATTTAAGACCATCCACACATTGCAAGCTCCATGCCAGCCTATATTGGCATGGAAGATGGGTCGACCCATGGGTTTTGCAGATCATTTCACCACAGATCAAAAATCGGTTGATGAATTTTCACTTTGAATCCTGCCCTTATCGAGATTCGAACTCGGTACCTCCCGATCCAAGCGCCAAAGCTTTAATCATTGTGTCATTTGGCCGGTTCAACTATACTTATTAAACTTAAATAGGCTTAATTTTTTTTTTAAATTACATTTGTTATTACATTTAAAAAAATAATAAAAAAACCGAAATCACATGTTTTGTTGTAGTCATTGACGTAACATTAACATGCGCAATATTATATCTTCAAGTTTTTCTTTATCGTGAAAAATAATACACAAAATAATACACAAAATATAAACGCTGCTCTTACGGTTGTATTTAAATTTTTGTAGTGGAATACACTAAAACTTTGTAATACGTTATCTAAATAGGTGCATTTCTTTAAATTCTCACTAACTTCTTGAATATGGATACGAAAAATTTAATCTATGAATTAAAAAGATCAATTACACTTAAATTGTTCATAATTTATTAATTTATTATATGTATATGTAATAATTTAGATTTTTGTTAAGTTTGTGAAACTTATTGCCGTCGTATTAAGGAGGCAAGGTGTATTATTTTTACTTAATAATGCTGCCGTCTAGTTCTCGACTAAAATTGACGTAAAAAATAAATGTTGTCACAAGCCAGTACAATAGAAGGCACTGAATAATCCAATTGGACTCATATACGTATATCTGTTCGTTTTTTGTTAGAAACTGCGCTGCCGTGTGAAAATTATCTCTTTTCCTGCCTGCCATCACAATTGTGTAGGTAGCGAAAAAGATTCATGTCAAAAATGTATTTTTGTATGTATTTTCTACCAACATACACATTTGTGCATTCCGCTTCCGCTTCATTTTCGTCCGAATACTATAACTTATGATAGTAAAATAATTAATATGTTATCAAATTATTATGTTTTTTCAAAAATATTTCCGATTTAACTAAAATCCGGAAGACATTACAACTTGTCACTTTATACACACACATTTGTGTGGGATGAACTTAAAATATAGCAAAAAAATTTGTCTGGCAGGAAAAGGGATATACAATAAACTATCTCAGGATTTTTAAATCGTACTCTCTAAACAATTTTGTACCCAAGATAAAAATGTTGACATCAAGTGAACAAGATACCATTAACCGTGAAAACGAAATTTTAAATAATTTATACCCTTTATAACTTAAAAAATGCCAACTCTAGTGTCCGGTTGCACAGAAAAATTACTAACGGCCGGTTAGTTGTGCGCCAGTTAAATGTTTTATATGAAATATGTTTTCGCAGTCAAAAAAAATCATCGCTTTAATCAACTTGGTTAAATATATTTTATTACGTGGCCCTCCTACCGTGAACGGCATTAGACTGGCTTTTGCTGACAGAGCGAGATTTCTGGGCATAATCTTGGACAGTAAGCTCAGCTGAACGCCTAACATTGTAGAGAGGGTGAATAAGGCTAATGTAGCCATGTGCTCGTGTAGGAACACCATAGGGAAGAGATGGGGTCTGAAACAAGAGATGGTACACTGGTTGTATACGATAGTGGTAAAACCTATGCTGGAGCAGATAACATATATAAAGATGAAAGAGAAGGTGCAAAGAACGGCCTGCATGCTTATAAGCGGAGCGCTTAGGTCAACACCAACACGTGATTTAGAGGTTATGTTCCACCGTATTCCAATCGAATTTTTTGGTAAGCAGATGGCAGCCAATGTGGCTACGAGACTCTCGGCTGTCTCTAAGTGGAAGTGCCTTCAGTGTGGACACTCGTCGATAGTTAGATCGCTAAGGGAAGAACTAGCGAATCTAGATTATATTAAACCAACGTTGTGCTTCGGCATTGTTTCCGGACCATCTGTCCTTCGAGGCAATCCTGGAAGAACGGATAAATACTGGAAAACGAGGCACTGCAATTTTTCACGGACAGTTCTAAGCTAGACGGCCAAGTAGGAGCCGGAGTCTTCTGTGATAAGCTCAATGTAAATATTTCCGTTCGTCTCCCTGACTACTGCAGCGTGTACCAGGCTGAAGTGGTGGGGATATGCGAAGTCGTGACAAGGTTGAAGCATAACGTGGTATCCGTGAGGGATGTCGCAATTTATGTGGAGAGTCAGGCGGCGGTAATGTCGCTAGAGGCGGTTTGTCTGAAGTCACGGGTGGCACTGGATTGCCGATCTACTTTTAATCAGATGAGCGAGTATTTCAGCATCCAGATAATCTGGGTCCCTTGTCACTCGGACGTCATAGCAGCCACTCCAACCTCACCTAACATTTAACTCTCGCACAACTAATCGGCCGTTAGTCATTTTTCTGTGCAACCGGCCATAATAATGTAGATTCTTGCATATACATCGAATCATATTGAAAAATATTCGGAGTCGGGAGTTATTGATCTTAAAAACAAGATAGTGTTAGATAAAAATATAAAACAAATCAAATGTTTGAAAAGAACATTACAACAATCAAATGCGTAATATTCTTTATACTAAACTCTTATAGACATTCTCTATTCTAAGTACAAAATCACATTATTCTGTAATTAATTTTTACGATATTTTTTTGAAATTCAATCAAAACTGTCTTAAGCAGAACTTAATTGCAGAGTATAAAATAAAATTAAATAAAAATTATTGGTCACAAATTCCAAAGAATTGCCTTAATAAGAGAAATCTAAATTAAGTAACTAAAAAAAATCACTCAGATTCAGTTAGTATCATCAATAAAACGTGTTGGCCTCAGTTTTCGGTTTTATTTTTTTGGTACTTAATGATTTAAATTTTGTAACTAACTTAGAAGTCTTTTCGTTTGAAAACAGCGCTGGTGTGGGGTCTTTATTGAAATTGTGAATTATCCTGATGTTTATTCAAATTAGTATTCAAATTAGTATGCACGTAATAGTTTCCAAATAAATTTCACACAAACAACTTTCAAATAAATAATGTTATTAAAATACGTAACGCATACCTATTTGTTAAGAGAGCTTCCAGAAACAAGCATTTAATTTGAAAAGGACATTAAATATAAAAATTGCATGCATTTAGGAAAGACACAGCATATGCATTTGAAGACTTTCCCGTAGAGACCCTTATTCAAATCAAAGATTCCCTCGAAACTAAAAACCCCAAACAAAAAACTAACTTATGAAATACTGAAAAATTTGTGCTGCTTCCGCAACCGCGTCTTATTAGCAGCGTATTTACTTATTGGCGGCCATCTTAAATTAGTCATTTTTATTTTTTACGTTATTTGCCGTAGGCACTTGGCGAAACACACTTATATTAATAAACACATTTTTATTAATCACTTGTTTTTTGTCGACAATTCTGCGAAACAAAAAACAAGTGATTAATAAAAATGTGTTTATTAAGTATTAAGTATTAAGTTTAAATTAGTCAGTAAAACCATTCGAATTAGTTTCACTAAATTATTTGCTGTCACTTGTAAAAACAATAAAACTTATTTTGCATTCTATTCATGAATTGTTTCTAAATTTTCAGAATAGAATCGACTCTATTTTGAACATGAAATTTTTGGTGATGCGGAGCCTTTACATAACAAAAATCTTATGTTAGACAAGTACACATGAATTCGTTATAGGTGTGCTGAATTCCTATAAAATAAAAAGAGACCTAAAATGACCTAATTTAAGTTTCCTTGAATGACACCACTGTTACTAAGCATATTTTTCAAAGTGTAAATGTTTATTTATAGGAAAACATTCACAATATCGACCACTTAACGTGTTAAAAATATTCAATTTTTCAATTGTGGTGTGGTCGATGAAAGGTTTTCAAGGAGTTCTTCTACTTTGATAATGTACAATGATACCATTCTAAGAATGCGCAAAATGGTTACCACTGGGGTGAGAAAATCTTCATGATATTCATGAGTTACCATTACATGCCAAAAAGTAAATGTATTCGAGCCTTACTTTTTAAAACAATGAAGGTCAAACTGTAACAGTCAATGATGGGCGATATTGTTGAAAAATATTTGAAAGATTTATGTGTAAGCTAACTTCTTGCAAGTACTTGTGAGTGGATGTTCACTCGAACGCAAATTTGTTAGTCAGATGTAAAACATAAAAAAATAAATTTTTTGATTCGAGTAGATGTGAGTAGCTAGAAGCGACAGTAATTGCGAGTACTTTTTTACTGAAAATGGAACCCGGCTATTGATGTGGTTGGCCTCGCAAGAAGTACCCCCTTTCAAGCATGAAAAGAGCAATAGATAGCACTATTTCATATTTTAGTGAAACTGGCCACCATCATGAAATTTAAGGCCATTGTAGTCTTACGCTTATATTCGTATCTGCGCCAACAAACCGTCGATAAACATTAACATCTGCCTAGTTTAAGCAGCTGAGACACCCTTCGATATTTACGAAAAAATTATCAAACATTATATTTTCGTAGTTAATGAAATAAATAAGTAACTGAATTTGGACAAACCTGTATATTGGTAAAACGGATTACAATTGAGACAGAATAGTTAAAATAGGTCAAGAGCAAGGTACAAATTAAAATCCTTTCATAATATTCTCTTAGGGAAAGAGAAAAGTTCAGTTTACATTAATATGTACTTCTAATATTATTATACAGCCCTGATTAAGCCGATAATATTTAGTTTCATCTAAATGATTTTAAGGTTACATTATGTTATATATAAGGAGGGTGTATAATGGGATCGGCGACATCCAAAACACAAGTTTAGGCTTGGCTTTAAATCCTAAACAATGAATTAATGAAGAATACCAATGGATGCAGAAATGCCCAATTTTCAGATAAATTTGTCAACGATTTATTTTCAAAAATACGCTTCCATATGAATTTCTCGAATAGGACAGAAAATTATGTAACCAAAATTTACAAAAGATGAAAATTAATTAAACACCGGTATTTTATCCTACATTGTCTCCTTATTTTCGATTGTTTGGCTGAGGCGAATGAAATGACCCACCCGGTAGAATGCAACAACATCCCAATTGAAATCATACTTTAAAAAAGTGAATTCAGTAAATATGACGTCAATACATTTATAGATACATAATAGAATATAACTATTATATTCGAGTAAAATCAAATAAATTTTTATATAAAACTACGAGATGTTTTTCAAGTTTTGGCATTGACCCATTTTATAGAAAGACGCGAAGAAAGCAACATCCGTAGTTTATGCAAAGGCAACATAATAAGGTATGTGCAGTTTTTGTTATGTTTCTGGTTAGTGGTTTAATTTTTTGTTGACTGGCACATGAAGGCCAAATTAATAAATAAGGCAAAAAATAAAAGAAAGATTATGTCTTAGGCTATTGTATATTGAAGAAGTTAATAATTTGCTTGTGCACAAAAAAATGATGATTTATTGATTTTGTGCGGTTATCGCGAAAATACAAATTATGCTGAAATTTTGTAATCACATTATCTGTTCTTTAGAAGACAATGAATACGCTATGGAGCAACGATGTATGTCTATATAAAATAATAAGAAACTTAGCAAACTAATAATATTTTTTTTATTATTAATATTGATTTGATGCGATATTTTCATCTTACAGAACTAACTAAAGTGAGTACACGGCAGCAAAAATGCTCATAAAACTTTGCTAAATCGAAACACGTGTTAATGTATAGTAAATCACTCAACCAACGAGTATTGAAACACAATAAGACTAATAATTGAAAGCAACAACGACCAACTAAGTTTATTGCAATTAATTTAAAAATTAAAAATTTACTTTCCAAATATTGATAAAAGCAATATTGCAAAGCACGTTTGAATTTGATACTGTTAAGTGGATGGTGAAAATGGGATGTTGGATGGAGAAATATCAATATTTCCGCTCCACGTTAGGTTTTTGGCCATTAATAAGACCAATATTTTTTAATCACAGTCGATCCATTCAAGCGAGCAACACAGTTTAAAAAAAGTTTATTGGCTCAACAGGGTTAAAAAAGTTAAAAACCATTCCCCGTCATATATTGAAAAGTCAAATTTTAATATATCTGTTAACTACTTTAGGCTGCGCAACCATTGATGAGACCAATATTTTTAGATTGCACTTCGTTCATTCAAAATAAACAGCCAGTTCTATGAAATTCTCTCGACATTGTAATGGCTTGTTTTAATTTTAGGCAGTTGGATAAATTGGAAATTCGCTTAGGCAGCAAGCGATAGAACTTTCTAAACACACGGAAATTTAATGTTCGCCATCAGCGGCCCTATTCTGGCTTTCCCTGGGAATAGGGAATTGGGAATAGTATTTTCATAGTATTTTTGTCTAAATTGTATTTTTCTGGCCTACTGAGGGAACATGATTGGTGTTAATATTTTCGAAACAAAGTTAAACGGGAAAATATTTTTCCCTACAAAAATTTTGTGGAACAAAAGTTTCCCAAATCACTTTGTTTTGAAATTTTTTGCACTAAACTTATTCTTTCAGTAGGCCAGAAAAATACAATTTAGACAAAAATGCTATGAAAATATTTTTCCCAATTCCCTATTCCCAGGGAAAGCCAGAATAGGGCCACAGATGTGCAATGAGAGCCCTTTGATGGATTTTCATGTTGTGTAACATTTGAATTACTGTATGTCCCGTAGCCTTCTACTAGCAGGGGCTGCTGTATGTTACATGATTTGAAAGAGGTCATTAGTTGTTACAGGTCGGTAGAGCTCTCCAAGCCGTCTCTTAATTATCGTCAACTGTTCAAAGATGTACTCTCGGTAAGGTAATGGTGCGGTAGTTCACATATAAGAACATATAGATAATTCATTGGAACCAATTTTTGTAAGAAAATTGAGGCAGCCCATCCAGTTTATCACTTCTAACAAAAACCATAAAAAACAACCAAAACTGATATATGCCTGCTTGTGGCCGTTGGACATAAAAACTGTTACTAATGAATGATTAGTGCGTATTCTTAGATGTGGGTAGATATATTTTTACTTGTTTACTACCAGAAATTTAAATACAATTTTAGCCTATTTGTTTACTCCAGACTTCGAGAAATGTATAAATCTGGACCTAAACCTTTAATAGCTAACATAAAACACTGATATAAAAACGCATTTTGAGAGATACACACTACAATATCTTAAATTAGAGTGTGACCATACCATGAAAAAAACAATTTTAAATGTAATATTATTTTAATAAAATAAAAAAAAATAACCTTCATTATTGATCTAATATATTAGACTACTAATAACTTAGGTTATTGAAAGTATAAATGCAGCATGCAACAAACTCGAGTTGAACTCCAGTCAAGAGGATGGAACACTAGAAATTAGATGACGCTCATTTAACTGGATTCTTTGGTACAAATCAGTGGAGAACAATATAGTTCTGTATAGTGCCACAAAGCCTCTCGCTGTGGCCTTAGTCACATACATACATAGGGAAAAATATTCAACCAGGGTTTGTATTTTTTGATTTTTATTAAAAAAAATCAAAAAAATCGATGTATTTGATTTAAATCGATTTAAATCAAAAAAATCTGAATAATATACAAAAAAAAAAATTAGATTCAAAACAATAGTTTTATTAAATTGCAGAATTCATAAATCACAGAAAAGTTTTAAATTCAAGTAAATACTACAAAAATATACAACCCATATATTAAAAAGTAAAACATAAAATATAAACAATAGCACCAATAAAAGATAATAAAGAAATTAATTATTCATAAATTCACAACTTCAAGAATTATAATCATCATTATTTGGCCTGATTCAACTGTCTGTATAAGAAGGTTAATTTGGCCGCCTTTTCAATCCCCAAATTATTTCGTAGTTTTGTGTGTACTTGTCCAAATGATGCAAAAATTCTCTCGACCCCAGCTGATGATGCTACAGCTGTTACTAGTTGATTAATTTTATTGTAATCCACAGGTTCAATTATATTCGGGTTCAAGGCGACAAATGATTTCCACCATTCAAAGTCGGTCATGGATTTAATAACATTTGCATTTCGAATAGCCCCACAGAATGGTTCGATTTCTCCTTGGAATTTCAAATACATCGGCAGAAATTGTTCAGAAAATTCACGTTCAATAAAACTTAAACCAGCGTTCTTTTCATCGGAACTGAGCAAGCCTATATTCGATGGAGAAAGTAAGACGGATGCAAAATGTATTTCGTTTAACGCCATATTATAACGATTTAAAAAATAGGTTTTTTGTTTTGGACTGGTCAAAATGGACCTTCAGCAATTTTACAACTATTGCTTTGTATTTTATCCAAAGCAACAGCGATAGGATTAAATAATTTGACCATCTCTTCACATTTTCGTTTTATTGATATGTTTTGCACAATGGAAGTTATTTCTTTTTCAATATATGCTTTATATTCGTCGCAAACACGTATCAACATAGGCCATTTTTTGGTGTAAGACTGTAAGGTTGCATTTAAGGTATTCCAGCGAACTCCACTAGGTAAAGCTAATGAAGTACCACCCTCCTCTGTATACCAGCTTTTCGGTAGTTGGTGGTTTCGGAAATATTTTACAACTCTTAATATTTGATATTGTATTTTATCGTATTCTTTACTTAAGACGTGGGCTAATAAATTTAAGATATGCGCTGAACAACCATAACATATAATGTTTGCATCATTCGCCACAGAAGTTCTCATTTTTGCCATATTTGCGGCGTTATCTGTAACAACACTTAAAATTTTACAACCATTTGTACTTTCCGTTTTCTCAATAATTTCCCTTACAATTGTTGTTAAATAAGTTGCGTCATGATTATGACCTGAAGTGTCGATCGTATCGACTAAAATTACATAATTATCGCGAATAACGCAAGCACAAATAATAGCAGAGTTATTAATATTAGACCAACCATCTACCGTCAAACAAACAAATTTATCTTTTAATATTTTACAATGTTCTTGTTCACTTGAGTACACTGCGTCTAGAAGTTCGTTTGCCAAAGCTCTCTCGTTTGGTGGTCGATAACCTGGATGTAACATTTCACACAAATTTTTAAATTCAACACTCTCAGCTTTATGGAAGGCAGAATTTGTTGCATAAAAATACCTAGCCACTTGCAAATCAAACTTTCGTTTATCTCCTGCTGAGGTTCTAACAACAAAGCTATGTATTGCACTGCTGGAATTTTTGATTTTCGATGATTCAACATTGTGTAGCGGTTCTGGAGATTTAGCTTTTGCCATTTCACATAACTCATAATGCGTTTTCATCCTTTCTAAAATCCCTTGCATTTCTTTGTTACAAGATTTGCAAGCAGCTCGACATCCTGTTTTATTTGGCGCTTTAGGAAGTTCAATAAACTCATGCCAAATTTGGTCACGTTTCCGACCACTAGACATTATTATGGTTTAAGTAAAACAACTCTAAAAAGAAGATGAGAAATAACAAATATGTAACATTAGCTGTGTTCCAATGGAGAAAGCAAACTACTCACAAGTACTTGTAACTACTCGCAGCTACCCATGCTCAAATGGTGGTGTAGATGTTGAAAGTAGTTACGCATAAATTTGACGGTAGGTATATTAGTTTCAAAAAATCTAACAGATGGCTTTGTGATGGTTTGATTATGTTGAAATGTCAGATTTATTACAATTTTTTGTTTGTTTATATTCGATTGATTGACAATAAGGGATTTTTGTGGAAAATTACTTATCAAATTGCAATAAAATTTGTAAAATTACAATTAACTAATTATAATTATTAAATTGATCCAATTATAAATATCCTATTATATATATTTAAAATTATTAAACTGACGGAATTGATTCGACTATTAAAGCGGTGGATTTTTATAATAAATATATATAAATTAATTTTATTTACATTTTCACTATTAGAATTTTTGACATTATGTACATATTACCAAATTGTCTGAAAATATTCAAACAAATTTGATTTTGTACAACAAAATATGTTGCTGTCATAATTTTGCCCGTTAACTTTGGTTATCTACTCACAAGTACTTGTGAGTAGCAAATTGTTTCCATTGGAACACAGCTTTAATATTTCAAACTCACACAATTTTTATCTCTCTCTATCTATATGCAAAACTCACGTAAATTACATATCACGAAACTGTGTGTTGTGTATTTATTATGTAACAATATGAAATTAAATATACCGATAAATTATTTATAGTTCAAACTCGTATTAATATTTAGTTTATGATTATCTGCTATTTTCTTATCATTGATTTATAGAGAATACGTTTTGGCGGCGGTAATGCGCAAAATGTCAAAAATAGAAAAGAAGTTAGCCCCAATTTGATTCAGAAATAGAATATTAATGTTGCCATTGTTTAATTTTGAAGTTGTAGAGGCGTATAGGGTATCTTATAGGTTTTTATTTAAATATATTTTTTTATACAAATTTTCAATTATTATGAATGATTTTTTTAATTTAATTCAAGAGATTTAAATCTGATTAAATCAATTGATTTAAATCAACTGATTTAAATCATACAAACCCTGGTTTAAACCATGCATGCAGCTGGAGGCCTATTTCCAAGATAACATGTGGAACGTCAGTAAACTGACTTTTTCTTAAATTTTGTTAACATCGCCTGAATGTCTGTGTCCCCAAAGTGTGTTCTGGCACAAAAAAAATGTCCACAAAAAATTATTCCGTCTGTCAGAATATACATTTAGGAACGGGAAATAAATATTTGGGAATTAGTGCAATTTGTCATTACAGCAAAATATTTTCCCAATTCCTCGGAAAAACCAAGATAGGGCCACAGAGGTCATAAACAAAGTAATTAATATGAAAACGATTGGAAAAATCAGTCATTTCGACCACAGTCTAAAAAAGCTAAACGACAATGCGATCAGAACAGTCGTATTTTCGTGATGTTCACATCACTGAGGAGTTATGGAAGATCGCTTAGATTAACGAACGACACACTCGAAAAAAAGTTTGATATGCGATGCCAATAATTACGTATATAAATCCAGCGCAAAAGTATATCGTTTTTAAAAGTAAGCTTTGCATCTTAACAGAAGCGTTATAGTTTGCATTAAAATATGTAATAAATTACTTTAAAAACGAATTGATGCAAATTACGCCTAATTGTACATTGAAACTGTATCGATACAGTTGTATCGTAATGTGACTAATGTGAGTGGAATTCAATGCAAACAAAATGTGTCGTAAATTTCTTTGATACTAATTACATTGAAAAAAGAAACGTGAAGCACATGTTTTTTGAATTATAATTGTCTGCTTCTACTGTAAAAAACATTTTACAGAAATTTACTAAAAGAAATTTCCGAATTTTGTTATAAAAAACCCGTTGAATTATATTTTATGCTTCATGAGATTTTAAAATCTCTATATCAAAAATTAAGATGTCGCGCCAAGTCAGCCCTCAGCAGACTGCGCCCACCAAACTACAAATATATGAAAAAAAATTTAAGCCTATATTGAAAGGATATACTTCTGTTCATAGCGAATTATTATAAATTCGCTAAACATTTGTGGTTAACCACGTCATATAGAAATTTCCTTCCGACACACATGTTATATTAGTTTTAAACGCAACTACATCGTAAATATTTTCAATGCATGCTTTGCTTCTAAATGTGTTACACCATTGTATAATCATTATATAGTAATGTAATGGTAGGTTCGTGAGTGAAATGTTAGATACCACTACTGGTATCGTTTTAAACTTTTTAAAGAATTTCTGCAATTACCTATCCGCCTAAATAGCATAACCTTCTCCTAAATGTAGCTAGAATATTTTATAATGCAACATGCAGAAAACAAAAAAAAAATCTATACATATACTTACAATGCGATTCATTACTATTTATGATACGAAAAAAATTTAGTTCCCATTTCTCTTTTCATATCAAATTGACAAATAAAATAACATATATAATAATAATTAACAAATACATAATTAACAAATAAAATAGTAATAAAAATAATAATTTTATATGAAAACAAACAGAAATGGCAACTAAATTTTTTTCTTATCATAAATAGTAATGAATCGCATTGTATTACTCATATAATGACGCTCTCATTATAAGTCAAAACAGTTTTTACGCTCAAAAGTAAATAGAAAATGTAACAAAGATGATGGAGAGAAAATACCGATCGCAACTAAGTTGGTTTTGTTTTGAATTGCAACAATGTTTTCTAAATTATAGACAAATAATTTTGAACGTTAAAATATTCGTTGAAAATTATAAAAAGCTAAAATAATTGAAGATTGTCCATAAAAACGATCTACATTTAAATCCAATTAAAGATTATTTTAAATGATTTTGTAGGTACAACACATACACATTATTTGGTTTTCGATTTTATTTCGATAACTATATAGATAGATCACCGATGATATACATACTTATTTACACGCACACACTCAGCAATTCAATATATGTAAAAGGAAATCATACATCTACACACTACAAAGATTTAAAAATTGTTTGCAAGTTAATTTCGTAAATTTGTTCGTTTAAAATTTTATTGCTTGTCGTCTAATCGTAACGCATGTAGCTTTGTGTTTTCTTATTTTTAAACGTATAAAAAGTTCATTTTGAAAATTTGTGTATTAAACTTTTGTGAATTTGCGTGATAAAATGGTGTGTGCTTACAAAAACTGCTTAAATAAAAATGACTGTAAATCCACCAGAACATTTTTTACGGTGCTGCATGACCATCGTCGTGTGTTCGACAAGAATAAAGTTACTTCCAAACGCATAACTATTATGAAGAACTTTAATTTTAATGATTTCAAAATAAGTAGTTTTAGAACAAAAAATATTTAAAAAACGGTCTTTCCCCAGCCAATTAATAATCTTGTTTGTAAGTGTAAGGTCAATGACATAGATGCACGATGCAAGCGTTTATTAAAATTCGATTTTTTTTTGAATAAAAAAAAATTGATTCCAAAAGTCTCGCGTACGATTTCCAACCAGACACACAACACTGAGAGTCAAACAACAAGAATATTGAACACACCTGATTTCCCACCTTTAACATTGAAATATGAAAAAGGGCCTCCAAGAACTTATTAAAAGAATTATCAAGTTCCACAAATTCCTCATGAATGTCCCATCTCACCATCTCAATTTCCTAGTCCGCAACATCAAATTGAAGACGAAAATAAAGAACCCGTTCAACCTTTAAACAAAATTCTCAGGTTTATATTAAATACCCCTCAGAAAAGTAAAATGCAAACAGAAGAAAACACAATAAAATATTAATTGATAATACACTTGACGATCGACCACAAGTAAACACATTTTGTACTTGCACAAATATTTCATAAATTAAAATTATCTTGGACCCAAGTTGAACAAAAAATGTATTTGGAATTTGATTTTAAATCACCTTCATGTTACAAGCATTTATTAAAGAAAGGTTTTAATTTGCCAGATAAGGATAAAAAATTGTATTATTCAGTATAAAAAAACTAGTACATGTTTTAAAATTTTTGTATGGGCTAAATTTTAATTTTATTTTTATGTGACTTAGAAGGGTCTTAGAAGGGTATTATGAAAATTGTAAAGAGATTAAAACTCTAGTAAGCAAGTTAAAAACTACCATTGGCGATTGCTTTCCTATTTAAAATACAATTTAGATAAAAATATTATTGTTTTATCTTATGAGAGATTAATTTGTTTTTTAAGATAAAATAAATTACAACAATTTAAGCTATTGTAGCAACTAGAACTTTCAAGAGCCCAACTGAAATCCCATTTAATTAACCTAATTAAGGTTAATTAAATGGGAGCTTTTATGAAAATAATGCTCCCATTTAATTAACCTTAATTTTTATTTAGCTCTTTGGTTCTGTTCAAAACGGCTAGTTATTTCATTCTAACGCCCGTTGCACATTTCAGCTAAGCTAAGCAAGAAACGTAGTTTCTATTAGCATAGTTTAGCTCGCACAGCTCATTCGGCTGCACATTTGAGCTTATTATATCTCTCACGCATACATTTCAATACAAGTAAAATCCTATGTCTGTCAAAAATTAATTAACTAATTTTATTATATTATTTAAGAATTCAACCACTTTTTTGAATTTGATCCACAATACCAAACACAACAATACTCAAATGTCATCCAAATTTCAATATTTTATAAGTACACATAATAATAGCAATGTGAGCAATATAGCTGACTTTTGTAATCCAAAGACAACCCGAGCTAAGTTAGTTTGTATCGCTCAAAACAGAAAAACATAGCTCGCATAGTTTAGCTCAAATGTGCATCGTTCCATTAGGCCCGTTGCAGATTTGAGCTAAGCTAAGCTAAGCGATGTCAGCTAAGTTCATCGCTCTTGGTTGAAAATAAAGAGTTTTAATGAAACGATGCACGCTTGAGCTAAGCTATGCGAGCTATGTTTTTCTGTTTTGAGCGATACAAACTAACTTAGCTCGGGTTGTCTTTGGATTGCAAAAGTCAGCTATATCGTTCACACATACATTGCTATTATTGTGTACATATTCGCCTATGTGACTACTTATGTGATTCTAATAATATTTTGGCAGACATATGCACGAGGTAATTTGTGCACCAGTGCACAAGGCTAATATTGCTCAAGCTGCATTAAAGGGCTGCGGCTTCATGGAAATTCCGCATCCACCGTACAGTCCAGACTTGGCACCCAGTGACTACTTTCTGTTTTCCAATTTAAAAAAAAAACACTAAGGGGCCCGAAATTTTCCAGTGACTATGAAGTACAGTCTGTTGTAAATGAATATTTTATGGAGCAAAAGAAATCTTTTTTTAGAGGGTTTAGGCAAGTTAATTGATCGATGTGACAAATGTATAAACCTTAAAGGAGATTATGTCGAAAAATAAAAATATTGCTGTCTCATTCACTCTTTTTTTCATATAAAATTGCAAGACTTTTTGATTTGCCCTCGTATCTCCAAGGTTAAAATAAAAATTTAAATACATTGCTTTACAGATTGGGTAGACTCTGAGATTTATCTACAATATTTCTCTTATTTGACTTTGGAAAAAACAAAACGTGAAGCTGTTAAATGAAAGCATAGCTCATATCAGTCAAAATACTTAGCTCAAGTGGGAAACGGGGCTTATAAAAGTTTTTTATATACAACCAAGAACGATGAACATAGGTCAGTTCGCTTGTCTTAGTTCAGCTGAAACAGGCCTTATTGTCTTATTAGTAGCCATCGTTCATGAGTATGCAAAATCATCCGAATTGATTCAAAGCGATTCAAGATAGCTGACTTTTAACCAACAAGCGCGCATAATTTTTATGCCTTAAAGGGAAAATCTGTACATGTATCATCACCTTAACAGAGCTCTCACAATAGACAATTTTTTCTCTAAAGTAAATTTTTTTCTAAAGTTTGATTTTCAAACAAACTTCTAAGGCAAAATAAAAATTGTTTTATTGTGAAAGCTGTTTAAAGTCTCCACAAATAAATATTCGTTTCGGAAAGGTAATTAAGTATTAAAACGGTGTAAGACTAAATACAAATTAAGGTTAATTAATTAAATTAAGACATAAAAATAAAATTTTACAATTTAGAGGAAAATAAAAACTGATTTTTTTTATTCAAAATAAAATACACAACGCATTTTTTATTTAAAAAAAATAATTTGTATGGTACATCAAACTAAACAATTTAAAATTAGCGTTCGAATAAAGACGGAACTTAAAAGTAAGCCATTATTTATCCTGCCATAAAGAACTGAAACGTTTTTTTTCGGACAATGCTGACCAATCTCTAGCTTAACTACTATTTAAAAATAGTTTTAATTACAAAATAGTGAGCGGCAACCTAAACTCGTAAGCTATTCACTTGTATATTGAATTTATAAAAATATCTTATATACTTTCTTATATCCCTTTTTCAACTAAGAAAAATAAAAAATCTTCTCAATTTTAGTCCAACCCACACAAATGTGTGAGTAAAAAATTAACGTATGTAACGGCGTTGTTCATTAAAAATTTCGCTTGATTTGAAGTAAAACCAACACAACTGTGTGTATAGATATAGTGTTTTTTCGGACGAAAATAAGTTAAAAAGGAATTCACAAATGTGTAAATTTGTTCAAAAAACATACAAAACTACATATACATGGTACTTTAGCCCTACCCGCACAATTGTGTTAGTAAAACACAAAAGGGATATGTAATTCATTTGAGATGGATTAATTCAGCCCCCAATTTAAACAATAAAATTTATTAGAGATTAACAGATTAGATTAGCAGAAAAATGAATTTAAGTTTTGTTAGCGAACCTTAAATGCTCATAATTGGATTATAATTATACGCTCTAGATTTGCACACTGTAAACACCACATGACTCTCATTGGATTCTGTGACAAAACAGATCAAGTCAGACATGCTTTGGTTGAAATTATAATCTTTATAATGACATCCTCAATTTTTCTATTCCAATGAGGAACAATCCCTTAATAAGTGGTTGATTGAAAGACAATAATGAAAAACGACATACTATTGTAGTATGTCCAAGTGACAATTTTCCTATTTTTACGTACTTCTCTTACGTAATATTTTTTATGATAAAATCGAATTAATAAATTTTATTTTAATTTTGAAACAAATATTGGGTTCAATGTCCCTGAACTTTCACACAGATTTGGATAAATAGAAAATCTGCCTTTCCATAACAATACATTGTTCTTAATGTATGCATATATAAGAAAATTACTCGTTCATATTTTCAATTATAAATTACCATACTGTAACAGTGCAATCAACGGCATCCTTTTAAAAAATTGTATTTAGTTGTTCTATATAGATTTCTACATCGTTTTCATTTTTAATCTTTATTCGTTTGTGTTTGTGAGAACAGATGTATTTAAAATCAACAATAATAATACACAGCTAAGTATGTACTCAATATATTAATATACATATGTATATATCCTATCGTTCATATCTCCTTTCCAATAATGGATTTCTTTGATTGAACAATTCATATTCTTTTGCATTTCTATCATAGAAAAAAAATTATTTATGCTATTTTTTATAAAAAGAAAATTGAAGTAAGGTATTCATGATTTGTTTTATTGTTTATCACAAAAAATATTAAACACATTTTCTACATGACCTTGACAATTGTAAAACAATACGAGTTGAAAGAAATATATTCTGTGTTAATATGTAGTATAATAAGTTAGAGTGAAGCAATACTATACTGGTTAATGGTATACAAAAATACGCCGTGTGTACTGTAAGTGTATTTAATCTTGCAAACATTTAGGCGAACTAGTAAAATTATTGCATAACTTAATCTCGATTAACGCGCTACCTGGATTTTCACCCTCTAAAGATTTTTTTCGAATGATGGTACTACTATATATGTATTGCTATGGTTACACGATACAATCGTATACGCCTCGATGGCGGGTTACATCGAAAAACGCTGCAATATTTTTAAGTGTGTACCCATTCACAGTACTACGAGACTACCTAAATGACAGAAAATGGTTTATATAATAAATAATTTTGACATTAGCAGAATAATTTACTCGTACACATAATGAATAAGATCATTTGCCGTCTGATTCATGAAATATATTTGATTTTTAAAAAAAGATAAGAATAAATGGGCGCGTTCAGGTGACGTCTTGCAACATGTTAAGCAAAATAAGGGACAAAAATATGAATATTTTGAACTTTATGAAATTATCAAATAAAATTGGGCGTGTTTTCACAAATCATGAAACTAACATATTGTTACGGTGACACCTAGATTAGAATAGAATAAGTTAATTTCATTAATTGTTCAATTACGTGTATAATTTATACTCAACATTTAGGCGTATTTCTATACTAACATATTTGCTGCGCATTTAGGATTATTCTAGAAACAAATATTTTGGTATATAAAGGCGCCCGTTGACGTGTATTGCTGAGTATTATTTTAAACGTGATACAGTGAAGGTTAAATAGAAAGATTATTAAAGTGATTATTAAAGCGATTATTAAAGTGATAATTAAAAAGTGTGTTATAATTATAATAATTAATTGTGAAAATTGTGTTGTATAATAAATTGTGTTGTGTAAATAAAATTGTGTGAGTTAAAATTGAAGCAGTGTATTTATTCACAATCCAGTGATTCGAACCTTGATTGACAAGGCAAAATCGTAACAATTGGTGACAGCGGTGGGATTGTGAATAATAAGGAAAATGATTCTCTACGGATTAAAGCTTGCGCAATTAAAGGAGCAACTGACACGGCGAGGTTTGGCCAGTGAAGGCACAAAAGCTAGTTTGGTGGAGCGACTACGTGAGGCCATGGAGAAGGAAGGTTTAGATCCAGACGTGTATGATTTCGAGGAGGAAAAAACGGATGAGATCAGTATGGATAAGAAACAAAAGGACGTACAAACGGTGGTCGAAACAACGCAAAACCCATCTGGAAGTTTCGATTTTTCGCAGTTGATGGCTGCTATGAATCAAATGATGGGACAACAGTTGGAGGGAATAAAACAATCGAACGAGGGAATGAAACAACAGATGGAGCAACAAGGAGCGGACATTAAACATCAAATGAAACAGCAGATGTTACAAGTGGAGCAACAAGGGGAGGACATTAAACAATCGAACAAGGAAATGAAACAGAAGATGGTACAAATGGAGCAACAAGGGACGGACATTAAACAATCAAACCAGGAAATGAAACAGCAGATGGAGCAGCAAGGGGCGGACATTAAAAACCAAATAGAAGATGGCCAAAAGAAAATAGACGAGAGGTTTTTGGAATTATCTTCTACACTACATGGTAAAGTGGAAAAACTGCAAACAGAAGTACACGCAGAAATTCAAAATGTTAAAGGGACGGTTCAGCAAAAATTTGAATCGGTTGAACAAGATTTTAAACGTCTCGAGAAGGAGCTCAAAGATGTCAAGGCGAATGGAACGCCACAACAAGTGATCCAGACGGTTAATGCAGTTAAGATAAAACCACCAACATTTGATGGAACAACATCCTTCAGTATTTTTAAGTTCCAGTTCGAAACGGCGATTAAGCAAAATCAGTGGACTGAAGAACAATGTGTTGCAGCGTTAATTGTGGCTCTTAAAGGCGAAGCGGCAGAAACACTACAAATCATTCCCGAGCAGGAACGGAACGTTTACATGGGAATTATGAAGGCGTTGGATCGAAAATACGGAAGTGACCACAAACGAGAAATCTATCGCATGGAATTGAAGGGTCGATACCAAAGAGCAGGAGAATCGCTACAGGAATTTTCATCGGCAATTGAGCGGCTCGCGCATTTAGTACATTCAAATATGTCGGCCGATTACATGGAGCGAATTAAAATGGATGCATTCATTGACGGTATTCGAGATCCTGAGACGCGCAGAGCGGTGATGTTGTCACCTAAGACAACTTTTACGGAAACCATCGCATATGCGTTAACAAACGAAACTGTTCAGGCCATCGTCAAACCAGCAATGGAAATTCGCCGAGTAGAGATTGATTCCAGAATGGAAACCGAGCGGGCTACACCAAGGTTCAGATATGGAAGTTGCAGGATTAAATGCTGGGTATGTAATAGAATGGGTCACATCTCACGGGACTGTTGGGAGATTAAGAAGAAACGAGCAAGGTCGCCATCTCCTATGAAGCGCAGATCAAACGAGGTGCAGATTGAATCCAGGAAGGAGGGTCGGATGACATTGGAGTCGTTAAAAAGAGACAGCTTGAAGGAGCAAAAGCTGACTCCCACAACCGATTGCCCCATAACGTCCATCCAAGTTTCGAGAGTAGAAAGAGGCGGTGACAGCTTGACAGATGAAGCCAAGATTGAACATCGAAAGGAAGGCGCACATGGAAATGCCGACACGTTATTAAGAAGACCATGTCCCGCGGAATGCAAGAATTGTGGGCATGTGGAGGTCAAGGAAAACATCGTCGATATTCGACTCATGCAAGCGTTACCTGAGGAGCAATGGACTGATGAAATGATCAAGAAGGAGCAATTACGGGATGCTGACCTGTCATTTATCGTGGAACATAAGGCAAAGGAACACCGGCCCACATGGAGTGAGATAGCTGACAACACTCCCGTTGTAAAAGCTTATTGGGCTCAATGGGATAGCCTCCATCTAGAAAATGGATGTTTAAAACGAAAGTGGGAAAGCACGGATGGTAAAGTAAAACAATTGTTGGTAGTGGTGCCAAAAGATCGGATAGCGGAAATCCTCAAGGAGTATCATGGAGGAGCAAGTGGAGGTCACCTAGGGATTAATAAAACATTAGCAAAAATTCGCCAACGTTTCTACTGGTCCGGATGTAGACAGTCAGTAGTAGAATGGTGTCGAAGATGTGACCAATGTGCGGCAGTAAAGGGACCAGCACGAAAAAGCCGTGGAACCATGAAACAATATAATGTCGGGGCACCATTTGAGAGAATTGCAATGGATGTGGCGGGGCCATTCCCGACCACCGAGAGCGGAAATAAATATGTGCTAGTAATAATGGATTATTTCAGCAAATGGCCGGAAGTGTACCCCATCCCCAATCAGGAAACAACAACAATAGCTGATGCCGTGGTCAACAATTGGATTAGCAGATTTGGTGTACCTATGGAAATTCACACGGATCAAGGAAGGAATTTCGAATCGGTGGTATTTCAGGAGATATGTCAGATGCTTGGAATCAATAAAACAAGAACGACGCCTTTACACCCACAATCGGACGGTATGGTGGAAAGATTCAATGGTACATTGGAGGAATATCTAGCAAAAGCTGTGGAAAGGAACCAACGCAACTGGGATCGACATATACCAATGTTCCTGATGGCCTACCGATCAGCGGTACATGACACAACAGGAGTGACACCAGCTAAAACCATATTTGGAAACAATCTGCGATTACCAGGAGATTTAAAATTTGGGGCTGTTCCATCAGCAGCTCTATGCGGACAGGATTACGTCGACCGAATAAAAGAGGAACTTAATGAAATACATCAATTTGTACGGGAGAAAATTCGAATATCAAGTGATCGAATGAAAGCTCGATATGACATACGAGCAAATAATCAAGGCTTCGAGGAAGGGCAATTGGTATGGCTTCACAACCCGCAACGGCACAAGGGATTATCACCGAAGTTGCAACCCACATGGGAAGGACCTTACACTGTCATTAAAAAGTTGAACGACGTGGTTTATCGCATACAGAAAGGACGGAAAGGTAAACCAAAGGTGGTGCATTTAGAGCGTTTGGCGCTCTACAGAGGAGGTGATCTGGATCCTGTTCGGGACGAACAGGCTTAGGTGGGGGGTAGTGTTACGGTGACACCTAGATTAGAATAGAATAAGTTAATTTCATTAATTGTTCAATTACGTGTATAATTTATACTCAACATTTAGGCGTATTTCTATACTAACATATTTGCTGCGCATTTAGGATTATTCTAGAAACAAATATTTTGGTATATAAAGGCGCGCGTTGACGTGTATTGCTGAGTATTATTTTAAACGTGATACAGTGAAGGTTAAATAGAAAGATTATTAAAGTGATTATTAAAGCGATTATTAAAGTGATAATTAAAAAGTGTGTTATAATTATAATAATTAATTGTGAAAATTGTGTTGTATAATAAATTGTGTTGTGTAAATAAAATTGTGTGAGTTAAAATTGAAGCAGTGTATTTATTCACAATCCAGTGATTCGAACCTTGATTGACAAGGCAAAATCGTAACAATATATTTAAACAGAAACTTGGACAACTGTAACATATTTTGGCTCAAACATTTCACATAGTATTAATCTAGTTAGGCTAGGGAAGATCTTTATTAAAAAAAAAATTTAAAAATAAATTTTAAGTTGAAATATTTTATTTTTGAAAAATGAGACCTCTTACAGCAAATCAAAGTAACTTTTACGAACGAAGATGCCTCCGCATCAAATTCGATAAACAAATAATGAATTTAAAATGTCTGCTATAAGGAAACTCCGTTTCCAAAAATAAAATATTTCAAATTAATATTTAATTGTTGTTATTTGATTTAACCAATTTAATTTAGTTGAAAAATTAATCAAAATACGGTGCAAATGCCACAACTAAAAACAACAAAATCATATAAAAACGTTTTCAGTCATGTCAGAAATTATAACGTAAAGCTGCCGTAACAAATTGGTTACGTTTAAATTATTTCAGTCGAAATAATTATCACAATATTTGGACCATTCTTTAAGTAAGCTTGTTTTAATTCAATTGAATTTACGCTACGGTGGGGCCACATGAGCTATTGCTATCGATCACTAAAACAAAGATTAAACAAATTTTGTTTCCTAACACAAATTTGTGTTAGCCACGCGTGCTAACACAAATTTGTGTTAGGAAACAAAATTCGTTACCCAAAATCTGTTGAGGTATAATGGAAAAATCTCTTTTCTGACTAGGTGATAGGTTTTCGCAAAGTGCGCTGCAAGGAACTACACTCACGAACAACTAAATGGAAACCTTCAGCTTAACCGATTTTCAAGACATTTTTTCATGAAAGCCTGATCTTTTTACTGAAAATGACACTATCTTCATGAAAATTGGTTCAGTAATTTTTTATATAATGAGTTTTGAATGAAAACGCAACCAAAATTGATAATTCTGAAAAAAACATATTAGGGATATTTAAATTTAGATTACAACAAAAAATTCAAGAAAAACAAAAACAATTTTATTGTTTAATACTTAGTAATACCCCCATTGCGTCTACAACGGTTTGCATGTGGTTAACCATTAACCCTATTAAGGTGTTTGCAGATATGTCGTGGACTAGAAGGTTGCACAGCTGTATCCGCAAAAGCAGAAATGTATCCGGCAATTGTATTCGTTCTATCAAGCGCGATTGAAAATACCAACAAAGTTTTAATATATCGTTATAAATTTCCTTTATTATAATTAATATTGATTGCTGACTACTAGTTATGGTCTTTGATGTGTCCTCGTTGATTTCCAAAATGTAGAAGTCCGTAAAATTGATGTAAATTTATTAGTTTTGTCAAAACGGGAAACATAGAGCAAAAAAAAATTGCACAATTGTTGATTTACTACTAATTTACATGAATCGCACTCATTCTCAATTACTAATCTATTACAAATTGATCGACATTTTTTGTTTTGATTGACATTGACAAAAAATATCAGAAAGTTTTACATGTTACGTATTGAAATTTGAAATGGATACAAACAAAGATAAGTATGAAGAATAATTAATAAATAATCATTATTACAAAATTTACATATTTCTAAATCTAATTTTAGGTTAATAAATGAAGTTAAGCAGACAGAGTTCCAGATAGAATGGTAAGTAAAGGGTTATCCAATTCAAGCTTGATAAAGTAAACTTAAAAAAAACACACAAAATATTCGGAATGTATTGTAATTTTTATTTCATTTTACAGATTGATCCTTGCCATTTTTAGTTAAACAAGATATCATTCAAATGTCCTCCACGGGACTTCTTACAGGCCTTGATTCTTTTGAGGTAATTTTCAATGACTTTTCGGCACAATTCGGGCGGTATCTCGGCCATTACCTTACGAATATTAGTTTTCAATTCGTCAAGAGTTTGAGGATTGTTTGCGTAAACACGATCTTTCGCGTAGCCCCACAAAAAGAAATCCAAAGGCGTTAAATCACAGGATCTTGGAGGCCAATTGACATCAGCCAATCGCGAAATCAAACGTCCAGGAAATTTCTCTTGCAAAAGATCTCGATTTGCTCGTGTTACGTGACTGGTTGCTCCATCCTGCTGGAACCACATATCGTCAAGATCATAATCTTCGATTTTCGTAAAAAAATAATCGGTTAACATGCGGCCATAGCGCTCAGAATTGACGGTAACGGTTCGTCCATGGTTGTTCTCAAAAAAATACGGCCCAATCACACCACCAGACCACAATGCGCACCAAACAGTGACTTTTTCCGGGTGTAATGGCTTCTCTACAATCAATTGTAGATTTTCTGAGCCCCAAATTCTACAGTTTTGCTTATTAACGTATCCACCAAGCGAAAAATGAGATTCATCACTGAAGAAAATTTTGTTCGAAAAATCAGCATCAGCAGATTTAATAATTTTAACGCGTTGGTCGATTGTTAAATGCTCCACATTCTTAAATGGCAGAATGTCAACTAAATAAATGACAGCGTACTTGACGTTTATCTTTGACAGATGTCGGTATACAGATTTCTACTTTATCAACCTCGAATTGGATAACCCTGTATATGTTGGTAATTCTGTATAGATTTTAATTTTAAAGGTGTTCTTGTAAAGATAAAATACTAAGCTGTCAAAAAAAGTTATTTACGAACAAAAATCGGTTAAGCCATTTAAAAAAATACGCCTTTTAATACGCGCGGAGGTTTGAGTCGATTTACTTGCTCGCGAGTGTAGAAGCTTTTTGCTTTTATTTAACAAACGTTCAGATGGGGAAAATACTTTGAGTTAATTAAAATTTATTTACAACGCCTTAGGTCGTTTATTCGAAAAAAAATCGCTCCCAACAGTGCGCCATGTAAAAACTCTATTTAATTTGAAAAAGGGAGCTAGACTTACGAGTTATTTTTATTGATTCATCTACTACTATTATCAGTTTGTAGGTTTCAAAGCTTGCAATTTCAGGGGTCGAGTAGTTGTACGAAAAGGCTGAAAAACAATGCAACACCAAGAGATATTACCCTGCATTCCTTTTTATAATTTCCATATTAAAATCGAGTAGCTTATCGTTTGAAAGGTTTTGGTAATCAGGTATCACCTCCCACATTGGGATAATCAGGTTTGGTAATCATAATTGTGATATTAGCACTTTAGTTTGTAACGGTTTGCCACGAGGTGTAAGTTGATTTTATATTTAACATACGTAATGTGCTAAAATTACATCTATTAACACCAATCGTTATCAGAAAATGTATTCACGCATTTACTTTGGAGCGGTTAGCAAAGACCGGCTAAAGCTCAGGGTAGGTCGTGGGATTTTCCAAAGAATTTGTGAATCTTGATAGACCGCGTTAGGAAGAACGGGGATGAGGAAATAGAAGGGGTAAGATAGTCGAGGACTTGCTGTAACACTTACTTACCGTACATCATCCAAAAATTATACTTTATTTTGCCATTCTGTATAATTCAAACGAAGAAAGACAAAAGAAATAACCGAAATAGCATGAAAGTAGAAATAAGACCGGTGTTAAAAATAATTTGAGTCCTCCTCAGATAATGCTTTATTTGGTTATTTTTAACTGGCAAATTTAGCTAAGTTGCAAAAACGACAAAATTTACTCAATTTTCTGAAATATGTTGTTAAACTTTTCGAAACAACCTCTGAGTGCTCCGTTTCCATCACAAATAATGTCCGAAATAGAATTGTCACAAGAAAACAACATAACTATAACATACTTTATTTCAACAAGTGTTGAACGGTAAAATTACCTATTGTGATGGCAATTTTATTTACCACCACATTAGTGTGACTTTTGTACTTTGATTTTGCAACAAAAATCATATGTTTGTCGAAATCGAGTACATATGTTTAATGACCTAAAATCTTATATTGAAATGACCTCGTCATGTGATAGTCCTTTGGTTTATATTAATTAGTTAATTAGTCTTTTAAATATAATTACAATAATGCAAAATTATACTTACATATATTAACATGTCCATTTTGCAATATTGAAGTAGATAAAAAAATACATAATAAAACACGTAATAATAACACGCACAGTTATTAAATTTCTAGTGACAATTGGGTGTTGTTCAAAATTGCTACGTACGAAGTATATTTCAAATAAAATTTCACAAAAAGTGTTAATTTTGAGGTGCCTGAATCGTTATTATGCTTATCGTAGATAGAAGAAAATTATTGTTCGTTTTTTGTAATGCAATTCAGTCTCAGGTATAATATCATAGTGAAACGTGTGTGAAAGTTAAATATAAATTCTTAAATTTTGAAAAGTAAATTTTAAAACATACCAAGTAATAAAATTGATTTAGGTATTAACCGAACACCAGCACTGGTAAGTTGAATTTACTATGTCATTTTCATTTATATTAAACGTGAGCAAGAGTTAAAAGTGTTCTAAATGTATGGTATTAATATTAAATTTATAACTATTTGTAAAAGTGGTTTTGTAACTCAAAAATAAGTTCAAGCGTCAAGCATTTTCTTATTTTCTTTTTCAAATGAGTAACGCAATTTACGTATTTTGATTAAATAAAACGCTCGTATTGATAAATCACCATTGTTTAAAATAAATAATTTTACTAACCAGTCCCTATATGTACGTGAACCTTTGTTCGTTTTACATTTAGGACATCCATTTATCAGATAGTAGTTCCATAGAATATTTACAAGCGGTGTACACTAGAACTGGATTCTATACAAAAATCTTTCGGCCATTGAACAACAAATCGAATTGATGTTTCTTTGGTGTATGGGCGTTGTATTGTTGCAAGTGCTTGCAAAAGTACAAATAAATGATAATTCTTTATTACATGTCTGAAATAAGCTGACTTGAGGGACGATAGGTCATATTTGTCGCACCTTGTGTTAAAGATACTTATATGTCTTGGGAAATAACTATTTGTTTTCGCCAGTACTATTTCTTAAAAAGCTGACAATATTTTCTTTAATAATTAATGTAGTACTTATTATTATTTATTTAAATAGTATTACAAATTTAAACAAAACTCCTATAATTCTATGTTTTTAAAGGAATTTATTTGTTCCTGTACCATTTAACTTTTAACAATTGCTCTACGTCGGTAAATATTTCCTAGTTCAGACTCGCAGCTTTCGTAATAGCTAACTACATAAAATAATAATAATTGTGTCTTTAAGTTAGAATAGAATTTAAGATTATTGGCGGTGCAATCAAGGTTAAAGACAACTCGGGCGCTTATATTAGCGACACCGCTTTTGCTGCGTATATGACTTATATTTGCCATGATAATACGGTTTTATCAATAGAACACGACGTTCAAACTGATTTGACGGAACTAGCTACACAAATTTTGAGGAATTGTTTATTTATAAGGACCTGAGATATTTTCTTAAATACTACACGAAAAAGGTAACATTTTTAAACTCTTAAAAAAAATATAATTTTCCGTGAATTGTGATTGTTATTTCTTTCATTATTAGGAATACAGCAATACAAACATAGACCTTCCCAAAAGCGATCAACAAAAAATAATTAAGTTAGCTGTCGATCATCTGTTATTGTGTCGAAACGACCATCCGTCAACAGAAGGCATAAACTATGGGCTCAGTGCTTGGCGGATCTTTTTCCAAAGTAACGAGACGTTAAGGAAACCGCTGAAAATAATTATGTAAGCCTTTCTTTTAAATTTTTTTCTATTATGTTTATTAAATAGATTACGAACATATTAAAAATTAAAAATTTTATATTTTTAAATATTAACTATATTTAAACAAGGATATAACCCTTTTTTATCTTATTTTAGCTTTTAATTTTTAATCTCAATAAAACGGATGGTACGAGAATAAAAACCATCCAGTGCAATGCTCTAAAGTTGAAAAATGCCATAACCAATAGGCAAAAAACTCCTGAACCAGATAATATCAACATCGCAACGAGCGAGAATAAAAATATTATAGAGATTGAAGACGAATGTGCAATACAATTTATGAAAACTGCAGACATCAACAACGAGCTTGATGAAATTATACGGCTGCATAATTTAACTTATAAGTTACGTCAACTTATTATTGAAAATAAAATACCAGGGAAAGACCCTAAAAATGTCTTAAGGAATTTTCCTAAGTTTTTGGAAATTTATTAGCTATTTGGTAAGAAAACAATTTGTCTTATACAGAATTCTAGTTTTTATTAAAACCAATATTTAACTTTTTATCTACTAGACGGAAATTGATTTTTCAACAAAATATCTTGAAAAATCTACCTATTTTCGAGGCAAATTTAATCACGGATTACAAGACCGGATAATTGAATTGTCTCAAAAAGATAAAAATATATTAAACTGCCTAATCAATTTAAAGGTAACACAACCTTGTTTCTTTTGTGCAGTTAATAAGATTTATTCATTTTTATTTTTTTAAATATTTTTCAGAATTTGGCCAGGAATTTCATGCGTTATGTGCTCTTCTGGTGCTTTTGCCATGGGTCGTGGTATAGGGAAAGTCAAAGCCAACAGATCAAAATATATGATGAAATTTTACAAAACTTTAGTTTTAATGGTGAAACTTTGTTTGTTAAATCGTGTTTCTTATTTGAAAAATATGAAAGAGGCCTTTTTATATGTTCAGGTGTCGCAGATAGTGGAACTCCTCTATTCCAAGAGATTAAGGAGGTTTTTATATTGAACAATTGCTTTTTTGATAGTTACTAAATGCCCCTATGTTTATTTCAATGATATCTTATCGGCTATTGAGATAGTAGAACCAGACACTGAAACCTATTCTATTATTAACAGTCTCAATATTTATTATCCAAGCCCATTTGAAAAGCTGTTAGTTGACAATCGTTTTTTTATAGTTCCTAAACATAAAATGTAAAAAAAACAATAAATTAAATCATTAACTAAGTTCCTAGTTGGTTAAAATCTTAAAATTAATTATACTATTGAAAAATTATACTTTATGTACCTAGACAGAATTGTTTTAAAATTCACAACTTTGTATAATTGTAAAACTATTTTATTGAATTTAAGATTAAAAACAATGTTTATTGTGATGTATACTTACACATCACAATAAACACTGAAACATTGTTTTTAATCTTATGTAAATCATTATTATTTGAAATAAATAAGAAGAGTGCTTTATGTAACTGAGGATATTTTTTATATATGCAGAAACACCACACATACATTATTATGTATATATATATATATATATATATATATATATATATATATATGGGGAATTCTTTTTCAAACCAGCCACCCCCTCTGCCCATTTCAATTTTGGAGGAAAAAAAATTTTGAGCACACGAAAAAATTCGGCAAGAAGTCTAGTTTTTGATACCGTTAGGTGTTTTAAAGAGAAAACAAATTCTAACCTCAAAAAAACTGTTTAAAGTGGGGTATCTCGAAATAAAAAGCCATTTTTTAGACAAAAATGTTCGAAAAAATTATAATTTCTCAATAGTTTTGACCAAATTACTCATTAAAAGTATTTTGGGGATCGCTGAACAAGAATCCGGTATCAGAATGTGTTTTAACCTAACGGTATCAAAAACTAGACTTCTTGACGAATTTTTTCGTGTGGTCAAAAATTTTTTTTCTCCAAAATTGAAATGGGCAGAGGGGGTGGCCGGTTTGAAAAAGAATTCCCCATATATATATATATATATATATATATATATATATATATATATATATATATATATATATATATATATATATATATATATATATATATCTATATATCGCTCACTGCGTGCAAGATAACGATAAGTACTACTTAATGCGTTATTGCATGATTGAGTTTTCTTGTAGTTCTGAGGAAGTAGTATATTCCTGTTTTACTCATTTTTTAAAATGGGTCCTCTTGCGGATACTGTATCACTTTACAATAATATGATAAGTCGATTTAAATTTTATTTTCCAATCAATAATACTATAACTCGACTTATAGTTTTATTAACAGTAAAAATCATTTTCCAAAGCATTGTATTTCCAAATACAATTTTATAGAGTTATAAAAATAAATAGACTGCTACTGTATGTATAACTTAAAGTTATTTATGACGCAAGAAATTTTGTATTTCGATAACATCAAGTAGTATTTACAATATTTTCAATTAGGGAAATAATTAAAAGTAGGCATCGTAAGTTTTGTTGTAGTTTTCTTGCTTGACCAAAAACAAAAAGTTTGTTTTTTCAAAATAATCTATAAATTGAAAATTTGAAAAAGCCCACATAATAAATTTAAAATAAAAAAAATTAGTAAGGTGTTAAATACTAAATTCGTTAAAAAAATGTCTACTGATAACATAGATCAAAGTTTCCAGGAATACAGTTCAGGTAAAAGCTATTTCAAATTTATGCGTCTTATCTCACAGTCTATCTTGTTTTTATAAAGATCATAATATTAAAATTTATTTCGGATTATTACCAGATTCAGTATCGTGCAATGGTCTGAATTCTGTGCGTGAACAAGAAGTAAATTCTTCTGATTCATGTCGCTCCGCGTTTTCACAAAATGTCAAAAATACTAAGACCACAAAGCGGAAACGAAATACAGATAACTGGCAAAGAGTAGCTTCTAATCGCCAAAAAAATTCTGGAAAACAATATAAAAATGCAGCAGGGCGTACAAATCCTAAAAAAATTATGAAAAATGGATGCACAGTAAAATGCCGTCTAAAATGCCGTGAAAGAATTCCACATGCTATCCGGTTGAATGTTTTCAACAACTATTATAAATTCGGAACGAAAGAGCAGTGGGATTTCGTTGCACAAGGGGTTAAAGTTATTGACAAAAAAATTACTAGAATTTCTTCCGGCGATAGTAGGAGAAAATCATCGCGAATATATTTTTTAAATTATTGTCTCAACGAGAAACTTCATAGTACAAAAGTGTGTTTGAAAATGTTCCTCGACACTCTTGCCATTTCGAACCAAGTAGTGGAAACCGCAATTTCGAAGTATGATGGTGGTGGATTTGATAATCGAGGTATAATTTTTTCCATTGTAATAGACCTAAACTAATTCCATTAATAAATATTTTCAATATTAAATAGGTAAACATATACGACCAGTAAATGAAGTAACGAAATTTGTAAAAAAAACACGTTTTTGAGCACATAAATGCTTTTCCTATAGTTGAATCGCATTATACTCGAGCTCGTACTACAAGGCAATTTTTAGACAGTGACCTTTCCGTTGCAAAAATGTACCGCCTATATGTTGAATGGGTTGAAGAAAAAGAACTCAATGTACCGACAGTTACAGAGAGGCAATATCGGGATATTTTTAATTACAATTTTAATTTAAGTTTTTTCAAGCCCAAGAAGGATCAGTGCAACAGTTGCACTCGTTACGAAAATATGAATGCTGTGGAAAAGCAAAAATTCAAAAATGAAATCGAACACCATGAAATGATGAAAAATGAAGCCAGACGACTTAAAAATATCGATAAAGCAGCAGCTGTGGTAAATCCGAATATCGTAACAAGCTTGTTTTGATTTTCAAAAAATATTACAATGTCCTTTCGGTACAACTAGTATATTTTTTTATAAAAGGAAATTAAATTTAAATAATTTTACGGTTTATAATTTGGCCAACCGTCACGGCTACTGTTATTTATGGGATGAAACAATTGCTAGGCAAGGTGCCTCGGAAGTATCTAGCTGTCTATATCTTTTTATTTTAGAAGAAATGAAAAAAAACAAAAACTTAAAGAAGTTCATATTTTGGTCGGACAATTGTCCCGGACAAAACAAAAATAAAACATTGTTCAGCTTTTACTCTTGGATATCTAAGAAATTGAAGATCGATATTTCCCATAAATTTTTGGAAATGGGGCACACACAGAATGAGGGAGTGAAAAACAATTTGAAAAACCTGAAATTCGTTCTCCTGAAAATTGAAGTTTTTGACTTACAGTTTTCTTGCACGCAGTGAGCGATATATATATATATATAAAGGGTGATTTTTTAAGAGCTTGAGAACTTTTTTTTAAAAAAAAACGCATAAAATTTGCAAAATCTCATCGGTTCTTTATTTATTTAAACGTTAGATTGGTCCATGACATTTACTTTTTGAAGATAATTTCATTTAAATGTTGACCGCGGCTGCGTCTTAGGTGGTCCATTCGGAAAGTCCAATTTTGGGCAACTTTTTCGAGCATTTCGGCCGGAATAGCCCGAATTTCTTCGGAAATGTTGTCTTCCAAAACTGGAATAGTTGCTGGCTTATTTCTGTAGACTTTAGACTTGACGTAGCCCCACAAAAAATAGTCTAAAGGCGTCAAATCGCATGATCTTGGTGGCCAACTTACCGGGCCATTTCTTGAGATGAATTGTTCTCCGAAGTTTTCCCTCAAAATGGCCATAGAATCGCGAGCTGTGTGGCATGTAGCGCCATCTTGTTGAAACCACATGTCAACTAAGTTCAGTTCTTCCATTTTTGGCAACAAAAAGTTTGTTAGCATCGAACGATAGCGATCGCCATTCACCGTAACGTTGCGTCCAACAGCATCTTTGAAAAAATACGGTCCAATGATTCCACCAGCGTACAAACCACACCAAACAGTGCATTTTTCGGGATGCATGGGCAGTTCTTGAACGGCTTCTGGTTGCTCTTCACTCCAAATGCGGCAATTTTGCTTATTTACGTAGCCATTCAACCAGAAATGAGCCTCATCGCTGAACAAAATTTGTCGATAAAAAAGCGGATTTTCTGCCAACTTTTCTAGGGCCCATTCACTGAAAATTCGACGTTGTGGCAGATCGTTCGGCTTCAGTTCTTGCAGGAGCTGTATTTTATACGGTTTTACACCAAGATCTTTGCGTAAAATCTTCCATGTCGTCGAATAACACAAACCCAATTGCTGCGAACGGCGACGAATCGACATTTCACGGTCTTCAGCAACACTCTCAGAAACAGACGCAATATTCTCTTCTGTACGCACTGTACTCATTCGTGTGGTTGGTTTAATGTCCAATAAAGTAAACTGAGTGCGAAACTTGGTCACAATCGCATTAATTGTTTGCTCACTTGGTCGATTATGTAGACCATAAATCGGACGTAAATCGCGAAACACTTTTCGAACCGAACACTGATTTTTGTAATATAATTCAATTATTTGCAAGCGTTGCTCGTTAGTAAGTCTATTCATTATGAAATGTCAAAGCATACTGAGCATCTTTCTCTTTGACACCTTGTCTGAAATCCCGCGTGATCTGTCAAATACTAATGCATGAAAATCCTAACCACAAAAAAATCACCCTTTATATATATATATATATATATATATATATATATATATATATATATCCCTTCTTTTTGTAAGATGTAGTTCTTTTGCACTACTGCTGTTTGCTTCAATTATCACCATACCATTGTCGAATACGTAAACTGTTAACTTATAATTTTAGTCGAAGTTACCAACATCCAGTTCGTTCAATTGCATTGCCAAATTACGAAAGTAATTATAATTCTTTGTTTTTTGTACAACATATTATAGTAACTTTTATTACTGAATAAAACTTATTAAATAAGAAGCTACCTACTAGTAGCAGAAAATGCCAAATCTTTAAAACATAATATATAACACAGCGTGTTGTTTTTTCTTCCACTTTTAAATAGTTCTTTTATAAATAAATTTAAAAAATTTCAACAGTTTAAAATAGGTAAGTTCTACTCCGATGTTTTTTTATAATTAACAACTAACAAATTCTGATTTTTACAATAATCCGTAGTAAAAAAATTAACAAAAAATGTCAAATGAACAATTGATAAGTGTTCACTTTGGCAAACATTTTATCTATATAATTTTAATATTTTCTAAAAATATTTAGTTCTTGAATATAGCTAAATTTTATTAGCACCTGTTGAGTGATATTTTGCAAGTGGTCAGAAACTAAGAGATCAGGTTTAGTTAAAAAACACCCCAAATTTTTTACTGTGCATATTAAATAAAAATATGAAAAATTGTAAAATTTTTTTTTTAAATTAACAAATCCTTAATTTAAAACTTTACTATGGGAAGCCGACTTATTATGTGATAATAATTAATTGTTGCCGCGCAATCAAAAAACGGTAAATTCATAAACGACCTATATGTAGAATAGGAAATAATTAACTATTACCAACCCCTTAACTTATAGTCTAAATAAACTTAATATATATTTTTTTTTTTAAAACCATGCATCAAAAGAATAAAAAATCAGAAAACTTAATACTAATAATAATAATGATAATATTGAAAAATAAAATAATCATAATCAGAAAATATAAAGAAAATTTGAAAAATAATGCCTAACTTGGTAACGGCTGGCGGATGATGTGCGTTGCTCCCTCGTTGATCCAGTTGAACTCCATCTTATACTCCAATACATACGTACGGTACTCGTATATCCAGTGAACGGTTTATGTTTGTTTTCATGTCAATTTGTTTTATAGTTATTAACATTTATTATAAATTCTCGATGTTTTAGTATAAGGTGTTATATAGTTTCGTATAACTAATTGTTCCGCGTATTATTCAAAATTGTTTATTTTACAAGCCGGTCAACTTTATAATTTTAATTTTATAATTTTATTATTTTTTTTTTTATACGTCCGTTTGTATACGTCCGCTTAATTATTATTTGCTTAGTTTTATAGTTCATATTATTATCAATCACTGGCACTATTTATAAAAAAAAAAATCAGAAATACCACCTCTGAATTTATGAGCTTATAATCATTTGATTTCTGTGGTAATTAATTTAGGTAAAAATTATCAAGGATTCGTTTTCACCGCAACGTCCATTTAAAGTCGCGCACTTTTAGTACAGTTTATCTCATGTACTTAATCGATATAACTATGTATACTCGTACATACGTTTATTTACAGGTTTTTTTTCGCATTCGATTTTTGACCCGTTAGGCCCTTATTTACATATGTAAACTTTACATGTGATTTTAAATTTTATATGAGAATTTATATAAATCAATTTCACTTAGCACTAACTAAAATTGCGAATTTAATATTTTCACAACATATTTTTATTTAATATTTGTTATGTTCACGAAAAGCACAAAAAAAATAAAGTTCTAGGTTTTACTATTGAACACCAATCAACTTTACATCAAAAATAAATAATAAATGATCAGTTTAATAGATCGTACCTCAAAATTTAAATCAAAACAACTGACCCGTATTTTAAAATTATTTCGAATTGTATACCCACAAATGTGCATACAACGGCATCCCCCGCCAAAAAGAAATATACAAATAAGCAGTCTGTCCCTTAAGCCCCCCATACACGGTCAGTTTTGAATGGCAATCAACGTGATTGATATTCACTACTGACCGTGAATGTGTATGACTGATAATGATTGACAATCAAATTTTATGATTGATGAAATTCAAACATGTTTGAATTTTTATCATCAGTCACGATGTTTGACATTCATGATTGCTCGTGTATGTACATGAATGTCAGTCGAACGAGCAGAAAAGTACAGTGAACATTAGCCCACGTGTAAATAATAAATAAGTACCTATATTATTTATTGAAGTACATATACTATATTTTATAATACATCACTTAAGATTTTTTTATTCAATTTAAACTTCATTTATAATGAATAAATTGGATAATGAAGAATTTTGGCGTGGCTTTATTAATTTATACCGTAATTTACCGGCCACATGGCGAATAAAAAGTGAAATGTATAAAAATCGAGTTTTGAAGCAAGAAAGTTACTTAAAATTAGCTTGAAAATTAAAGGAAATTGATCCGACTGCTGACGTTAATAGCGGCAAGAAGAAAATAAATACATTGAGATCAAATTATCGTCGGGAACTGAAAAAAGTTTCAGCGAGCAAAAAGTCGGGTGCAGGTACTGATGATATATACGTGCCTTCAGTGTGGTATTTTAACGAGCTAGCATTTTTACGCGATCATGAAATTCAAGTAAGTGGAACTTCAACAATGGACGAAGAGAATGAAGAAACATGTTTGATCGACAATAGTAATACAGTACATATAAATAATATATTATGTTTTTGTTTTTTTCACTTCTTCTAGGTGTTTTTATTTACATACTAAATATCATTTACATTATCGATTACATTGTTTTGCCAATTGACTGCCCCAGCATTGTTAAAATAATAACAAAACTTGTCTCTTATTTCTTTAGCCGTCATAGGTGCAGTTCTTCCCTGGCAAGGTTGTAATGTACTTAATTGTTGATTTAAACTTTTCCAACTTCCTGGTTCTATAATTCCTGTATTCATATTTTCAGTATCAAAACTTTCATTTAAAAACATGTCCATCTAATTTTTTTTAGAAAATTATGTAAATGGCAGCAAGTACGAACAATTATTGCGGTTTTTTCAGGACTTAAATTAATTGTTCTTAGCAGTATACGAAACCGCGATGCTAATATCCCAAATGTATTTTCTATGATTCTACGTGCCCTAGACAATCTATAGTTAAAAATACGCTTATCTCTACTTAAATTCCTTTGTGGATAAGGTTTCATCAAATTGTTAGAAAGCGGAAATGCGTCATCCGCCACAAAAACATATGGCATTTTGCCAGTGATTCTTGGTAAGTAATCAGGCTCTGGAATCTTGATTTTATTTTCTTAAAAATTATTATAAAAAGTTGAATTTGAAAACACTCTTCCATCTGACACTCGTCCATTGGCACCAATATCTACCATAATAAATTCGTAGTTTGCGTTGGCAATAGCCATTAGAACAATACTGAAAGTGTGTTTGTAGTTGAAATAATACGAGCCAGATTCCTGTGGTTTAATTATTTCGATATGTTTACCGTCGATCGCACCCAGGCAATGATCATAATTCCATTTTGTACCGAATTCATCAGATACAACTTTCCATTCTTCATCTGAAGCAGGAACCTAAACATAAAATTAATGAATTCAATATTATTTTATTATTAATATTAATAGTATCAGTTTTATTATTATAACAAATTATAATAATAAAACTGATTATTACAACAACATTTTTCTATGAATTAAAAAAAAATACTTACTTTTATATTGTCTTTTAGTACAGTCGTTATAGCTTGACAGGTTTCTATAATAATTTTCCCAAGTGTTTGTGGTGCGATTGCAGTAATAAACTTAAGTTCTACGAAATTAACTCCAGTTGCTAAATACCGTAGCGTGCATGATAAACGCTGGGCTGGTGATATCGGTTCTCTCATATTAGTATACTGCTTTTGTATATATGGTGTAACTAGCTCCAACAATTTTGAAAATGTCATATGGTCCATACGAAGATAGTTCTTGTAATCAGAAGGGGATGTCAGCTGAAGTTCTTGTATGAGGTTATGATCGGAGAATGTTTTTCTTTTTTTTAACCATTCTTTAACCCAGATTTTTTTTCTTTCTCTTCTTGGGTTTCTTTGCATCATCACACGCGAGATAAATGGCAATACCAATTAGAGAATTTTTATCCATTTCAATAAATTGACGAACTCAACAAAATATAATATGTAAAAATGTTAATTGAATTTACCCAGGACGAAAAAGCTTTATTGACTGACAAAATAAATGGATGAATGAAGATTGACCTTCTTGATTGACCGAATATGGAAGTTATCAATCATCACTCGTGAATGTCGATCAGGTTGATTGCCATTCAAAACTGACCGTGTATGGGGGGCTTTACGCAAAGGCCATAAAGCTCGACGTAGACAAAATTTTAGTCCGTTAGATGAACCAATATGTACACAATAATGATGACCGTAAATACTCAATGAAACATTATATATTGTGCATCAGTAATGGCAAACCTCTCACCCTTGTAACGATCGATTTTCATCAATCGCTACAAGTTCATAGATCCTCTTTTGGCGCTGGTGTCAAATAATTGGTTTTTTTATAGAATACTACAATGAAAATTGTGCAAAATTACTATGGCACTTCTTATACTTCTTTAATATGTTGAAATTAGGTACAGAGCCAATGCCTAAAGGCCATGTAGTGAGATTAAAACTCGTCTAATTTTCATGAAATTGGTTAATCGATGAATAAGCATATTCAAAGAATATTTTCGGTCAGACCAATCCAGGGCTGGGATGTTGTAACATCACCATTTTTCGATATTTTTTCGAAGTCTACGTCTCTTTCTACTAGAATTAATATGACTTCTGTTTCGCTTATCAATTATTTTTCTCTATTGTTATCACAAACTACTAGAATATATTTGAATAATATCCATATCATTTATTTTCGTTTTAGAATCAAAAATAAATTAATTGGTGATAGCACACAGTAGAAACGCAGTAGAAACATTACAATGCACAACGTTGCAATCTAGCAGGCTGGTGGTAAATGATATCAAAAATTGAAACAGAGACAAATTTTATGCTACAGAAACGAGAAATAAACTTCGATAACATATCGAAAAATGATGATGTTAGAACATCCCAGGCCAGAAAATCACAGTGACAATGCGGAAATTGTTTTAGTTAATTAAACCGAAGAACACAGATTACCCTGAATTATGAGCTTTAGGCCCGTTCCACACTTGAGCTATGTTTTTTTTAGCAAAGTGAGTTATGTTTGACCTCAATGCTCCTCGGTTTACTTTACAAAGCCTAAATAAGTGAAACCGAATTCGTGAAGCTTAGCTCAAGCCACTCGTACGTCCCGATTTATTTATTAATTTTCTTTCCCACATCGCTCATTTTCTGGGCGATTTGAGCTAATTAATTATCTCTAAGGCGAAAATAAAACATTTAAATATATTGCTTTACAGATTGGGTAGACCCTGAGATGTAACTACAATGTTTCTCTTATTTCTCGAAACCAAAACAGGAAGTTGTAAAATGAAAAGATATCTCACATCAGTCAAAAAACATAGCTCAAGTGTGCAACGGGCTTTAGCGTCGTATTATAATGTTTCTCAATAGATTCACTGTGATATACATTTAAAATCATCAATTAGACTTCAATATGCATGATATGCAATATCAAAAATCGAATAGTCTATATATATGATAACTAGGTGGTGTATCAATACCGTTGCGTATTATATAGACTTATGTTACTTATGATGATTAGTTACCGTGACTGCACATAATCATATTATCAACTGAGATGTTCAATAAAAAGTTATCAGTTTAATCAAAATAAAATTAACACAATATAAATATTTTCCGCTTCAGTATACATATTATCTACAAACATGCATAAAATATCTAATTAAATTAATTTCCTAATCAATATTCTGTTCGGATATTAAAATGTATGTAGTAGCATATCTATGTACATCGATTATAAAAATTACATCATTATCATCTAATAAACATTAAATAGATTTAAATACGTACGATATATTCTTATCTGTGTATACATAATAAATTCAATCTACAAATGACGAACCTAGGTCAGTAATTTTTTCGTTCGCTCACAAAAATAACTTAAAATAGAAGTTCTCGAAAACCGGGTAAAAATTAAATCAAAACCCATCACCAATCTGTAATTAAATAATTAAATGCCATGAAACTAAACAGTCAATCGTAATTGAAATTTAAACTCAAATTATATTTTAATTTTTCATGATTTCTTCGAATTAAAAATGAAAATGCGTGCGGGGGAGAAAATAAATATAAGACCAGCGAGCTAACTAACCATAGAACAAAATCATAAGTCAAATTACATTTGTATAAACACGCGGACATACGGGTGTATAGCGTACAACTTGTATAGTTTTTGACTAACTGCCAATTCACGCATATTTTTTATGAATAATACAATTTTCAATTGGAAATTTTAACTAATAGTTTTTTTTTCTAAATCACTAAAATAAATAAACAAAAAGAAAAATCAATTAAAACCAAGTAAATAGGATAATTTTAATGCACAAATTATCTAGTGTAGCATCGTTTAATTGATTTCCGGTTTATTTAAATTTTACTTTTGAAAACAGCTAAATGGACTCGTGCTCGTATATAGAGTTCTCCCCTATGACAGCTTAACAAATTTAATTTACTTTTTAGTACAATAAACCGTAATTTTGCTGGCTTCATGCCAATTCGGGCTAACGACGGGCCTATGCCATTCTTTGCAAATGCGATGTAACCGCTATACGTAAAATCCGAATATTATAAATTAAAATTTTAAGAAAAACAAATTAATTAAAATCTTAACTCAATTAAAAATAATATTCCACTGTTTTTATTATTTATTTTATAAACAAACATAAAAAATAGAACAGAATTAAAATGTACTAAAATAATAATTAAAATGATATAAAAATTGATTTTTATAAAATTTTTAAATTATTTTGTAAATATTATTTTTAAGGAGTCATAAAATATTTTTAACAAAAGAAAAATAATAAAAGAAGAGAAAATAAAATTTATAATTAAATATAAAATACGTGACGTTTTCCCAACATATGAAACACCAAACGATTAAAGTAGAAAATTAAAAAAAGAACGTTTTTGAAACATGAGAGATAAGTAAGTATCAAAATTAATGTTAGTATTGTATTAGGTTCCAGTTTATTGCCAAATTACAAATTAAGAAATTAATGCTAGTTAAAAATTTTAATAAAAAATTATAGGAATAAATTATATCTAAAATTATACATACATAAATAAATAAAATAATTATACAACATTTACATTTAATTTTAAATATTTACACAAGAAAATTAAATTAAATTATTTTAATGGATTAATGCATTAATCTCGGGACAATATTATATCTCTGGACAATATTATGGAACAATTTTTCAAAAATGGTCGTCAATTCGAACCTATTCGACAATTAAAAGGAGTTTTGGAGACCGCATGGGGCAAAAAGATCAGGACACAATTCAAAAGTCATTATAAGCCAAAATGCTAATAAGAACTATTCAATTAGAAATTGGTATTTAAAAAAATATTGTATTGTGATAAAAATGGTTGTGGTCTTATGCAATATTTCGTAAGGGTAACAAATTCAAGGTTACTTATCTAAGTATTTATAAGACAAATAATATAATACAAAAGTATAAGACAAAAAAAAAATCGACGTTAAGCTTAGAGTTATATTTTATAGTATTACATATTTGAGTAAATCTATGAAAAATGTGTCAATAGAGCGTTATGGTTTTCGAGAAAAAAAAAGTTGCTGGCACACCTCTGGGAACCGGTTCTTTCATTAGTGTACAACCCCAAAAGGTACTCGGAACCGATGTACCCACGAAATTCAGCTGTAAGGGCTGAATTTTGCAATAGTGACCCAAAAATCGCATTTAAGTGATTTTCTTGCTTTGCAGGCCCTAGTAGCCAGTGGGTGCTATAAACTGGCCAGTCTGGGGGTGATTATCTTCCTTCATTAACTTTCTTCTGCTGTTAAATTCACACGTTCGCTGCAGCATGAGTTACCGGTGACTCACGAAGTTTTTCAGATCCAGTTTTTGGAATTTTTCAACCGGAAAAAATGCTTCTTAAAGGTTGTGGTCTCAAGTTTATGAGGAAATTTTTCTTGGGGGCTCAAAAAACCCCCAAATATTTTAGCCTCTATTTTAAATCAGAGCGCTCGGGACCGCTCGGTCTGATGTACTAATAGTGATCGAGCCCGAGCGTGCGTAATTCAACCCAATGCAATCTGACTCAACCTAACCAAACTCAATTCAACCCAAGCTTATTTTCAATAACCTTATCTTCTCTAATTCCACTTTAGTTTGAACATTCAATGTTTGTACAATTTGCCGTTGATCAAGGCACCCAGGTGAAAAAATAAGACAAATTGTTCGGAAATTTTTATTTCTCTTTTTTGACAGAATGCTTTTGTTTACAGGCAGAAAAATCTGTTCGACTTTTCGGCATTCCATAGTGAGGACAGTCAATTTTTTGGTCGCATTCGTGACATGACAAAGTGCGAAAAAAAAGAATATTTTTTTGTAAATTTGTCCAGATAACCTGGTGGACAAGTGATGTTCCTGGAACACATTCCAAACCCTCAGGGATAATTTTGTCGATTATTGCCATGTCAGATTTTGGTACGGGTACTGCAACAATCTTCTTCCCCTCGTTAACCAAATTCACCATATCCTCAACACACAAAATGTCCCGTCCATGTGTCACAGCTCTGTCACACAGTCCTTTAACACTCGCTCCAATGGCATCAGCGACACTTTTACCGTGGCCCGCGGATGTAAAATTCCAACTGGCGGTTTTCAATTTCCATTTTTCTGCGAAATGCCGGAATAGAAAAAAATTAGTCTTGTTTTTGTATTGGGTCGCCGGACCGTCGTTCTGAAAATGCAGGGCTTGAATATCGGGCACAGTGGCTGTAATCAACTGCCAAATAGGTTGTAAGTGTGCCCATATTGAACACGCATCGTGTCTCAATTCTTCCGAAATAGTCGTAAAGCTCTGAACCGAGATTTGTCCATTTTTGTCCTTAAAATAAAATCCGCCGGTGTGCAATGAAATTTGCGTTTTTGAAGCACAAAATGTGCACTTTGAATTTCTGAATTATATTTGGCGGTGTAATTCTGTGAGAAATCGATTACTATGTACACTTCGTTAATGGGAAGATTCTCTCGAAGTAATTTCATATAATGTAGCTGATGATTAGTTGTCAAAAAATGAGAAAAGAAATTCGGAATGGAACTGTGGAAAATGTCTAATAACTGGCCAACTTCACACGCAATCCTCTGCCTTTCTGTTCTCACAACACTCCACAACTTGCCTTTTGACCCGGGTCGATCCAACTTGAATGTAACCCATGAATAATACCAAGTCAACTCTTTGAGATCCATCGCACATGAAATGGTCTTCATTTTACAATTCTCGCACGTTCTTAGACCACATTTCTCCGCAGTGGGATCACAGCACAACAAGTCCAGTATCTGGTCTATCTGCTTGGTGGGGGTAATTTTTAACAAATGCAATTTATCCAATAAGAATTGGAAGTTAACGTGTGCTCGACAGAGGCACGTATCACGAGCATTGACATTTTTTTAACTACCCAAAATGGTTTGAGCGTATAAAATAAAGAGCGCGATACTGGATTTTGGACAGTTTTCCTATATTTTTTGAATAGATTATCCACAGTATCGCATAAGTATATTTTCTGTTTCTTCAGTTTTTTTTTTGTCACTGTATCACGAACGCCCGGGCTTTGAATGGAATTCTCATCTTGAAGATAAAAATTGACTACACCGGCCTTAATAACTCGCCAATCTCGAACTCTTCTTTGACATTCCAAACTTCTCGCACTATTGTAATTCTTTGGCACTAGTTGATATTTTGTTTGAACTCTTTTTTTATTTACGTAGGGGATTCTACTGATTGACTCCAGTTGCTTCCGCATATCCACGGACCCGCGAGCTCTAAGAACGGCTTTCACCTTTCCCATTATCCTTTCCAATTTCTTGATTTTAATTCGATAGCGGTACACTTTTTGACACAAGATCTGATTTTTTTTCACAAAGGACATATACTTCTGTTTCCAGTGCAAACAGGAACTTTGGCTAGTTTGAAGTTCTCGAGTCAAATTATTTTTTTCTCGTCTGAGTTTGGCTTCTGCCCCCCGCCGTTGGCAGTACCTTGTGCCAGAACTGATCGCCGCATTTTCAGCACTCGACGCCTGCACCTCGTCAGAAAACGTTCGGGTTCTTGTGCGCCCTTCGCTGGAAATATCATTCGATCAAATAATATATTGTCAGGAGTACAAGAGATGTCTCAGTAAACAAGTTTTTCATTTGTGTGATTCGGATTCAATGAAAACTCGTCCATGAGAACACACAAATTGAGATATTGAGTATAAAATTTACCTGACGACTTCCGTATTCAACTGTTTCTCTCGATTCACATAAGATTCACGGGCTCGCGATAATCGTTGCTCAGAAACCAGCCGCTCCTTTTCGCGTTTTTCTCTCATCGCGTCCCTTTTTTAATTTTTTGTTTTCCCGCGAGGATAATTCACAGATCACTTCCTTATCTGTACACTCCATGTCTGTGCGGGTTACCAACTGCGACTGCGAGACTAATAAATACGCAGTCGAAACGTGTTTTTGTTATGATTTTATTAGTGTACCCAATATTTTTTTTCTTCTATGACGAGTCTTACGGTATATCATGAGAATCAACCCATCGATGTTTTATACACTTTCTCCAATTTTCTCATGGAGTCTGTGTCATCCTCAGGCATTCAAGTTTTTTAATATTACCTGTTTGTGTTAGGGTAAATTGGGTTTGGTGAGGTTGGGTATAGTTACCTCGGATTAGGTTGGGCTAGGTTTGATAAGAATAGGTTAGGTCCGTGATTCGGAATTGGGGTCTTATGAAAGATTGCTTCGGAAAGCAATAAGTTGAGTTGGATTGGGTGGCATCAGACTGCGTTAGGTTGGGTTAGGTTGAGTTAGGTTCAGTTAGTTTAATGTATAGTTATAGTTGGAAAACGTTAATATTTGGTAGATTGGGACGCCTAAGCTCACCAGAAACTGCGCTTCTAGCCTACTAAATAAATCCATCTCACAAATGCGATTTTCGGGTCACTATTGCAAAATTCAGCCCTTACAGCGGAATTTCGTGGGTACATCGGTTCCGAGTACTTTTTGGGGTTGTACACTAATGAAAGAACCGGTTCCCAGAGGTGTGCCAGCAACTTTTTTTTTTCTCGAAAACCATAACGCTCTATTGACACATTTTTCATGGATTTACTCATTTACATTAGCTAACATTTCCGGAAAAATATTAAATTAATATATATGTAAATCATAAATATAATCACTACTGGCGGAATTACAAATGGTTGTCGACGAGTGGTCGTCGTTGTCTACGACTAGTACACGTTGCCAATGCAATTGTCCACACAATCACATAAAAATTAGTACGTAGCGCGTAAACACCCATCTCCGCTTATAACTCTATATGGTCTGGGTTTATTAAAGTGTTAAAAGTTATGCTGCATAAGATAGCGGAAATTTACCAGCGAAAAATAAGAGGTTACGTTACTCGCCAAAAGGGGCAGCACAATCACAAAAGAGAATATATGTTGTTATTATGTAACAGCTGAAATTGTTAATTCATTTTTGTACCTCCCATTCCACAAAAGAAAACATTCCAGCGGAACTTAAAACTGTTCCTTAAGTTATCAAATTGGCTGAATTTCGAAGCCAAGGAAATTCGTACAGAGAATTTTAAAATTTCAAAATGTTAGATGGAATTCCACCATTTCTTAAAGAATGACGATTAAATTTGTTAGTAGTATAGTTCGGTATGGTAAAGTGAGTATAGATTCTAGACCCAACTATATCATTTCTGGACGATGATTTCATCATTGTTTGGTTTCTAGAATTTATTTTGGATTCAAACATAAATTTTAGAAAAAACTCTGGCTATACTAAATAAAAATCGGGTAAGTTAAAATGTACCCGACTTTTATTTAATATAGCCAGACCTCTTTCTAAAATCCAAAAACTTTAAATCTAAAATATATTCTAGAAACTAAATTAAATCATAATTTCATCACAATCACAGTGAAATTTGGATCGAAGGTCTATATAGTAATTCTAATATCTATTTAAAATGAGGTTGTGATATAAGCTCACGTTTGTATTCGTGATTTCCAACAAAGTAGCTGACATCTGGTGAACAAAATGAGAATCATACTTTGCTATGAAGCAAGAGGGATTAAAACTGTCATAACAGTGGATTTGACAATTCTCGTCCTCCTTGTAGACGTAGAAACCAACGCTATCTACATTCGATGAAAATCGCCAATAGTTGGTTTCCACTTGTGTTTCTTGTTTTTTCTTCGATTATATAAACACAATGCCACCAATACCAATTAAAGGTGGAACTGCCGAATCTATACCAAACACTATTCACAATGAACAATAATAAGTATAAATGGAATCGAACAATTTACCATTTTTTGGCATATCAGTCCTAGCGTATGGTTCAAACAGGCTGAACTGATAATGTCCTCTGGACGTATATTATCAGACGACCGACAGTTTAACCACATCGTGAAACATTCGAACGAAATGCAGTTCAATTTAATTTCGGACATAATCTAAAATCCACCACAATCGGACAAATATAAAACACTAAAGAACACTCTCATTCAACGCTCAGAAGAGCCTGTAATTAGAATTCAGTCTGTCCTACAAGCAACAGAAATTTTGGTAAATCAATTTCCATCCGGTTTTCAGAGTCAATGAAGGCAGGTAATTCAAATGCGCTCTCATTAAATTAAATAAGAAAACTGATGGATATCAAGGTTGCCCCCCCCCCCCCCCCCCACTATCGGCGCTATACTAGTCGGTTTGGAAGGAGACCATATAACGAAATTATATGAAAGAGCTGACAGAATATGGGGAGTGAATAATCCATTTACAAATCCATTCCACAGTCACGGAACAAATTCCGCATCAATCGCCCCTCATCAACAATATAAAGATTCTGTAAACCAAAATGTGATAAACAATCATTTCGATATCGATGGCTTAATTAACAAAGGCCCTGACCCAGAATTTTTTGAAAAATGGCATTTTGATACCAAAATGAGCATCACAAAAATCACATCATTCAATCGAAATTAACTTCAATTTTTTCTATATTCAGTTTAAAAAAAAATCTATTCTAAAAACTAATTTTGGTTGTTCTAACAGTTTTTTCCGATTTTCCAACAATTTGTAAAGTGTGGATTTAGGTCTTTGTTATTTAAGCCTTCGATATGCAAAAGTTATTTAAGAAGATAAACGAAATAAAAACACGTTTTGAAAGGTTTGAAAATCGCACGAATCGACGAGATAACCCTAGAATATCAAGATCTCGCACTACAGATTTGTGCATTCAGCTAAAAAGTGCAATAAACCGAATTGCAGTTTTAAAACTGACTAAACACTAAAAAACTAGCACCTTTCACCATCGCTGCGGCACATGTAATCGAAGTTCACCGTTTATTCATTAAATGTAAAAACAATTTAATTTTTCTAGTTGACACAGGCTGTGTCAACTTGCGGCATCTCTCAAAAACTTAATCGAAGAACAACACGTTTATATTACACCTGTAAATGGTTCTCCGATTAAAATTTACGGTTCTAGGTTGCTAACATTCACAGTCGACAAACCAATCATCGGTGCTGATTTCTTGGTGAAATTTGGTTTAACGGTCGATTTGTAGAATAAGATCTTAATCGATTCTACAACAACCATACCCACCATAGGAACAATTTATTCAGTTAACTCACCATCGCCAGTTAACTGTTAAAAGAATTTCCAGAACACACCCAGGAACTAAGGTATGACTTACCAGTGAAGCCTAATGTAGTTCACAGGATTGTGACAGAAGGCCAACTTCCATTTTACAAACCACATCGTCTTGACCCAGAAAAATTTGCAATAGCTAAAGACACTTTGCAACACATGCCAAACTTAGGTATATGCAAACAATCTTCATCCTCAACATGCTCTCCCTTGCATATGGTTCCTAAAAAGGAACAAAATTATTGGAGGCCATGTGGCGACTATAGGCGATTGAACGCTGTAACTATTCCAGACAGACATGCATTACCTCGTCATTTATAGAGATGTCAATTTTTTTCAAAAATTGATCTTTGTCGTGATTATCACCAAATTCCAGTAGCAGATCAATTCAAAACAGCAATATCAACTCCATTTGGAATGTTTGATTTCTGTCGCATGACTTTAGGTCTGAGAAACGCAGGTTAAACATTTCGACGATTTATTGATGAGCTAACCAAAGGTTTACCCTTTCTCTTTGCTTACATCGATGATATCCTAGTCGCAAGCAACACCTGAAGGATATATCAAACAGTTACGCATACTTTCAAGCGATTATCTGGTCTCAATATTCGCTTATCTAAGTGTGAGTTTAGTGTTTTAAAAGTAGATTTCCTGAGTCACAAAATAACACAAACTGGAATTCAACCATCAATTGATATTGTCATCGCGATCAAAGAATTCCCACCTCCCACTACTCTACGATATATTCAGCGTATTGTTGGGATGGTAAATTATTATCAGAGATTGTTACCAAATTTGGCAGATCAGCTATCGCCAATTTACAGTCACATAAATTCGGTGAATAAACAAGGTAAAAAGGCTATATTCTTCTGACTGCCAGAGGGCCAAGTAGCCCTTGAAACAATAAGCGACTCCCTCGCTAACTGTGCGTTACTTGCGCACCCCATTAATAACACAACTTATTGTATACAAACCGATGCTTCAAGCATATCGTGTGGCGAGGTATCTTAGAACAGCTAAACGGTAATAATTGGGAACCTTTAGCATTCATTTCAAAAAGTTCTCGACCGCAGAACAAAAATATTCAACTTTCGTTCCGTGAACTAATTTCAATTTTCACAGGAATTGAAAAAAATTCGTTATTTGCTAGAAGGTCGTGAATTTCGGTATACCGATCATAAACCGTTAGTGGCAGCAATTAATTCAAAGACTGAAGAAGTACGAGACAGACTCGTCTGTTGAAATTCATCGCTCAATTCAACATTCGTCATGTGAATGGTTCAGATAACGTTCTGGCTGACTCTCTCTCCCTCTCTTTCTCTCTCGACACTTCATATTTCCGCTCTAACTTTCATTGGTTGCGATATGAATAAACTAATTCAATCGCAAGAACAGGATGTAGAACTTAAAGCTTATTTAGATTGCACAATTCCACTAAATAAAAGATTAAAATTCGAACAAGTCTCACCGGATAATGACTCAAGTTTAATATGGTGTGAAACGTCAACCATGACTCCTCTTCCTTACATTCCGGAACTGATGAGACACCAATTATTTGGTTATATCCACAATCTATCCAATCCCGGAGTCAGAGCATCAAGGAAAAGAGTCGTCTCGAAACAGTTCCAATTGGGCTAAGACTTGCATTGACTGCCAAAAATCAAAAATAACAAGATATATTTGAAATTTAAACTTATAGATGGCAAATGTGTAAGAATCACAACAATTAATAATTCGAGATTGATTGATTGATTGATTGATTGGACTGTAGAACCAAGTGCTAGCCAAGAGTCCCGGATAACGCCGGGCCTATTCCTACAGCCTGTTTACACATAACAATAGGAAGGATAGGAAAGGTTTTTTTTTTTTTTTTTTTTTTTTTTTTTTTTTTTTTTTTTTTATGGGGATGGAACGATCCGGTTGCAGACACCTAGCGATCGTACGGCACAACACAATTCTAATCTACTTCTAATCTACTAGGAAGGATAAAGGCTTAATAGGTTTAATGGATAACGATGGTATTGCTTTGATCTTCAACAATTGCCTCACTAAATCAGCAACCTGAGAAAAAATAATATTATTTCACGTGCATCTGGAAATTTCCTGTAATATAATTCTACATTAATACTTTTCAGCTATCTAAACAAAACTGATTAATTAGATCAGACCGGTTCCAAATACCTAGGTGAAGCCAATAATTAATAACATAATGAAAGCACAATTCTAATCTACACAACCAGCAATTAATATTTCAAAGAAATATTACTTCATAACATCTCAAGATTCCTGAAATCAATTCTTAATTAATCTACCCTACCGGTTTCCTAAATAATATAAATATTTATTAATCCTCTACAACTCCATAACTTACAATAAAATTTCCTGAATTCATAGTTATTTGAATTATATTAATAAAAAATTGAATTATATTAACAATTAATATTAAATTATTAATAATTTCTCTAAAACCATTAGCATTTAATAAATTCACTGCAAACTGGCCGTTAAAATAACTCAGTAAACATATAAAGGGTGATTTTTTTGTGGTTAGGATTTTCATGCATTAGTATTTGACAGATCACGCGGGATTTCAGACAAGGTGTCAAAGAGAAAGATGCTCAGTATGCTTTGACATTTCATAATGAATAGACTTACTAACGAGCAACGCTTGCAAATAATTGAATTATATTACAAAAATCAGTGTTCGGTTCGAAAAGTGTTTCGCGATTTACGTCCGATTTATGGTCTACATAATCGACCAAGTGAGCAAACAATTAATGCGATTGTTACCAAGTTTCGCACTCAGTTTACTTTATTGGACATTAAACCAACCACACGAATGCGTACAGTGCGTACAGAAGAGAATATTGCGTCTGTTTCTGAGAGTGTTGCTGAAGACCGTGAAATGTCGATTCGTCGCCGTTCGCAGCAATTGGGTTTGTGTTATTCGACGACATGGAAGATTTTACGCAAAGATCTTGGTGTAAAACCGTATAAAATACAGCTCCTGCAAGAACTGAAGCCGAACGATCTGCCACAACGTCGAATTTTCAGTGAATGGGCCCTAGAAAAGTTGGCAGAAAATCCGCTTTTTTATCGACAAATTTTGTTCAGCGATGAGGCTCATTTCTGGTTGAATGGCTACGTAAATAAGCAAAATTGCCGCATTTGGAGTGAAGAGCAACCAGAAGCCGTTCAAGAACTGCCCATGCATCCCGAAAAATGCACTGTTTGGTGTGGTTTGTACGCTGGTGGAATCATTGGGCCGTATTTTTTCAAAGATGCTGTTGGACGCAACGTTACGGTGAATGGCGATCGCTATCGTTCGATGCTAACAAACTTTTTGTTGCCAAAAATGGAAGAACTGAACTTAGTTGACATGTGGTTTCAACAAGATGGCGCTACATGCCACACAGCTCGCGATTCTATGGCCATTTTGAGGGAAAACTTCGGAGAACAATTCATCTCAAGAAATGGCCCGGTAAGTTGGCCACCAAGATCATGCGATTTGACGCCTTTAGACTATTTTTTGTGGGGCTACGTCAAGTCTAAAGTCTACAGAAATAAGCTAGCAACTATTCCAGTTTTGGAAGACAACATTTCCGAAGAAATTCGGGCTATTCCGGCCGAAATGCTCGAAAAAGTTGCCCAAAATTGGACTTTCCGAATGGACCACCTAAGACGCAGCCGCGGTCAACATTTAAATGAAATTATCTTCAAAAAGTAAATGTCATGGACCAATCTAACGTTTCAAATAAAGAACCGATGAGATTTTGCAAATTTTATGCGTTTTTTTTTAAAAAAAAGTTCTCAAGCTCTTAAAAAATCACCCGTTATTAATTATTAAACCTGAAAACAAACTGTATGCTAATTACTGACTACTTAATTTATTTAATATATGCAACCTTATTACTTACACTTCACGGTTCAAGTTATTAAGAAACATAAAAACAAGATACTAAAACATGATTATAACGCGCAAAATGAGAAGAAAAAAAAAGTTACACATGCACAGTTGCTTTTCAATATTGAAGTTAAAGTTGGAAATATAATAAAATTAAAATTAAAATATGATATAATTAAAATATAATACAATATTGTATAAAAATAAAATAAAATAAATAAAATAAAATCTCACTATCCATTCAAAAAATTTATTCAAAAAAAAACTTGACTGTTCAGGAAATTATATTTCCCTGAAAAAACCAGTGGAAACTTGTAGTAAAATAATTTTGAACAAAAAAAAAAAAAAAAAAAAAAAAAAAAAAAAAAAAAAAATTTAATGGATAGTTCGAAATACAATCCACAAGTTATAAACTCATAACTAAACTGTCAATTATATTGATAATAAAACTAATCTAAAATCCTTATATTTACTTGTGTCTAACTTATAATAACTTATTATAACTAAATACTAAATTTAAATAGTTATTAACCCGGTCGCCTTCCGAAATATTTCCTGTAAATTAACTTAAGATTAATGACTACCATTTCACTTTACAATATTCGAAAGTGTAGCCAACAAAACTGCTTCCAAAACACCAATGTCCTAGAATTTAAATTTGTTAGTAAATTGAGATGCATAGATACTATTAATTCCGGAATCCTTTCCTAAATCCGGATTAAATTAATTTTATTATTCCAATCCATTTTTAAAACATTATCACACCCGAATATTTGTCATTAATCAGCACGCATCATAAATTAGCTTAACTACTTTACCAAGTATAAGTATACTTTCTATCATACAATAACATATTATAAACTTAATTCTAAATTTAATTTAATTTAAAAACTAGCATTGATATAATAGTGGTCGTTTGCTACAACTCAACATCAACCTGGAGGAGATTTGTAGATATAGTACACAACCTGGAATACTAATAATATAATTATTCAACATTCATATTAGATAATAGAGATTAAGAATAAGATTAAATTAGCTGACTTCCATTTTATTTGTATAATAATGTTTATTATAAATATTGTATATGAACTGTAATGTGATTAATCTAAACTATAATTATTTTGAAATTTCATTAGTATTAACAATGATTAAATATTATTCTAAACCAAAGTAAATAGCCTTATTTGTTATTAGGCTTAAAAGACTCAGCTTCCACTTCCATATATATCTGAACCTCCAGATTATTTTATTATATAAAATTATAGTTAATGAGCTAAATAATAGATGACTCTTTTTAATTAGTGGACATTTTTCATCAATTTACCGTAATTATCTTACCCTAAAATTCTAATTCCGCCCAGCTAAATTGACGATAAACTTTAACAAAAACATCCACAACATTTAGCAATAATTAACAACTATACCATATTCCCGCTGCCACTGTGTAAATTGATCACACATATTGCATCACTCGTTAACCCCCCCCCCCCCCCCCCTTCAGTTCTCCACATTATAGAGAAGAAGTGTACCCCCTGCCAAATCGCTAAAAATGTAAATACAGGAAATAGAGATGCCCATCGCAATCTCATCATCACCCAAGCAAGATTCACATAACAAGCCGACGAAACTGAACAAATCCACATAAAACGTGCTACATGCTACATGCAAGGTTATGAACATCAGCAATACCATGCGAAACAAAATAAAACATTACCATCATGAACCGAAAAACAATTAACATTATACAGACAAGATATAATAGCGCTCGCAGTCGAAAAGCATGCGTTAATTTTCCATTCAGCCATGCTACACACGGTTTCGTAAGACCGGCTTCACCTTCCTTTCTTTCCCCTTTTACCCACAAAATCCGTTTTTACTGCGACATTAAATTTTAAAAATTAGAAACCAACAACAAAAATCTATCACGACTTAATTTGAAACCAGAAGCTAAAATCGTGTGTAGCTTGGCTGATTAAAACAACAAAAAATCTAGCTCACGGAATTACACACGCGTATTGTAAAACATCTGCACACACAAGCACAAAACGTAAATATGTATACAACAAATATATAATTATGTAACAATGATGTAAAATAAATAATAATTATTATCTCATATGTTCCTTCGCACACCCATACATAGGACACAGCTAAACGCATATACGTATAACATGCTATATCAGAACCAAACACAATTACATTCTATAGAATATAATTGCGATCGGCTTCGAGTTATATATCGCAAAACCACATTTTCGGTGGTTATTGAAATGCATTTCCCGCGCGCCAAACACCTCCAATACTAATATCCATGTAAAATATAATATATGAGTACGAGTAAATAAGTACACAAAACGAAAGATAGTATTTAAAATTACCAAAAGCAGAAAACAAACGAAAAATTCTCGTCGATCACCAAACATGCATACTCTCTTCCAAAAACAACAACAAAAATTGTTAGCTAGTCTACCAAAAACAGCAGAATTGAAAAAAACCCTTTCTCGCGCAAACTATATTCGGTCGGATAACAACCTATAACATGAGAATAATTCTACTCTACACCTTCATGGGTTATAAATATGTATTTATATGTGTACTTAAAAGTAAAATTTATTTAGGGAAAAAGTTATGTGTTATGTAATTTAGTATGTAAAACAATGAAAAAATGAAAAACACTTATCTTTCCATCCTTTGCAATCAAAAAGTCCTACATACACATTGAAAATTTGCATTACAATGCATGATGCATTCAAACAACGGTATCAAAATACATACATATAAACGAAAATTGTTATGTACATATCCTACACCATTGCAAGCGCACAACACACAAATTAATACAAATATGCAATATGTAACATTTTTCACTTATTTACTACTTTTAAAACACACAAATTATCATTAATATTATTATTATTATTATTATTTATATATTCAGATATTATTAATTAATTATTTAATTTTGACATATTTAAATTAATTACTTATTTATATAGAGGAGAGACAAAAACACGTCTTTCCTCTACGACGTTCAATCGCCAACCCACAACAATTAATAATTCGAGAGTACTGAAAATAGAACAATATGCGGAACAATCACAATAACACTATTACAATCGTAAAACCAAAGTAAAACAAGACATACTCGATCTGAATTCCAGAGATTCGAATTACCCTCGGGACGATTCGAAAAAATCCACAGATCTAGTAGGTTCATTAGCACCATCGTATGGAGACATTTATGGACCGAAGCTATTCCAATTCCGGGTTCTACCGTTCAAACTGTTGTGAAAGGGCTGTTATCAAACTTCATCGCCAGATTCGGTATCCCATTGAAACTTAATAGTGATCAAGGTCCCCAATTATAATTGATTCTATTTTAAGAATTGACATGCTAGGAATTCACCAAATAAGAACTACTCCTTACCATCCGCAATCGAATGGACTAATACAACGATTTCACTGCAATAGCCCGCGGCAACACAGAAAGTTGAAGTGAAGAGTTTTTGCTTGTGTTGTTAGGAGTTCGCACAGCATTTAAGGAAGAATTAAAATGTTCCGCGGCTGAGTTAGTCTACGGATAAACACTCAGAGTACCAGGATTTTTCATTCTCTCTATAGTGCAAAACAACTAGATCCATACGTCGTACGTTGAAAAACTTCGGAATTATATGCAAAACCGTGTGCCGACAGAAACACGTTCACACTGTCAAAACAACATATATATTCCAAAGGATCTTCTACTTGTGACCACGTTTTTGTCCGCGTCGATAAGGTAAAACCAAGTCTAACAGCACCTTACGGCCACCCCTATAAAGTAATTAAACGACTGCGGAAATACTTTATAGTCGACATGAGTGTAACCACAAACATAAATATTGATAAACATGTTTTTCATCTTCCACCCCAAAGCGATGAGAAACTGGTTTTCAAACAAAAAGGAAGAGACGATAATCATGGCGGAGGCACCAGCAACAATAGCCCCGTTGCAGAAGGGCAGACAGAAAGACGACACATGGAAGAGTATACTTCTCTAATTACAGTTGATAGCGGTGACATTAATAAGAAGCTTGAGAAGCATGTCACAGCTGTCAATCAACAAAATGCAGAGGTGTAAACAACTAAAGATCCAAGTTTATTGTAAAAAAAAATTGAAATAAATAACTAATCATTAGATTCTCGTATCTTAGTTAATTTTTTTTTTAATTCATGCCTCACAATTATTCCCAATGAACCTTTCCCTTCCTGAGTCAGTCTCGCTGTTGGCTATATTTGTTTGCGTCCATATATCAACATTTTTTTCTCGGAAGGAGGGTGATGTGTTTGTCCAAACATCTTGGGATCCAGCATCATCACTCTCATTGAAATAAAAGTAAGTAACGAATAATCACCTCTCTACCATTTCTAAACATTTTTCACATGTTGCATTGTTTTGGTAAACTTTAATTAGGTTAAAAATATAAAATTCCAATTTGTTTTAAATGTGATTGCGCGTTTACGACATTGCCAATATATAATGAATAATCATTTTATTCATTGGCTATGTCGTAATAAATATTGTGAACTCAAGTAAACTCATCAACAACGACTTGATGGATGAGTGGGTGTTTACAATTTGTGCAATCACAAGTTATCGAACTTAGGTTCGATTTCGCGGGTGGATAAAAACTAAAAATTCATTCTGATACAACCCGTAGCCATTAATCTTAATGTGATACACTGTATAGTGGAAATAAGTTATAAGTAATTTAATAGATAAATTACAAATTAATAAATAAACGAATTACAAATAAATAAAATAAATTATAAATCGTAAATCGTAAATGCCTAAATTTTTATAGGGCTCTAGTACGAATATACTTTAGTATGTAATTGCAGCTAATATTGTCGATTTAGTGAGTAATATTTTATTGACTGCCATTCAATTTTGAAGAATAAATAGTTTTCTATTAATACACAACTAAATGTAGCTAAATAAAACATGCACGACAATGTTCATATTTGTTGACAGATGTGGAATGTCCACATGTACGAGTAACTATATTTAATTTGTGCTAAAATATCATTAGATAAATATTTTAAGAAAAAAGAAACACTGAATTTTTAAGCACTTCGTAAAACCCTAAACTACTTTACTTAATTAAGTCGCCTGTCATTCATTACGAATACTTCAATAAAATGTGGGTTCATAAAATAATTTAAATAAAAATGAATTTATGCACGTTAGCTAAATAGTTAAAACTATCTAAAAATATCGCTGATCCACCGATTTAATAATTTCGTGACGACGCGTCACTATAGAAGTTTATTATTCAAAAAATTAATTTATTGTTCAAAATTATATGATCGACGAATAAACATCAGCATAGAAATTGGCGTGATAGTTGGCACGTCAAGTTGGTGATCAAAAGGTCGCGAGCTTGATACTCGCCTGGGACAAGTATTTTTATCATTTAATATTTATTGAGGCAACAAGAGATGTTGATGCCACAAAATACAAATACAAACTGACCGCACTATAAATCAACAGCGGAGAAATGAAACCGTGTTAGAGAGCCCAGAATCGAAACAAATTGGTGTTAGAAGTGGGATTCCACAATTTAAAATGGACAGTATGGGGGATAACACAAGAGCAGTTGCAAGATCTGCTTTCTAGGCAAGATCTCTCGAGTCGAGAAATAAAACGGAGCTGGGTTGGGGTCGTTTGCCCGCTTTTCAAGATCTGAATTATTAGAATCCCGCTTTTTTAAATTTCTTCCTGAATTCGTAAAAAAATTGTAATAACTGTATTAGAATTCTACATAAGTGGTTAAGAAATTTCGAAGCTCCATTCTATATAAAGAAGAAATGGCGTTCAAAATTAGAATCCCAACTTAGACCGATATATCAAATATGACCATTATTGGCTAAGAAATGGCCAAGTTCCATTGACCATGGCCAAAACCCTACAACCTAAATTTGACCAATCAGGCTAAGAAATGGCCAAGATCCATGAAGAATGGTCTAACATCAGAACTTCACGTTAAATCCATGTTAAAATCGCAATCCAGTTGTACATACTAAATTTGACCATAATTGGTTAAGAGCCTAGTTAAATTCAACAGAGCCATATTTCGGAACTTAGTTCAAAATTCAAATTAGAATCCAAATTTAATTCTGCACACCCAATTTGACAGTTAACGGCTGTCAAGAAATGGCAAGTTCCATTGAGCATGAGCTACATTCCAAAAAGTCTTGAAAAATTCAAGTTAAAATGTAAATCACATTCCATAATTTCATCAAGATCTATCAAGAGACCAAGATCTTAATAAAAATGTAGATACAAAATATTTTAATGTCTTAAGATTTTATCAAAATCGAAATTTTAAAAAGCGGCATTTTGTAAAACGGGATATTGAAAAGCGGGATTTGGAAGAACCAAGACGAAAGTTTGTTGCAGATCCACCTCAAAGGCAGTTCTTCAAGCATTACTGTTACATGGAACAGCAGAACGCCAAGTTTGATCAACAGAGTGAAAAATTGGAGGAACTACGTGCTGAGCAAGGGACTAGCCTCGTAAAATTATGGGAAATGCTAAATAACACGAGCAGAATATGCAGTTTGATCAACTATGGACAGCGCAAAAGACTAAATTGGGATCAACGCTAAGTAGAATCAAATTCATGAAGCCAAGAAGGCGGTGTGAGAACTTTCGAGGTTTACATTAAAGTACAAATGCAGGAATTAGAGGGTAAACTACAAGATGACATGAAGTAGATGGAAAAGTTGTTTGAAAATCGAACATCGCAAGTCGAAGGAAATTTTCATTAAGGTACTACAAAAGTCATAGTAAGAGAACCAGTTACCGGAAGCTCGACAGGTATTTTAAAACAATCCACATTTGATGGAGTCACCGTTTCAAAATTTCAAGGTTCAGTTTCGCAAATATGGTACAGCATAATGGGTGGACGGCTAAGGAAAACTCAATACACCAATCCTCGCTCTACGAAGTGAAGCAAAAGCTGCGTAAAAAACGGCAAGGACGAAAAAAGTCTTCAGGATCTGAAACAAAAAGACAAAAACTTAGCACGTCAAGCATGTGGCAAAGTTCCCACAGATGTGCTGAACGGTTTGGCAGTGGATGCATTTATTAATTCCGTAAGGGAAACCACGAATGAAGTTTTGTCATTGGCTTTGGAATATGAAGAAGTCAATGCAAGTTTGACCACTGATTTCATCCAACTGCGAAAACTAGATTCGAAAGATATCACTCAATTACAGCCACTAATAGAAGCGAAGATAAGAAGAACAGCCTATCAAAATAATACGAGTCATAGATCCCGTTCACGGTCGAGGTGCTTTAGTGTCAAAAATATGGACACTATAACCAAGATTGTAAAAAACTAGCACCGAGAGAATGACGAAAAATAATTGGCTAACCTGTTCAAGGAGGAACAAGAAAACTAAGTGCTATCACTTTGCGGGTCGAAAGTTGGTGAAAATGGAAAAAAGAGTCCCATGGTGACTGTCTAATTGCCTAAGAATTGCAACGTTTAGTTGTTAACCGTCTATTTGCATATCAAAACATGTCTACAAACATTTAAGCTGCAAATCAATTCACAAATATTACAGACAGTTGAAGGATGGCCAACACCAATGAGTTTTCTGGGACTGTGCTCGTACCGTACTATCGACGGTTTGAGCCTAATTTCTTAGATGCTGCGGGACCCCTACATCGTTTAACTGGAAAAATCCACCAAACACAGGAGCAGTCGCACAACTAAAGAAGAAACTTTCCTGTTCTCCAATATTGGAATATCGGAAAGTAGGAGAGAATTATATCTTGGATACCTATACGTTAGAAAAACTGGAATAGAAGTAGTCCCTTCACAGAATCAAAAGGAAAAAGAACGTGGGGCATACTGCATATTGTATGGACAAGTATTTCCGCTTCTAACTCGTGGCATTCAAATGGTAAATGCAGATTAAGGAACCTGAGGGACAAGTGACGAGGCGGATTACACGACTGCAAACGTACTCCTTTAAAACAGAACAGGGCGAAGAACGTTGCATCACAATGCAGATGGAATGTCAAAAGACTGTGCACCGTGTTAAGCATGAGGAAAAGAATAGCTCCGTCGAAAATCCACGAATCCCAAGTATCGCTACTTCCAACTTATTTCGATTTTTTATGGAACAATTGTTGGAACTAAGTTCCACGATCAAGTTCGATTTTATTACAAGTTTTACTATGAACTGTGGAACAAAAACCCATAACTCAAGGAACTGGATAATTTTGAGTTCCATGTCTTCCATGAAAAATTTCAAAAACGTAACGAAAGTTGGAACTGTCAAAATGAGTTCCATTTTGTTATACTTGGGATACAAGTCGACGTTAAAGATCGTTGTACTAACGAGCTGCTGAAGCAAGAGCAATCACGTGATAAATCCCTTTTTCTACCAAAAAAATGGCTCAAGTTAAGTCCAAACCGCACAAATGTGTGAGTAATAAAACATAGTATGTAATGGGGTTAAAATTTCGCTTGATTTGAAGTACAACCAACACAATTGTGTGTATAGTTATAGTGTTTTTTTCGGGCGAAAATAACTTTGAAAGGAATGCAAAAATGTGGAAGTTGTTTCAAAACACAGACAAAAATAAATTATTGACATGATTCTTTTGCCTTACCCACACAATTATGTGGGCAGGCAGGAAAAGGGATATGTATTGGTCCTATAGTCAAGTGGGTGGAATGCAACCGATGACCACAGTAGCATGAAATCGCTGCAGAAATCATGACTGTAAAAAGGTATTGAGCTCAGTGGCAATCATTGACGTTAAAGTTGGATTACTTATAAGGCTCTGAAAACCAGGTGAGGTGTCACTAAAACATTGGAGAAAATTCGTACACGGTTTTATTGGAACAAGTACCGGTAAGACGTTGAAGAATTCAAAACAGAGACAGAATAGTGCAGAGAATGTGAAACATCCATGCATTACAAGCAAAGGACCACAAACCAGAACCAGAGGAAAAATCCAACAATACGTTGTTGGAGTATACCGTTTGAGCGAATAGCGATGGATACTGCAGGCCCATTTCCGGTAAAAAAATACGGTAATCGGTATATACTAGTATGTAACGAATACATACTTCAGTAAATGGGTCGAAGCATATCCAATAAGAAACCAAAAAGCTCGTGCAGACGCAATTGTAAATCATTAGGTATGCAGATTTGAAGAATTGTGCGAGATACTCAATATTAAAAATAAAAAACGAGGACCCGACCGTTGCACCCCCAATCTTTTGGCCAATGGAAATCAGATTCAAGAAAACTGTACTACTAAAAGTATGTATCAAGAAAATAATTTTGAAACATATAACCAATAAATTGGTATACCAATAATCGTTAATATTTCGATAAAAAATGTATTACATACCAATCCGAATACGTACTTTAGGCGGAAGTATTATCACAAATTCAAACCTAAATCAAGGAATGCAAAATAATAATATTAAATTCTATATATTCTTATCATAACCATTCTACATTTATAAACAAAAAAAGATTACTCGCCGATATCTATGTATGTCAATGAAACAGATTTCATTTCCATTAAAATAATTTTTCTTCATATCTTTTCTTCTACATCGCCCGACATATTAGACAAAAAATTATTAGCAGAGAAATAGGAGGAGTAAACCAAATAGAGCATTACCCAAAAATCAATGTAGTCATGTTGACAGAACATCTTGGAATAAAATCGAATATCTATAATAAAAATGTAATATTGACATTTTTGTCGCAGTTTGATATTGCAATATCCATTTTAATAAAATGACACAAATAAATATATAAAAATAAAATTCTTAAACTTTATGTCGTAATAGAAAATTGCATGTATTAAGCATAGTTATTTACTGGGTGTTCCCAAGTCATATAGAGCGCCTTAAACGTTTTACTGGTTTTCTATATAAACTCGTACAAATCTGAAGAAATAAATTCGTATATTGAAATATTGGTTAGAATCTAGTTCTGCAGGGTTTCTCTAAAACACAATGTAGATTGCAGGACACCTTGTAGATTCTAACAATATACAAACACATATCTAAATAGAATAATATGAATATTATTCAATTAAATGTTTTTTCCATTCATAAGACAAATACGATGAAGACGATGACCAATTTGTAAAAATGAAGACAGAACATTGATTTTATGTGTATATAAACCATAATACATATTATGTATATAATATATACGAAATACCAAAACTTGTTACCTTGTCAGTTTGTTTAATGGCTATTATTGCAGGTTTTCATCATATTCGTACGTTTATTACCTGCAAAAATAAATAGAATGGAATAAATATTAACGTTTGTTTTATGTTTTATTTAAATATGTTGAATGTTAATTTGTTTATTTTATTATTGCAGAGTTTTTAGGACGAAGCCACTTACTATGGCACATTTCAAAACCGGATGTAACAAAACAGGACACCACAAAATATGTAGTACATGGTACGGAAAAAGACCGATAGTGAGATAGCACCTGAACAAGTTGCTGGATTGGAAGGGGAGGGTCCATTGTATGGCCACCGCGGTCTCCTGATCTAAATCTTTTAGACTTTTTTCTGTGGGGTTAAAAAATATAAAGAGCTAAGTTATAAAGAGCTGGTTTACGAATGAGTAAACCAGTCTGATCAGGAGATGCGGCAACGTATAATCGAAGCGTCGAATACGATTAAAAGTAACGAACGTGCGTTTCGACGGATTAAGCAAAATTTTATACGGCGATGCCGATTATATATTTTGGCAAATGGTGGACACTTCGAACACTTATTATAATATTTAAAATTAATAAAAAAAAAAAATATTTCATTTGTTTTATTTCTGACAAAGCATCTATTTTAGAACTCGAACCTCTGTTAGTATATTTTTGAATAAACACGACTTACTTTGTGAAAAAAAATTATAAAAAACATTCTGTTGAGAATAGCCCGGTGTGTGATACCATTTTAAAATCTACATTAGTGTCGCTTACATTTTAATACCAAATCAAATAAACTATTTGTTAGTATGTGGACTCAAACCTACGCTGGCCTAAACTAAATCGACCAGCGGAGATGTGTATCATTCGATTCTATTCAACATTATAAAGTATTAAATGCGCACTATTCAAACAAGTGAAATTATTTAAAACAAATTTTAATACTTTCACAACCATTCATTAAATAAATAATATGAAGTAAATTTAAAATCTCTAATTAAGTAGAGACATCTGTCTAAAAAAAAATATGGAATAGCTACTCATAAAAGGTTATTTGGTTTACGCGCCATCTATTATCAAATAGAATTATTTATCACGATAGAAAATTTTTGTCGACCATGATGACTCTTTTTGGACAGCGTTTATGAACTCTTGTCAATAGAGGAAATATCGTGTTAAAAATGTGCAACCTGAAATTTTAAAATATTTGTTTTGTGTGAGTGTGATGAATCATATTTGTATTTTAAACTTTCATCACAACTCTAGGAGTGAATGTAATTGTGTTAAGAACAATTTCCAAATCACATCATGCCATCCAATTTGACAGCATATCCCTTTTCTAATGTAACTTTCCTTTTTCAAATTAGACAACCAACTGTTAAATTTCCTAGAAAAGAGTGGTACGAATTCCATTAGGGACTTGATATAAAGGTACTAAAGTTGCAACCATCTTGCGCCATTAAGAGCTCTATGTTAAAGAAACTTTTCAATAAAATATTGAGAACCAGCATCTTGTTGTTTTTCCAAGTTAGCGAGCTAGGATGAAGAAATTTAAAATCAGAACAACGAGCAGGTCCCCAGACCTCACATCCATGGATTTCTACGTCTGGGGACATGCTAAGGAATTGGTGTACGCAACAAATATACTCATAAGAGATATTTTAAATGAACTGATAAGCGCCGCATTTGAAAAAAAGAAAAATGAAATGCAACTTCGCACAACAATCGTGGAGAAAGAAAGGCTACTTTGCATGCATACTACTTTGCTACTTTGCCGAAGCCGCTCACTATGGCACATTTCAAAACAGGATGTAATAAAACAGGACATCACAAAACAGTACATGGTACGGAACAGGACCGATAAAAACAGTACATCACAAAACAGTACATGGTACACTAAAGTACATGGTACGGAACAGGACCGATAAAAACAGTACATCACAAAACAGTACATGGTACACTAAAGTACATTTTACTGAACGTTAAGCTGGAGGATTTTTTCAGCTTGATTTGTTAAATTTTTTTTATTGAATACGTTTAGTAATTAGGATATTATCAAGTGGATATTTGCCTTCACCTAGAGTAATTAGACAGTATACTATATAGAATTATAATTGCTTTAAGTTATAATAAAATATCCCTTCACCTAACAATATATAACATTATTTTTATTTAAATCGCTAATACTTGATCGTTGCAAAATAGATCAAAAATTTAAGTAAATATATAAATAAATATATCCCTTTTTTAACCAAAAAAAAAAATGGCTCAATTTAAGTCCAAACCACACAAATGTGTGAGTAAAAAACCATAGTATGTAATGGCGTTTTTGATAAAAAATATCGCTTGATTTGAAATACAACCAACACAATTGTGTGTATAGTTATAGTGTTTTTTCGGGCGAAAATAAGTGTGAAAGGAATGCACAAATGTGTATGTTGGTTCAAAAAACATACAAAAATAAATTTTTGACATGGTACTTTTCCGTACCCACACAACTAGTTATTAAAACCGTAAAATAAAATTGACTATTAACTATTTTGTGGTGTTCTCTTTTAATATGTACAGTTTTGCGATGTACTCTTTCGTACCATGTACTTTAGTGTACCATGTACTGTTTTGTGATGTACTGTTTTAATCGGTCCTGTTCCGTACCATGTACTCTACTGTACCATGTACTGTTTTGTGTTGTACTGTTTTAATCGGTCCTGTTTCGTACCATGTACTGTAGCGTACCATGTACTGTTTTGTGATATCCTGTTTTGTGACATCCTGTTTTAGCACATCCTGTTGTGAAATGTGTCGTTTCGTATGAGACCCCTACTTTGCAGTGAAGGAGGTCATTTTGAACAAAATCTAATAAATGAAGTTGATTAAAAATTTATCAATAACTTAAAAGGTATATTCTTGAACCTGACCCGGCGAAATAGTATCTCTTAAGTTGACCACAAAATGAATGATTTTTATGACATGTAGCATGGAAAGGGCATAAACTAGAGACGTTTTTAAAACAAAAGTAATTTCAAAACAACCTCTACTTTTCTATTCAGGCATTTAGATGGTAGACATTTTTATATTTTTACACATTTTTTAGGATTTGGAAGCCCATAACTCATTTTTCTTAGATTTATTTAGAATAAAACCACCTTGTAGAATCCAATAAAAGTTATTTCGTGTCTTTACGACTACAAACAAAAAAGTTATAAAGGCGGGATTTTAGGTAATTTAAAAAAAACTTAAAAATACCATATCTCAGTTACCGTGACGCTTTTCAGTTTCATGGAGTGACAGCTCCAAATGACCCCCCTATCTGCCAAATTTTTTTATCGGCCCACCTGCCAAACACCCTGTATAATACATTTAAATATTTTATCAAGAATTTATTTGAGTCGCTTTTAGCCAGTTTCTGACAAATTAGTCCGTATTTTTGGTTTAAAGTTATAACATATCTATATACACATGGGTGCAAAAAATTCGCTTTTTTTAAATTTTTCTCCCGAATCGAAATGTTTTTTTTTAATCAAAGTACATGCTGTCATTAGAGTAACGGTAATGAGTCATTTAAAAAGTACGCTTAAGGCATAGTAAAAATTCTTGTCGGTAAATTGGCACAAATGTCTTCTATCTTCAAGTGAAGTTTGAGCGCGATCTGTCATTTAGTTTGGTTACGATGCTCTATTTTGTCAGTTCATCTCAATTGTGTTTCGCGATTTTCATAATTGATAAAAATATCGAAAAATAAAAGAGAAAGAGAAAAGAAAAAAGTCAGCCGGTGGTGGAGAATACGGTGGTTGTTCGATGATATTTGTTGAGTTTTTGGCCTGAAATTCGTTCACAATGATAGCCTTGTGAGATGGTGCGTTGACGTGGTGCAAAATCCAGGAGGGTTCTTTCCACAAACCTGTCCTTTTTCAACGAATTTCCTCTCTCAAATGCCGCATAACGCTCAGATAATGTTCTTTATTTACCGTCTGATCTACTGGCCGAGTGAACAACACCGAAATAATAAAAGAAAACAGTCAAAATTATCTTGACTTTTGATCGAATTTGACGTGGTTTTTTCGGTTTCGGCTTAGTTGGAAAGCGCCATTCCGAAGCTTGGTCACAGGTTTGCATGTCAAACTCGTAAACCCATGTTTCATCACAAGTTGTAATACTTTTTATGAATGTGGGGTCGGAATTGACTCGTTCTAGCATGTCTTCAGCGACCTTTACGCGATTTAGTGTTTTAAGAAAATCCAGATGGCCAGGCGGTAACGCGTGTTATGCCCAACCTATGGTATACAATGGAACAAATTGATGCGTGAGCCACAGAAGTTCAGCGGCTATCTTTATCAAATCTACATAACGATTTTCTGTTACCATTTACTTCACTTTATTGACGTTAACTTCGGAGAGGCCGACCAGAGCGAGGCAAATCTTCCGCAACATCTCAACCGAAAAAAAGTCCCCAAAAGCTGCAACAGGCGATCGCAGAGAAATGGGACGCGATACCTTAAGATTTGGTGAAAACGTCGGTGAAATCGATGAAACATCGAATGGAAATGGCCATTCGGGCTAGGGAAGGGAATACTTCTTATTAATAAAAATGATGTTAATGTTTTAATTTGATTTTTACTATTAATTTTCATGCAAATGAAAAATTCACAAAAAACCTGTGCTTCATATGTTGACCCCAAAAATCACATTGTGTTGGAATAGGCTTAAAATCTACATTTAAGATAATAAAACAAACATTGGATTTTTTAATATTGTTGAACGTTTGTTGAAAATTGATCAATGTGGGAATTTTGTACACCCAAGTGTATTATTTATCTATCTATAGGATATTACTAAAGCTTCCGAATAAACTACATTTTTGATTTCGTTTGTTACTGGAATTAAAATAAATTAGTTTTCTGCTCTTCCCGTCCTGGACATTCCGACATATAATTGACTGTGAGAAAAACATTCCTTCCTCAAATCTACTCCTACTTATTTGTATGTTTGTCCTTGTGACTTTATTAATTGTAGTTGCAAACGAAATTTTCACAGAAAATTGCAATTGGTAGCTTCGATGACGCTCTGTTTCTCAACGATTTGACTTGCAGTCTTGTCTCTTTGCATAGACTTGGAGGAGTCAGATTCCGCTATAAAATAATTGATATTCCAACTTTCATTTTAAGGTAATGTGATTGTGGATGGTGAACCGTGTCGTCTGTATTTATGACAGTGTCTAACGAATAACATATTTTGAAGTCCCCCAAGTACTTTTTTTAAATTTAATCGTTAATTTCGTTAACAGGAGAACTTCTTGTAGATACTATAGTTCTTTCGTACATCCAAAAGTAATTTACGCCAATTGACCCGAATAATTATAGCTACCACCTCCTAAATGAGCTCTCATATTTGTCTTAAATGTAACGGTTTGAATTGAACTCCACAGAGAAGAGGATTTAAAACGTGCTTTAACAATAAAAAGCTCCACTTCAGGTGTGAACTGTGGTGTTCCTCAAAGGAGTGTCCTTGGCCTTTTGTTATTCTTAATTTACGTAAATGATATGGCCAATTTACCGCTCACGGGTGATATTAGAATGTTTGCTGACGATACGGCCCTCTTCTATGAATCCAGGGATTGTCAAGTAGCAATGTCACAAATGAGAGATGATATGTTACTTTTCATTACATTTGCATCTGAACAAAATATCAGTAAATTATAACAAACCGAAATGTATAATTTTGCACTCCCCACGCCTACGACACATTGATTTACCACCACTTCAAGTAGCAAATTGCACCGTAGAGCGAGTGGACAAATTCAAGTACCTTGGTGTAACATTCGACAAGCATATGACGTGTGATGACCATATTAATTCTATTGTATTAATTGCTTGATTTGCTTGATTAGAAAATTGGCTGAGTTTGTTCCAGTACATGTATTAAAAAAATTATTTCTTATTTATTCATACCCGATTCTCATACGCGTCTTCTATCTTTGGCTCAGCAGTTAAAGAGAAACAGAATAAATGGCAGATTTTACAAAATAGATGCTGTAAAGCGAAGTATAAACTGCCTCTGTTGCTATAAGCATTCTCCCAATTAAAGAAAGTTTTGAGATGTATGTGTCAATCTAGATGTTTAAGTGTCTGTACCTCCCATCATTACTTTCAACTATACAATCCGAATTTCTAGGTCATGGTTATTCAATCAGAGGTTCTAGTCTAGGTTCTAGATCTTATAGGCATGATTTTGAAATGGGTTTCTGGTGTGATTTAGATGATAGATGAATCTAATTTTTAAGTGCAAATAAAATATTGATGTTTAGTACGTTTCAACGATACTAATTAATATTGTTTTAATACAACATCAAAAATGTTTCGGGATGAAATTTTCGTTTTTCGCATTTTCACTAATTTTTTCAGGACAGTATTAAATTTAGCAAAAAAACACATCCAATTTGAAAACGAGTTTTTCGGGCTGGTCGTTCGTGCCAGCTTCACATACAACAAAATCTCCACAAATTTTATGAATTACATGCCACATTTTGAGCTTGAAAGCTCAATTGCAATGAGGTGAGCGGCTCAAACTATTTGAAATATAAATTCCCTTCTATATAGTTTTGTTGTTTTACTCGTAAATGTGTGCTTCCAAATATAGTACTGCGTTTTGGGGGTCTAAAAACTAACCATTATTTTATAGAACACAAAAAACTATGAAAAAATAAAAAACCACATTTACTGATTTCTGACATATACTACTTAAATATTTTACATTCTCAAAGGTGGGAATATCTACAGTGGTCTCTTCTAGGAATGATATAAAAATATTTCACAATAATAATTTAAAAAAGTTAGTAACTTGAACATACATCAGTGCCTTAAAATAAACGTCATGAACCATAGGCGTACTAACTCCGTCTGCGGCTTGTGCAATCAATCTGACCATTTGTAAATTTTAATACAATCTATTAACATCATGCCCTCACAACTGATCCCATTTGCAAAACAAAATGTAACAACTGTAATTCGTTTTTTTGTAGGTATACTGCCGAATACAAACTGATTCGTCGCGTTCGGGTTCGTTGTAATTCATATGGTTTAAATTATGATAATATAATTCTGTCCTGTTTCGTACTATGTATAGGTAACCCTCCAATAACACGATATTCGAAGAATACGGATACCTTTCTTCAAATCACACGATTTCAAACTACACGAGTTTCGTTGATGCTCTTTTATTTTGGTTTTTGTATTCCAAAACAGAAACAAATTAAAACGCAACGTTTTTCTTATTTTCACTCTCCCGTTTTTATAGTCCCGAACAACACGGTTTCAAAAAACACGAATCGAATTAATCGTGTTGTTGGAGGATTTCCTGTACTTTTGTGTAATATGTACTATTTTTTGATATTCTGATTTGTGACATCCTGTTTTAGCACATCCATGTGTCGTTCCATATGGGACCCGTTTAAGGACATCCAATGCTTATAGTTGTATATAATGTTAATTCACATACGAATGAATGAATTGACTTTAATTACTTAACAATTAACTTTTACCCATATTGTTATACATTTTCTAATGTTGTTATGTTCGTGGATTGCCTGAAACAACATTATCCTGCTGATTGGTGTGTTTTTAACCATTTTTCAACTACAACATTAAATTATTATGTATTAGTATTTTTTGCGAAAACAAAAGAAAATTTTCTATTGTATTTTTCCATTAAATAATAACTTCCGTGAAATTTAATTTATCAAGAAGGAACAAAAAAAAATAATCTAAAAGTTAACTCGAGTCTGTGTTAGTGTTTAACATATTATTTTTTAACTATACATCGTTTGAATTTTGTTTATCTTAGACTGGTTCATATTTATAAAGGAGATGATAATGATGTTGCTGTTATAATTATTATAACAAAAAACTATAATAGTTTTTTTGATCTCGTTTCTCTCGGCTTTACTAAGAGAGATGAATATATGAACATATTAGAAAAGTGTTTGTGCTTTCTGTGTTTAGGTTTCCTGTTTAAATTTATTTTTTGTGATACACAAAAGAAACAAAAAACTTTTTCTCCGGAAAATTTAATGAATTACTTCATGGTTAGAAATTATAATAAATAACAATTTATGGCCTCGGTTTGTTATCTTTTTTACGTAATCATAATATTTTGCTGAATTAAATGGTTCTAAAATTTAAAGGTTATTTCTTTTATAGTACAATTTCGTGTACGAATTAATTTGTGCTTTCTATATTTTTGTATTATTAAAAAAGCGTTAAATTTTTATAAAGGGATAACAACAAACTATGTAATAAATTGTTTGACGAACAACTTTTCTGTTATAGTATTTGTTTGTTTGTTTATTAACTTTGCAATCTGTTCTGGGGCCAAAGCACTCCCAACTCTTTCGCGGTTCGCTTTCAACAACCAACTTTAGGCAGTGTCAAATCGAGGCCAATTTACGTAGAACGGCACGTTGCATAGTTCTATGCCAGCCTATATTACTGACATGGAAGGTGGATCGGCCCATGAATTCTGCGCTCCGACAAGGGAGTCATAATTGTGTTCATTTTCATTATTGGTCGGCCGATTTAGTATTTTTAGGAAGGACATTTACTTTCGTAAAAATATGTAAATGGAAAATGTGGGTCATCTCTAATCTAATCAATAATACAATTCCCAATCAAAGTGCATTTCTAAAATAATTATCTTTCTAAACTATCATTCTATAACTAATTCAAGGGTCAGCAAATTATCAGAATTTTTATTAGATATTTGGATATAGCAAAATACAAAAATACAATTTCAACCATAATGATATTTGTACTAACCTTATAAATTAACTGTAAATGTGTGTCCGTCACGACAGCCGAAACCATATCAGTTGGAACCAAACAAGCTATGACAGAAGTACCACAATGCATTGTGCATCATTGTGCACTAACTGATTTATCCATAAATCAATATTAAGTCAGCCGCAACCATTAGGAGCTTGTACAATGTGCACAATGCGCATAAATTCTTGTGCAACGAATAAGCGTTCAGTAGGAACGTTAACAAGGTTAGCAGAAACTACTTCAATATCAGCCGGAACCATATGAAGCCAACTGGAACCATGCCAGCCGAAACCAAACCAACTATGGCACAAGAAATACAATGCATTGTGCACCATTGTGCACTACCTGAGTTTTCAGCCGAAACCAATGTTGGGTCAGCCGGACCCATACAAAGCCAGCTGGAACCGTACCACCCTGAACCAAGCAAACTATGGCACCAGTAGCACCTTGCATTGTGCATCATTATGCACTACCAGGTTATCAGCCGGAGTCAAATTTAAAGCAGCCGGAATCATTTAAATAACAGCCGGCGCCATTTAAAGCGAATAACCATAACAAGGTCAGTCGGAACCACTCCAATGTCAGCCGCAACAATATGAGGCCAGCCTAGAGTTTCCAATATCGAGTATCGAGTACCCGGGTACTCGGGTATTTTTAACCAATTTTCAATACTCGATTACTCGGGTATTTTCGTCGAAAAAAAACGTAATTTTTTTTTTTATATATAATATTCTAATATGCTCATACTTTAATTAATTTTCAATAAATTTTTATATATAAAAACAGTAAACACAAATATTGAAAATCCCATTCGTAAAACATCTACAGTAGTGTAAATTACCGCGAAAATATAGCTATAAAATTTACCCGCTTTGCATCTCTTTAAAAATTCAAAACATAATTCTTTGGGCAAACTGATACAATTAAAGGCGAAATTCCATTACTTATTTGTGTATGTGTTTGTGATGTTGCCACATAAAAAAATTAATTTGTTTGGTTATGTTTTTTGTCTTGTATCGGTCAAAATTTAGCTATAAAATCTTGCTATAACAAAAAAAAAATATTTGTCTTCTTCACTCCAATGCAATTTTATATCATGTTTTCTTTGTTTGGTTTTCCAGTATTTTTTACTGACAGTACATTTTTCTTGGTGTAATAGAGGCATAAATATCAATAAAAAATACAAATCGAAGTATTTTTATGGCAACCAAAATGAAAAATACCCCCACTCTCAGCAAATTTTAGTTTAGTAATATTTTTATGGTGAGCACTTGGCTCATACATTTTATATGTTTGGTGGAGTATGATATAAATCGCGTTTTCATTATAAATTTGTATTAATGTTCAAACTAAAATATTTTACAATATTTAATTTTTATTATTTATTCCGTATTACATAATTTTAATGCATGTGATATTTTTTAGGTTATGTTACAAACGCGGTCAAATATTCCCCTAACTTTTTTTATAGGAAAGTGTTTTCTTAGTTTTTCATTATTGAAAGGAAATAATTAAAAAACATAATAAAATGATGCCTGCAAATAATATTTAGGTTTTTTTAGTAATGTAGAGATATAAATGAAATTGATTTAACAATAATTTTCATTTTTCAAATAATTTTTGTTATAATTTCGTAGTTGTCAAATATTCCCCTTAAGATTTCGATATAAAATAAAAATAGTCTGTCTCTGTCAGATTTTTGATATTATTTCTTTCTGGTTTTTTGCACAAAAACAAAAGCCGCAGTAATGGAATTTCGCCTTAAATGAGTTACTGTTGTAATACAAAACGTTTTCTACTGTTTTTAACTCTCTCTCTCTCTCTCCATTCGTTGTTTTATTTTATTTTTTGATTTTTCGTATGTTTAAAATATCATCATGTTAGTAATGTGTCGTTGTGACTGTGTGAGGATTGTTTTCATTTATGTAGAGAAAGGACTGACATTTCAGTTTGTTATTAAACCAAAACAACTTATTTTTTTTAGTCACTCTATTTTTAAAGAACGTGTGCTATTCTATTACATGTAAGTACTAGTAGTTTACTAATTATTATATACCACATATAATATAATTTATAATTATAGCCTAGTGTTAAGTTACATTTAAATAACTGTATTGTCATACATAACTGTGAATTCGATAAAATACGATTTTCATGAAAATCACAGTCACAAAAAACAAAGTTATTGCTTTTTTAATTTTATGATTATAATATTATTATACATATAATTAAAAGTATAATAACATTGAAAATATATTTAAAAAATTGGCAGGAATTCAGGAAAGGAACCCATAATGAATAAACGAAAATCACAAGTGTGGGACTACTTTCAGAAACAGAAGTCTGAGACCGCAAAATGTACATTTCGGTAATGCGGAACGATTATTAGTTGCAAAGGTAGCAATACATCCGTCATGATCAACCACCTTCATAAAATCCACAACATTGAATTAAAAAAACCTCAAGAGGAATTAGAATCGTCAAAAAAAATTAAATCTAGCTCTTCTTCAACGATGTTAAGATTTATAAAAAGAGAATCTTTACAAGAAATTATAGCAAAATGTGCAGCTAAAGATGGGTTTTCTTTTAACTCGATAAGAAAATCTGAAGCTATCAGAGGATACGTAAGTAGTCGTAATAATGTTATGCCGAAAAGTAATACGTCTATTAAGAACAATGTGATGGCAGTTTTTCGATGAAAAGCGTGCTGAAATTAAGCTTAAATTCATAAGTCAATTGAACGAAAGTAAAAAATTTAGTATAACCGTTGATGAATGGACTGATGTTTTGATGCGACGATTCTTAAATGTTACCGTTCATTCTACCGCTGAATCGTTCGTCTTGGGGCTTGTGCACATAACGGACAGCTGTACCTCAGAAAAAACTGAGGAACTGGTCAGACAGTTGAATATAGTCTTAACCTAGACAATGATATCGTGGCATCTACTCATGATGGTGCTAGTGTGATGGTAAAATATGGCAGGCTAATAAATATTGAAAGTCAATTGTGTTACAATCACGCAATTCATTTAGCAGTTCTTGAGGTTATGTATAAAAATCCTAACGCCACCACCATCAATACGCAAGAAGAAGAATATGAAGATGAGGACGCAGATGAGGATAACTTCAGTGACTCCAGCAATTATAATGAACCTGGCGATGACGATAATTTATTTATAGATGATACACTTTCAACAACTAGAATCGAACGACAAAACATAAAAAAATCTTTCGATGAAATGAGAAAAACCATTAAGTTTTTAAAAAATCATCGATTCGAACGGAAGTTTTAAATAAAGAAATAACCTTAACAGAGGGAAAATTATTAAAACTAATACTTGACTGCAGAACTCGGTGGAATACACTAGCTACATATATCAAGCGTTTCCTGAAATTACAGCAATATTGAAACTCTAACGGAAGTTGCAGACGTCCTTGAGCCGCTTAAGTTGGCAGTTGAAGTACTTAGTAAACAGGAATCAAACCAATTGTCTGCAGAGGGTACACTATTCTATATTTTTCAACAACTGAAAAAATTTAATACTCCCGTCTCTGGAATTGTTTGATGCGATAACTATAGAAATTAATCAACGCCGAAACGTAGAAATTGTATCACTCTTATATTTTCTTCATCATGGACGCTACCCCAAATTAAACGAATTTTTTACATATTCCTCAAAAACATTAATCAAACAATCAGCTAATCTAGCTATACAGTCGCTTATTTTCAGTGACTCAGCAGGATGCAGCTGTTATAAGCTCTTCTGATGAAGAAGTTTCATCACCTACATCATACAGCAAGCTATGGCAATGCCTCAATTCCTTTACTGTGCCGAAGCCAGAAGTTTCATCTGGTTCGTCTAATAAAAGTAATATTGAAAAGGAGTTCAAATTTATAGAGGAGAATCGAAAACCAACAGAAGGAATGGCAATGTCGGCACGCTTGCATAAAGCTTTACTTACAATACGTCCAACATCAACAGCATGCGAGCGTGTATTTTCAGTATCAGGCAACATAATGACGAAATTGAGAAGTCGCCTTAACACTAGCACTCTCAATGCCCTGGTATTTTAAAAATATTATTTCGCATACAATACTAAATGATAAGTGATTAACTGAACCCGCATAAATGAATTTTTTTCGTTTCGTTATCGTATAACGTATTGTTTTCATTGTTTTTTTAATGAATTTTTATTATTTTTATACAGTATGCTGAATACTGAGTACTGAATGAATTGATCTTAAAGTTTTTGTTGAATAAAAAGTTATTTAAAAAATTAAATGATAATCAATTTTTCATATCGTCGGTGGAAGATTATTTTTTGTCGAGTATTTCCGAGTACCCGGGTATCAATGAAATTAGTACTCGATTACTCGGGTACTGATTCAGTCGAGTATTTTGGAAACCTTACAGCCGGAACCAAACCAAATAGGACACAAGTAGCACAATCCACAGTGCACTGCCTTATGTTTAAGCCGGAACCAATATAGGGCCAACCACAGTCGACACGGAAAAAGCGTGAACCATATAAGCCAGCCGGAACCATGCCACTCGGAACCAAACCAACTATGGCACAAGTAGTACAATGCATTGTGCACTATACATTTTATACAAGCTTCTAAAGTTTCCGGCAGATAAAACTCTGGATGTGGCTGGCTTTAAATGGTTCCGTCTGGCTTAATATTGGTTCCGGCTAACAAATCAGGTAGTGCACAAAGATGCACAATGCATCTTGCTTTCGAGACTTTGAAAACGTTGTTTTTAAAATTGTCGATAACTTTTTTAGGAAGAGAGGTAGAAAAAAACGAGAATACGCAATTTATTTGGTGGGTAATTAATTGTGCTTTCAAATGATAAACTGGTATCAAAACTCCGGCAGTCTTAATCCCGAATTTCTAGATATCGTTACAAAATAGAACGAATTCTGGCATTCAAATCCTTTCAAAATCCTGTTTTTAAAATTAAGTGTTTTCAAACGCCCATTAAAATTCAAAACAAATTAGGAACAAACATAGTTTTTAGTATAGGATTGGTATTCTATTAGGAATCTTTAATTTAGCAATTTGGCCATACTAATTGAATGATGCTATGGTTAAATTCTGGATTTTGGGTAAACTGGAATTATATGGATGTGATCGGAATTCATGTATGAAATGTGAATCAAATACTGGGAGTGAGACTTGCTAATCCGATCTCGATTAATTCTGAACTAAATTTTACAATGAGATTAGTATTCTAACACAAATAGTTAACGCAGTTCTGAAGTTTGATCATAGAAATGAATCTATTAACCCTTTTTGTTGTAATAAAGAACAGGGAGGAACCAGTTTAAGCAAATTTCAATGAATTATTCTGTTATATAAACAGAAGGACATTCTATATTATATTCATTGGCGGCCAACACCCTTTATGAGATATAATGCCAATGAAAAATGGGTGTACCCGCAGTGCTGGTATAATTAAGAAATTAAAAAAATAATGATCTCAAAGTAAAACACATCTCTTGGAGAAAGTAGAATAGAAGTTACTAAATTAATTTTAGATACTGAAAAACTTTTTATTTAGAAAATGTGTGTTCAACGAATTTAAAAATACTGAGTCTACCAAAACTCGGTAGACCAATAAGAGCAGAATGCGCCCATTTTTCTGGAATAATAATTTTAAAATTAATTTTCAGAAAAATCTAGGATTTTAAAAACAATCACGATTTTCATTAATCAAGAATAGAATCGTCGTTACATCAAAAATATTATCTACAAAGGAGATCAGGGTTAAATTACCAAGAAGTTTCACAGTTTGGTTGATGTGAGTTTACCAAGAACGTTTGCCGGTTTGATTTAGAACGAGATGAGATTTTGAATATTTTAAATACAAAAATTATCTCATCAGAAACCATCGATTTTTTTATATAGCGGATTCAAAATCGCATGAATATCAGATTTTGAACCCGCTATATAAAAAATTCGATGATTTTGATGAGATAATTTTTGTATTTAAAATATTCAAAATCTCATTAATTCGAAATCAAACCGGCAAACGTTCTTGGTAAACTCACATCAATGTAAAAGAAATGTATGGCTATTACTCAGAATAGCAAAAAATGTCTTTAATAAAGAATGGCTATATATGTTTAAAAGGCCATCGTGAACATTTCTCGAATATTAAACAATTTTATGTCAAATTGAAACTATGAATTCCAAAAACATTCCGGACACAATTTCAAACCGGATTAATTTAAATCAAATTTGGGCATTTTACAGCGACCACACCTTTTTCTAAAGGGTATTTTTATTAGACAAACTGGGAGGAGTATTTCAAGCCACTCCCTTATCGCTTAATTCATTTCGTTAAAATTCATGACTTGATAGCAATACTTCCATAAAAAGCCATTGAAAATTATAAATTATTATACGAGCATAAACTGATGGTTTAGACTCTCTCTCTCTCTCTCTCTCTCTGGCACTATACATCCCATCAAGGGATTTGGCCGCCTCAAATGAGGTTTCATAATCATACTTTCATTTCGGATAATGAGTGATTAATTCATTGATCCTAAACCAGCCGTGAAATTTTTTTCCTTGTCACCACCTGGAATCGAACCCGGGACCTCCGGTTGCTGGAGCAAGCATGCTGACCACTTTGCCACCGGGGCGGATGGTTTAGACGTTAGACTTAAAGAGCAGGATACGATACTTTGTCCACGAAAATTCAATATGTTGTGCCTCCAGAACAACTGGAGCTGCTCAAATGAAAAGAGGATTCAAGCGGTTCGTTGTATAAGGAAAACGCAGACCATTTTGTTAACAAGTTTCACTTCCGAATAAATTAATTTTAAAAAGTTTTCTGTGTTAAAAAACTGAGGGGTATATCCGTTGTGACCAAAGCTTGGGTATTTTACCATGAATGTTCGTAAATACGAATACATTACGAATTTCTTTTCTATTTATTTAAAATCCTATCTATTTATTTAACCAAGTGAAACTCATTAGAATTTTAAATAGTTGGAAAGATGGATTGTGCAAATCTATCGTCTAATCTGGCTATGCATCGAGCTCCGAATATCTAATATTTTGTACGAAGTAGACTCACCAAAAGCCCGCACCTGACATGGAACAATGTATTTTAAACGAAAGTTTGATAATATCTCCTTGGAAATCGATACAGTACCCGAAAAAATTATAGGACGCCTAGTATTATATACAACCATGTAATTAGTTAATTCTCTCTTTTACTCAGATCATTCCAACTACGTCCAAAAAAGTATTTAAAGCTTAAATTCGCTCTTATTTGGGACGTCTTGGCTTTTCTGCAAACATTTATTTTCCCTTATAAACTCGTAAGTTTGATCGTACCTTATATAATAATTCGTTTCTTGGGCTTAGCACAATCAAAATCTTCAATTTTGGTGGTATAGCAACGAGTTAATGAACCACAATCATCGTCGTTCGCTTTTTCTATTCGATTTTACGAACGTAACGTAATGTCTTGCATAAGCAAGGATTCTTTTCATTCTCTCAAATGAATCATTCCGATTAAGCAGATTATCGATAAATACATTAGTAATACTTAGTAATACAGGCTTAGACACAACCAGCCCGGTCCATTCTACCATATACACGATGAATTTAGGAATTGACTTACAGTTATTCCAGTGAGGCATAGTCGCTGCAAGCTAATTACTTGGATGTGATGGTAACCAGTCCAGCACTATTTTACTGTCGCACCGCAAGACAGGCTATTTAAATTTTATGTTGCCCCCAAGACGTCGTAATGTGTTTAACAAGCTCCGTCAACAATGCGGCGGCTCTTAACAACTCCAATCTCGGAAGACTTTTCTGCTGAATGGGCGAAACTCAGGTTTAGCCTGTAATAAGCTTAAGAGATTTATTATAGTTTTAACATACACAACAGCACGGTATGCTAATTTACTAGCGTCGAAAAAATCGTGAATTTCTTTCTGGGAACCCATAATTCCTCGACTTCTTTTAGTTCATAGCGTAGCGTAAGGCATTAGTTTTGTATATTAATAGGGAGTAGATTGTCCCACTTGACATTTCTTACCGTAAGGTTTATAAAATATTTTAATTTGCGAAGAAACAGCCATCCTAATCCCTACTGACGCTGTTTGTTCTTCAAAATATTCTTTGATTTTTGACATCATTCCCGTTGGCCCAAATTTGCCGATCACCGAATATTAAATATTACGTATTGGTAACCAATCAAGATCTCGAGTAACGAAGACTGGATGAAATGACCTGTCATTAATAAATCATTGAGGGCTTTACTTGTTTCTTCTATCTCAGCATGGTGAAGCAAAAATAACACTGTGCTTGAATTTCAAACTTTTTTTGCGTGACAAGCTGGGCACCCGGGGGGTAAACCTAATTCGACTATGCTGAATTCATTGGTGCTAGTCCCATTTCAAAGTTAGTCCCCATTTTTGAAATATCGCTTTCGACATATTTTGCCTCTGAGACAAATATTTGTCAAAATATACACTCATATTCACGTTGATAGCTCCTGAACCATTAAGATTTTCGTTATGCTTTCTTCAGCAAAGTTGTTGCGCAAGCCAAGACCAACAACTTTGCTAAACATATCAAGGCCGAAAAACGACATCTACAATCACATTTTTGTGTTATTTTATTTTTTGAAACGCAAAAAAATAAAATAACCATATCCAGCACTAACCGGTAACCAGTCCAGCACTATTTTACGATTGCACCGTAAGACAGACTCTTTGAATTCTATGTTGCCCCAAGACGTCGTAATGATTTGAGCCAGCTCCGTCAACAATGCGGCGGCTCTTAACGACTCCTACCGCGGAAGACTTCTCTGCTGAATGGGCGAAATTTCCCCGTTTAGCCTGCAATTAGCTTAAGAGATAATTTCTCGACTTCCTTTAGTTCGTAGCGTAGTGTAATCCGTTACTTTTGTATATTAATTGTGAGTAGATCGTCCCACTTGACATTTCTTAACCATAATCTTTGAAGCAATATATTACCGCGCTTAACTCTGCGAGGGGACAAACATCCTAATGGGTCAACTGTAGTACTTGTTCCGAGAGCAAAGTTTGTTTGCTGCGCCTTCGCTCCTTGCATTAGGCATCTCCCTCATTTTTCTAATTTTGACATCATCCTCGTTATTAAACTTAACCTAGATATCGAGTAATGAAGACTGGATGAAATGACCAGTCATTAATAAATCATTGAGAGCTGTACTTCTTTGGTTTCTTTTATCACACCATGGTGAAGTAAAATATTTATTTTGATTGATTGGCTCGTTTATTTGACTCATATGCCGCAGTTGTTAATATTCCAACTTTAAAGGCATTGCTCGCGACGACCTTCTATTTAGCACCCAAGCACGTTAGATCTCCCCTTCCCCAATCTCACAATATTGTTCCTCGTTGGTCGACTCAATAGTTGTGGGAATTTGTTAAACCTTCCAAAATATTCGAAGAGTAGTGTCACCTGCAAGGCTAAATAACCTCCAACTATCCATCCAAATTTAGATTCCTAAACAATAATTCGCATGGATAGTTTTATTTGACCGGCCTTTAGTATTGATAAAACGCCTCAACTCCCACTAAAATACCAATATTCCCGTTTTCGTGAAATTTCCTATCGGCAAGATTTATGGTTCCTGATTCAATTTATTAATGATAATGTATATCAGTTGCTACTATCGCGCGCTACTGCATTTGGGTCAAACGCCGCCTATAAGCCCTGTCATGTAATTTCCTTATGTTGAACTGTTTGCATGGCTTACGGTTGGTTCACGATATATTTTCTGCCATTATACCTTTCTAATTGCTTCGAGAATGCCTCATAATAATTGGCTTCGGTTACGGTATACGATACAAATGATCGCCAACCCTGTTGCAAATGATTTCAAGTATTGGAAATTTTGTACTGCAGGATATTAAACTTTCCTGTAACCGAATTATACTTGAGCTCTTCTAACTATGAATCAATATCGGAATCGAGGATAAAAAATTTCTTTTAGACATCATTAAGCTATAATTCCTAGCCTTGAAAAGTATCTACTCGAATTTATAGTTAATCAATAGAAATTTTACCACGCTTGTTGTCTGCTTCCGCCTCACGAATTGAACTTGAATTTCATTTTTATAAACAAACAGTAAACAATTTTGGAAGGCATTAAAGGTAATTTTGATATTAAAAAAACTACGACACTAATTTCTAATGGTAAAGACAGTCTAGGCCATATAGAAAGGTTAAGATAAGTGTTTTCATCATGAACTCGAATAAAACTCGAAAGTGATAAACATGCGAATCTCCAGATATTCATTTAATTTCTTTTGAAAAAATTAAAGCTCCATTAGCCCAAGATAAAGTAGTAATCTACTCTTGCACAATTTTTGATAAAGTGACCATGAAATCAATGAACTTTTATATGGGAAGCAACAACAATGTTGACGATTTTGTTCTATTGTACAAGAAAAATTTACAAATAGCAAGCCATACATTTTCAAAATGATTCGTCAGCTTTATTGCATTTAATGTAATTTGTAAGGTTTTTGAACATAATAAAACCGGTAGAATTGTTGCTGTTTTTAAAAAAAAAAAAATTGAATACCATCTAAAATTTCCTTATGGCATTCATGATTCCGTCCTCGAAAAACTGAATTTCAGTAAATCGATGCCACTATTTAAAAAAACACTACATGACGATAATGAATTAAAGATATAAAAATTCCTGTTGTTTCATCAAAAAATCATTAATGCAAATCTTTTTGGCTTATTGTGGTATATACAAACAGAAATATCACCGGACAAGAAGTTTGGAGTTTTGCAATTTACAAAAGCCAAATCAAAAAATCGCTAATAGGATTAACAAAATTCGGCATCAAAGGATTTTTTTTAGCGTGTGATAGTCAAAATAAAAATATAATCATATTTTTTATGCGCACAATTTGATTTCACGCAATCGGATGGAATTTACAGATTCGTTTGACGTCCACCACAAAAAAATGTTCATGCTGGCAGGTATCGTATATCATCGAACATTTTTAAATTGAAACATATGGCGATTTCATTTTGAGGTTGTCATCGCAGCATTTGCATTCCTGAATATACGGTTTTTCGTTGAAATATGCATTTTAAGATTTTAACCGCGACGACGGTTGACAAGTTCATTGATATTATATTACACACCCAAACCAAAACTTATACATGTTACCACCATCAACCTCTTTGCAAATATAAATTAAAATGTACGAGTACGTTGTTTCGAGAGTATATCTAGATAAAAATTCTAGAATCAAATCACGCGCTCCGTACGATACCTTCGTTCGTTACACACCCAAAAAGAAGCGCAACTGCTATTTACTTTTGTGTACACAATTTATTTCACTCTTATATACACAATTATGAAGCAACGCGGTAAATATTCCAACGACGTGAGATGTTTGTTAGAGTTTAAAAATAAAAATGTTTTGTACTTTAATTGTTTTGAAAGAAAATTGAAAAAGTTTTACGAAAATATTTTTTGCGTTTTTTTGGGGTAACTTTCTAAAAATCACAGCATCGCACAGCACCAGATGACATTAGTATGTGTATATGGCAAAGTTAGTAACATAAAATTAGGCTAAGGTTCGTTAAACAATAATCAGTAGATTGGAACATTTTTTTTTCTATGTACGAGTATTATTTACAATATGCAAACATCTTTCGGATGTAATATATCCCTGCGTATACAGAGAAAAATTTATCCGTACTTGTAAAACTGTCCTGGCATTAAAGATTTATTTTGTCACAATGAAAAACATATGGTCGTTTTTCTCCTCGATATGCATAAGAAAATCTTTATATTCTCGTATCATTACTAAAAGTAGTTTAATCTGTCATGATTTAGGTTGGGACGAAGATGGCAAAAAATTAGCAAGGATTATATATATGTTAGATTATGCGTAGAATTTTATTCCCCCAAGTTACTTTTGTATTTTATTTGTAACAATAACAAATAATCTTACGACATTTAGCTGTCAAATTAATTTGTACCATCACTAAAGGACATTAAGGCGATTTTCATTAATTTATTGCCTTATTTTGTGTGTATACGAGTATATGACTGGCTGTGGCAAAATATTTAATTTGTGCTAATGACGATTTTTTGCGTAGAATTCAATTTTGTTTTATGCCGCATACAGTAAAAATAAAGGTATGTGTGAATTTTCCAAACGTTTATGTGGATTCATCATTCTAATCACAACAAATTACGAAACAAAAATTGACACCGAATATCTCTCACAACCAAACTTTGCAAAATAGATTGACCTTATCAGTTAGTTCCCTCACCTACGAAAGAAAAATGTTGTTCTTGTATAGTAAATTGCGGCAAAACGTCCGTTTCAGTAAAAAAAATAACAAATAATGAGGTTTTTTAAATTTTAAAATAAATCTGAAGAACGGATAACTAATGGAAATTTATTTCACATCCATTTTGGTGTTGCTTGCAATTGTAAATGAAAAAGTGTAAAGATTTTATAATTTGGCTTAAAATTATCTCAAAAAAATCGTCGTAAAGAAGCACGGTTTAGAAAGAGTTATGTCTTTTTCTTTCAAGGGTTCATTCCTTCGAGACCTTTTTAGAAAATCCCATAAATTTGATGTAGGAATTCACTAAATTGCTGATGCATCATAAAAAAAGAAGTGTATGGTGTTTGCATACTGGGAGCTTAAACAAAAATCTGCATGTAATACTACACTTATGCCATCGACTGTGGTTTCGTTAATTACCACATCTAGTGATTACTAGATTTTATTGTCCTAGTGCAGCATATGTTATCTAGTCATTCTTACGTTGTAGTATCGATACCTCACATTGAGTTTGATTGATTGGAGTGTTGATATACCACAATTGGTGATATTTGGAATACTTGACATCGATTCACATCGTCTCTCTTTACTAATGCAAAGTGTTCACGCCGATTGTCCTTGCTATATAATCAATGGAACTATTGATGTGTTGATACACGTGACGGAGATCCTAAATATCATGTCCAGGTAGAATAGTAATGTTTGCAACCACGTATTGTCGAATAAATTGGAACTCTTCCTCTATAGCCGATTTGATGTGAGTTTGGATGGATGTAGGATGTCTTGATGGACACGTTAGAGCATGTAAGCCTTGTTGCGAATCCTACAGGCGTACTAGAGCCATTTCAAAATTGCTTATTAACGTTGACCGTGCCCTGCCTTCGTACTTTCTTTATTCTTGTAGTTGTCGTATTTCCAGCCTGAACAAGTTGCTTATCGATATGGTGGTAAAATTCTACTAAATTGATGGCGTTATCGACTATAGTTGTCTGATTTTTGATAAGAGCCAAAAGATGATTGTTACTTTTTTCAAATTTGGACTAATATTCAGCCTCTCGTTCAAAACTTCGTTTCACTCGTTAGCGATCCTTGTTATTTTCGAAAAGTATCTCGTTGTCTGCTGTTAAATACTTATATCGCCATAGAAGTTGCTGTGTTGTAGAATGACATTGCATTTTCTACTTGTCCGGCCGGCATAGTCAAATCCTATATGATTGGGCATTTCCGATATTCCGCGCTCTTATTGTGTTGTTTGTCCAAAATTATTGTATTTCGACTGGCAGGCGTAAGATTTGAATTTTGTAGCCGACTATTCTTAGTATTCCATTGTTGTATTTATAAGACCGGATACAAAATATGAGTCTGGTTTTTTTATTGAATTGCCTTGGGGATTTGAGATGGTGAATTTTATTATTGAAATATTGTTCCTGGATGATATTGATAATTGTAGTTTCTGCTTCTTGAATTTATCTATTCGACGGTACTCCAGGCTTGTTGTCTGTAAGCGTTTTGTGGCAGATGGATCGCTTACAATATGCAACCATTCGATTTTGTTTATTAAAACTTGAATGTCACTCAAACAATTGTAAAAATTATGCCAACAAAATTGACTATTGATTATCCTTCTAATTCCTGAAGCTGTACGTCATGAAAATTAAGTCTAGTATGGTTGCATCGAAATCCAACATGATGCCATATAGTTGTTGTTAGAATACTCTTTTTCGCAGATATTATATTGGCCACAAACGTTTTGCATCGGCTTGCTTCCCCTCTACCCCAACATAGTGTACCTCTCTCTAACGCAACATAGTGTACTGCTTGAATCAGACCAATGTTGTTTGACATGGTTGCAAAGAAATCCAATATTAATTTATTATGAATAAAATCTGAACCCATCATCGTCAGAGGCGTCACAGATGCCTTATAATTCAGCCATAGCACTGCTGGCGTATAGTTTATCCAACGATGAATTTTAATCTTGTCTAACTATGAGATTTCTGTAGCTTAGCCATCCTGCCTTTGCCTGTTATATTTGCTGGTTGTTGATTGACGTGACTCTGCTTTGTTTGCCGGTTGTTTCTTGGTTGCCTCTTTGAACAATTTGTTCGATATTTGATGTGAGAGCTTTAATTGTTGTTGCTTGTCGTTGATATTGGATCTTTAAATGGAATGCATGCAGTTCGAACGGTTGTTGTATGTTGGCAGCCTCGGTTTGTGGCAGAATTTGTATGCCGGTTCCGGGATCAAATCTTAGTTGGCTTACCTCAAATGGTACCAACTAGAACGAGATTTAATGGGGTTTAAATAATCAGAGTTAGAACTATATAGTTATAAGATCGTCTTATTTATAACCTTTACTGCATCGGTATCAAGTTTTTGGAAATATTTCAGAATAATTATACCGCATGTTGTATTCTCAACGTGTGTTGTTGACCCTGTTGAGCTTATCTCAACACCGTGTCATTCTTTTATGCATATTATACATCAAATTTTTTTGGATGTGCGACATATACACAAAACTCGAGGACTGGCTCGCATCCATTCTGTGTGCAATAGCACAAATGAATGAAAAACTTTATTTTTTACTTGCAGGTGTGGTCTTGGTCCAGCCACTTTTCATTTAATATATCAAAATTAAATTTGTCTTTATATCAAAGTGAATTCTGAAACAAAGCTAACAGTGAAAATTTCGTAATTCCGTATCTGCCCAATGCTTTTGAATATCCAAACGAACCAAACTTTTGTTTTTATTTATTAATAAACACTTAAACAACACTGCAGTTCCGAATTAGAAGTTGTTTGATGGCTCAGCAGCCATATGATAAATCGTTCAAAAGTTGAAACGGACGTCAACATTGTGCCCTCCGAAATTTGCCGATGTAAGAAAATTTGCCCTAAATACTGAAAGTATGCGATCAGGAACATGGTAGTAAAAAAGTAACAGAAGGCTAATAGCAAAATATATGTGTTATATGTTGTTACAGCAACTCCACTGGTGAAAGTAGCATATCTTTTAGGTTATCCGCGTTATGGCGAATGAGGTGAAGGACAAGAGTTGAAATGTAAAGGATTCCTTTGTTCAATGTCAATGGAATCAAACCATTTCTCAACCGACTATGGTGGATCCTGGGTTCTGTGAATAAATTTGTATTCTGATATGAGTTCCGATTGCAGTTCTGGGATTGGCGTTCTGGATTGAAACTAAGTATGAGTTTGTTGAAAACAGGAACACAACATAAGTTGGGGATGCTGTTACGTTCTTTTATTACCTATATATGTTCGCACATTAATCCTCGTAAAGGTCAGCACTCACACCTAATTTTTTACCAATTGTCAAGTTGGTTTTTCCCATTGACATTTGCAAGGAGTAATTCCTTATATAATTGAGATTCTAAGCAAAAGTTCCAATAATTGTTTAACCTCGAGTATTCCAGCAAAAAATAATTTAAACAAAAATAATTTGAAAAATGTATTTTTTTATTCCCTGCTACCAAGAAAAAGCCATAATGTGGTAATGGCTGGTTTAAAAGTATTGAGGTCTCACAATTCAACTTAAAATAAGATTCAAAATATTGATTATACACAATGAATTTCGGATTGAATTTTTTTCAGACATCTACCTAAGCAACAAGAACCTGCCTGGACAAGCAACCCCCATGGACTCCTTTATATAGACCATTATACCATTTAAAAGGGTCATATTCAATCGTGACAATTTGTGATGTTTCATAAGGATTGTATGTCAACGTTACCATTGTATCTCACCAACACCGCTTGTTGAACCTCTTCAACAAGATATTTTGCAAGTAAAAGGATAAACTTAATGTAAGGCCTCGAAAGATAATTTATCGTAAAAAATCGTGTAATTTCTTAGTGTAAAACCACCTCGTAAAAGAATGGTGGATGATACATGAATCACTGAAATTTTAATAATCTTCATGTTTTGTGAAAATATTTGACAAACGTTGTTTGAATTTACCTGTACCATTAAATGGAATCTATTTCACATTGAACAGTTTATATTGGATACAATTTAAATCATATTTTCGAGATAGGTCGACATAGCAGGAAACATCATCCTCTATTTACAACAGTAGCGGGTTTATCGAATGTAGTGAGGATGTGACTGTGTGCCCTATACAGATAGGTCAGTCAAGAAACTTGCGGAAATGCTGTGGTTTTTACCAACTCTTAGGTGGCCCCTCTCCATTCAAGACTGTAAAATGAACGAATAACCCAACGGCCCCGCCGAGCAGAATTTACCAAATCTACCGGAAAATACTTCGATAAAATAATTCTCAATCCAACGTAATACACTTGCGCCGAGTTAAGGGCTTCTACCCCCAAAATCAATTACGACACTATGGAAGATAACACATCTGTTTCGTCCAGTATAATCATCGGCAATTATGTGTCAGCACAGTGCGCTAAAATGCCAATATACGAAGAGAATAAGTCTACATGTAAGCACATCCTTCACAAGAGACGGACTGAAAAGTTTGAAACTTACAAGTAAAAAAGAAAATGGTCTAAACGGAGCCGCAAATAAACAGCTAGAATTTTTAAAACAGTCAGATATGATGCCCTAGTATCATTAAAATCAAAAACAGGATGATCAAAATAAAAATACCAACGGAAATGATCACAAAACTTCAGTCCTAAGAACCCGTAAAATAAATATCTATTTCATTGATATCTCATTTTAGAAACGGCTGAAATACTAGTAATTTAAGACTCTAACACGGTGTGATGGCAGAGCTACAAACAGACAGCGTAAGCTAAACCAAAAGTTTGGCAGGACCTCGCACAAGGAACAAAGAAATGGGCAAGTTTGTTAGGACCCATCAAAAAGGAGCACTCCGCATTCCGAACAAACGATTCAGAACTTACGTTAGAAATCCCCAAACCGGTTCCTTCAAGTCCTAACCACAGATCTGAGCAATATCAAGTCATGCCAGGCATGATTATAGCCAAAACGCCTTTTGCCATCAATAACAGAAATCACGCTATTCAAAACTTAACAACAGGATGGCAAGCACTTGGAAGGTCAGGAAAATAGGTCTAACAGCATGAATTACCTACATTGAAATTTTAAAAGCCTTCATCAAAACATTAAGGATATGCGATACAGTCGAACTATTAAAAGACCTATTCAATGCAGCATCTTGAACTACAGAATGGGTGCAGTTGGACTGAGTGATTTAAAATACATATAACTTTCGTATTTCTATTGTATCGTACGTAAACATGATAAGTAACTTAATAACCCGTTTTGAGGAGCGGGCTACAGTATTTGATGAGACATGAGCAAATGAACAAGCAGTCGAAGATGTACACGAAAATGTAAACGATTATCCATCTGTATCTACTCGTCGAAGTACTACTACTCAATTGGGAATCTCCACCACATCGCTACGATGCATTTTGAAGCTTGATCTGAAAATGTGTATCCAGAATTATTGCCGAGAGATGCAACACTACAAGTCAATGATGGTCCACAATATACTTAGCTCAAAAGCAGCGTATACTACTTTCTACCCCCAAAAAAAAAAATCCGAAAGGATAAGTAAGCAGATTGTTACAGATCACGGATAGATGGTCCAAGGATAATTCGTCAGCAAAATTATACTATATTTCATAAGAATTTTTAAATCTTCAATTTATCATCGGGCGCGATGCGACGAGCAAGTAGCACAGAGAGAAAAATGATTAAAAAAATTTGTCTTTCAAAATCAAGAAATTCGATCGTGGATCGCACTTCACAGACATTAAAAACTTGCGTATCTCAATAGCAAAGACAAAGTTATCATTAGATACAAATACAACGGTATGAAGTAGCTGAAGTGATGTTTACCAAATATATCGACAAATTACTGCAGACTTGCCCTACACATCCCCTCTTAAATCACAACAACTAAATGGTATCAGTTATGAAGCCAAATGTTGAACTGACTGCTTCAAAGGAAGAGACTCTTAGTGCTTATTAGAAAAACGTAGTTTCCCGACTGCAGAATCCTAGTTATCAAGTTGTTTGTTGGGCGGACATTTGAGATTTTATCGATATACAAGGAGCTTTTGGCAATACCGATTTCGACGAAATACAAGCACGCAAATAATATCGAGGAGCCTATGACTCAGATTCTTAGATCTCAGAAGATTCTCAACTTAATAATTCGAGGTAAAAAATGGAGAAAATGGCAGAGCGTAAGCAAAATACTGTTAGTCGAGTAAATTTCTGGGGAAGGAAGATCAATCCAAGGTGTCAAGAGACACAAAATTATTTGCATCATATTTAAGCCATAGCAAAAGATCGTTGTCTTTGCTACAGTTTCAAGATAACACTCTGGAAATGGTCTCGAAACATAAATATCTGGGGGATATGTTTGCTGAAAAAGTACTAAAGCACTGTAAGGCCTCCGATTTCGTGGACACCCTTTAGCTTTGAGGCCAAAAAAAAACTTGCACAGCAATAAATAAAATCCAGAGATTAATGTAAATGCAACAAGAATTATGAAAAACTGTCCCACTACTGTAGTCAAGAATCTTTTTGAGTATACACCCTTCCAATTATATATCAAAGTCATGGCAGGTTCGAGGCCATCAAAACATGTTAAATAAATGCTTTGAGGCGAGGACATGACTACATTAAATCCGGCATATCAAATTTTACAAATCTCGAACTTTATGATAAAACAATGTCAGTTTTCAATCAGAAAAATTTCACCAGAATTTACTCGGTAAGATTTCCCGAACGGAATTAAGATATATATTCCCCGACATTGACGGATCAAAAACAAATAAATAGATTGGAATCGGAGCATTCGGACCAAGCATGATGCTTCACATATAATTCGGAAAATCCACCTTATTGCACCCGAAATTCTCGTAATAGGGCTCTGAACACATAAATATATAAAAAAGAAATACAGCTTTGCGAAAGCGCCTTTCGCCAAAGCCGAAATTTGTCAGTTTGTTGGATAGTTTGGGGAAGTTTTTGAATTATCAAATTTGCGCATTTCCAATTAATTATTTTTCGTCCTTCCGAGTCGTTGTGTTTTTTCTCAAATTGTTAGCAGATTTAAGCCTTTCCCAATAAGAAAATCAAGTTTCTATAGAACGAACCGGATGTCCCTTGCAATAATCTAAGTTTAACGAAAATATGAGGAGAAACCCATAATTGATCATACCAGTTTAGTGAAAACCCATAGACACACCTATTTTCTAAAGTTAACACTTGAGCCAATCTATATTAAATGTAGGGCTATAAATGATCTGGACACTCCTTGTACGATTCGAAATGTAGGGCAAAATATGAGTGAAATCCTTTTAATATATCAATTTACATAAATTTCAGGCCAAATTTTTCACTATAATATTAGTGGTTATGTAGCGAAAAATCTGAGATTTGAGTAAATCGTATCACGATAAATAAAGCATTTCAGTCTATAGCGTGATACATTTTGAAAATAGTTCTATCATTTTAAGTATTTAGTGTATTTTATATTTGGTATTTTGCCATATGCTTCACAACCAACGGCGTCCCACAGGAAACCAGTAATAAACTACATTTGATGCTCAAATACCAGGTTTGGGCCTACTACGTATAACACCATCTTGCCAAAGCGAGCTGAAGAAATTTCCGACTAGTTCCGTGTAGTTTTGTCTTGACAGCTGTTGAAACTGGAAATTTTTTTGTTTGTTTGCATCAATGGAATAAGAAGAATAATATCCGTCAGTGATGGCATTTCTTTTTGTGGATTTAGCGTGGTAGAATATCCGTTTAGACAAAGAGCGACTAGGCCATCCGATTGAGATGATTACGGAGGATATGGACCACAAAATCTATAACATCATGTTAAGAAACCGGAGTTTAAAGATCTAAAGTATTATGACAGTGTAAATATTACTATTGAATGCACACACAAAGTTCGTGGATACCGTGTTTGCTCGCAGTTAATAAAATTAGAATATCGCTGGACTTAATTTGTCGAGCTGAAAGGAGATTTTGTCGAGAAATAAATTAATAAAAACTTTAAAAATGCGTTTCTTCATTAACATATATCCGTCCAACACCGTTCTGAAAGTTTAATTAACTTTACAATTACTATGTAAGTAGAGTAATCGCCCGAAAATTCAATCTTCTGTATTTAACGAATTTTATCATTATAAGTCAGCCCTAACATTCTGTCCGTGCATATTTCAATAATTATCCTAGATATGTCAAAACTAGACTAAATAGGTAAGCCAGTCCCATTCAGGTCACACTAGTAAACTGGGAGTTGTGTGTCTTGGAAATCACAATTTAAAAAACATGATTTCGTGTGGTACCTCTGTATGGTAATACGAAAAGATTGTAGTACAATTTCCTTAAAGAGGGAAGAATAATTTCTGAGAATAATTTTCATTGGTTTCATTTCTATTGTTTTTCATTATTTAGTTTTCTTAAAAAACAAAACTTACCTGGGGGGGGTAACTGCAGCAGGGAAACTTTTGATTTTCAAAATGAAACTTGGCATACTGATTAAGCCCAATTTGTGCTAATTAGTGCTCACGGGAAAAAATTAGTGCTAGTCCAGGAGCCGAAAAAACAGGAAAAGAAAATTTAAATTTCGCCTGAAAGACGAAAAAAATAAAACCCAATTTCTAGAAAAAACCAGAAAAAATTTAAACCTAATTTCAAAACTTCACAAAAACGGTTCCACCGACGAAATTTGTGCTTATCATTGAAACATTATTTTTATAAATTTTCATTAATAAATTGAGGAAAAACAAATTAGCCCCTAAAAGATACTATATTGAACATTAAAAATACACAAGTATACCGTTCAATAATATTTTTGTTGAACAACAAATTAAAAATAAAATAACTTATTATAAAATCAAAGAATAAGAATTTCAGATAGCATATTCCTGTCACGCATGTTCATTGCCATCCGAAAAATATAGTGGCCGAATTTGTGCTAATCCAGAATTGGCCCAATTCCGTTGACCAACAAAGACCGTTGAATGAACAATTTTCTGACAAAAAATGTTTTACAAACCAATGAAGTTGGAACTTCTGACTACATATTCCTATCAGGTATATTCATTGCCATCCGAAAAATATAGTGGCTGAATTTGTGCTAATCCAGAATTGGCCCAATTCCGTTGATCAACAAAGACCGTCGAATGAACAATTTTTTGACAAAAAATGTTTTACAAACCAATGAAGTTGGAACTTCTGATTACATATTCCTATCAGGTATATACATTGCCATCCGAAAAATATAGTGGCTGAATTTGTGCTAATCCAGAATTATCTAAACAATACTAAAACTCTAATTTGGGTGAGTTAATTCGTTTTTTTAAATGATTATTTTCAATATATTCAAGTAAATGCAGAATACTCTCCTAATATTTTGCTCGTAATAAATAAAATTCCTGAGTTCTTGTTTTTTTTCCTTGATAAATTACGTTGATGAGAGAACTAAAAAATTGAGATATTTTGTTTCATGGGTTATATAAAATTAATAATTTTGTGAAGTTTTAATAAAATAAGTGGAGTGGATTTTTGTAAATTGCGTACGAGCATTGGCCTAACACACAGTAACTGCTGAGTACTGAACTGTTTGTTGTTTTACAAATAAAACTGGATTGTGTTATAGACTGAAGTGGTAAGTAGTCTTATAATTATTATATACATAATGTTATTGTCAATTACGCCACAGTTCCCATTTTGGAGGCAATGTCACATTTTTTTACAAATTCTACAAAAAATTATAAATAAAATGCACACCCTTGAATGCCCATTGTTTTTTTAAAGATACAACCATATTTTTCAAACATATTTCCGGGTAAATCTTCAAAATTGAACGTAAACAGTTTTTTTCTGTTAAAATGAGAGAATGAAGAACATTTAAAAGAAAAAACTGTTTACGTTCAATTTTGGTTATTCACCGAAATATGACTGAAAAATGTTGTATCTTTTAAGATACAATGGGTATTTAAGAGTTAAACGGTTTGATATTGTCGGTTGAACGGTTTGATAAAATATAGCTCGAAATAATAGAAGTATATTTTATTATGAAATTTTGGACGTCAGTAAAGCAATATCAAACCGTTTTAGTGATTTTATTTTATAATTTTTGTAGTTTTATGGTCTGCATGCTTCAAATCATTACGACATATCGGTGGTCTTTTTACGATAGTATTTTGCCCCGCGGTATTTATGGTTAACTGTATGTCAGAAGGTTTTTTGTTATTACTGTGTGAAAGTATGTTCCATTACCAAAATGGGTGTAATTGACACACATCCTGGAGGATTGACATATATTAATAATCTGTTATTTTTAAATTAAAAAATCTCAATTTCTGATCAGAATATATAACAAAAACTTCAAATAATGGCTGGGCGTAAATCTAAAGTTGCAATTACCGTACAACTCGAATGTTTTCGTAAGCATAAGGATAATTTAATAGAAATGGGAGTACTTAAGACTCCAGCAACTGAGCCAGCATATGTATTAATAGGTGAAGAGCTTGGAATGACGCCACAAGCTTGTTACCTGTCAATAAAACGAAATATTCAATCAATATATTCAACGACCGAACTGTTTACATATGGATTACACCAATCGTTATCGGATGAATCAATAGCATCTAATGCAACATCATTATCTAACTCTTTCAATTTGGATGAAGAGAACAAAATTTACCAGCTCTCATTGCAAGAGAAGCTATTTTTCACCCCAAATTTTTCTATTGATAAAAATAAAAAGATGCAATTTCGGTTGCCAATGTGTTGGACTACCAAATTGTCATTTATCGTTTGGAGGTTGTTCCGAAAACAATGTAGTTTTACATTTAAGAACCACGCCATAAAGGAAGGAGATTTGTATTGCAGTGGCAAGTGCAAAGAATGCGACAATTTCATTAATGTATGCAGCAAAAACAATTTACTTGACCTAAAAGTAACTTTTAATAATGTATCGGCGGCCACACCTCACTTTAAAAAAACCGAATACTACGGAGCTGCTAAAAGCGAAATTTCTAAACAGCTACAAATGTTTAATAGCAGAAATGTACGGGACAAATTAGTATTGGACAGTATGGCGTTCGGTGATCTTGAATCACCAATGATTCCGACGTATTCTGCGTTAAAACAGGCAAGATACAGTATTAACAAACATGACAATTTTCATGATGAACTATTTCAGTCACTAAAATTGCTGAATTTAAGTTCATTATATCGTGGCAGCTTAAAAACAATTGGTTTTGATCCATTTTATATCGTATATTGGCTCCCTGAACAGGAAAGTTTATATCAACACTATAAAATGAATGAAAGAATTGTTCTTAGCATAGATGCAACGGAATCAGTGGTACAATCGCCTCATGGACATGGATATTCGTATTTATATACCATCTGCGTTAAACCAAAATACGAGCACAGTTTTAACGCAGCTCATTTCATCACTACTAATCATGAAGCAGACTTTATTTCTTTCATGTTTTTCAAAACATTTTTGAAATATTTTGCCATGCCGAAAGAAATTAATGTGGATGAATCGCCTGGATTAATTGCTGCAGTAGTCCAAGGATTTACGTTGTCAAACACACTTAAAGACTATCTATTAAAGTCAATTTTGGCTCTTAATGGTGATCTTAAAAGCCTTCCCAGAGTCTTTATACGCCTTGACGTAGCTCACTTCGTAAAAACAATCCACAGAGTGAAAATTATAAAAAAAAATGAATGCAGGATCAAAAAATTTTTATTTACGAGCGATTGGTTATTTAATCAATTGTGATAATTTTGAAGGACCACAAAGTATTATTAGTGACATATTTACCGTCCTTTTGAGTAAACATGAATTTGTGTGTACGATAAATGCCAAGCAGCGCATCGCAAACCTAATCAAAACACACAAAATGTACCACGAAATCATTAACCAGCAGCAATCCGAAGATGAAGAATTTGATGCAGCTGACGTTGATACCGAAGGAGATGACGAAGATCAACGTACAGATGTAAACCGTTGGATTTTAAATATTATAGACCATTGCAATAATTTGATAAAAAATTCGAATGTAAATACAACAGTAAACCTTCTTTCTTGTTTACAAGCAGAGAAATATTTCGTAAAACTGTTTTCAAGACTTCCTCTATGGAGTTATGCGAGGGCTGTACAAATCTGAAATTGAGTGTGGCTCATCGGCAGTGGTGGAAAACTCGTTTAAAGAGTTAAAATGTTTCATACTAAATAAACAAAAAAATGTGCGAGCTGATCGATTGATCGCAAAACAGTTAGATGCTGATAGGGCCGCTCTAATTATAGTATATATTATAAAAACTATAATTATTATAAAAACATCGAACGCTGAACCAAAAACTAAAAAACACCAGTTATCCGAAAATGTATCCGATCAAAGCAGCGATGAAGAGAATTGGAGGGGGAAAAATACTAAGCGAAAGCGTGTAGAGAGACGGAATGACCACTCAATAATAAACCCACAATTAAATTTCCGTATATTACCGAAAATTGAGTTAGATTTGCCAATCCTTAAAAATGGATTGAAATTTATAAACAATAAAAGCACAACAGTCACAATAAATACGTGTGCGTTTGATGCACTCGCCCAAGTAATTATGGCAGTCACAAACGATAGCGATTATTTAAAAGAAGGTGTCTCAAATGACTTCATGGAATTTATCGATCAATTAAGGCGAGATGGAACTTCGCGAGAGGTATATAAAAAACGAAACGATTTGCTCGCAAAAATATTTCCCGAGAAATTCAAAAGTGTTACTAATACTGGAGCATACATCGAGATAGATTGCTCGTGTAATATCTCATACCTAGTCGAAAAATATTTCAGAGGTTCTATTCAGATAAAACATTACTGCCGAATGGTTGAAAAGGTGAAATATTTGACGTTTGTGCCGATCGTAGCACAGGGGTTATTACCTTTAGAAAACTTTTTATCGGACGCAAATTTAAATATAAACATGTGTGAATTTTGTCAACAAGCGCAAAATATTGAAACTAAAGGTTTATTGTTTGTTGACACTCAATCATTAAACATAGAAGAATTTTATTCTATTAAACCTAATAAAATTCAGAACGAGATTGAAGTAAAGAAAGATGTTTTCAGGTTGAAAGGGATTATTCATTTTATTCCAAATTCAACGACGAACGGCATGGGACATTATGTTGGAATAATCAAGCGGTCAAATGGAGAATTTGAGGCATATGATGACCTATCAGAAGGAAAGAGAGAAATACAATTAGCAAACCCAGCAATCCTAATTTATAAAAAAGTAGTAGAATATCAAGAATGATTTGAGTGGTGGTTTATGAATTTAAAATATAATTTTGTATTAAAATGTAAAATAATGAATTTGTCTTGAATGTATAAAGTATAAAATTGGAATAAAAATGAATGAACATAAAATATTTTTGTTAAAAAATAAAAATGATTTTTAAAATTAAGACACTACATTTAACGGCTAGACTTTAAATAGATCCTTCAACGCCATTTAATGTTAAAGAGAATTGTGCCAATTCTGGATTAGAATCGGCTGCAATGAACATTGGTTCATTAGTTTTGTAAATTGGGGAATCATTGTTGTTCAACGAAATTGGGCCAATTCTGGATTAGCACAAATTCAGCCACTATTTTTTTCGGATGACAATGAACATACCTGATAGGAATATATGCAGTCAGAAGTCCCAACTTCATTGGTTTGTAAAACATTTTTTGTCAGAAAATTGTTCATTCAACGGTCTTTGTTATTCAACGGAATTGGGCCAATTCTGGATTAGCACAAATTCGGCCACTATATTTTTCGGATGGCAATGAACACACCCGATTGGAATATGTAATCAGAAGTGCAAACTTCATTGGTTTGTAGAACATTTTTTGTCAGAAAATTGTTCATTCAACGGTCTTTGTTGTTCAACGGAATTGGGCCAATTATGGATTAGCACAAATTCAGCCACTATATTTTTCGGATGGCAATGAACATACCTAATAGGAATATGCAATCAGAAGTGCCAACATCATTAGTTTGTAAAACATTTTTTGTCAAAAAATTGTTCATTCAACGGTCTTTGTTGATCAACGGAATTGGGCCAATTCTGGATTAGCACAAACTCGGCCACTATATTTTTCGGATGACAATGAATATACCTGATAGGAATATGTAGTCAGAAGTTCCAACTTCATTGGTTTGTAAAACATTTTTTGTCAGAAAATTGTTCATTCGACGGTCTATGTTGATCAACGGAATTGGGCCAATTCTGGATTAGCACAAATTCAGCCACTATATTTTTCGGATGGCAATGAATATACCTGATAGGAATATGTAGTCAGAAGTTCCAACTTCATTGGTTTGTAAAACATTTTTTGTCAGAAAATTGTTCATTCAACGGTCTATGTTGATCAACGGAATTGGGCCAATTCTGGATTAGCACAAATTCAGCCACTATATTTTTCGGATGGCAATGAATATACTTGTTAGGAATATGCAATCAGAAGTTCCAACTTCATTGGTTTGTAAAACATTTTTTGTCAGAAAATTGTTAATTCAACGGTCTATGTTGATCAACGGAATTGGGCCAATTCTGGATTAGCACAAATTCAGCCACTATATTTTTCGGATGGCAATGAATATACTTGTTAGGAATATGCAATGAGAAGTGCCAACTTCATTGGTTTGTGGAACATTTTTTGTCAGAAAATTGTTCATTCAACTGTCTTTGTTGATCAACGGAATTGGACCAATTCTGGATTAGCACAAATTCAGCCACTATATTTTTCGGATAGCAATGAACATACCTGATAGGAATATGTAATCAGAAGTTCCAACTTCATTGGTTTGTAAAACATTTTTTGTCAGAAAATTGTTCATTCAACGGTCTATGTTGATCAACGGAATTGGGCCAATTCTGGATTAGCACAAATTCAGCCACTATATTTTTCGGATGGCAATGAGTATACTTGTTAGGAATATGCAATCAGAAGTGCTAACTTCATTGGTTTGTGGAACATTTTTTGTCAGAAAATTGTTCATTCAACTGTCTTTGTTGTTCAACGGAATTGGGCCAATTCTGGATTAGCACAAATTCGGCCACTGTATTTTTCGGATGGCAATGAACATACCTGATAGGAATATGCAATGAGAAGTTCCAACTTCATTGGTTTGTAAAACATTTTTTGTCAGAAAATTGTTCATTCAACGGTCTTTGTTGTTCAACGGAATTGGGCCAATTCTGGATTAGCACAAATTCGGCCACTATATTTTTCGGATGGCAATGAACATGCGTGACAGGAATATGCTATCTGAAATTCTTATTCTTTGATTTTATAATAAGTTATTTTATTTTTAATTTGTTGTTCAACAAAAATATTATTGAACGGTATACTTGTGTATTTTTAATGTTCAATATAGTATCTTTTAGGGGCTAATTTGTTTTTCCTCAATTTATTAATGAAAATTTATAAAAATCATATTTCAATGATAAGCACAAATTTCGTCGGTGGAACCGCTTTTGTGAAGTTTTGAAGTTAGGTTTAAATTTTTTCTGTTTTTTTCTAGAAATTGGGTTTTATTTTTTTCGTCTTTCAGGCGAAATTTAAATTTTCTTTTCCCGTTTTTTCGGCTCCTGGACTAGCACTAATTTTTTCCCGTGAGCACTAATTAGCACAAATTGGGCTTAATCAGTATGCCAAATTTCATTTTGAAATTCAAAAGTTTCCCTGCTGCGGTTACCCACACCCGCAGCGGCAATAAGGACGAGCAAGGTTTAATTTTTTTACTTTACAATTACGAACTACGTAAAGTACGATGAAGTAGGTGGATTATCAAGTCAGTCTGTTTGATTTATCTTTTTTGCAAATATCTCGACAATCGCCATAGGAAAAATATATAAGTGATTGAAAAGTTATGCGCTGTCTCACATCAGAGAACTTTTGTCAGAGCGTTCAGACCCAAGCTTGTTTTATGTTGTTATATGTAGTTTCTTTATGCTCGGATATTGAAATTTCTCTAACACATTTTATTGGATTTTGCAAAACAAATTAATTAAACATTTCATTTCGGATAAAGGCGTATCTGAGCTTACTGCTCGCTCCGATGTATTAAAAACCACACTTCAAAGTTATCTCAACGATGCAACAATTACGTGTTTGCAATAGTGCCAAACTCGTTTCATTGACCTTTTACTGTAAACTATATAAGTACGTTATTCATAATATTATTATTCAATCAGAGGTTCGATCAACCGAATTATAAATAATAAACAGAGCACAACAAATAATTGCACGAAAATCGATATCTTTTCATGTCTATTTCATTAGTCGCGATTGGTGTTGGGAACAAATACACTTACACAATCGTTTGATATAAAGAAGTATTATTTCTTAGCATTACAAAATATGTAAAATCTAAACTTTTTCCTAATCTGCATGTTATTCCGTCTAAAAAGAAACAATACCAAAACTCTAACATACTTGAGTACTTGACATTGACACAATAATCTTCTCAAACAACTCTAGGAGTAAACATAACAATTTTTTGACAACCCATATATATACGAATGAGGTCGGGTATAAAATATAAAAAAATAAGATCCCTTTAAAAAAAATTGAAATAACCTCATTTTGAAGTTAAAAAGCTAACAAAAAACACTCAATGTTTTTATTTTGTTACTTGACATAAAGGGATATTTACATACTAACAACATGTACGAGTCGAGTATATAGAAATCGAGATAAAAATACACAAAAAAAAATAAAACTTGTCCAAAATGTGAAAAAAATACTTTTACTTAAATTATGACGGTGATTACTTTGGATTATTCAGACAAAATCTCACATGCATAACAGAATTACAGAACCAAGCTAAGCCGTTCAACATTTTTATACACAAAAAAAAATTAAACAAGTTTTACTTTTAAGTCTGTTGTGTGTTCAATTTTAAAATGCGGTTAAATTAAAAAAAAACCACACAAAATTCGCAAAATCGTCCAAAATGCAATACTTTTGTTTATATTTTTGTGGAACACATACAAAACATGAGGCTAATGATCTGCCCAGCACGGACTGCATGTTTATTATTAATTTTGTATGGTTACAAAGATATTTTGAAAGATTTTAAATTTATATATATAAGTTTTTTTTTTTTTTTTTAATGTGATCTTGTATTTAAAAAAGCAAAATACTTAAAAAAAAGGAGGGCGCGAGGTGGTAAATGTGGTGTTTAAAGAAAGTTATTCTGTTATATTCTTAATTAAATGTCATTTTGTAAATGTACCACAGTTGTCACCTTATGCTTAAAAGTTAAATACATATATTTCTTTTGGGTGCTGTTGAATTCGTACTTTCAATAAAAAATAATTGTCGCAAATTACGCAATTTTTGATTTACGGGTACGTCTACCCTGCATAAATAGAGAACTCTATTTCATTATTATTTTAATGAATTTGATCCGATCAATGTCAAGGCTTTTTTTGTCGTATTTATGTTTTCTACGAAATTGAAAGTGAATAACCTTGTTTATGGCAGATGATAGCATTATTCTGCGTTTTCATAATATTCTTCTTCTTGTACAAAAAAATTCTAGAAATTTTATTATACAATTTGCCATTGAGAATTCAATACACGATTTTTAAGTTACCATAAATATAATTTGTATTTTTTGGCTTTCACCACATCTCTTTTAGATACACAAATACATACATACGTATGTACTTACTCATAAAAATGAAATTATTAACCCTCAAACTTTAGCATAATCTTTTTATAATTTTGATTTCTTCGTTTTATTTTTAGTGTTCTTATTCTTATTATTATATTCGAGTAACGAGAGATGATAGGAAAGAATATAAAAGTCGAATTGTAGACTCTTTACATAGAAAGATGACGGTCTATTATTATCTAATTTATTATTATCATTCAAAGTAATAAAGATTTCATGCTTATTTTAGGCTTCGGGTTGGTGGGTGGGGTACTATACCGATATACGAAGGGATAATATTCCAGGGGGGTCTAATAATAAAATGTATACCAGATAAATGACTTTAACTATATTTACTTTAAATTTAAACGTTATAGGAAATTTTTATAACAAATTTTTGTTTTTGTTGAATTTTTATCAAATTTCAACGAACTTTTCATCGTCTACGATTAAAATAATTTTATCCAGGAAATTATTTGTACGAGTAAATGCTATTGTGATACAAAAGTAGATAGAAAGATAGATTTTAGAAAAACCATGTTCCATTTGCTCCACCTGCATAACTTTGATATTAGTTTAAAAACACTCGGTGATGCTATAATAGGAAAATCATAACAAAAAAAATATTTGTTTTTCATTGTCATTATCTGATTTATTTGATTTCTTGCTAGTAAGTAGAAAACGACAACTAGGTTAAGCTGTTTGTTTTTCACAGTGGAGTGGTTGGTTGAGAATTTAAATTTTATCCTATTGTCGTAAAACATAAAAATTATTTGGATTTTCAAATTCTAGTAATGATAAGTGAATGGAAAATTTCGCTAGATGTTTATTAGGTTAATTATAGAATTTGTACTTGTTTGACTCGTTATAACTTTTATGGAAAAGATAAAACCCTCAATAAACCAAGCATCGAATTTACAATAGAGCGCTGCTATTCCACTTTGTGTTGTGAATATTGAATAAACAAGTTTGAAATTTGTTAAATAACATCTAATAGTCTGTGAAACGGCACACTAGTGGGATGATATAATTTAACATGAGTTGAAAATTTTTCAAGAAAAACAATGTCAAATTAGGCCATTTTATTTCTATATTCTAACTAAAGCGTAATGCTGGGATAGACATATTCAATGAATAACATGCTGGTTTAAACTCACACCACTATTTTCCTAATATTTAATCAAAATATTACTCCTTGAACTTACTGGCGTTGGAAGCGCAAAGCATATGTTAAAAAGAAGTTAGAAGTTTTTCTGATTCCATTCATTTTTTCATTCCAATGAACAAGTGTAGTCGTTTTCATGTGAACGGCAACATATTATCGTTTCAGGAATTTTGATGTTTTTGATATTTTTTATATTTTATACTATTAGAGTATTTTATACTTCAATCGGCTTTGGATACTTATAACCACCGTATAAGCGCCATAATAACGGGTGTTTTTTAAGCCCGATAAAACTTGAAATTGTAAAAAATAACACAAAAAATTAAATTGTAAGCAATTTTTTTTTTATTCGAAAGCTCAATACATGGCATTAATATTTGAAAATGATTTCGGCCATATGGACACCGCGGCTGCTTTTGTCAAAGCGTTCTGGACGTCCAATTTTGAGCCACTTTGTCGAGCACTGCTGGCTGTATGTCACGAATAACATGAACAATGCTGGCCTCCAAGGCGTCTATTGTTGCTGGTTTATCAGCTTAAACCAGTGACTTCACGTAGCCCCATAGGAAATAAGTGTAGGTAGTATTGTCATGTAGTGGACGGACAGAGCCCCAATTCCTGCGAACGACGACGAATCTGTAAATTCTTGTCTTCCACATTTTCGTTTACAGCGGTGATATTCTCTTCAGTACGCACATTCCTTCGTCGTGTTCATGTTATTACATCCTCTGGAGCAGGGTTCGCAAGTACTTCTGTACCAGAAAACATTTTTTTTTAAATCGCCAATTTCGCGTGCCAACCAATTATAACAAAAAATACAATAATTTTTTTAAATAGAAAAACAATAGTTTTAATTTTAATTTAATTCATAAATGTGTTATTTCATAACTATCTTAAGTATAAAATTAAGCGCCAAGAATAACTTAAAATAAAATTAATAGGAACCAAAATTTAAATCTATACAATTAAAAATGAATCTATGATTAAATTTTAAATTAGATGAAAACACAGATAATAACGGTATTGCCAACTTTCTTAGAGATGTGAAATTGTTTAGAATGCTTTGCCACACTTTCAATACCTCATCATCAATATTAAACAATTTATTATCGTTCCTTATACCATTTTCACTAATGTAAACCAAATTAGGCTCGTGAAAATTACCATCAGAATGAACTCGCCAGGATAGCAAACAAATTTAATAAAGTTTTTAATTATTTCAACGTCTTTGAACGTTGCGAAAGATTCCTGTGTTTATATTAAACACCTCGCTAAATTGTGCAAATAATTCTTGCGTGACTCTCCTTTTTCAAACACGTCAATATCTACCACAAATTTTTGAAATTGGGGAAATATTTGAGAAGTGGGTAATTTCCAAACGGACATTCCATTTTTTCATTAAGTAACTGCAGCTTCATCTCAAAAACGGTAATACGACCGAATAATATATCTAATGATTTTCGATTTACTTATGCATTTTTTCATTTAATTCATTTAAATGAATACTGAAGTCAGTCAGAAGCATTACCTACATTAACCAATTGGCATTGGTTAACTCCGGAAATACTTTTTTCTTATCTAAGCCAACAGGGTTTGAATTGTCTTTTCGATAAATCACTAGCAACGACATTATTTATAACTTTAGCAACCGTTTCCATTACATGATTAAATTGAAATAATTCATATTTTGCACATAAAACTTCCAAATGGATCATACAATGGAATCCCATTACTGGAAGGCCTATTTCTTTATTTATAAGAAGCTGGCCCGAAATTTCCTTCCCAAAAAGAGTTTTTTTTCATAAAGTGTGTGTCTTTGCTAAATCACATAAAAAAGCGCGAAAAAAAGCTTCACAATCTATTAATAAATTACATCTACTTTATTCACCATCCAGAAACCTATTTTTTATACATTCTTCAAATGAAAACAAGTTCATTACAAAATTTCCTGGTGGCGAACACAGAGATGACCCCCTCCCTTGGCATATTGAGTTAGGTGTGCCAATGTGCATAGAATTTATATTCAGGCGCCAATTCGAAAATCACGAGGATTGATGGTGAATAATGATCATCCCGAAAACCACCACTTTCTATACATTCTTCAGTTGAAAATATGTTCATTACCAAATTTCCTAGTGGCGAACACAGAGATGACCTCTTGTTCGTTTTAGGGGGATTATAAACCACACCAAAAAGAAATTTCCGCTTATTCACGAAGACATTTAAAAAAGAAAGTCAGAGTCGGAAACGAGCCTTGAGAAATTGTGGGGGTACCGATACAACACTACATTTAATATGCTCGTTAACATATATACATACCCCACCATAATTAATGTTTGCAGAAAAAAAGCTTCACAATCTATTAATAAATTACATCTACTTTATTCACCATCCAGAAAACTATTTTCTATACATTCTTCAAATGAAAATATGTTCATTACAAAATTTCCTGGTGGCGAACACAGAGATGACCCCCTCCCTTGGCATATTGAGTTAGGTGTGCCAATGTGCATAGAACTTATATTCAGGCGCCCATTTGAAAATCACGAGGATTGAATATGAAGTGAATGAAGTGAATATTGATCATCCAGAAAACCACCAGCTATTCATTCTTCAGTTGAAAATATGCTCATTACCAAATTTCCTAGTGGCGAACACAGAGATGACGCCCTCGTTAGGTGTGCCAATGTGCATAGAACTCACTGATTTAAAACAATTGAACCATGTAAAAAATTTTAATGGCAGAATGCTTGACCTAATGTTCCTAAACCACAATTGTACTACAATTACTGTGTTTCCTAGTAATTATCCGTTGTCTAAAATAGATAGTTATCATCCGCCATTTATCATTAGAGTTGAAAATTGTATTCTTAAATTTCTACCATATCTAGAGCCTACTACACCTAATTTATAGTTAATTAACTACGCAGTAGCTCAAAGAATGCTCGAGTCACTCAATTGGATTCATATCTTTATGAATTGTAATATTGACCAAGCTGTTGATAAATTTTAATACACGTGAAGTATTTCCTAAAATAAAAAAAAATATTTTAGGAATTTCTTTTAGGATAAACTTCAAGCGTGTCTGGACGGTTGTGAAGATTTTCCTAAACTTCCGAGTTATTCCTAAAAAGCAACAACAACAACTAAAAATTTCAGAGTATTGGTAACCGGTGTTTAGGAAAACCAGGAGAATTCCGGGAATATCGATATACGATAATTCTCTATAGAATGTTCAAAAATCGATGACTTAGTCAAAAATCATCAATCCTAAGTGCCTGGGACCATAATTTTTTTTAAAAATCACATATTTTCTGTTAGAGTAGATCATGAATAACCGAAAACAAGTTTCCGTTAGGATGGCCGGTGTTTAGGAAAACCAGGAGAATTCCGGGAATATCGATATACGATAATTCTCTATAGAATGTTCAAAAATCGATGACTTAGTCAAAAATCATCAATCCTAAGTGCCTGGGACCATAATTTTTTCTAAAAATCACTTATTTTCTGTTAAAGTAGATCATGATTAACCGAAAACAAGTTTCCGTTAGGATGGCCGGTGTTTAGGAAAACCAGGAGAATTCCGGGAATATCGATATACGATAATTCTCTATAGAATGTTCAAAAATCGATGACTTAGTCAAAAAACATCAATCCTAAGTGCCTGGGACCATAATTTTTTTTAAAAATCACCTATTTTCTGTTAGAGTAGATCATGAATAACCGAAAACAAGTTTCCGTTAGGATGGCCGGTGTTTAGGAAAACCAGGAGAATTCCGGGAATATCGATATACGATAATTCTCTATAGAATGTTCAAAAATCGATGACTTAGTCAAAAATCATCAATCCTAAGTGCCTGGGACCATAATTTTTTCTAAAAATCACTTATTTTCTGTTAGAGTAGATCATGAATAACCGAAAACAAGTTTCCGTTAGGATGGCCGGTGTTTAGGAAAACCAGGAGAATTCCGGGAATATCGATATACGATAATTCTCTATAGAATGTTCAAAAATCGATGACTTAGTCAAAAATCATCAATCCTAAGTGCCTGGGACCATAATTTTTTTTAAAAATCACATATTTTCTGTTAGAGTAGATCATGAATAACCGAAAACAAGTTTCCGTTAGGATGGCCGGTGTTTAGGAAAACCAGGAGAATTCCGGGAATATCGATATACGATAATTCTCTATAGAATGTTCAAAAATCGATGACTTAGTCAAAAATCATCAATCCTAAGTGCCTGGGACCATAATTTTTTTTAAAAATCACATATTTTCTGTTAGAGTAGATCATGAATAACCGAAAACAAGTTTCCGTTAGGATGGCCGGTGTTTAGGAAAACCAGGAGAATTCCGGGAATATCGATATACGATAATTCTCTATAGAATGTTCAAAAATCGATGACTTAGTCAAAAATCATCAATCCTAAGTGCCTGGGACCATAATTTTTTCTAAAAATCACTTATTTTCTGTTAAAGTAGATCATGATTAACCGAAAACAAGTTTCCGTTAGGATGGCCGGTGTTTAGGAAAACCAGGAGAATTCCGGGAATATCGATATACGATAATTCTCTATAGAATGTTCAAAAATCGATGACTTAGTCAAAAATCATCAATCCTAAGTGCCTGGGACCATAATTTTTTCTAAAAATCACTTATTTTCTGTTAAAGTAGATCATGATTAACCGAAAACAAGTTTCCGTTAGGATGGCCGGTGTTTAGGAAAACCAGGAGAATTCCGGGAATATCGATATACGATAATTCTCTATAGAATGTTCAAAAATCGATAACTTAGTCAAAAATCATCAATCCTAAGTGCCTGGGACCATAATTTTTTCTAAAAATCACTTATTTTCTGTTAAAGTAGATCATGATTAACCGAAAACAAGTTTCCGTTAGGATGGCCGGTGTTTAGGAAAACCAGGAGAATTCCGGGAATATCGATATACGATAATTCTCTATAGAATGTTCAAAAATCGATGACTTAGTCAAAAATCATCAATCCTAAGTGCCTGGGACCATAATTTTTTTTAAAAATCACATATTTTCTGTTAGAGTAGATCATGAATAACCGAAAACAAGTTTCCGTTAGGATGGCCGGTGTTTAGGAAAACCAGGAGAATTCCGGGAATATCGATATACGATAATTCTCTATAGAATGTTCAAAAATCGATGACTTAGTCAAAAATCATCAATCCTAAGTGCCTGGGACCATAATTTTTTTTAAAAATCACATATTTTCTGTTAGAGTAGATCATGAATAACCGAAAACAAGTTTCCGTTAGGATGGCCGGTGTTTAGGAAAACCAGGAGAATTCCGGGAATATCGATATACGATAATTCTCTATAGAATGTTCAAAAATCGATGACTTAGTCAAAAATCATCAATCCTAAGTGCCTGGGACCATAATTTTTTTTAAAAATCACATATTTTCTGTTAGAGTAGATCATGAATAACCGAAAACAAGTTTCCGTTAGGATGGCCGGTGTTTAGGAAAACCAGGAGAATTCCGGGAATATCGATATACGATAATTCTCTATAGAATGTTCAAAAATCGATGACTTAGTCAAAAATCATCAATCCTAAGTGCCTGGGACCATAATTTTTTCTAAAAATCACTTATTTTCTGTTAAAGTAGATCATGATTAACCGAAAACAAGTTTCCGTTAGGATGGCCGGTGTTTAGGAAAACCAGGAGAATTCCGGGAATATCGATATACGATAATTCTCTATAGAATGTTCAAAAATCGATGACTTAGTCAAAAATCATCAATCCTAAGTGCCTGGGACCATAATTTTTTCTAAAAATCACTTATTTTCTGTTAAAGTAGATCATGATTAACCGAAAACAAGTTTCCGTTAGGATGGCCGGTGTTTAGGAAAACCAGGAGAATTCCGGGAATATCGATATACGATAATTCTCTATAGAATGTTCAAAAATCGATAACTTAGTCAAAAATCATCAATCCTAAGTGCCTGGGACCATAATTTTTTCTAAAAATCACTTATTTTCTGTTAAAGTAGATCATGATTAACCGAAAACAAGTTTCCGTTAGGATGGCCGGTGTTTAGGAAAACCAGGAGAATTCCGGGAATATCGATATACGATAATTCTCTATAGAATGTTCAAAAATCGATGACTTAGTCAAAAATCATCAATCCTAAGTGCCTGGGACCATAATTTTTTTTAAAAATCACATATTTTCTGTTAGAGTAGATCATGAATAACCGAAAACAAGTTTCCGTTAGGATGGCCGGTGTTTAGGAAAACCAGGAGAATTCCGGGAATATCGATATACGATAATTCTCTATAGAATGTTCAAAAATCGATGACTTAGTCAAAAATCATCAATCCTAAGTGCCTGGGACCATAATTTTTTTTAAAAATCACATATTTTCTGTTAGAGTAGATCATGAATAACCGAAAACAAGTTTCCGTTAGGATGGCCGGTGTTTAGGAAAACCAGGAGAATTCCGGGAATATCGATATACGATAATTCTCTATAGAATGTTCAAAAATCGATGACTTAGTCAAAAATCATCAATCCTAAGTGCCTGGGACCATAATTTTTTTTAAAAATCACATATTTTCTGTTAGAGTAGATCATGAATAACCGAAAACAAGTTTCCGTTAGGATGGCCGGTGTTTAGGAAAACCAGGAGAATTCCGGGAATATCAATATACGATAATTCTCTATAGAAAAAATTATTAAACTTATTCAAATATCGTCTATCTTAAGTGCAAAGTTTTAACTGATTACAGAAATTTAATAATTGTTTCTTTTTATATTTTTTTCTTATACTCGTAATTCTATTTCACTTCACAAATTTCGATTGTATTAATAAAATTTTATTATTTCTTAATACGTAGTTTGATTTTATTCGTTAGTACGTAGTTTTACCAATACTCTGATATTTTTAGTTGTTGTTGTTGTTTTTTAGGAATAACTCGGAAGTTTAGGAAAAACTTCACAACCGTTAAATTTTATGAAATTTTGAATAGTCTTGCAATTTCTTCTAACCGAACCAAGGTGCGTTCAGGATTTCCTAGATGGTACTCTGCTCGACTTGTTAAACTCATTACTTTAAAAACTAAACATCATAATCGACACCGTAAATTTAAGGATCCTAATGAGTATATGATATTCTCCAATTTGCGTAAACAAGGAAAATATGAGATCCATAATTGCTTCTCTAAATATGTAAAGTATGTTGAAACTCACTTCAAGAAAAATCCTAAGCTATTCTGGAATTATTCTAAGACGCTCACAGCTAAATCCGGATACCTGTCGAGTATGAAACTAAATAATGTTATTGGAACTCAATCTGATGTTATAAGCAACTTATTTGCTGATCACTTCGAGTCAGTATATGTATCTAATGATGATAATTGTAGTGCTAGTGGCAACCTGACTAATTACATCGAACGTGATTATAATTATTTTGATGTATTAATAACTGAGGATAAAGTTTTGAAAATCATTTCTACTCTTGATATTAATAAGGGTGCGGGTCCTGACAACATATCCAGTTATTTTATTTCTCAACTCAAAGTTCAGTTAGCCAAACCTCTAACAATTTTGTTTAATTTATCATTAAACTCTGGTGTCTTTCCTGCTGTATGGAAAAGAGCGTATTTAGTACCGGTCCATAAAAACTTAATGCAAGTGATATAATGAATTATAGACCCATTTCAATTTTAAATATTTTTAGTAAAATTTTTGAGAAACTTGTGCTCGAGTTTGTTTTCAATGATGTTAGGCATCTAATTAATAATTCGCAACATGGATTTTTTCCTAAAAGATTGACCACAACAAACCTATTTGATTTCATCAATTATGTTTTTAATAAAGTTGATCTTGGTGGACAAGTGGATTGTGTTTACACTGATTTTGAAAAGGCATTCGATACAGTCTCACATAAAATTTTACTCAGGAAATGTGCTATCATTGGTCTATTTGACAGATTTTTGAATTTTTTAAGATCTTACCTTTCAGAGCAACAAGTTAAATTTAACGGTTTCCTATCAAAGAGCATTATGGCTAAATCTGGGGTGCCGCAGGGGTCCACGCTTGGTCCTCTTTTGTTTTTGATTTTTATCAATGATATTCCACCCATGTTATCATGTCAATACTTATTGTATGCAGATGATCTAAAAATCTTTACATCGATTGCTAATTATAATGATTGCTTAGACCTTCAATTAAATTTAAACAAACTTCAAGTATAGTATAAATTAAAACTTAATATTAGAAAATGTGTGCTGATCTCATATACGCGGAAAGTTAATTCAATACAATTTCCCTACAATATTGATGGTATCCTGTTGGAAAAAGTTTCTCAGATAACTGACCTAGGTGTCTTATTTGATTCTAAACTTAGATTTGATTTTCAAATAACTGCAGTGTGTGCTAAAGCTCATAAACTTCTTGGATTTATTTTTCGTCGTGGTAAAGAATTTCGTGATGCATCTGTTTTCATTGTTCTTTATCAAAGTATAGTTCGCAGCTCTTTAGAATATTGTAGCCAAATATGGAATCCAAACTATGAAGTTTATAAAACGCAAATTGAACAGGTCCAACGCAAATTTACAAATTTTCTTACGTATAAATGTATTCCTTTCGGTAGCCGTATTAGCTATTGTACTAGAATTAAAATATTCAAATTTCAATCGCTTGAAAAGAGAAGGCTCTTGAAAACAGAAGGCTCAACAGAAGGTGAGACATCGTCATTGAGTAATATTAATTTTTATAATCCTGTGGTCGGTATTAGAAACTCTATGTTGTTCCTGCCATCTTTTTCTAGGACTAATCTTGGGTTTTCAAATCCATTAACAAGGTTACAACGTTCGCATAATGAATTTTTTAATATACATGATCTCTTTGCATTTTCTCCGGAGCAGTTGAGATCAACAATCGTAAAAGCATTGAATTAGTTAAGTTCCGAATTTATTGATGGTCTGATATTGTATTAATTGCTAGTCCATCTTTAATATTGTACTTCAATACTATAATAGATCACTATGATTGTAATTTACTTATATTAGCGATTTCTTAGACTATTTTTGTTGATCATTATTGTTATTATTATTATTTTTTGATACTTTCGTTTTTTTTTTGTATGTACTTATAATTGTAATTTATCGACAGCGTTTTATTGGATGTATGTCTGTTCGCTGTCTAATTTTGGAATGAATAAAAATAAAAAATAGAACTTATATTCAGGCGCCCATTTGAAAATCACGAGGACTGATGGTGAATATTGATCATCCCGAAAACCACTTTCTATACATTCTTCAGTTGAAAATATGTTCATTACCAAATTTCCTAGTGGCGAACGCAGAGATGACGCCCTCGTTAGGTGCGCCAATGTGCATATAACTTATATTCAGGCGCCCATTTGAAAATCACGAGGACTGATGGTGAACATTGATCATCCCGAAAACCACTTTCTATTCATTCTTCAGTTGAAAATATGTTCATTACCAAATTTCCTAGTGGCGAACGCAGAGATGACGCCCTCGTTAGGTGCGCCAATGTGCATATAACTTATATTCAGGCGCCCATTTGAAAATCACGAGGACTGATGGTGAATATTGATCATCCCGAAAACCACTTTCTATACATTCTTCAGTTGAAAATATGTTCATTACCAAATTTCCTAGTGGCGAACGCAGAGATGACGCCCTCGTTAGGTGTGCCAATGTGCATATAACTTACATTCAGGCGCCCATTTGAAAATCACGAGGACTGATGGTGAATATTGATCATCCCGAAAACCACTTTCTATACATTCTTCAGTTGAAAATATGTTCATTACCAAATTTCCTAGTGGCGAACGCAGAGATGACGCCCTCGTTAGGTGTGCCAATGTGCATATAACTTATATTCAGGCGCCCATTTGAAAATCACGAGGACTGATGGTGAATATTGATCATCCCGAAAACCACTTTCTATTCATTCTTCAGTTGAAAATATGTTCATTACCAAATTTCCTAGTGGCGAACATAGAGATGACCTCGTGATTTTCAAATGGGCGCCTGAATATAAGTTCTATGCATATTGGCACACCTAACTCTATATGCCAAGGGAGGGGGTCATCTCTGTGTTCGCCACTAGGAAATTTGGTAATGAACACATTTTCATCTGAAGAATGTATAGAAAATAGTTTTTGGATGGTCAATAAAGTAGATGTAATTTATTAATAGATTGTGAAGTTTTTTTTCTGCATATTAAATGTAGTGTTGTATCGGTACCCCCCTCAAATTCTCAAAGCCTCGTTTTTGACTTTGAGTTTCTTTTTTAAATGCCTTCGTGAATAAGCGGAAATTTCTTTTTGGTGTGGTTTATAATCCTCCTAAAACGAACAAGAGGTCTTAAGCTCGATTCAAAAAATCCCTTTTAGACATTGAGTGTTTTTTTAGTTATTTTTCCTGTCGGTATGATGAGGTTTTCATTTCGGGTGATTTTAATTTTGATATTTCTCAAGAGACTTTATTTTCTCGTAGCTATTTGAATATCTTAAATAGCATTAACCTTTCGGTATATAATACTGAAGCGCCCACTTACTCTTACGCTACTGCAAGTGGTGGTTCTTATTCGCTCATTGATCACGTTGTTGCTTCTGCTGATAATTCCTTTTTTTTCAATCAATTGTCTCTTGGTATTGGCTCTCACAATGATCTTCTATTTTTTCTGTTAATTATTACTCTCGACCTAGACCTAAAAGTTTCAGCTTTAGGGATTTTTCTAAAATTCATGAATCTCATTTTTCATCAACTTGTGGCTTTATTTATTGGGATAATATTTTTTCTCTCTCTACTTCTACCGATCAAATTGACTGTTTTAATTCCTCTATTAACTATGTATTTTATAATTGCGTTCCTCTCACTACTGTTTATTTTATTTATTTATTTATTTATTCATTGACATTACAACTTTACGCAAGAGTTTTTGAGTGCTATTTCTGTTGGTTTTTCCAAATATCGTCTTTGGAAAATTAGCCCTAATTCTTTGTCTTATCTAGCTTATAATGAATCTCGAAATAGAGTGGTAGGTTTAATTCGTATCGCTAAGCCAATTTTTTTCAAGGATAAGTTAGATCCCTCACTTCCCTCTAACATATTTTGGCGTAACGTACGCAACTTAGGCCTTGGTAGTTGCAAACGGGCTACTTCTGTAGATTTCAAAGCAAATGATTTTAACCTTTATCTAATTAACTCTAGTCACACTCATGGTATTTCCATTATTGATTTAGTGTCCGTCGAACCCCTTAATTCTTTTTCGTTTACAAATATATCTACTGTTGATTTGCATTCTGCTATTTGGGAAGTTAAATCGCAATCCACTGGTCTAGATATGGTTAGTTTGAAATTAGTTAAGTGCATTTTTCCTATTGTATCAAGGTATTTGTTACATATTTTCAATTTTATTTTAACGACCTCTTCATATCCCGCTCAGTGGAAGATGAGTAAAATTATTCCTATTCCTAAAATTAGCAATCCTTTTGAGCCTTCCCATTTCCGCCGTATTAGCATTTTAAGTTCTTTGTCCAAGGCGTTTGAATTGGTAGTAAAAAACCAAATTCAATCTCATATCGATAGCTTTAATTTGCTTAGCCTTTTTCAATCTGGTTTTAGAAGGTTCCACGGTACTACCACTGCTTTACTGAATGTTTGTGATGATATTCGTCGTAGTATGGGTAAAAAAGAAATGACTTGCCTTACTCTGTTAGATTTTTCTAAAGCGTTTGATTCAATTAATCACCAAATTTTGTTTAATAAGCTTATTTCGAACTTTAATTTTTCTCTCTCTCTCTCTCTCTGCTGCTAAATTGATTTTAGACTATATTTCGGGTCGCTTTCAGGCAGTCTTTTATGACAATTCTTTTTTTGACTTCTTACCTGTCTCTTCTGGCGTTCCTCAGGGGTCGGTTCTTGGTCCTTTACTATTCTCAATGTATATTAATGACATTGCATGTTCCATTCGTCATTCTTCTTTTCATATATTTGCTGATTATGTCCAAATATATAGGAGTAGTCGCTTAGATAATGATTCCATTCACTCTAATATTTCTTTAATTAACCATGATTTGGAAAGAATTTATAATTGGTCATTATCTAACCGACTCGCTCTTAATGCTAGTAAATCCCAGTCCATTATAATCTATAAAAAATCTATAAATACCTCCCCTTTTCCTGGAATTTCTCTCGGTGATTCTTTAATTCCATTCTTTAATACAGTTAGAAATTTAGGATTAATTTCTAATAAAACTCTTACTTGGTGATCATTTGATTAAGATTAGTAAAACGGTTTTTGGAATGCTTAGTTGTTTGTATAAAGTTGTAGGGTTTGCTGATAGCAATTTTAAAAAGCGTATGTTCCTGTCGCACTTTCTTCCACATTTTCTTTATGGTGACGTTGTTTTGTTTGGAATGCTTCAGGATAATATGAATGTTCTCCAAAGATGTTTCAATGCTTGTACTCGTTTCATTTTTAGTATTAGGAAATATGATCACATTTCTCCCTTTTTAAATTTGACCCTTGGCTGTAGTTTGGTTGACTTCTATGAACTTCGTGTACGTCCTTTTATTTTTAAGCTTCTCAGATCGAAGGAAACTCCCTATTTATTTAATAAGTGATTGTTCAGTAGGTTCTATTCTTCAAATTTACGTTTACTTCCCCCTATAAATCTGTGCAGATCTTTAAATACATCCGTTTCTGTTAAGGGTATTTCTCTTTGGAATTCTATTCCATTAGATATTAAGAGGTCAGTGTCACCTAAATATTTTAAAGAGCATTATTTAGCGGGGCGCGCTTGAATGATAATACATATTTTTGTAATTAAATATGTAGTACTACATATTTTTGTAATTATTTTTTCATTTGTATTATTTTTGTATGTAGTTTGTAAGTATTCACTTCTTGCAGTGTCCTCTGTAACAAATGAGCTTAAGCTCAATACGGAGGGTACTAGCTTGGAGTGAATTAATTTTTTGAAAAAATCTGAGGTTTTTATGCCTAAAGGAAGTATTTTTTGTGTGGTTGTTGTTCTTCCTTTATATTGCTTCCATATGTGCTTTTCCTTTACCAAAATTGTAATGTCAATGAATAAATAAATAAATAAATAATTTTACAATTTATTCGGGCTAAGTATTTATTTTTTTTTTCTTTCAATAAAATTTTCGGGATGGGATTATTTTTATGTGATTTAGCAAAGTTACGCACCATATGGAAAAAAACCTTTACGGGATGGAAATTTCGGGCCAACTTCTTATACATTATTTCTTTTCCAACAAAGTTTTAAATCCAGACTCTTTGTTATCCAATCCTTTCTCTTCCTTTGATATCCTTGTTATCAAAATTTTCAGTTCATTTAATTTTCATTTCGTTTATTTAATTAATCAGATTTAGCCATAAATTGCACACATTTCGAGCTTCAAAGCTCATTTGTAATGCTACGTGCAATCTATGAAAAATCCAATAATTTTGTCTTTTCCTGTGGTCGTGGTGATAACTATCGAACATTTCCTTCTGTTAAAATAAGCGTTGTGTTGTGTTAGGTTTAGCTTTTATTTTATTTTTCGGCCTGGTAGTCCCACTTTAATTTACATATATTTTGGCTTAGGCGTCTTTCTTAAAACTTCCAACATAAATGGGTTAACATCCATAGTACAATATAAAAATTTTAACATTACATATTTCAGAAAAAACAAAACAAACAACACCGTTCGCCACGAATATCAAAACCCTCGAAAAACGATTTTGCGTAGTTTATAAGAACGGTTTCAAAAAATTCTCCATCACCAAATGCCTTTCCATATTTAGCTATTTCACTGGTTATGCAAGCATCATAATCACAATACAATCCAAAGGTAGAGTAAACTTTTAAAAGTCGAGGTTTTTTCATTTGTTATTTTATTTGGCTACTTTCTTCTTTTATATAAATAATTTTGTGGCGTGCCGGCGGAATTTCAAGTTTGGCACGCGTGCCACGCATTTGCGATCAGTGCTCTAGAGAGGATGTGGTACAAAATCTATCCACAGTTCGACGGATGGCTTGACCAAATGGACGATCATGTGCACCATAAAAATCATGAAGTTGTCTATAAGTTGCGCGAATCGATAACTGATTTTCAAAGTAAATTTTTTCGTAGCGTTGTTTAATCGTGGGTCTATTCATGATGGGCCAGAGTATACTGAGATCTGCCAGAGTATATTTTTCATAAAAATTTAATTTTTTGTTTTATTTTTTACAATTTTAAATTCTACCAGGCTTAAAAAACACACTTTACTTGAATATAACGGATTAATGTCCAGCTGTTATTACTAGTGCTCTAAAGGAATACTACCCCAACATCAGTACCTACCTGTGTTAGATGATGCTTTTTCTAACTTTTACCAGGACATAGAACCAATTAAAATCCCCCCAGAAAGTTTTAACGATCAATGAAGTTGTAGAACTAACTCCAACAAATGTGATCTGTAAAAATTCTACTCTCGACCATTTCAGTTGTTCTCCTACACATTCATTTTAATATTTTTCGCCAATTTTCACTAGTTCCCAAATGTACGATAACATGTCATATAACAACGGACCTCGTTGAAATATCCAGTAACATAATGAACGATATAGAAAAAAGACCATCAAGTTGATGTACGCTACACGATTATTTATCATCATAAACCACTCAATACAGAACATTGTGGTTTTCATTCGAATACATAAATTGATGAAAGTCAGATATTTAACGAACCACATCAATGTTACATTTTTACCTCTTTACTCAATTAGGTACAAGGATTAGAAAATGTGCACCTTAAAAATAGACGACTTCCCTTAGGCACACGTTTTATTATTGTTGTTGTTTTTATTGGGCCTTAATAAGATTAAGTATTCTTCGGGCAGAGAATCGTACAATTTTTTGATCAACATTTTAGGAATACGTTTCCATTCCTTTATTTTTGTGCCTTTAAGCTCTTCGACGGTTTGATATTGCTTGACTTCAGCAAATACTTTTCGGGAAAGGTACCCCGAATGTCTCCAATTATATTCATATCGGGGAAACTGCTAGCCATTCTAACAACTCTACAGTTTTCATTTTAAACAGCGATTTTGTAATGTGTGCGGTGTACGTGGTTTGCAGCATTGCCTGGCTGAAAAATGAAGTTGTTGGATCCCAAAACCTCTCCAATTTTTACAAATTGTGTGTTTAGTAATTCAATATATTTACTGCTGTTCTGCCGGTCACTGATGAAAATCAAATTAATGACACCTAACTTTGAAATGACTCCTCAAACCATTACAGATCCATCTTCCATTTGGTGCTTTGATAAGTATAAGGGTTCCATAAATCGTGATAATAATAATCGAAAACATCGGTGCTCTTTTTATTTTCTTTCATTGTATATGTTCAGCAGACTTTAGAACCCTTTGAACGCTCTTTGCAGACGTTCAATCCTTCAGTAAGTTCAAAGCATTCTTAGTTTTTGCAGCAGACTTCATAGAATTGGAAGCCGATCGTAATATTAGCCGTTGAACTTGTGGAGTGATAGCACTATTTCTTCCAACTTTCGGTATTTCGTAATTTTTTTCATCGTGCTGTTTGAGTAATCTATAAACTGTTGACAATCCTTATGCCCAGTGCTTTGGAAATGTTAGCTGCTTTCCAATTTACCCACTGAAGTTCGACAATTGTATCCACTTTAACTTAAGAATCGTAAAATACATTATGTTTTTCTAAAAATTAATCGCAATAACTATCTAGAAGTAAATTTATTTAAAAGAAATAAAAAAATACGGTTACTAAAAATAACTAATCAAATTAAATTATTTTTTTCACGTGTGTAAAGGGCCTACTAATAGTATACCAACTATATTAGTTTTATAACCCAAAATACAATTCTCTTTAATATTTTCAATAAATAATGAAATTCTCCTCGTTTTGTCGCAGGGGCTACACATCTATTTATGTACCAACCGGGATAATTCGCGATAAAAATAGATGGTTATTTTTAAGTAACAGACAAACGACTAAATTTATTAAATTAGAAAGCGTTGGTCAATTTTTGACATTTATCTAAAAAAAAGGTTTACATCTATATCATTAAAACAAACATCTGTATCATAAAAATTTAATTAATATTTAACTGGATGACCACTTTAACGTAAAAGCACTTCGCAATCGTAAGACCAGCGTCTATTACGAAATTTTTCCGGCTCGGATTTTTTCGTTAACAGAAATATTCGATCTGACACGGATTTATCGGCCAGGGATGATACTTTCGATACTAAAGTACTTTTTTCGATACTCTGGATACTAAATTGGAACTGGAACTTTTCAATACCTTATGCCGTCTTTATGGTTGCGTTCGTTCGTTCTGACAATTTTTACGACCATTGCCGATATTGCTCAAAAATGATTTTTTTTTTCTTCTCGATTTTCCACAAGAGATGATTGGTCGAAAAAAGGACGGAACGAACGAACGCAACATAAACTTGCCTTAAGTGTTTAATTCGATAAAAATAGAATGAAATGCCATTCAACTCAATCTTCTATTGTGAATAGAGTTAAGTTATTTCATTTTATCTCTCACAAAATCGATTTTCGTGAAGCACAAAATTATTTGCTCGGAGCGAAAAAATTTGGGGCGAAACGAGGTTCGCCGGGTCAGCTAGTTTATAGTATAATATTTTTTTATTTTCTGTTTAAAATGGCTCTTAGATTAAGCGTTCAATTAAAATTTGGCGGAAAATAAGAAAACTACAAATATTTACGAGAATTGATTTCCCGATTCCATACCCTAGTTACGAAAGTCTGAGTTACAATTTTTAGAAACAGATAATAATAGGTAATTCGTCGAGAGAAATTTCTAAGAGGTAATCTTCCATTTCGACATTGGGGCTGATTTATAATTTGTCATTAAAATAAGTAATTTAATGTTAACCCTGTGAACCGCTCATGTTAATCAAATGGAGCTGGATACATAGAACTTAAATTAACGCTTCTCATTTTAGCCCTGGATAAAGTTCTAGGCTTAGAAGTATTAATATTGTTGAGATTACGGTAAGATCCTTGGCATGAAGCAACCATCTTATAGGTTTAATTACCAAACGAGCAACTCTTAAAACTAATTAATAATCATAGATGATTGGGATACACAAAATACTGACTAATTACTATTTATAAAAATAGATTGTTCGCAATAAATAAATAAATAATAAAATCTTCTTTTTCGAAACGAACCATTTTAAACTTTATGCATTAAAACTTGTCGAGCCAATCTCTATATTGAAATAAACCAGTAGAAATCAAATTATCCATAACTACGAAAAATTAAAAAGAACTTCTTGATTTCAGCTCAGCAAGTATTAATTAATTAAAATTTTAGGTGTCCAAACAGACTGAATTTGATTTGTCTGGAAATATGCTTGTTTACTTATTGAATTATTGGTGAAGTATATCCCTTTTTCTGCCAAAAAAGAAAAAAAATTGGCTATGGTTAAATGTTAATAACATTTTTTAACCCTAGAAAGGTATCGCTATTTTTTTTTACCTAATCTGGTAACGCGAGGTGAAAAACAACCCAATTTTCAAGGGCCCGTATCTCGGGCCCAGTATGACTTTGAGGATTCCAAGGAGGCTCATTTTTTCGTCTTTTAGTATACAATCGCGTGAACTAGGTAGTTTTGTCTAAACGTTTGAAGGGTCCTAGAAAACTGACCAAGAAGGGTAAAAACGCGAAAAACTAACACAAAAACCATTTTTTTTTCTAAAACCACGATGCCGCAGTTAGTTTTTGAGCGAATCGAGTATTTCCAACGGGGTTCTAAAGAGGAGATACTGGGGTAGATACTCAATCGGCTAGCAAGCAAGCAATTTGCCAGCCGAAATCCTGGCTACTCAATCAATTTTACCAAGGAAATTTGAATTTCAAATTATATTTTTCATACAATTTTTGTTTATTTTTGCAATTACACAGTAAAACAACACAAAAATTAGCTGTTCATTTTTGAAGCCGCAAATGTTACTGTGCTATTGCAAAAATAAACAAGAATTGTATGAAAAATATAATTTGAAATTCAAATTTCCTTGGTAAAATTGATTGAGTAGCCAGGATTTCGGGTAGCAAATTGCTTGCTTGCTAGATGATCGAGTATCTACCCCACTATGTTTTAAGGTTATTATAGTGGTTTTGGCCAATTCTCTAAAAAAAGTATTTATTTTGGGAAATCAAAGTGCGCAAATAGCAAGAAATTGAAAAATCGATTTTTGCCGCACAGGTCGTTATAATCATTAAGAATTTCGTTCAAATTGGTAAAAAATGTCTTTATTTGGAATGATAAACTAAAATTATTGAAAAAGAATAATAAATTTATCATTAAACATTTTTTATCTTGATTTTTATCTTTCATTCGGCTCACCACACGCCAACAGATAACAGCTCTATGGTCTTAGCACACGAAGGCCTGACACTTGGAGCATTTGACTCCATATTTTCGGTCGATGGTTCGGGGACAATGAACACATCTTCCCTGTCTTCCTGTTCCACCTATGTCCCGTCGTATTGACCCTTCATCCCATACTCTTGAATACAAAATACTGTTTGGTGTGGCAGGTTTTTCAGCTCTTTCCTACTTCGGATATGAGGAATTGTGAGATCTTCGATTAAACTTTTCAAAAAATTTCTCCTGTTGAGTGATGGATTTGCAGCATCGAATTTGTATATATTCAAGGCGTTGATCTCCGATTGGTCCAGCATCCCCATGAAAACTCGCACTGGCCATCTGTTAGTTTTTCTTGCTGTTGAATATTCATGACACATCTGGTCAAACGTGTCAGTGCCACCTTTTGTCTTGTTGTACAAATTGACTATCTTTGGTTTATTTGTAGTCTCACATAATTCTTGTAACCGATGGAACGTTGATAAAACAAGGACCACTTTATTCTTCATAGGAGTGTAGGAAACCAGAGTTTTCGTTCGGTCAAAAGCGAATTTTGAACTTCCTGGCTCACCAGCAGTCTTGAAAGCCAAAGGTATTTGCGGTTTATTTTTTTTAGTGTTCCAACCATTGTGAGGTTCCAACATTGTATCGAAAATGTCTGTTGAGGAAAACCATTTGTCGCACGTTATATTTTTGAAACTTCCATAAATTGGCTCACTGAACTTTCTAACATAATAGGATAGCACTTTTTCTGTTTTGTCCTCCAAAACCACTTTACCGATATATGGAAATGCATTGACTAAATAGAATGTTTGAGAGTCATTCAAATTGACACATTTTAGACAATATTTATCTGGACCGTTATAAACCTTAAAAGAGCAGCGCCCACGAAAAGATAACACTTGTTCGTCAATGGTACAGTGCTTTCCGGGGCTGTATAGAGTCCTGCATTTTTCAATAAATGAGTCCCTAATTTATCTTATGGAGGCGAATTTATCCTCAACACGACGAATTGCTCGAATATTCTTATCATCAAATCTCAGGGATTGTAGAAGGGCTTGCAATTTTTTTAGGGGCATGACGGTACGGTTTCTTATGCAACCGACTTTTAGATCCCATAGATCGTGAATATTGGTCATATTTGTTTTTTGAAGACCAGAAAAATACAATAAATGAACGAAAGTCTTCAATTCAATTACGTCGACATGTTTATATGTATTATTCAACTGGCTGTTTATTTCTCGATCCTCGGTATAATGGTCGATTTCTTCATTAGTATGCCGGACAATTTTCGACAGCATGGCTTCGTGAAAATATAAACTCCAACTTTCATAAGGTTTTCATCCTGATTAATCAACAGAACTACATTCTTCAAAGGTCTTGAATTGTACCGCCTAGTCATTTTTCGAATCTTGAAACAGTGAAAACTAAAGTGAGATACACACGCGAGGTGTGGGTAACTGCAGCAGGGAAACTTTCGAATTTCAAAATGAAACTTGGCATACCGATTAAGCCCAATTTGTGCTAATTAGTGCTCACGGGAAAAGATTAGTGCTAGTCCAGGAGCCGAAAAAACGGGAAAAGAAAATTTAAATTTCGCCTGAAAGACGAAAAAAATAAAACCCAATTTCTAGAAAAAATCAGAAACAATTTAAGCCAAATTTTAAAACTTCTCAAAAGCAGCTCCACCGACGAAATTTGTGCTTATCATAGAAATATGATTTTTTTAAATGTTCATTAATAAATTGAGGAAAAACAAATTAGCCCCTAAAAGATACTATATTGAACATAAAAAATACAGATGTATACCGTTCAATAATATTTTTGTTGAACAACAAATTAAAAAATGAAATAACTTATTATAAAATCAAAGAATAAGCATTTCAGATAGCATATTCCTGTCACGCATGTTCATTGCCATCCGAAAAATATAGTGGCCGAATTTGTGCTAATCCAGAATTGGCCCAACTCCGTTGAACAACAAAGACCGTTGAATGAACAATTTTCTGACAAAAAATGTTCTACAAACCAATGAAGTTGGCACTTCTCATTACATATTCCTATCAGGTATGTTCATTGCCATCTGGAAAATATAGTGGCTGAATTTGTGCTAATCCAGAATTGGCCCAATTTCGTTGAACAACAAAGACCGTTGAATGAACAGTTTTCAGACAAAAAATGTTCTACAAACCAATGAAGTTGGCACTTCTGATTGCATATTTCTATCAGGTATGTTCACTGCCATCCAAAAACTATAGTGGCCGATTTTGTGCTAATCCAGAATTGGCCCAATTACGTTGAACAACAAAGACCGTTGAATGAACAATTTTCTGACAAAAAATGTTCTACAAACCAATGAAGTTGGCACTTCTAATTGCATATTCCTATCAAGTATGTTCATTGCCATCCGAAAAATATAGTGGCCGAATTTGTGCTAATCCAGAATTGGCCCAATTCCGTTGAACAACAAAGACGGTTGAATGAACAATTTTCTGACAAAAAATGTTCTACAAACCAATGAAGTTGGCACTTCTGATTGCATATTCCTATCAGGTATGTTCACTGCCATCCAAAAACTATAGTGGCCGATTTTGTGCTAATCCAGAATTGGCCCAATTCCGTTGAACAACAATGACAGTTGAATGAACTATTTTCTGTGACAAAAAATGTCAACATACCTGATAGGAATATGCAATCAGAAGTCCCTACTTCATTGGTTTGTAGAACATTTTTTGTCAGAAAATTGTTCATTCAACGGTCTCTGTTGTTCAACGGAATTGGGCCAATTCTGGATTAGCACAAATTCGGCCACTATATTTTTCGGATGGCAATGAACATACCTGATAGGAATATGCAATCAGAAGTGCCAACTTCATTGGTTTGTAGAACATTTTTTGTCAGAAAATTGTTCATTCAACGGTCTCTGTTGTTCAACGGAATTGGGCCAATTCTGGATTAGCACAAATTCAGCCACTATATTTTTCAGATGGCAATGAACATACCCGATAGGAATATGCAATCAGAAGTGCCAACTTCATTGGTTTGTAGAACATTTTTTGTCAGAAAATTGTTCATTCAACGGTCTTTGTTGTTCAACGGAGTTGGGCCAATTCTGGATTAGCACAAATTTGGCCACTATATTTTTCGGATGGCAATGAACATACCTGATAGGAATATGCAATCAGAAGTGCCAACTTCATTGGTTTGTAGAACATTTTTTGTCAGAAAATTGTCCATTCAACTGTCTTTGTTGTTCAACGGAATTGGGCCAATTCTGGATTAGCACAAATTCAGCCACTATATTTTTCGTATGGCTTATGAACATACCTGATAGGAATATCCAATCAGAAGTGCCAACTTCATTGGTTTGTAAAACATTTTTTGTCAGAAAATTGTTCATTCAACGGTCTTTGTTGTTCAACGGAATTGGACCAATTCTGGATTAGCACAAATTCGGCTACTATATTTTTCGGATGGCAATGAACATGCGTGACAGGAATATGCTATCTGAAATGCTTATTCTTTGATTTTATAATAAGTTATTTTATTTTTTAATTTGTTGTTCAACAAAAATATTATTGAACGGTTAACATCTGTATTTTGTATGTTCATTATAGTATTTTTAGGGGCTAATTTGTTTTTCCTCAATTTATTAATGAAAATTTATAAAAATCATATTTCTATGATAAGCACAAATTGTCGGTGGAGCTGCTTTTGAGAAGTTTTAAAATTAGGATTAAATTATTTCTGGTTTTTTCTAGAAATTGTGTTTTATTTTTTTCGTCTTTCTGGCGAAATTTAAATTTTCTTTTCCCGTTTTTTCGGCTCCTGGACTAGCACTAATTTTTTCCCGTGAGCACTAATTAGCACAAATTGGGCTTAATCGGTATGCCAGTTTTCATTTTGAAATTCGAAAGTTTCCCTGCTGCAGTTACCCACACACACGCGAGGTATATATATGTAAATATATATAGTGGGCCACTATACATTCATTACTGCCCCAAAAAGTGTAACAACACAAAATTATAAAAAACTTTAATATGACGAAAAATATACACAAACGGAAACGCAGGGTGAAAAAACACCCCACCCTGCACTTTAAATGTTTACCGCTCCAGCTTCCACGTGCTACTGATGCAGCGAGTGTGCTCCCTCTACTCTCATATAATGAAACTGAATTATGGTTACGGTCCCGGGTCGTAAACGTAATCCGTTTGTGTTTGCCGCGAGATTTAAACTGGTCTCGGGTGTTTTTTCACCCCGCGTTTCTTTTCTAAGGTTAATATTATTAAAATATAAATCATTGTTTTTATTTTTAGTATTATCTAATAAATTATACTTGTCAAAATACTTTTGAGCGCTACTGTATCTGTCGAATAGCGTTTAAAATGTAGATTAATACTGCGCAACAGATTTGGTGTAGTTCTTTAGAAGTTTGCTATACTCGGGAGCCGCAGTGGTTTTGTTTTTAAAACAAGGTCGATTAATTGGTCATCATCATCAGAGATAAAGCTTGTATCTGCAGTTTTATCCATGTGTGTGATACGGTTTAAATCACATTCTTTTTATTACTATGCATTTTTGCACTTACGGTCGATTAAATAATAATTAATGTTTATAAACTGTCATATCGGTCGTAAATTAGTTATGCCTGTCGAATGAACTCGTGGCATGAAAATTTCGATTTTTCAATTCTAAATTGCCTCAAAATAGTATACATATAAATAGATATAATTGTTACATGACCTTAATCCAGACGTCGATGATAAACAGTCTAACTTAACAAGAACAATTTGCACCCTAAAATTTCAACACCAAACCACCACCAACGAAACAAAACTGGTCAACCAATTTAAAAAAAACGAAAATTATGTTTTGTGGTCAGTTTGTTGAAACAAACGTAATATAATTTATCGTTATCTGCAAAGATTTCATTTTGGTACATCGGTTTCAGCATAAATATTATAGGATGTACACGATGATATTCAAATTTTGAATCATTCTATCTTTAAGCACACAAAAACACACAACGACTACACACAGTTATTATCTCTACAGTTCATTAATTTTCTTGTACTCGTACATAGTGGTACATACACAGAGAGTTCTGCATTTAAAATGGTAAATTTTTTATAAGACAAGCTTTTTTGTTTTTTACCAAAGTGTTGAAAATTGTAATTGCTTGATATGCCAACAATAAAGTAAACATCGGATGCAGTTGGAAAATCATAAATCAACAATTTAAAATATATTAATGTATAAAACGTAACATAATTTAACACCTGTTTCATGCTACTCAACTATGTTTATATAGAGTTCACCGGTTGCAAAGCAACAAGATGTCTCTCTTAAATAACTTTTTACTTTATTCTGTTATCTTCTTCAGTTACTGTTGAATCTTGAAAGTTCAAATAAACTTTTTTGAGAATGAGTGATTTTCCAAACAAAGATCAAGTTCATTGTATTTACAGTCAGAACACAGGCCAGGTAATGTAATCGATTGAAAATCAATAAATTTATATCTAGCCAGGGATATACCATATATGTTTTGAAAAGTATCGTTATAGCCAATCTCTAGATTGTCAGGTAAACTAATATTCATCGTCCATTTCCTGATACATTTCCCATTTCAGTTTAATGTTGTTATAGAACTCGTCAAAGTGAATAATATTTAATGCCATTAGCTGATCGAAAATAGACGTACTTCGTACGTTCATATATCGAAAGGAAACTACTCGTATATAACTATATACCGTAGTCTATTTACACGGTCTCGTATATATATTCTTTTGTATATAACATCGGAAATGGTGAAAAATGGATTTAAGCAAAATAATAAACATAAATAAAATTTATGTCATAATTTGATCGAAACGTTAGAACTTTCTTGATAACAAAAATAAATAAGCATAAATTTAAAAAAAAAACGGAAATGAAAGCAAAAAATAAAATTAAATAGAAAATAGTTTGAAAGTGTCATGGAAATTTCTTAAATGGATTATTTTGTGAATATAGTGGCATGGAAAGATTAGTTTTATACACATATTCCTGTTTTGCAAACACAACTATCATTGATAAGGCCAATTTTATGTTATTTTTTGTGTGTTGCATTTGAATTTATACAATTTTTATCAGTATATCGGAGAAATAAATAAAAGGAATATTTCGATGTCATTGGCCAATCAATAAACAATCCCAAAGAATGAAATACTTGCTGTATACATTTGTAAATTAAATGTAAAAAAAATTCATGTTACTTTTAATAAGATTTTATGGTTGACAAGATATAATATTTTACATGTGTTTGTGGGTTCTTGTGAATTTTACGGATAAATTGATTTGTATCAGGATTGCATTGTTCTAATTCTGTATGGTAATACTGATGGCTATAAATGTCGTTTATTTATTACCATATAGTATGTAAATTTTAATAAAATGTAAAGTGACATTTAAAATAATTGGAATTTTTATTTATACCCAAATGTAATTTAACCAGCTTATTGGAAAGATTTGCTAAACTTGGCTAGCCCATTTGAATACGAATAGATCGAAAACAAAAAAATGTAAATGTCAATTGCGATTTAAATGTTGATAATAATTAGTTGTTTTTTTTAATTCAGGAGATTATTAAAATATATATTGATTGTTGTTCCGGACTAGAGCGAAACATTTAGCATTCATTCAAGATCTCTATTTACTTGCATAATAGTAACTAACAAACTATCCGACAACTCAAATTTGTTGTATGTATATATCACCACATCCAGAGTGTCCTCAACATCTCGCTACCGAAAGTAACTACTGGGCCTCTATTTGGGAGTTTAAATACACGAAAAAAGTTCTTTGTGATCGGTATTTGTGTTTTCGTCAACGTATGGATCTAACCGAACGGCACAAAATAAAAACGAAATTTCGATCAGGAATTGTCCGATCATGACCGAATTTCATTTCGTTGATAATTTTAGTGACGAATCTAAAGATCAATTAGAACTCTCAATAATAAATTAATACGTAATGCTGTCTAATTAGTGTAAACAATATTTTGGAAGGTCAGGGTCTATTCCATATGTTTTTTTTTCTCAGAGTGAACCAAACACTCACCTAGTAACGAATTAGCAACCCAAAATTGTACACTTCGTATAATTTAATAATTTGCGTCTATATAGTATCGTAAATGTTTTATCGAGGTCCCCATCTTCCAATTTTATCATAATCGGTTAATATAAATGATTTAGTTTTGTCCCAGTTGGCCATATTAAAAAAAATCTTGAAAAATCATTTAAGAACCCATTTTCAACGACCATATCAAATTCATCCATAAAACAATTAAGTGTTCAAGCGCAGATCAGTTCACGATTTATTATCAATACGAGTGTTTATACGATTAAATATTAACGATCGTTTATCGATGATATCGTCGGATATTTCTACCATCTCATATACAAAAATATCTACCCAGTTCTACAAAAGATAAAAAATAAAATGCAAATCTTTCGGATTAATTTTTGAGAAACCTACTTTATAAGAAGATTTAAAAGCCGACAGAAAATTTGTTATCTAATTCATGCCCCGAAGCAATTTGAGTACTATTGTCCTATATTGCTCCAAAATCGATCATCAAATTTTCAGGAATTGGAGAACTAATTAAAGAATTTTGTTATTCAGCGTAACTAGACCTCAAAATAAGTCGAAAAAATGAAGTTTTTATAAGTTTTTATTTTGTTCTTCTTGCAACACAATCTACCGTATCATACACGCCAAATTTCAAATGTCTTATTTAAATTGTTTTACTGCAATTTTATACTTTTAATAACTCTATTCGTTTTCTTTAAATGAAATACTTTACTGTTTACCTTTACTCTGTTTACCTTTACTGTTTTAAATGATTTTCTCTTTTCTTTAATTATTTTCTTCTACAATTTTCTTTTATTACATTTTCTTATGCGTCAAAAGAACAACCCACTTCCGGTTTTTGCTATTGCTGTTTTGCTAAAGATTTGCTAAATCATTTTAACTTGCAACTGATTGTTATTCAAAGACAATCAGTCAACGAATTCGGCATGGCTTGATGCCCACAGCACTTCTTGTGTCGACGGTTTATTGTAAGATTGATTCTGGGGTCTTGAGATTGACCTCTTGAAATCAACCGGCGAGCGTTCCCTAAACTACGCTCGCGGACCGTTTAAAGCAGCACCTTAGTAAACTGTGTCACTAGCGATTGCAAAAAAGGAATGACTATACTTGTGGTTGACCTAATAGATGAGAGGCAAAGCAGCCATTCAAGCGGGTGCAAAACCCAAGTAAAAGTTCTGTGAGGAGTTGTTCGAGACCAATCCGGATATTTCACTTGATGATGTAGAATATATTTCACTATGAATATTTCACTTGATGATTCGTGCAGCAAATGCTAGGTTGTCACCTAGCTGATGGTGTTATCATCTGCAAATGTAGTAATGATGAGACATTTTCCTTGTTTGATGCACAGGTTGACAATATCAGATAAGTGAGATGGCAGCCAATTATCGGTTGGCGAACCTCTAAAACCTATTCACCTACACACTTGGGTTCCCGACCTTTTATGGAGAATCCAAATACATATTATTACAATTAACATTAGTCTGATGAATCCGAATGTATCTACGAAGACCGAAGTGGAATTTGTACTAAACCAACAAAAACAATATAAAATGTTTGTGTGGATTTGTGAAATGTAAACATTTAGGCGATCACACGATATATTTAAATTGTTAATAGAAATTTAAAAACTTTAGTAATAATGTTCAAATCGACCATTGAGGAATATTTAATTAAAGTTGGTTCTTTACCACAAAACTTCAAGACTATAATAAACAATTTGCTTTCTCTGCTTTAAAAAAAAGTGAAAAACTGTTATTAAAATAAATATATCACAAATTTTGACAAATACTTAAATTAAATCCACACAAACGACAAATTTCATAAATTTTCCATACATCTTCTAGACATTTGAGTGGATTTACATCTTACGGCAGTGCTACTTTAGGGCAATACTAAATAGAAACCATGTGCTACTATGTGATACTATTTAGTATTACCACAGACAATCAAAGCAGATTTCTCATTTGAAAAAAAAAAAAATAAAACAAAATATATTTCAGTGTCTGATTCCATGTCATCGTTGTTCTCATCTCATTTCCGACCAACATACCCAATCCCATCATAATCGTTTAAGAAATGGCCGAGTTTCGCCCCAGGTGGCCATATTTCAGAACCTCTTCCAAAACTAATTTCAGAATCCCTACCTTATCCACCCCCCCCCCCCCCCCCCTCCATCCGTTAAGAAAATACAGAGTTCAATACAAACAGTCAATACAATTCCCCTCCCACCGCATGGGATGCGTCAAAGTCCCCAATCAACGTAACGAATTCTTTGATCGTTTAGCTATCGAGCGGTGTAATTAAATTTTGGATGTAGATGATAAATATTTAGCTGCAGCATCAAACTGTATCTACCGATTTCGTTTTTCTGATTGCCTCTCTATGAATGCAAAATTAAAGACGTATTCACGTCAATAACAAAATATTTTTGATAATATTTACAGAAAATGAAGAAGCAGTTATAATTTTTACGTTTACATACGAAATATCTCTCTACGTTGTCTCTGGTATTATTCTATAGTAGCACCGCCCTATGCGATTTAAGATGTAAATCCACTCAAGTGTCTGGATCACTAAGTGAGCTCGAAGATAAATTTATGAGACTTATTGATTGAGTCAGTAGTACTATTATCTTGATCCCTTGCAAGTGAATCTTTCCCCCATTTTAGGGAATTTCCCCCTTTTCCTCCATTTTGGAGAAGTTCTCCATACTTTAGGAAATTTCGCCCTTTGCCCCATTTTGGAGAATTTCCCCCTTTTCCATCATTTTGAGGAATTTTCCCCCTTTTTAAGCCATTTCCCTCAATTTGGGGTATCACCCCTTTTTCACCATTTTGGGGAATTTCCCACCATTTTGGGAATTCTTCCTAACATTTAGGGGAAACTCCCCCCTTTTCCCTCATTTGAGGGAATTTCTCCCGTTTAGGTGGGAATTTCCACCATTTTGGTAAATTTCGCCCATTTTGGGAAAGTTCCTCCAATTTGAGTAATTTCACTCTTTTCCCTCATTTTGGGGGATTTTGCCCATTTTGGGTAATTTCCCTTTCTCCCTCATTTTAGGGAAATTTCCCCCATTAAGGACTTCCCCATTTTGGGAGATTTCCACCATTTTGGGAGATTTCCCGCATTTTAGGGATTTTACCCATTTTTGGGATTTCCCCGTTTTGGGGAATTTCCCCCATTTGGGGGAGGGGATTTTCACCCTTTTGGGGAGTTTCATCCATTTCATTTTGGGGAAATTTCACTATTTTCGGGAATTTTAGCCATTTAGGGGAATTTCCCATTTTGGGGGATTTCAACCATTTTGAAAATTTTCCTCAATTTTGGGGGAATTTCCCCCATTTTGGGTGATTTTCCTCCATTTTGCGGAATTTCCCACATTTTGTGAAATGTTCCCTCATTCTGGGGAATTTCCCCAAAATGATGAATATTCTCCAATATGAGGGAAATTCTCCAAAATGAGGGAAAATCCCTAAAATGGAGGAAATCCCCAAAAAGGGGAGACAATCTTCAAAATGGGGGAAATTCTCCAAAATGGGGGGAATTCCCCAAAATGGAGAAAAATTCGAACAAAATGGAGGAAATACCTCCAAAATGGTAGAAAATCTCGCAAAATGGAAGAAATTCGCCAAAATGGAGAAAAAAAACAAAATGAGGGAAATCCCCAAAATGATGGAAAATCCGCAAAATGGTGAAAATTCCCTAAAATGGGGGAAATTTTCCCAAAATGGGGGAAAATCCCCAATAAATACCTTAAATCTCTAACGGTACTCGCAATCCAGATGTGGAGTTAAAATTCCAGTTAAAGCAGCGTAATTTACCAATAGGTGACAAAAATGAATTAATATTATGACAACGTGAAGCTATGTTGAAGCAAGAATTACACCCGGATAATTATGAGTTCGAAGAGGTAATAGCAGAAAACTATAGATAGTAAACGTGAGATGGCAGACGCAGTTCCCGGGCCACCTGGAACTGTCGATATGGCACAATTGTTAACTGTTATAATTACAAAAAATTCTATCAACAATGTAATATCGGAAACTTGAAGAGGAAACTAGACCCAAAGAGACATAATATTTGGCAAACGAAATGACAATGTGGGGAGTTTCGGTGGGGAGCAGACATTGGAAATGACTGTCGGTAATAAGGTGGAACCGGATAATCAACAGCATGAAGTGCATGCCATTGTTCAGGAGCCATTGGGTTTGTCGGGAGGAACTATAGGGCTTTGCGAAATCGATTGGTGGCAAGGATATAGCAAATAAGGAGAATCAGCTGAGCCATCTCGATGAACAATTCAACCGGAATATTGTCACAGTTCAAAATTGTCACAGATCTCCATGGTGAGTAAGGATGGAAGCGGTTCGCCAAAATCATGATTTTGGTGAAAGTATTATTTATTTAACAGAACACGACAGTAACCCAAGGTTGTGCAGCAAGACGATGCCGAAGAGCAATTGTGGCAGCTACATTTAGACGGGGTAGGAACATAACTTGAATGAATGCTGGCCAGATCCAAATGGAATTATTGTAGCGGAGATTTTAGGATTGGAAACAGTTCCATTGGTTAGAACATTATAAATGTATCTGGAGTAGATAGGCTAAGGCGAGTTAAGATTGCAGATGATCCACCAGTTGTGTCTCTAGAACAACAAGGGTAAGTGGAAGTGGTGACTGGCGATTAGCAATTCACAGTAAGGCTATCCAACGACAAGGGCGGTAAATGTATTACAACGGCCCGTGGAATGAAAGGAAATTTCTGCGGAAGTTGCAAAAATCGAAGAGGGATCCAGCACATTTCTCACGGAGGATTAACATGATTCCTCAAGGTGATTGGAGTGAGCAAGAGCTGCATTGAGTACGATCGACATTAAGGATGTTTTATAGAAAAGATGCACAAACCAGGAATTTGGAGCAGCGACAGAGATATTAAATTTGATGAGTTAGACCTTATGTCGTTATTTATTTTATTTATTTATTTGGCTTCTAGTTTACAGTAATTTTGTAAACAGCACCCCACGTTACGAGCATACCTGCTCAAATTTCAAAATCTGCAGAGAAAAATAAAAAACAAATGACCGTACAGCAAGAAAGTCAAAGGCTACAAAAAATAAAATTCGAAAGGGTTAGGATGACGAAAAATATCACCGGAGAAATATCGGTTAAAGAGGGCGTTGGTAATAGAGACCTTGGCTATTTGCAATGATAGCTTGGTTGAAGAGAGATAAAGAATGGATCATGAAAAGCATCTGGTTGGCGCTATACGATCTAAACTGCAGAGGCGGTAGTTTGGATGGAATGGAATGTTACGATTTCGTCTATTGATTTGAATGACACTAATGAGTGGATTGGTCACTTGAACGAAGCAGTAATTCAGCGTTAATTAGGTAATTAAGGGTTAAAAGTTTAATAACATTTATAAAATTTAGTGATATCTACGTTTAAGTAGTGGCATTAGAAGTAATTTTACAGCAGTTTAGTGGTATTGCAGATTGTTCGCGGAGAATCTAGAATATTCAGCGAGGTATATAAATACCAGTAAGACGTACACAGTGCTGTCTTGAGTTAATATTGGTTAAGACGAGTTTAAAACGCGTACGCGATAAAATAAAAGTGAAAGTGAGTAGCGAGAAAATAATAAGTGGTGTTACATTGAAAATAGTGGTGTGATTAAAAATAATTGTAAATGGTGTTGAGAGTGAATTAATAAATAATTATGGAAATTATTTGTTGTTGAGTTTTAGTGATTTTAGGAAAATTAGTGTGGGGACATTTCTGGTAATTTCGGGAGTGGTAAATGTTCAGAATATACTTGGAAAATATTCAAAGATTATTTAAGGTATATCGGGAATATTCCAGAAGTGGTGTGAATTACGAGAATTAGTGTTGTAAATCGTCAAATCTATAGCTGTATCACAATCCTGAACCGCAATTAACATGGCAAATTCGTAACAATATTTAGGTAAAATTACTGAATGTACTGTTAATTTTAATTTATGTACTTAATTGTCTATTGTCATGAATCATGATCTGGAGTTTCAACTCCAGAAATATATCACAATAAAATAAAATAGTTATATCTGCACGATCAGATACAAACAACAAGGAACAAATTATCTTATCCTTGTTGTACGTGAACTTAGAAGATAAAAGCACAAAATTTTAAATTGTAAAATAATAGCCTTTGCTATAGTAGTTCTTCTAAGGTTAAAGCTCGCAAGGTTTATTATACCTAGTCGGTTCGGTCACCGAAGCGCTTTTGGAGGAAAGTGGGTATAGTTGTACACCAGGGTGTGCCAAAACCAGTATAACAAGCTGACCTGAGTTGTAATAATCTCTATATCTATTTACTGTAAGAGCGTATCGATCCGCTACATATAATGTAAATTATTTAAAAATATCTTGGATTGATATCCATGTAAGAATGTGCTAGTTTTTATAATTAAAGCATTATTTCTTTGCAATAATTTGAGCACTACTACTCTGTTTGCAATAATCGTGTCAAAAGCTAAAATTATCGGTTTTAGGTATCGTATTGCTTATGCAAATTACAGTGAACTAATGCTTTTTATTCTAATGAGAAACTATTTCCGAACTTCTATTGCAGTGGCAAAAACATTTTAAATTTAAATTATAATTAAAACAAATCTAATACCGTTTTGTTGTTGTTGCTATTATTGTTTTTAATTAACACAATAAAAATAAAACAAAGTATAAATGTTTTTATTGTAATAATAATACAAAATAAGTGTTTCGTCATTTTTCCAGTTTTCCGCTAAAGCACATGAAAAGAATAATATTCGTAGAAAGAGAATGAAACGGAAAAACACATTATTTTATTTTGTCTAAACAATTCAATTAAATTTTACGAGAGAATAAACAATTTCATTTTTCAAATTAGTTTTTTTTTTGCCGACAGAAAAAAAAAAATTCCAATTACGAGATGAGGGATGGTTATGATTTTGGTACAACAGTGTTTGTTTGTTTTTATTTATTTAGTTTTTTTATGATTTCTTATTATTTATATTTTATACGAAAATGTAGAACTTTAAAATTCACATCAAAACCAAATTGCTAGAAATTTTAATCTTATATCGGCGTGTTTTTACGTTCACTGTGTATATTTGTGTTTCGAGAGCGTAAAACGTATACGAATTATATCGGAAGGGAAATGGGGATAAATATTGAAACCATTTTTATTAATTTTCTAGAAAATGTAAACAACTCAATATACTTGACACACACACAAGAAGTATACGAGATTGCGTATCCTGCTCTTCTTCAGTAAAGAAAATTTAATGTTAATTAAATTAAACTTTGTATAAAAATCAAACTACCCTTATTTTTATGAAGCGCGTTTCGCCTTTAATAACAAAAATATAAATTAATCATTAATTTGCTTGAGTTTTTAAAGAGATGCGGTTCATGTATTTAATATCTAGTTTGTATATAGGTTGAAAATTTATGTTGAAAGTAGATGAACTGAAATAATTGATTATAGTACGGGAGTTTAGTAATGTGCGATGAGAGATATTTCTGATTGATTGGTGTTATCAAAAAACATTTGTTTTTTTTCGATAAATTTATGCGATGGTTCATTACGTATAGTAATGTATAACCTATACACTGTTCTTGATTTACGTCAATGACCTACTGACCTCAACAAGTAAGGATTCCCATTCATTTGTAGATGACACAACGCTATCAGCTTCCATTGAGTTTATCAACCAAAGAGAAACTCATGTCTGTTTAGAAAGTTCACGAGAAGCTATGAACTCGTCTATTTTCACGAATATTCAATCAATTGTAGAATGGGGCCGATCTAACAGAGTCAAATTTAGCCCTAGCAAATTCCTTTCTTGGCTTTTCTCCAAGAAACTAATACACCTGTAATTAATGGGTAATGTTGCACCTGTAATTAATGGGTCCCTAATTAACAGGTCTCATTAACTTAAGATGATGGGTTTGCAAATTTCCAGGCATCTAAAGTTGAAAGAATATTTACTACTGTGGGCAAAAAATAGTAAGACTTTGTTCATAATTTTAAAATTGATTTGCCTTCGTAAGTGGTAGTGATGCACTAACAATTTGTAAGGCAACTATTAAGCAATCGAGTGCGCAATGGCTAGTAGAGCGCAAGATTCGCATAACAGGAAGTATGGCCTACAATTTGTTTACCTACACATTCAACAAAACCCCTAATTGGCCAAGAAAATTAAAATCGATTTACAGCATGCAACTCGATATGGACAGCACACCGAAAAGATTGCTAAACAAGTTCTTAGTAAACATTATTTAGTTTTCGAATCGGGATTAATAATTTCCCCTGATCTTCCGTTTCTTGGAGTAAGCCCGGACGGAATATTTTTCAATGGCGAAGAGTGGAAGCTGTTAGAAATAAAATGCCCCGTGAATGGGAAACTTTTAAAAATTGCTGATTTACTTCCAACTTTAACATCATATTTGATTCTATTTGAAAACGACGAATATGAACTTAAACGAAAGCGTCAGTATTATATGGACCAATCCAACTCGGCCTTGCAATTACTAATTTAAATGAATCTAGTTTGTTAATATTTAGTAGCTGTGATAATAGTTATATGTTAGTAACAGTTTTTAAAAATAAATTTTTTTAGAGACTTATATTAAAACTCTTACAAAAATTTATTTTGAACAAGTTGTGCCATATTTGTTTAGGAATGACTGAATTTTATAGACTGAAAGTTAAGTTTTTTTTTTATTTCATTTCTTTATTTTTAAAGAAGTCAAATTTTTCGTAATTATATGGATATATATGGGAATTTGCAATATTATATTACATGATAATAGTAAATATGTATAACATGTAAAACGTTTGTGACACAAAAAGTCTGAATTAAAAAAAAAATTTAATTTTATTAAAATGCTTATTTATTTAAATCATATTTCAACAGAACTTGCCGTCTTTTAAAATTGGTACACTTAGGTTAGAAATAGCACACACAATTTTTATAATATTATCTATGTAAGGAAGTATATGTAGATAATGCGAACTTGTCAGACAACATTTTAAACTGTCAGACAACATTTTAAACGTAAACGAGAGCTGCTGCTATTAGTCGATCGCCTTCAACGTCGGATTTAGCTCTCTCGTTATGCAAAAATTGCGGACGAATCATCTCAATGCCAGTTTCTGCTCGCTTCTTACCGATCATAAACCCCTTGTCAACCATCACGGCATCTCCGGGTCTTACTTTATCTAACAACTTTGTTAAATTAAAGATACAATAGCTTTATCTGAAGTTCGACCGCCTACTACTGTGCTTATAAAATTAATAAGACCGGAGAAATTCCTATCCATAGTTTAATTGTATGGGTGCTTTTATAGTGGGAATACGTGCAGGTTCTGCAGGTAAGCCATCGGAATTGAATGGTCTTTATTTCCGTACAAACCAACCAAACCGGCAAACTTCTTAAATTTTCCTCTTTAGTTTGCCAATAAATGCAACATTCTAGGGCATTCGATAGCAGTTGAACACAATCATTGAAATATTTTTTAGTTGTTTCAGGATTCAGCTTCAATAAATTAGCAGTTTGCACATTAGATAAATTGGTTTTAATTCTAAAGGTTGTAAGAACAATTCTGTGCCTTAAGGAAAACCCGATGTTAGCACTTTCGAAAGTCCGTATCATTGTACAACAATCAACTATAGTGTTTAATAATTCTATGGTTGGTATTCCCGTCATTGAGTTCAATTCTTGGTTTGTGTTAATTTGAAATGGTAAGTAGTTACACTGAATATCCTCAGTTACTTGTATGCCTTTATCGAATGTCATAAGGTCATGCTGCACTCCAAAAGATCTCTGTTCTGTATGAGGTTCTGTATAAACGGTGGAACCTAAATTTATATGTGCATTGTCTATGCTCATTTCAAAGCCTTCTTTCTCTAGAATCCGCTGAGCACTAAAAATTAAGTATGAACGATATGTTTACAAATGACTTATAATATTATAATAAATCTATACATAACCACAGTTTGGAAATATTTCTTTGTCCTAGCCGATTATATCTAGCTCGAATTTTTTTGATACACTTTTTTGCTACTGTACATGTTGACCGCGGAAGATTCCTTGTTGGAAAAGCAAAGCTTAATAGTCTGGCCTTGACACGTTTTGTTCGCAAAATAGGTACAATTATTTGATTCTTTTTAAAGTGACGACTACAAATTGAAAAATATTTAGGGATAGGTTTGCCCATTTTTAGAACAACTTTCCACTTCAGCAGCTCCTTTCGGTTATTAAGAACATTAGATGGGATTCGGAGCATCGAAATAGATGGTTTTCTGTATGTACGGCATTGTGGGACACCGCAATATTGCCTCCGAGATCTCATGCTATAAATGCGGATAGTAGTTGTCAACCCACTATAAAAACTAATCAAAACAGTTGAATATTGTAACAAATTTAATACTTATGAAAGTACAAACTAACATTTTATTCTAGATTAAAATATTTTCACCGATTCTTGTAATATAAATTCAACACAGTTATTCCTTTATGTAAAATGCTTCTTATAAAATTACTTATTAGAATTTTAATATGAGCTGTCAAATATTGTGAAAAATCTTTCCATAAATGACCAAAATAGCGTCCACTTGTCCCAAGAGCGTCCACTTGTATACTACAATTTAGAATCTATTTTCATTTACATGAGAAATTTATTTATTTGATCAAATATTTTATGTGATTTTCATATTATTTTAAATTTAAAATATATAATTGTTTATACATTATAACCTGAAAAGTTGAACTAATAGTTTTTAATGAAATCATGAACTTTAATAATTTAATAAAATTAGAAAGTATTTTTATTCATAGAAGAATCCTCAATATATAAAACTACAACTGTTTTTTTGTCGTTTTGGTCCATTTATTATGTTCGTAAACTAAACATAAACACCTTAAATGGTAGATAAGGTGATCACTGATCATGTTTCATTTGCGAAAGTTTGTTACGCTTCGTATTGAGGTAAATATGCCTTATTGATAAATAAGTCATTATAGGTAAGTATTAGGCTATATTCTATACAGTAGATTTTAAACAAAAACCTATTATATGCATTTTTCTGAAAATTAAATAAAAATAATTCGTTTTTGTTTGTTAATTACATTATCTGGCGCTTATTTGTCAAAAAAAAAATTAAATTAAAATAATTTTGTAAGAAACTTATGTAAAACTAGTTTCAAAAGTTTAGCATCGATTATCTCAAAACTCATTTTTTGCAGTTAAGGTAAATATGATTACTACGGCAGCATAGTTTATTCCGTTGACCGTAACGGAATCAAAGTCCAATAATGCCTCCACACAGCCTCCCAATAATGCCTCCCAAACAGTAACACGCAATGGATACATTGGCTTCTCCACATATCCTTGTAGATTATCCGATCCCCAAATGCGACAATTTAGTTTGTTTACGTACCCATTGTCTACCCGTTTAGAATGCTCTCAAAATACTGCAAGCAACGGGTTTCCGCACGAATATGGTAATTTAATATGCAAACTAGAACGAAGTATTAAAACAATATACATACATATGTATCTACTCAAATTCATGTTATCCAAACTTTTCTTTGTGCTTTTTACTCAATCAGCAACCGCATACAGTAAAAATATTTTTTTAAATTTAAATCTAATACTATAATTACGATATAATCCAAAAAACAAAATACAACTTAAACAATCATTAAAAATGTCATTACTTCAATGCACACATATGTGTATATTATGCATACAGATACAATAAAAATTAATAATCTTTTTACTTGTCAGCAGTAATACTTTGAATTTATAACAAACAGCATAATATACACAAAGAGCGCACATTATATAAAAAAAATCAATTTAATTCAGAATTGCATGAATATGAACTTTAAAATAAAAGCTTGAAACTAAATAATAAATACCTACTACAAATATTTATTCATATTGCATTTAAAAGAAAAATATTTCAAAATGTATTTGTATATGTATACATATTTGTGTACAATGGAAACTATATACTGTTATTGCGAATGTTGGTGGTAAAATTATACATAAGTAAAATTCATATGGAAAACTTATAAATGGAAAATGCTTTTCCTTTTAAAGTTCCATATAATTTATTGTTCTGTATTTATTTGTATTTTTTCAGAAAATATTATTTAAATTTCGTGCAAAAAAATGTATTTGGTTTGACTCTACATGTAAGCTAGCTTACTTTATGCATATTCCGCGGAATCCGTTTTTTAAGATTGCTTTTTCTTTAATCAAGCAAGAAAGGCGATGCTCCAGATATCGCAGACAGAATAAAGACTACCCAGCTACTAGCTAGACACTAAAATATTTGTTTCAATCATTTTAAATATTTTATTAATTATAAACAAACTGTTAAAAACTGTGAGTGTCGTTTAAAAATATTTTCTTTTCTCATAAAGTAATTAAAAATTAAAAAGTACAAGCACATTATTATATCTTGTGCTTTTCGTTTACGTACCTACTCGTGTACACCAACTCGTACTTTCATGCAGAGTGTTTATTTATTTTTTGTATTTCTTGATATGAACATACTTAAAAACCAAAAATAAAATAAAAAGTTTTATCGTGATTAAAATATTATCTTTATTTTATTAAAAAGCATAAACAAAATAAAACAATTCTAAGATTTATTACGATATTTTGTTTTTAAAGCAGAAACACCAGATGAACACGACGAGGAAGGCGAAGAATTATAATGAGAAAATTTACTTAGACGTGCATCTGTTCGTAAAAAATTTTCGGATATATTCTTACAACAATAAAATAAGAAAAGAAATTACAAAACAATTTCCTTTCCTTCAAAATAAGAAAATTTACATTTTAATTTTGGTTTTGTGTGAAAAATCCTTTTTGAATGTAATAATATCCTTAGAATTAACTTACTTGGTTTCGGGTGTTTTTATATACAGCCGCGTATATAAACCCGATTTACAGAATACCAAAAATTTACTGTTGCAGTATTACAGTACGATAAAACTGATGCGTAATGCAGTAATATTTTCAGGTACGTTTAATGAATTGCGTTCAAAATTATGTTCCTTAAAGTCTAAATGTTCAAATTACCTGAAAAGAGAAGAATAAAAAATTATTAGAATTTTGAACAATTGCACAAAAAAATTAATAAAATTAATTTAAAACCATTATACGTTAGAGTTTTGTAATAAAAATGATCGTGGGTTTTGGACCAATTGAACTGACATGCAAATTGAAAAGACTTATACAATATAAGTTGTATAGTTACATCAAAGTTAATGTTTAACTCACTGATTCGTTACTATAGTAAATGTGTCAAGATAGTATAGGTATAATTGCCCAATTAACTCTACGTAATACAACAAGTTAATTATAAAAAAATAATTTATCATGCAACATTATTCGAATGCGAGGCGGACTGTGAATAAAAAATAATAATTCAATTACAAAATTAATTAACGTAGGTAATTACTTAGTTAGCTGAAGAAAATTTATTTATAAAAGAAGTAAGAGATAAAAATAAAATGATGGCAATTTGTAAGAAAATTTATTGAAAATAATACTAATTGCCTAATTTGATTAATTACATTTTTAGAGCCTTAATATTTGTCCAATGATTTTGGTTTAAGGTTTAATTCAATGGTTTGATTTCAATTTACCGATTAACAATTCGTAATAAAAATTATGACTCAAATTAAAAATTTCACTCTCATTTAAACTCAAACTAAACTCAAACATATTAAGATATATGATGTACGAGGGCTGCCTTTTATATTTCGGGATTAGAGAACAAAAACAAATATTAATCATTAAAAATCACTTTATTGTTTTTCAAAATATTTCCCATGAAGATCTATACTCTTTTGCATGCGTTTGAACCAATTGTCGAAGCACTTTTTCCACTCTGATTGAGGTATCTCCAAAACATGCATTCTGAACGCAGCAACCGCTTCTTCAGGTGTCGTAAAACGTTAACCTCTCAGTGTGTTTTTTACGTACGGGAATAAAAAGAAGTCATTTGGTGACAAGTCAGGACTATACGGCGGATGACTCATCAAATCGATGTTTTGAGTGCTCAAAAATGCAGTTGTTTGAGCCGATGTGTAAGAGCTCGCATTGTCGTGGTGAAGAGTGATCCGTCTTCGGCAGTTGGTTTTCCTGATTTCTTGGAAGACAACTGGCAAACAAATGGTTGTGTACCACTCAGAATTGACTGTTCTGCGTTGTTCTAGTAGTACGGTTGCGACCTGTCCATTTTTTCCGAAAAACAGGCGATCATTTGCTTGCAAGTGCTTCGTGCGCGAACAACTTTTGTTGGATTCGGCTCATCTTGAAACACCCATACAGTCGACTGCTGTTTACTTTCGGGCTCATACGCGTAAATCCACGATTCATCACCTGTCACTATGTCATAGACGTGTTTTGAAGCACAGCGATCGTATTTTTTGAGTTTTTCTTTCGACCAATCGACACGAGCCTTTTTTTGAGCGATTGACAAATTGTGTGGGATCCAACGCGAACAAATTTTTTTGACATTCAATGTTTATGCAATATTGAATGTATGCTGGTCACACTAAAGCCTAAGGTTGTCTCAATCTCAGGATAAATCACATGACGATCTTGCAATATCAGTTCGCGCACAGCATCAATGGTTTCCGGAACAACAACTGATTCTGGACGACCTTCACGAAATTCGTCTTGGAATGAACTACGACCTCGATTGAATTCACCATACCATCGATAAACACCGGTCCTTGATGGAGCTTCATCGCCAAAAATTGAATTAAGTTCATCCATGCACTCTTGCTGCCTAAATCCACGTCGAAAGTTGTAAAAAATAATCGCACGAAAATGTTCACGATTTAATTCCATTTTTTCGCCGAGATGTTGAGTTAATGAGTACTGTAAACAACACAAATAGCGCCCGAATGTCAAACGTTCTGAATACGTATAATCTCAAAAATATCAATCTTTACGATAGAGCTCTCAGTTGCCAGATTGCAACACTAGGGTTGTCCAATCCCAAAATATAAAAGGCAACCGTCGTATAAGCATAGGCCTTGTAAGACCAAAACGGGATAATATGAACGTCATATAGCGTGAACTCCGGGTAATCTGAACATTTTGTTAATTACATGCACTACTCGATAACGTGAACATTTAGAAAGCTCAGCGAGTCTTCTGTATGTTTATTCTAGCTAGAACAGAGAGGTAGTTGCGAGTGGACTATGCTAAATAACAACAAATGGACACAATCAAGATGTACATCGACCCGAGCCAAGAATCTTCCTTACTGGAGACCCAATACTCATGAAATACCGGCACAATGGGAGTCAAGTAATTGAAACCGCTAATGTGTATTCCCTGTAAGGAGCTTTCAACAAAAATTGGCGGTTTTATTTGAATTGAGTCCAACGAACACACCGTGCAGGAAATCTACAAAGAGCGCGATATACAGTTAGTCAAGTAAAGGAACTGGTCAACCTGTAAGTTATTAGTTGCGATTTTCATTTTCTGGTGATAAGTGGCATTTAGTACCTCATTACAAATGAGACCGAGTTTTCAAGAAAACATTCTCTTTTAGGGGGAGAAAATGGCCCCAAAAGACCTGGAAAATCGATTTTTCACGAATATCTTCCAAAATATGGCAGTTAGAGATTTTTTGTTCAGATAAACATTAAAGATCAATTAGTTTTCTACAAAAATGGTCATTTTGACTTTTTCCAAAAAATTGACCGTTTCCGAGATAAACGGACCCAAGCGCACCTAGAATATTGAGTTTCTGTGTTGTATGCCGGAGAGCACAGTCCGTGCATTTACACATGAGCGGGCGGACAAATTATTCAATAACTTTGTTAAAAAGGAGGAGATCATACCCTGTGACTTGAGTTACGTTTTGATCTTTGGCTATATTCTAAAAACGGGTCAAATTTTCTGCTCCCGCGTAATTTTGACCTCGCCAGGAATTTGTTCCTTTTTTTTTTTGTATTGCACTAATTTGCTACAAATTTTCTTGATTATGGGCCCCCAGAAAGTCCTTTGTCATCTGTGAAATTTGTATAATCTAATTTTCTTCCATTTTGAATAAAACTTTGTTTGTTGAATCTCATTTTTTTGCTGTTTTTGGAGCGCGGGGAAATTTTGTAAACAACCACCAATTAAAAATTCATACATGATCGGATTGGTCTCTATGACATATCATTTGAAAGCTGAGAACATTTACTTTTCGGCTGTGCAATTATTTTTTTTTCATCACAAAATCGACCATTTTCCAATAAATTTGGAAAACGCGTGCTCAAGGAAAAAGCACACTTTTTCTTTTCGTGGCTTTTTCTCCCGGCTCTTTATTTCAGATGTTTTGACACCTTGATTAATGTAAAGGTGGAATTCTCACCTTTCCATCAATGTATATAAAGTCATCTCATTGATACGTGGCGAAAACCCCGAGTCCTAAACGTAATGCTATAATTTCATTACTTTCATTTCTTCCGTTCGTCGCGTGTGTGCTCTATTTGTTGTTTTTCCTACTATTATACATATACGAGTACATACAAGCATGCCATGTATAGTACAAAATTGTTTTTATTGAGTTTGTTGCTTTTTTTCAAACGAAGTAGGTACGTCATTTCCGTTCGTTTCATTTACAAGTTTACTCTTAAGCTTAGTACTCAGTTTAAAGTGATATGAAATTTTAACGCGGTCTCCAAAAATCTATTTATTTTCGAGTGAAATAGAAATGAAATTTTATTTGGAGAATTTTTAATTTTAACGTATACATTTGTAGACATTCATAAATGAATTTGTTTATTTTACGTAAATAAATTAAATTAAATTGACTTTAATTAGAATTTATAGATTTTTGGTATTAAAAAATTTGTTTATTGCCAAACACAAACAAATGTCAAAATTTCGCGTGAAAATAATGTGCCGAGACATTATTTTCACATGAAAATAATTTGGAGAGTTTATGCGCACCATCTTTGATGTATAGAACACACTTTGATTTTTCGCTGGTGAACTGAGTACTACAAAATGAAAACAGAAGTGGAATTTTTCATTTCTAATTTCACTTTGGTAAAATCGTATGGAAATTTCACATGAAATCGAACTGAGTACATACTTGGCTTTACATACAAACAATTTTGGTAGGCGCGAGCAAAGATGTTTACACATCAAAAAGAGTGATAAAAGTCAAGAATATTGAAGAAATATTGAGTTTTTCGCTTAAATTAACTTACATCACCAACCTAAAACATAAAAAGTGAAGATTCAAATCTTGTCAAATTGGAGCAAAAGGTGAGCATTTGTTTATGTTGTTTTTATTCAAGAAAAATTGTTTACAAGTAACAATTCTGACTCAAATCTTGGTCTACTTTTCTTGTTATAGAAAAATGGAGGTTAACTCCGCTACACCGGTGTGTTTCCTTTGTAAGGAAGATGTTTCTGGGGATGATGCCGTCACCGTAACTCGGGGCTTAGAAAATTTGATTATTGTTAGCAAGGATAAATGATAAGCATCATTTATTTTTTGAAAAAGAGCCGTCTTTGCAAATGCACAAAGCGTGCAGAAGACGCTACATTCTCAAACGGAATGACGGATCTTTCCAATGCCAAAATTTTGTCGCTGACGAGAGCAAAAGATTTGACCATTTAAGCAGCCCCAAGAGGAAAACCCGCAGGAGTGATGGGTTACATTTTAGGGCAAATTGTATGGTCTGTGGCTTGCCAGCTTCCGAAGAACATAACAAAATGAAAGGATGTCCAGGAGAACCTTTTTATGTAGTTAAAAAAACAGAATTCCACACACGAATTATGACAGAAATCAAAACACGAATCCAGGATGAACTCTGTAAAACATTATTGGATAGAATTTCAACAATGAATCTTAAGAACCTAGACACCCATTTCGATTATGAACTAGCTTTATTTCCAATGAGCATATTTGACAATGGCATGTTAAGGAAAACCACTAAATCGGCTCTAATAAAGATATTCTCGGCAGAAACCCCGAATATTGACAAGACTAAATGTATTCACGTTGTTGACGGGGGAATGTTGATACATCGGTACCCTGGACGGGAAAGGAATTATTAGTTGAAATTTTCGGCAAATATGTAAAACATTTAAGAGATAAGTATTCCCGGGAAGTCACAGTGGTTTTCGATGGCTATGAATGCAATCGCGATAGTATAAAAGGGTCAGAACTTTTGCGACGTGCAAACAACATGTCATGCCCTGACATAAGGTTCGAGCCTAAGATGGTTTTACCGTTTCCAAAAAAAACGTTTTTGTCCAATAATAACAATTAAATTCGCTTCATTCAGTATTTGAAGGGTGTTCTGGGAGAGAATGGCATTTCCGTTAGACAAGCAGTAGACGATGCAGACTCGTTGATCGTACATACGGCGTTGCAGAAATATGCTGTCAATGGCCCGCCAGTTGTAGTAGTGGCATAGGATATTGACATCCTTGTACTGATAACAGCCCTGACCGCAAAAGATCAAACAATTTATTTCTTGAAGCCTGGAAAGGGGGAAAAAAACCCAGCAAATGTTTTCCTCCAAGAGCTTGGAGGCGGCGCGGCCCTTTGTTAGAGACAATATTTTATTTCGCCATGCGATTTTGGGAAGCGATACAACTTCCGCTTTTTTCGGGAAAGGAAAAACGTCAATAATTGCCAAATTAGAGGGAAAGGTTATGAAGAACAGAGACACGGGACTAGAAGCGGTCATTGAAAGTTTTAAAAACCATAATCTTCCCCACGAAACCGTATTTCAGGACGGACAAACTGTCATTCCGTCGATGTACAGTGATGATGATACACAAACCCTGACAAAAATTAGATACGAGATCTTCATGCGATTCACCAGATACAGAAACAGAAACCAAACCGCACTGAAACTAACAACCTTGTCACCCACACCACTAAAGAGCCTGCCGTTCAAACCACTAAAGAGCCAGCGATCCCAGAACTCTTAGAGATGATATTTTGTCAATGTAAGAAAGAATGTAAGGAAACATGTTCATGCAAGAAAGCAAAGCTACCATGCTCATCTATTTGGGGTTCATGTGAGTCCCACCAGTGTTCGAATTATAAAGACAGCCAAAATACGTTATCCGAAGAGGTAGAACTAGAGGAAACTCTAGAACCAAAAGGAGTTGTTGGCGAGGGCGACGTTGATGACCAAGAATTATTATTGGAGTCTTGTGACGGGGACTGGTGATTAACAGATTTATGTCATAATTTCCATGTATTTTTAAATATTTTTCTATAATAAATGAAATTTAAAGAAACTTTATAACTCTTTATTCCAAAAACCTCGATCCAGATGGTTGCAAACAAATTTGCAAAAATTTGCCGAGAATCTGCAAGAAATTTTTGTTGAGTATTATGGGTAAATATTCTTCACTCTTTAGAGATTATAGTTTTCGTTAGGAAAAACATCATTGGACAATAGTTTGTCATATGGGCAAAACTGATTTTCGCTATTTTTTCGCCAATTGGTGGGATCCATTCTGCTGTAATTAATCTTATGGTCTGCTTTCCTAATAGGGATAACTTGAGCCCTCACCTCCGAGAAAAACAAGACGCTCGGCAATATAAAAATTCTTGAAAATTACTTGGTTTACGGCGTTTCCCATTTATGGCCCCGAGGATTTTGCCAGTGGATGGATCTTAGTGGCGCCATCTACAATTGGTTTCCACATTCCACAACATTGAAAATAATGTATTTGCAATACTCCCCATATTGGTTTTGTAAAAAAACTTGCATATTTCATGAGTCTCAAAATTTTGGATTTTTCAACCCAACTTTTTGCAAAAAATATTAATGTTGCGAAAAAAATCATTAGGACCATTTTTGTAGAAAATTAACTGATCTTCAATTCTTATTAGAACAAAAAATCTCTAACTGCCATATTTTGGGAGATATTCGCCGAAAACCGATTTTCCGGTCTTTTGGGGCCATTTACCCCCCCCCCCCCTACCCTACAACAATGTTTTCTTGAAAACTCGGTCTCATTTGTAATGAGGTACTAAATGCCACTTATCACCAGAAAATGAAAATTGCAACTAATAACTTACAGGTTGGCCTTTTTTTCCTCCTTCATTTACTAGACTAAGTGCAAGATTATTTCAAGGCGCCGATCAATTATCATGCTTCTAAGTATTTTTTTTTGTTTTGTAATAAAATAAAAATATTAATTATTCAATGGATTTGATATCATTTTAAGATCAATTAATGCCCCCTTGTCATTCACGCACATACCCACCTATTCACCTACTCACACAACAACAGTATACCACCTGTACATTGCAAGCCCCATGTCAACCTGTACACTGATACAGACGGTGCGTCGGCGCTGAGTTATGCACTCCAACAGACGGTTTTAGTTGTGTTTATTATCTTCACCGATCGCAATCGATGTCAAAAATTCGCTGTTGCATCTAGCCTCGAATAGGATTCGAACGCAGTTGCATCTAGCCTCGGATGGGATTCACCGGGAGGTTGAAAGTACCGAAACTTTAACCGCTGCACCACTTGTCCGGTCCTTTAGTGGTGTTTGATAGAGTAGGCGTAACACGATGTGTCCTATTATTTAAATTTAACATCGTCATAATATACCAACACAATCTTGTTGGTATCAGGTTTTAGCGTATGATCGGAATAACCCGATTTCACCCGATTGTCAGGAGAATTCTTTGCTGAACGGGCTCGGGTGAAAGGGCACTTAAATGCTTGTATTTAGCCGGTGCTGAAAAAATCAATATTTTGCTTTAATAAATTGGTGCTCATTAAGCATCAAAAATTACGATATTATAAAAATTCACTTTTTGGAACAAAACATAATAAATTATCAGCATTAATAATTTTTGGAAACACGATTATGAGAACTATTACTTTGCGGCACCGTACAATACACTTTGATGATGGACATTGGCATCAAAATTAACAAACTGTGGTCCTATTGATGTAGTGTATTCTGGCGATTGGGAATATTTTTTAATGGGGAAAAAATAATTCCATTTTGAAGTAGTTTTGACGTTCATTTTTCCCTGTATATTTTTTTGGGAGTTTGTTATAATTATTATGTTTTTTTAATATTTCAAATAAAACATAAGTTTAAAAATTTAATTTCATTTTGAAAAAATAATGACAGCTTCAAACAGAGTAAGTTATTAAATATTTTCTTTGTCAATATGAATATTTACATCTATAATATAGACTGTGGATGTTAAATTTAGGGTAAAAATGTGAGCAAGGAACAAAAGGAAGTAATGATGACCATAATGGAAGAAGATACAGATATAGATAATGAATAAGCTATACTGTACAATATATTTTGTAAAAACTTGTTTCTAGTGAAGAGATGGAAAGCACTGAAAACATGGTCAAGGAAGATCAAGAAAACAGAAGAAAAATAGATTACCTGTAAATCATCCATAACATTAAAATTCTGGTCAAATTAATCTTCAAATATTTTTTTATCCATTACAGTCTACTGCTTATATGCAGCCATGTCACTCTCTACGATAGATAAACCGAATGCATCCCGAATAAGTATATTAGCTCCTACGAACACACCGAGAATGGCAGATGCTTTAGAACCAATAAGGCCTAAGCGTTCCAAACGCATTAGAGGTTTTTAAAACAAAATATTAATTTACTTACATTTATTGTAAATGGTTTTTATTTTCATAAAATAATAGGCTCAGGCTCAGCATTTACGAGAGAGACAAAGTTGATTCTCTTAAGCGTATTGAAGCAGCTCAGGAGAGACAAGCCGTGGCAATGAAAAAAAAGGAATCAAATTTTTGAAAAACATTTATTGTTAGAAAATTAGGTATTTATTAATAATAATAATTTTAATTACATTTTAATAATAATTTTGGTTAGTAAAATATGTATTTACAATTGTCGTTTTGCCTGCCCGATCCGCTGTCAACAACCGTTTATCTGTTGTATTTTGTAAAATATCCTCATTTCCCTCTGTTTCTGGTAGCTTTTCTTCACCTTGAACTAGATCATGATCGTCCTGAAAGTTGTGCTGCACGCAAGTCTCTCGATACAATTCCTGATTTTTCGATGTACCGAGTGATACCTAACTTCGCTCTCATGTGATGCATTTTGTGATACACAATTAAGATAGCTCATGCCGACTCGCTTTTGGAAAGTTCCTAAAATTTTAATACAATACGTATGTAGATATAAGCTTAACTACTATTAACTTTAAACTATTAAGCGGTGTAACTTTCTGCTAATAAACTAAGCACAACTAGCCCACGCATTTCTTTTGGGACAGCTAAAACCCCATAAAATTTTCTATTGTGTTTAGTAATACAAATACTAATTACTGGTAGGTAAATTATAACGCCTGTCTTCCTCATCTCATCATCCAAATGGTGAATTAGGCGTCGAGCCATTATGAAAATTTTAATTTTTTTTTATTAAAATAATAAACTTTAATAACCAATTTTATTATAGATATTTCCTTTATTGTGAATATTTTACTTATTAAATCACTTATTGTTAATAATAATTTAAGTACAAATATTTGTCTTCAAATATAAATGATAGTAAATTAATTAGTGGTGAGAACATTTGCACTTGTAATATTTTCAAGGGGAAATTATTCCCAATTTGCCAGAATACACTTTGGGGAAATATGGAATAAAAAGTTGGGAATTATTGTAGATGGGAATTATTAAAATATTTATCTCAAATTCCCAATTCCCCGGGAAAACCCGAATAGGGCCACTGGTACCAAATATAATATTTCTATAAAGGGAAAGAGAAGTAAAAAATAAAATTAAAAATTACATTTGCAGAACAAAGATAATATACTGTGACGCTGAAAGAGAAAGTAGCATCAAGTTACTAAAAATATAACACTTCCCTTCTACTGATCGCAAATGTATCACAAATATTAAAATTGTATTGTAATTAGAATTACATATTACAATTCAATTTTACCTAACATAATTTAATTTTGTAAATCAAAATCGACACTGCAAATTTCGTTCCTCTTTCCTCTCTCTCTCACGGTTTCGAATCTCATACATTTGTTCAAAAATATTAGTTTCGGTTCCAATTTATTAATAGTGCTGCCAAAATAATCCTTTATTTTGATTCATAAAATGAACATTTATGATGTCACAATAATATTTCATATCGTTCAACCTAATTGTGTTCTTATTAATTCCTCAACTCTTAATGTGCGACATTGAGATAAAAAAAACATTTATTAATCCCTTAAGGACCAACCCTGAGATATCTCGGGACATACGATATATAGTTAAAAAAAATCGGTCCTTAAGGGGTTAAACGAAATAGAGGGAAAAGTTTAAATGTGGCTGTCGTGTCTGGCTCTAATTTTCAAAATTGGGAAATTGTGGATTAGCACGTATGCATTGTGGTTTCTGGTGAGCTTTCAGGAACCCTATAAAGTCAATCTGAGGCATATATCAGAGGATTCTTGAGAAACCCTAATTGCGAAGGTTATAAAGCTTAAGGAGACAATAGAGGAACTGATTAACATAGTGAAATCGTTAATGGTGCCTGCAACTTAACCTTGAATAATATTTGCTCTCTACTAAACCCTATAGCCGGGAAGCACTACCGATCTATCTATGGAACTAAGTATCTATCAAAAGATTACTGGACAAAAATTAATAAATCAAAGGTTGAGAGATTCATGGTTCAAATCCAACCATTCTCCAACTTTATTAAATCGTTTGATGAGTATCTACAACCTTAAAAGAGGAATACTCTAAAGGGAGTTACATGGACTCACATGAGATTAGCTTCGTTCGAGAAACCTCACCAGGCAGTATCGTTAAAATACGCATCCTGTGACGGCGTAACGGCTTTAAGCCAAATCCAATAGGGTAGTAGGAAATAAAATAACATAATAGGAGTTTTATGCCGTGAGAATTGGACAAATTTCTGGGTCAACTATTTTTTCTCGCAAGGTGAAAATAATAATATAGGGTTTCCTAAAATTTAAGCAAGATTTGAGTTAAATAGAAAACACGGTTTTTTTTCAATTTGGGCAAATGACCTCCACGGCTTTCCTGACACATACGCTCTATTTTCTCTAAATTATCTATGACCATTTTGCATAAAAGTGGCTGAATTTCGTTCATGCAGCGTTGAATCTCCTTTTCAATGCACGGGTGGATGTGGGCTTGTTGACATAGACCTTTGTATTCAAATAACCCTAAAGACAAAAACATCGGATTTTGGGCTGGAGGCGGGTTACTGGTGGTTGACCCATTTTCAAAAAAAAATATGGTCGAAGATCATATCGCGACATGATAACCGAGTTCTTTCAACCTATATTGCATAATATTAATGTGGAGACATGTGATTTCAACAAGACAATGCGACATGCCCGTGTACTCTCTCGTTTCGTTGATCAGTATTGACTGAACAAGTGATTTAATACCATTGGATTTCTTTCTATGGGGTTGTTTGAAGTCAAAGGTTTATGTCAACAAGCCCACATCCACCCGTACATTGAAGTTGGAGATTCAACCTCCATCAACTATTTCCACCCACATTTATGCAAAATGGTCAGGGAAAATTCCGCTAAGAGTGCTATTTCCGATGTGCTATTCCATACATAACCCTATCCTATGTACTTTATATTTCAATAACGGACACCCTTTATACGGTCTACTTGACATTTACATGCCATCCACTTATTTAAAAATTCAGCTCATAACACAAATTTATGCAACTCATCACACATCATAAATCGATCAGAAAATTTACTAATTATGAAATCAGAAGAGTCTCGATTAAGTCAATAATATCTTATAGGTTTTCGGAGGTGTTTCTGAGTTTGAAGTCCTTTCTGGGAGCGACACTTATTTTCAAATTTTTAATTATCCTGGTGGTGCAGATAAAAATAAGCCTAGTAATTTGAAAAATCAGGTTCAAACCTACTTTCAAATAACATTTGAAATTTCTATGGTTTGGAGATCTACCGAATTTTGGTCCCTCAGCATTTTCAGCACACTTGAGCTATGTTTTAGACTGGTGTGTGCTATATTTTCATTTAACGGCCTACTATTTTGGTTTCCAAAACTCAAATAAGAAAAACATTGTAGATAAATCTCAGGATGAACCCAATCTGTAAAGCAATATATTTAAATATTTTATTTTCGTCTTTGAGATAAATCATTAGCTGTGAGCGATGTGCGGTATGTTGTTATTCAACAGGTTTAACCCGTTGCCGCACATTTTTAAATTGACAACCGCGCTCAGAAACACACATTTTTTCAATTGTTTATGACTGCCATATGAAATTGAGCGTCATTTATATATTTGGAAGTGGTCATTATCACATTTTTCATGGGGTCATTTGCTCATCACAACATTTTTTCTCTTTCCATAGCAAATGACGGCTATAGTCTGGACGTGGTAGGACGGCTCATCGGTCAAAAGCATGTTTTGGCAAAGCACCGTTTTTTTTGTACCTGACGTGTGATACGCTTATTCAACGTATTAATACCCACATCACCATAAATAGATTTAATTTACGAAACCATTTCTTAGTTAAACAACAACAAAGACAAATAATAGAAAATCTCGAATTATCCTAACCGTTAGAATCTTAATTTTAGATACCAGAAGGCAAAAAATTTTAAATATTAAAATAACAAAAAAAACTAAAAACCTCAATGAATTTGCACGATCATTATAATATCGTTAACGAAAGCTATTTTAAATCGATCAAAATTAAAAAAATGTGAACAACCAACCGTACATTAATCCTTCCAATAAGTAATGGTAGAAAGAGAGATAACCATTGCTGATGCACTGGTATCATACGCCGCTGCTATTTTCACGCGATGAATTTCGCCTCCTTGAAAACTGGTCGCGTGTGGGACCCCGTGTGCGTTGACCCCAGATATGTTGCGTGCTCTTGCACACTCAACTGTATATAAAGTAAGCACAACTTTCAGTTTGTATGATTTTCACTGGTGTTCACTGATAACGTGATAAATTTAAAGACCGTAGCACTGCTTAGTTATTAATTAACCAACAATCCCTTCTTCTCATCCTCAACAAAAAAAAATTACCTACAGGAGGAAAATGTCTATACGGTAATACCAAAAGATATTTTTTATGGTTCTATTTATATCGATAAACGATTAATTAATAACACACCATGATAGCGGGATTCTATACAAATCGTTACAGTGGGTGGCATCAATAATGGAAAAGTTGGTGCACCGAAGAATCTCAATTTAAATTTAGTAATTTTTTTTTTATTCATCCTGAGATTTTTGCTCGTTCTGAGATTTGGCAGATAATTTTGCTTTTTGTTTGGGTGTAATGGAACTGATCGTAGGAGTGATCCTGTTTGCTGCAATTGAGCAGAACAAGGTCTAGATATTGTTGCATGAAAACTGTTTCTAGTGATTGAAAGGCTTGAAGTATATAGTAAATTTACGGATGGTGAGGCCAAACAATTGTGACTGGTTTATTTCTGGAGTGTCGAGTATATCATTGGATGATCATTGGATTTTGTAATCGATCTAATATAAGCAAACATTTTGTTTCAGGCCACGTGGACATAGTTTCATTCATGTTTTGACTTGGTTCTAACACCAGAAGCCGTGATAATTCATAAAATCTAACTACATAAAATTTTTTTTAAGAATCAATAATTTTTCATACAGGGGTGGGCCATCTGTTAGTCTTTTTCATTTGTAAATAAAACACACATTAGGGGATGAAGTCACAATTTTTTATTGATAAGGAATTGTGGTGCATGTCATTTATGTATGATCGAATATCGATCATATGCCCACCACTGTTTCGACTACCAGCTCGAACGTTGTTTTTAAGTTGTTGAATGATTTGTGAATGTTTAGCATACAACTTACCTTTCAAATAACCCCACAAAAAATAATCAAGTGGTGTTATATCCGGGCTTCTTAATGGCGAAGAAACTTCACAATTCCTTAAAATTATGTGATCACCAAATTTTGTTGACAATTAATTGATTGCTGCACGACTTGCGTGGCATATCGCTCCGACTTGTTGAAACCAAAGGATGTTGATCAATTTGCCTTATAAAAAACCTGCTAACATGTTGCGATAACGTTCCCCATTCACTGTAAGGGCATTTTCCTGATCGTTTTCAAAGAAAAACGGCTCATTGATGTCACCAGCCCACCTCATTTCGTTCAAGCATAGAATTAACAAAACGTCGACGATTTAAATGGTCTGGTGGCTTCAATTTTTGAGTTGAATTTTGTATGCATGCATATAAAGATCAATATGCAAAATGCATATGAGATGTTGAGTTAATGAGTACTGTAAACAACACAAATAGCGCTCGAATGTCAAAACGTTCTGAGTACGTATAATCTCAAAAATGTCAAACTTTACGATAGAGCTATCAGTTGCCAGATTGCAACACTAGGGTTGTCCAATTCCGAAATATAAAAGGTAACCCTCGTAAAATAAAAAAAAAAATAAAAACTGTGTTTATAATTTAAATCTTTTTCTTATTTATAGAGTTATCTTAAATCTTTAAATGACAACAATCATAACTTTTAAATCAAAACTAAATTGAATGGCCGGAATTTTTATCAAAAAAAATTATCGCACAATTCGGGCAGCAAAACGACAAAAATTTCACAAATGGAAACATTTTTCACGTTAGTGTCAAATATTTTTGCTAGAAAATATTTATCACTCAATTCGGACAGTCTTAGTAGTTTCTTTGTGAATGCTCCCCAACTTCTGGCGATAATTCTGCTCTTTGTTTTTCTCTAGAACTTTTGCTCGAGGCATCCAATCAGTTTCTCTTGCAAAATCTTCATCTCTATGAAACTCAGCGTCAAAAAAGACAATTGTACTGTTTTCATAATAACTAGTAAAAGGAGTCTCCAGAATCTGGTATTATTCAGTTAATCATTTTTCTATGTTACTAATTCTTTTGCGTAGTTCAGCATTTTTGTTTTCCTTCTGAGTCGCGGAGCGTGTTTGTCAATAGGTGGTGAACTAGACAATTTTGAAGCCGGCTTCGGTTAGAAGGTGGACTAGTTAACTGAACTGTTGAAGTGCCATCTGGTGTAAAAATTCCTTTTCTTGTTTACTGATTATTGGACTACTTTGTAGCAGCTACCAACCTAAAAAGTGAAATTGATAGTGGGTCAGTGGAAACTACATCATTTGCTAGATTATCGGTGGTTAGTTTTTCCGTCGTTTCTCTCGGTCGTCAGAGAATTGTTAGTTTGTTAGGAGGACACACCATGTGCAGATGAAGTTGACATTAGGGCCGTTATATTGGCCTTCTAAAACTATGACCCTTACCCCCCCCCCCCCCTCCCTTGTATCATAAATATAATTATAGATAATACATGCAAGTCTACAAATTTATTTTCCGTTTAGAAAAATGTTAATATTTCTATTCAAATTAACACAATGTAAAACATTTTATTTAGAAATTTTATCTATTGAAAACCAAATATGATTTTTCCTGTTTCCTGGAAACCATGTAATCAATAGTTTATGCTTTTGGATAAAAATGTATCCGAGTTCTCAGTATGTATATATTTCGTTAATAAACCTTTATATGTGTATACATAAACAAAATTTAATTATTAATTGTGGTAATCTGGTAAAACACGTTTAATTAAAATTTGGTAGATTACGCAATTAAATTGGCATTATAATTTTATAAATTATGCAATTCAATTCGTTTCCATACGTCTTTTCGTTTTACTGCTTATTAAATCTACCTACTATTCTCTTTACACTTGTACTTAATTTTAACAAATGATTTTAATTAAATTTTATTAATTTACGACGCGTATTGTATTTCAGCCATCGCGTCGTGTTCTGAGCCAAAAACAATTAAAAGCATTAAGAATGAAACATTTTGAATCTTGACAAAATACAAAATTTATATCGCTGTCACATTTCACTTGTCGGACGTTGAGTGCCAAAATTTAAAATTCCATCACAATATACTGACATGCAAATTAGATTGAGATATATAGTTGGTTAATGCTGCCCGGCCATTAGATGAAATATTAAAAAAATTTAAATACGAACGCAGCTGTCGTGAAATTGTTATAATTTGACCGGTCGAAGGGTTTAATTATATCTAATTTTTCGGTACGTATTAAATATTTAATTATTCTGAATCTGAAAATTGCGTTTAATAAAAACTTTTTCGTTTTGTGTGGATCCGTTAAATATTTAATAACCTTTTTTATTTTATTAAATCTCGCCTTGTAATAATCACAATTATGTAAATCCTTTTAGAGGCTAAAAACAAATTTTATATTAATGTGTGGCAGTATACATATGACGAAATAATCTGCAAACACTTTCCATTATTTTACGCCAGATAAATAATTGTATTCTTTGTTGAATGTCACATTTCTAGCCAACTCATTGAAATTTTTGTCTTGCAAAAATAAAAGAAAATTTTTTAAAAGTCGTGCTCGCGCATGTAACACCATCCATTTTCAATTTTGTGGAACAATTCATAATATCAACTTACAACAAATCATCATCACATGATCCATGCACTACAAAACATTTTTACATAATAATATATATGTATATATAAGAATAGAACAATGTAAGTATTCATTCTTGTGTATGCTTTTTATGTATACAAATTGTGTGGTACAATAACATTAAAATATATTAAATTTAGCTGAATAATTTTTCACGAGTGTTTTATGCATGGAATTTTCATAAAATACCAAGAAAAATTCAAATTTGAAAAAAAAAAGCATTTAACCACTCTTTTAACACGTTTTTATTCCTCTGTTGTAATGACACTTTCGAAAACATAAAAATCTTTTTAAAATTGTCTACGTACAATAAAACATAAATAAAAACTGAACAGCTGTTTGAAATAAATTCATCAATTATAACGAACAATTTTTATAGCATCTCATATCGTATACGGTACATATACACATATGTGATGCCATAAAACTATTTACTCGTTACTGTACATAAAAATTACTATAATTATTTTAAGCATTAAACAGCAGCAACGCAAAAAAATAGATAACAATTATTCTTTGTCATTTATTTTAGAATCAGTCGTTCATTTTAATTATATTTTTCATTTTCGTACAAACATAAATCTCTATGTTAATTTTAGACTTAATTTAATTAAAACTAATACACACAATATTAGTGTGATAAAACTGTTTTCATGCTAAGTTAGTTTATTTCGTATTTATGCATAATTAGGAAAGGAGGTTTATAGTTGCTACCTAGGTATATGACGTATGCATAATTATTTAGTTCTCCAGACTATTCGTTCCAAAATTGTATCCCATTGTTGTTCGGTAACGTACTACATACATTATTATATACGAGTAATAACATAATAACTATGTTAAAATTTTTAATTTAAAAATTTATTTTTAGTTTATTACGATTATTACTGTTTTACGATAATTTAATTTAATTTATATAACGATTTACACAATGTGATAAATTAATTTGTTCCTAGGGTTTTCATAAAAACATTACAACGATTCATGTCTTATATGAATAAAATGTTGATATATTGTAGATGAGACGATGGAGGTTATGCACGGCTTGATGCATTATATATACGTAAAAAAAAAAAATAAACATTACCGTGAATTTATAAATTGAATCATTTAAATCGAATCACGTTGTTTTTATTGATTTTATATTTCAATAAATAAAAATGATTTAGATTTTTTATTAGATTTTAAAATATGGAAATGTTAACAAAACATTTTCTTTGGCTGATGCATATACGTATGTATATATATATATGCTAATATAAAGGATGGGAATTGAAAATGTGATGGCAAGACTTTTTGTTGATCACGTGTAGATTTCTTTTTATATTCGTGTTAAAAAGTATTTTAATGTTTATAAAATTATTAATTTAAAATATTATTTGTTATAAAATAAATAATAAATTATATGGTTAATTTTGATTATAAGGATAAAGAAATAGAGAACGTGTTTTGCAACATAATGTATGTATGAACGAAAGGATGTTTTTATTACATCAATAAATAAACACGTAAATCGACGCGTCATGCAAATTGTACCACAATAATTTTAAACTTAATGCATTTATTTATGCACATGATATCCAAACAATCATTTTTATGGAACGTATTACACACACACATATTGGAAACAAGAATTTTAGATAACTGTTAGTATGTATGTGAAGCTGGATCAACCCAAAAAAATGTGATGGCAACACTAAAATGATTATTTCAATAATATGTAAAGAATGAATTGTTAAATAGCAAACCAAATTTAAAAAAATATTTTCAAATTAAAATTAATGACAAAATAATACAGGAGGCCTATTTGGGACATCGATTCGAATTGCTTTTCGATTTGATTGATCAATTCGATTTGAACATGGTTTGGTATTTGGGAATTCGACCGAAAATAAAAACTTACACACTCTGAAATAAAGATTAGGGAAATTATTTTTAATCATTATACCTGTAATAATAATTTAAATCTTGGCGATATTTTATCGTTTAATTGCAATTATATTTTTGTTAGGTCTTTGTCAGTGAAAGATAATAATTTAAACGATACAAAAAAACGGCTCAAATAGTGAACGTATGCGTAACGCTTGATAATAAATGTCTTCACTTTAATTTGCCATTCGACAGGCAAGAAAAAATCAACGAGGAAGAATTACAAAATGATATTGATAGTTCTATTGTAGGTAGTTCTACAGCAAGACAGATCAGAAATAATGTACTAAATTCCATTACATAAATAAAAAATTATGATTATTTTTATAAAAATATATTTTTATTTAATTCATTTCATTATCTAATTCATTATTTTAAATATAGCATAAATATATACATATAATATCAACGTCCTTACATTTTAAAATATGTATTGCTCTTTGTATTCGCCTTTGTGAACAAAACTAACTACGAATAAAAATTCGTTTATGATCGTAGAATTATTGCTCGTAATCGAATTCCACGATAAGCGAAATTTTCGATCGTTTCTTGTTATACGTTTTCGTTTAAATAAAATTCGATTTCGAATTTCCAAATACCGATGATTCGAAAATCTTGTTCGATTGATCGAATTCGATTTCCCAAATAAGGGCCCTGGGCGCGTATTTTTGAAATCGGTGGATATTTTCGTCGACGAATTATAATTTGCATTAAAATTCTTTATATTATTCGAATTTTTCGCCGGCTACTTTAATCGTTTCTTTCTAATTTGCTTTGTAAGTCTTCTATTATTTATTTCACGACTAAACAAAAATCAGTGAAAATTTCCGCCTGGGTAAAGAAAACTAAAGAATTCAGACAAAATTAACCCTCATGTGAGTGAAGAAAAAATATCTTAATTTTAATGACTAAGGTACGTACCCGGGGGGTACCCTACATGCAATTTTTCTTAAAACTATTTTTTTTTAAATTTTTTTTGCAATTTCGAAATCTATAACGGATTTTGCTAAAACTACATAAATTGAAAACAATTTTGCATTAGCTGCAACATGTCAGTTTTCGAAGAACATTCTGTAAAAAACGTAAATAATCCAACATATCACATCAGTGAAAAAAATGATCGATAGTAATAAAAAAAATGTTGGTTAGTTTTTTTGAAATAAATCTGTACTTAAAAGCAAAAATCGCTTATCTGCACATTAGTTGTTTTGAAAAAATGAAGATTAAAGTTTCATAATCATTATTTATAAAATTGTGAGGATTACAGTTATTGTCGTGCTGACTGTCTTAAAGTGCAAGTAAAATGCTACTTAGATTTATAAAAAAATACTTTATTTCTTATTTCAGTAGCTGGGAAATCAAGAAAGAAGATTTTAAGCGATTTTTGCTTTTTAAAAATAAAATTAATAAAACTCTTAAAGTCCCTTTAAATAGTTTTATCTATTTTTTATTACATCAGTAGAAAACTTAAAGTATTTTAATTCATTTTTATAAAAATAAAAATTTAATAGTTCCATAATTAAGAAATATTAGTCAATTCAAGTTTTTTTTAATTCTAATCAATATCTTCCTCTTCGCATTCTGTGTCATCAGATAAATCTGGATCAACCATAGGCGAATCGCTGTCTTTTAATTTCTTATAAAAATCATGATAAAGTTCATTTATTAATGGAAGTTGATCAATAAGATCCTTTTTCTTTTGTTTATTTATTACCACTGGGCCATTATAAGATTTTGTTAAATGTGAATGATCGATCTTTGTAAATCCTCGTTTTCGGATATTGAGTTCTTTAAATGTTTCATCTTCATCTAAAGAGTTTTTATATTGGATTAATCCAAATTGTTTACTGTATCTTAACCATCTAACATTTGCCCATTTAAATTGATCGCCATCAGCATTTCTATTGCGCCACATACATTTGGTTTTTATAATATTTGAAAAATTAAATATTTTATCCTGATTCATTTCAATGACTTTGAATATACGAGTTGAGCTAGCTTGTCGCACGAATTGATACCATTCCACTGGATGACTGATCTGAGGATTTGTTCTCTTCTTTTTCCTCTCCATGATGGAATGGTCCACATCACATTCCATATGTGTGTGGCCTGTTAATAGAAATTTATGGTCAATTATTTGTATATTTGTGGAGGACTGCAAAATATCTGAAATCAAAAATGTTAATATTATAAAGAACTACTCATGTGAAAAATATGTATGCAAATACCATAAACATTACAGACATAAAGGAATATTTATTCTGTCCCACACACCCATCACTATAAAATATTACTTGGTCTACATTCGGTGGTTCTGATAGAAGATGCTGATAAATACACGTTGCAATTTCGTTCCCACCGCGTTTTGCCAACGCCTCGTGCCACATGTAGCAAAACGGACTATTTGAAGCACAATTGTGGACAGTCAAATTGAATGTCCACAATTGTCTTTTGTAAAACGAAACATTACTGGTAAGTAACGGCGTTGGCAAGCATTGCTCTAGATCAAAAGCGTATACCTTCTTATTTAAATTATTTTTTGCAATCTTTTTGTCAGCTTCCTTCATGTTATAAGCATCATCGGCTTCTTTGTGATGGTTTGACTGCTGAAAAATCAAATTATTTTTTTCATCTTCCGATTTAGCCGTAGAAATAAGAATTTTAAATTTATCGCATTTGAAGCAAGTGTCTGTTTTAGGTTTATTGAATTTAAGTCCCATTCCTAAATCAAAATATTATGTTGCATTAAACTATTAAATTTAAAGTAAAATAAAATGTAGCTTTACCTTTAAAAATTTCATTATATTTTGTTAAAGATACTGGATTTGAGTGTGATGAACTATATAATCTATACATTGTCGAAAGATTTAAATTAATCTGCAAATATTTTTTTGCGATCGCCGTCGCGTATAATGGCTTTCATAATACGGAAATAGATTAATGTGGTTTTGAACTTCGCTGATTTTTTCTTCAGATAATTTATTCGCTGAAAGTCCTTTTCCACGATGATCTTCAACAGCCCCACCGCAAATTCTATTTTTTTGCAAACTGTTTTCAAGAAACTCTCTGTCTCTCCTAAAGTTTTCAAGAAACATTTCTGACAAACATTTATTTTTGTGCCATTCAACAAAAGGCTATAATAATTATTTCTTGGTGAAGAAAGTGATCTTTGAAGAACCGTACGCTTTTTTGGTTGCATGTCTATCAAAGGCGATTCGAATGACGCTTTCGATTGATAGGATGATAAATGGCAATAGTAATTAAAAATCACAAGTTGTTGCTCGTAGGTTATTTTATCTTTGCAATGCTTTTTGCACTCTGTTAATGGTAAACACTCCTTCATTTTGATTTTTCCAGTTTTTGTTTTAATAGCTATTTTGTTCATTGGACCCATATTCTGTTGTAAAGAGATTTGTGTAATAGATGAATCATCGGGTAACATAGTATCTTCCGATATGTTGTTTTCTATTAAAGATGCAATTTTCTCCAAATCACCAGAAGAGCTCGAACTATTAGAATTCGGAACATTAAAATCAGAGTCCTCATCTGAATCATCAATACCTTCAAATGTATCTTCATCCAATTGAACACTTTTTTCATTATTTTCTAAATCCATTGTGTTTGAATTCCGTCGAAATCTAAAATGGTATTGTCCAATTCCTTCAGTCTCATGCAAATCTGAAACGTTGAGAACAGATGGTACGCATTCTAAAAAAATGCGCTCTTTGTAACTTTTCGAAAATGTTGTAATATATTATATTTTTTACCTTGTTCGGAAATTTGTTTATGCTTTTTTTGTGATTTTTCAATTTCATAATCTTCGCGGCTTGCCATTTTTATTCCTAAACCTTCTAAATACACTTCAAAAAACAGTTTACGATATTTTAAAACGTATCCAAACACACAAAATAATTAAATCCACTTGCAAAAAACACTTATACTCACTTAAGAATATGCTTCAAACAAAATTTATTTTTGAAGAAGAACTTATGGAACTTTATCACTTAGTATAAACGATTTTTTTTCGTACAATTAGCTTAAAATTCTTTAAGAATAGAATAAAATTTGAAAAAAAATTGTAAAAATAGCCTAACTGATATTTAGCTATTATTGCGTGTTAATTTTTTATTCTGTTTACTCTTCACCTTGATTCGTAAGTATCGCTTAAATGATTTTAACTGAATTTTGTAACGAAATGCACTTTGGTATATTAATTTAGTTGTAGATAAGCGATTCTTGCAAATGAAAATAGTGTTGGTTGTCATTTAAGCAAAAATTATCTCATAACTTTGTTATTTTTTAACCTATTTTCATCAAAATTTGATACAAGCTATCTAGTGGGCAAATATACTTATTTATGATTTAATCGCGAAAATCGCCTAAAGTCACATAGGCGACTTTTCCTTTTAAGTACAGAAATAAAAATATAGACATAAATTAAATGAAATAAATAAACAGAAATACAAACAATGAAATACAACGACATATAACACAAAAATATTAAATATTTGCATACTATTTCTTTCAAATATAGTGTAAAATATATAAAGGTACCCGGGTGCCTTTGTTACTCTAATTCGTACAACTAAACTACTTTTTGCTCTCACGTGCGTCCAAGTTGTAAAATTTCTCATTTTTAAGTATGATCGTAATGTATCAATTGAACTAGAAGTTCTCATAAAATTAAAACGTTTTATTATGACTGGAACATACAAAACTAGACGTTTAAAGTGCAAAAGGTGCCCGGGTACCTTATCACTCACATAAGGGTTAAATTAAAATTAAAGCTAAATAAATACTCATCAATTTTTACTCTGTAACTTTTGGTATTGGCCCGCGTTGCCATTATATTTCTCATGACCCCATGTCAAAGTGCACAACTCATGGGCCGATTCATCATCCATGTCAGTACTATAGGCTGGCATGGAGCTATGCAAGGTGCAAATGGTTCTACGTAAATCGGACCTATAGCCGTACGTCCTCGATTTGGCAAACAATGCGTAACATAGGAGGGTAAAAGTCAACTCCGAAAGAGTTGGGAGTGTTTCGGCCCCAGAACAGATTGCATAGATAAATGTATATATTTCTCGATTATTTCTGGTCCTAATCTAAACCAGTGCGTCGGGAATGCGATTCTAATAAAGCTCTCTTTCGTGGCCATATGTGGCCCAATTATAGCTAAATAAAAACTCGTAACCTGTAACAGTAACTTTTAAGCTCTGGTATTGACCCGCGCTGCCATTATACTTTTCTGTTAGTTTTGATCTTAATTTATATCAGTGAGTCGGGATTGTTAGAATCGCATGTCCCGACGCACTGGTATAAAATAGGATCAGAATTAACAGAAAAATATAATAGCATCGCGTGCCAATACCAAAACTTATAAACCGAATAAGAACCGCTAATATTAGCACAGTTAAAAACTCTGCCATTTTCTCTAAAATTAGTGATCATAATTTTATTTTTACGTCGGTTTACTTCAAAGGAAAATTCTTTCTACGAAAATTGCAAAAAACAATTATTGACTTTGATAAAGTTAATGTATGTATTGTTGATTTTCTGGCGGGCACGCATTTTGATATTAATGATCCAGAAACAACTTTTAAACTATGATCAGTTAATTGATAAATTTACAATGATTAAAAATGTTGTTACTAAATTCAATGAAAACTTTTGTCCCTGGACGACATACAATTTGTGGAAACTCATTGGGAAACGCAACAGAATATTAAAGAAACACAAATTACACTCCAATAACATGGTAATTCGTGAACAACTATGTGATTTAAATAAAAAATATCATCTGAAAAATATTATGCTAAGAAACAGTTTTATGAAATTATGTTTAAGAATGTAAACCAAATACACTTATGGAAAAATATCAACCAGTTTTTTAATAGAAATAATTATAACTCCGATATTCAAACTATTATCGTTGACGATGAAAAATATAGTTAATGCGGAGATCTGTAATATTATTTGCCTTTTGGATAGTGGTAAATGTGGTAGACCGGATAACATTCATAATCAGGTTCTGAAGCTTCTTCTCTGAAATTATAGCAAAATTAATAAATACAATTTTTCAAACCGGTGATCGTGAATATCCTAATCGATTAAAAATTGATAAAGTTGCCCTGGGGCATCTAAAAGTGGTGAAAAAAATCTAATTTCTAACTGCAGACCTATTTCTACTATATCAGAAACGGACAGAAACGAAAGGAATGATTACATGGAAATATAATAGGCTAGTTATGTAGAAGAAACGAAACGAAAGGATGAATTGATTCAATTCAAATGCTTTTCGTTTCGGCTCTTGCGGTTATTCACAATAAATGTAATTTTGTATCGAACTTTTCTTGGATTGTGAATATTTGTTATCGGTTTTGCCTATTTTTCTTCAAACGTCAAAACCAAAATTTACAACTGGAAAATATTAATGGAAATTCATAAGGAAAAATATGAAAAATTATAAAGGAAATCAGTTTTGGGATTTTAATGACCAAAAATAATAAAATTAATTTGTATGTGATTTTAATAAATTAAATTTGTGCTATATTTTCCAATAAGAATAAAATTTGATTGGAGATTTCTCAATTCCTAAAAGATTAGTTTAAAATCATGCCATTTTTCAATGCTCACAATTTTTAAATTCTTTACAAATTTCATTCAACTTTGCAACCTCCATTTTACAAAGAAATTTTTCTTTCATTTAAAGACGTCAAAATAAAAGACCGAAACGTCAAAATTTTACCGATTCGTCTTATAATTAGTGTCATTTCGTCTTTAGTTTCGTTTCAGTCCGTTTCGTGTTCGGTTATATAACTAGCCCATAAAAATATGGTATTTTCATGATACTATGACGACAGAAAAGTGTTTGGGGCTGAGACAAATAAATGATATTATTATTATTTGCCCATCCTCGATTATTTTTTTAAAGGTCACAGAAATTACTTTTAATCTTCCTTCATCTCTAAACATAAACCGATGGCCCGGCCAACGAATAGTTTCTGAGTTTAACGGAATACATCTCAACTCCACCTCATAGAATAATTCCGAAAATCCAGAGAAATTACTTTAAATCTTCCTTCATCAAGATTCTGAGACATACTCAAAAATATTTAGCCCGTTCAAGAACAGTGTATTCGTTTACAGTTATAATGTGTCATTTTGTGTTTGATGCGAAACTGTGTTTCTTTAGTAATTCCAATTTTTTCTAAATTACTAAAAACAAAACCAAAAATAATATGTCCAGTCAGTGAAACTTATTTATAAGGTATGTGTTGAAACTGTTATGCAATACAATGGTAGTATAGTACATAGCATGCAATGCTGTAGTACATAGCATCTTGAGATATAAATTAATGCCTGGAAACTACACGTTCTCTCAAATGGTAAAAAAGATCTTCTGGACTTCACTCGGAGCATTGCTATACACTATTTGTTTATAATAAATCAAATCAGTCAACAAGACCTTCTGGAAATCCTCCGCGAAGTGTGATCTATAATGAAGGAGACCATTTGGCGACCATGTCGGCAATGCCATATGAGAGCCAGATGGTACTGTATCAAATGTATTGTAACCTTTTGTTTAGAATGAGACTGTTTTATTAATTTTCATACACAGTAGCATATATGCTGCTAGAAAACAAAAAAACCACGTTGAATATTGAAATGAAAAACTTATGGATGTTCCCGGTGTACTCATTTGAGCACACGGTATTTTTCGCGAAACTACCAAATATGAATTTTTTGAAGTCCTAAAATTTTCTTAATGAAATAAAAATGGATAATAAAAAAACAAATTCTTTTATTTAATTCGCATTCAAAAAACCTTGGGAACAAATGGGTAAAATAAAAATCAATAAAATTCCAAGGAATAATTTTTTATCAGGGCTGATCTGAAACATTTTTAGTTTTGGCGATACAATTCTGTTTCACCGCGCGAGTGGGATGAAAATTCTTAGCCCAGAGTTTATATTCGAGAAATTGCCGCGGAACGAGATTTTTCTAACTTGGTCTAAAATTTTCTATTAGTATATGCATCTCTCAGAATCGTACAGTTGTTTGATACTTTAGTTATTTTTAGATTAGTTTTATTTAGACTGGTTTGATGTTTACTATATTTTTTAATTATGTATAGAGGTACGAGTTGTTATCTGACAATGATTTCGAACCGCAAGATCGCGTTTATCTTTCAAATTATAATCAGAACACGATGTTCAATATTCTCCATTTTTTTAAATTTAAAACACGTGTTCATAACTCATCCAAGGAAAATAAATGAAACGATTAATTTGCATGATTTTTTTTTTGTCGAAATAGGGGAATTAAAAAAAACAAAATAAAAAATGTCTATTACCGTTATTTTATATAGGTTTGCAGAACTTATTTAACACTCCTCGTAACTTTCCAAATAAAGCATATCAAAATTGAAATGAATCAAAACTTGGGATGGGCTAACTTCACACAAAAGCAAATTGATGATTTATAACTTTATTTTCGGGGATATAATACTGGGATAACTTCTTACAATCCACTTTTGGTGAGAATTCTCTCGTTTGGCTTTCGTTTTTCCATAGGTATTTTCTTGGTTTATAGCATCCATTCAATTTTTTTTGCAAGTTTCTCATCAACTGAACTCAGCTGAACTCATCACAACTAGTAAGAAGAGTTTCCAGAACTTGCATTTGCCTGCTCTTCTTCAGTTCCTCAATTTCCTTTTCTAATATAACAGCCGCAATGTATTTACTTTCTTTTACTTTTGCAGATTTACCCTCCATTATATCCCCGAAGTCAAAATTAGAATTGCCGCTCCGGTTGCAAAGTGGTCAGCATGCTTGCTCCAGCGACCGGAGGTCCCGGGTTCGATTCCCAGTGGTGATAAAGAAAAAAAATTCAAGGCTGGTTCAGGATCAATGAATTAATCACTCATGGGATATAGTGCCAAAGAAAGAGAGAGAGACAGAGAGAGAGAGAGAGAGTGAATTAAAATTAGTGGTTTTTAAAATATTGTACGTGTGTGTGGTGTTGTGCAGAGTAAAAGTTTGTGTCCCCTTGCGTATTCTCACAGCGAAAACGAATTGATTAATCGGAGTGAAACTTCATACTTAAGCTTTTTCCACAAATTGGCAGATGCCGGTAATTTTTCGCCGAAATCAGTCCACCGGAAGTGTCAGTTTACAGCATATAAACTTTTCCGATTTTTACAAATACATATTTTGAGAAGAATATAGAAGTATATTATTAAAACGATTGTAAATTGAGTATCATTGGTTCAAATCACTTATCAAATTGTGCCGAAAAAGATTAGTTTTAGTAAAAAAAAAAAAACTTTATTAAATTGAAACTGCATCTTTACAGTACAGGCAGATTGTCTTTCGGGATAAAACTTCATTCTTAAGCTTTTTCATAATTTGGTAGATCCTTACAAAATTTAGTGAAAATTTATGTACCGGAACTGGCAGCTTTTATATTAGCTGTTTTTTGCAATAATGTTGAAAAGTATAGCATTTCCGAAAACGGCAAGAAAACAAAGATTCAAATAAATTTAAACATTAAATTTTCAACAACGGCTGGTATTGTTGGTTTTCTGATTAAATTTCAGGAATAATGATTTTTGATTATAAATACAGTTTTTACCAAAAGTACGGTAGTATAAATTTTTCGATTTAAAAATAAAGTGATGTGTACGCGAGCATGCTTACATTCGTGGTACAAGAAGGTTGGGTGTTGGCCACAACATATTCAACCCTTCATTTTTTATTTTACAGGTTCATTTGCTTTTCATACCATAGAGGATAAATCTATTCCCTTAAAGAGTAGTGTGTGGAATTTGTCTATATTTACGTCAAGGCTGTTTAACTTATCGTTCCAATTCATGTTCTTAAAGTATAAAGTATAAATATAAAGTTGAAATTTGGAACTGAAGAAGAAGTACATTTGAAACCGGTATTCCGTAAAATAAAAACAAATATACTATCACTATAATGAAAGATATTTATGTTTCAAAATAATAATAATTTCTGTTAAATTATGTTTTATATTTTAATAAATTAAAAAAGTTTATGATATAATAAGATTTTATTAAAAGCTAGTGTGTTTTAATACAAGTTGATAAAAAGTGATAAAGCCACAGCAAATAAAAAAAATAGGTTCATGCCATCTTTATAATACCTATAAATGCAAATTAAATGTGTCTGCTTCTCTGTAGTTGTAGGATGGACTTTGGTGCAGGTGGCTTTTCTCGCTTGATCTCACTTTTAGTTCGATAGCTTTGTGATTAAGTTCGTTGATAATGAATGGTGATAATGATTCGTGTCTATTAAATATCATTGAATATTTTAAACATTTGACTCAAGTTAGAAATGATTCAGGCACTCATTTTCCGAAGGTATTTGAGTGGGTAGAAATTTGCCAAAATCACCTGTTATTAGAATATTTAAAATGATGCGTAGTCGTTCATTTCTACCATGATGTAATAATGATTCTGGTGGAATAGATGCCACGTACTTTAATATTGGCCTATGATGGTTGCTTTAACATATCCTTGTTCGATGGATAAGTTGGTATCCGATATCCGCTTCATTTTTGATGATTGGTGGGGCGAGCGATTACATATTTACACGACGTATTGGGAGGGAACGAATTCGGAGCTGCGGATATCTTAGTTTGTACGACTTTTATCGTTATTATAACTAGGCCCAGGTTAAGCAATAACAGGTTCAACGTTTATAGCTTCAGTCACTCTGGAGTATATAATGATATGTTGAAGTTTCTGAAGATCAGCGTTACTGGCCGTATGTATAAACCAAATCAATACGTATTCTTCCACTGCTGAGTAGTAACTGAATTTACGGGTGTGTTTCGATAAAGCCACTAAAGCATGCGGTATACTTTCAATAAAGTTGCATTTTTACAAAATGCGGTAAGGCTGATGCAGCTAATTTATGTGTGACCGATTTGACATACTGTATTGTTGTTCTTTTTCAACGTTCGGCCTAATTTCGCATTATTAGGACGATCATATGGTAGCCATATAGCCCAAGATGCACCAGTGAGTTACTATAAACGGAAGCCATCTATTATCTAGCTAGGAGAATGCTTATTTGGGAACTGATAGTTGTAAAATTGGAAAATTAGTTCCAAAAATGATAAAAAATTTGGAGTACGTTTGCTACGTGAAAAGGCGACGAATCTTGATACCTGGCCGATACGTATATTTCTTCAAATTTTAGAACACAAATTTTCGAACCTCACAGTTAAATCAAAGTAAGTTTAAAAAGTAACATGACATTTTTATGAGCTTATGAGATTTACAAAAACATGTCACCTGCACATGTAATTATTACATTGTAATGATTATTTAGTTTTTTTTTAGTCGTCAAGCTTTCTACCCATGACTATATATTGTAATTAGATCCAATAGATATCAAAACTTTATAAAATAAATAACAAAACTTAGATTACGCGCTCTAATTACCAATTAAACAAAATTCGCAATCAATACAAACTAGAAGTAATAAACCAATGAATGACAAATCTAATAAAAATCTAATTTATTTTATACATACATTATCCCTAATTCTACATTAGATTGTGATAAAAAATACGTATAGAACAGGAAATTAAATTTTATTTATTCAACAATTGTTATTACTCAATTAAGTAAATGTGCTTGATGTTTATAAAAAAAAGCCAATTTTATATAGGTTTCTAACGTACATTGGTATAATGACACATTTGATATGTTTTTAATGACATAAAAATCATTTGAACATTAATATCCGTTTAAACAAAATACAAATCCATCAGTCTGTGTATGTTTTGTTTAGAAACAAATTGGTTGGTTTTAAGTCTAACATGGTGAAAATTTGTTCATTATTTAATTTCTCGACACTTTGCCTTCTTTCTATACACTCGTACATGGCATTCGTATAGTTTTGGCATAACGCCATTATACATTTTCATCAAATTTACACCAAAGTGTTTTTTGCTTTTTTTCGAACTTTCACATACTCGTACTATACTGGTGATAATGTATATAAGTATAGTGATATACACTCTACACATGAAATACTCGTTATCATTCTCAGCTCTGTGTTAAAACAACAATTGTCATTGCAAATGTTCTTAATATAGTTTTTGTTCCTACCACAGTTACTAAACAGTATATGAGGAAAATCTTCTTTTTTCATTTTCACAAAATATTTTTCATCCCTCGCTCGTAGTTGTTATATTATATGTGTTATCATTTCAATGTGTGTTATACAAATTTGCTTTATAACATTTTGGGTAACTACATATTTATGTAAATAAATCAATATAATTTTTAGTACTTATATTCAATTGGGCATGAATAAAGTAACTATATACAACAATAAACAAAAACTCTAACTTTTAAAATAAAAATTGGAGTGTACGTAAAACTATAAAGTTATAAATGTAGGTATAGAGACATACGAGTATATAAATTTATCTCATGGTGTAAATGTAAATTCATGTTTTGTTGTACGAATTGGTTGGTTAGTGGTGTAATTTTCATACGGTCGATTTTCATTTTGGGATAGGTTTTGAATTTTTCAAAGTTCTGTTATTTTTGTAAATATTTGAAAAAAAGGTATGAGAAATTGGTTTTATTTTTTGAAAATAAACGGAAAATACATTATTTGAATGTGTTTCCTTTTTTGATGTCGTGTAATTTTGTGTACATACAGAAAAGTAGAATATATAATTTGGAAATAGTGTTGTGTCATTGTTACAATATTTTGAATTTTCTATTGGAGGCAATTTTTATTCCAGTTTATATTTTATTTGATTGATGGTTTTGATTTAATTATGTCGAAACTACTGTTTTTCATTTATTACAAATCTAATTCGAACTAATTTACATAGCTGTGACGCGGTTCTTTGCCGGACCTTTTATTATGGTCTACCCGTTGGAAAATCTAATTAAAGAAACGAAGGCTTATGCAAAAAATATACTATTAATCGCACAGTAGTGCTATTTAATTTTAAATATGGATGGATAAATATTAATTTCAATAAAATTAATTCGAGACAAGGCGTGTGATGCGAATCTATAATTCTTTCACAATTTTGCTCAATATTAACGATATACTATATAACCAAGACAAATTATTGACGAGCTCGCTATATTGTAAAACTAATATATTTTACTTCTTGAAATTTTAGAAGATGGGTTTAGAATTATAATTTCTAAGTTAATAAATATAAAAATATAATTTCTAAGAATAAAATTAAGCGAATTATGAGAATCGGGTCCCGCAGAAAGGTGTTTCAAAAAAAACTCTCACGGTGGCTTGTAAAATATAAACTCGCGCAAATGGTCCAAATTTCGATACTTTAAAAATTTTCCACATATCTGTCAAAAGCTATCAGGCTTTACACATGCTTTTGTTCACAATGACAACAACCAGAATCATCAAACTGCCGTAGCATTAGAGAGTACTTAGATATAGGGTTGAGTAAAAGCACGTGGCCTTTTTGGGTGACATTGAAACAAAGAATTTTTTTATTTCAAATGAACTTTATTAAACCAAATATGTGCCATTTTGATCCATGACCTTTTGCCATTTTTCTGGTAGAACCATGATCCCATCACTGTAGAACTTCTGTGGTTTAGAGGCAAAAAATCGAGACAATTCATTTTCGCACGCCTCTTTTGAATTTAATGTAAAAGATGGTATTAAGATGGTTCTCCATGGATTGGAACAAATGGTAGTCCGATGATGCAAGGTCAGGATTATATGGTGGGTGCATCAAAACTTCCCAGCCGAGCCCTCTCAATAGGTGCCGGGTCATCAATGATGTGTGGACGTTTTACCTGAAGTGCTTGTCTTAAACGCGTTAGTTGCTGACAGTAAAGAATAGAATCAATCGTTAGAATCAATCCCACCAAACACACAGCATTACCTTTCTTGGCGCCAATCCTGACTTTGATACCGTTTGGAAAGCTCGATTTCGTTCCGTTTCAGCAGCGTTTCGCAGATAGAAATCTGGTCCATTAAATTTTTAACTGATGTTAATTCATGAGGTACTCAAACGTCAAGCTTCTTTTTTGTATCCAGCCATTTCCAAATGGTTTAAAACTGTTTTGTGATCAAGATTTAATTCTTTACCAATTACGTGGCTGCTTATATGCCGGTTTTATTCAATTTTCTGCATGATTTCATCGATTTTTCCAGTGGTTGGTCGACCAGAGCGAGAGGTGCATCTTTCCAGAACGAAAGCGCGCGAACCATTTCTTTGCTGCTGATTTTGATAAAGCACCTTCTCCATAAACAGTACAAACTTTTTCGCAAGCCTGAGCCGCGTTTTTACCTTTGTCGTAATAAAATTGTAAAACATATCGAATTTTTTCATTATTTATCTCCATGTTTAAAATGTTGTAACTTTTTATTCACTTCACCGATTTTAATATTTTGTATGCCCAAGTGCAAGTTAAAATGTATAGAGATATATGAATGTAAAGCCATATTATTATATTTGGACAGAATCCGCAAATGTGCTTAGTTTGAAAAATTTACAGAAAATATATTTTAAACATTGACAATATCAAGAAATTAAAAGAGCATGACAAACATAGCGTGTATCCGAAATCTGTATTTAGTAAGAAGTGTGCATTTTTTAAACGGAGTGAAATTATCTGCAAAAAATAGTCATCTTCGAATTATATTTGAGAACACTTAATAAACACATTTTATTAAACACTTGTTTTTTTATTTCGCAAAAAACATTAAATTTTTGAATATTTTACGTAAAAAATTTGTCCAAAATTTAAAAAATCGCTATATCGGTTTGGACTTGTTACGTCATCATCAGGAGTATCTACTGATTTGTAAAAGCAAAAATTTAGCTATATATAGTATACTATATATAGCTAAATTTTTGCTTTTCTATAGAAAAAGGCAAAAAAAAATTAAAAAAGGAGACAAAAATAGGCAATTAAAATTAATCTATTGACCGTCCCAACCATCTGTTGTTTATACAGAAAAGTTAATAATAAAAAAGGGGTGGAGGTTTGCAGGTAAACGATTAGTCATCGGCTGAGTAAATAAATTCAAGGTATATTGAAGTACATTTAATAACCCGACGTCTTAGTCACATCATTGATTAATTATGACTTAAGATAATACCACTCCGAATTACAACAACAATTTTTATTTTTTGTTGCTTCTTACACATTTTAAAAGAAGAACACAACTCACTTCATGTAGGTTTAAGAAGAACAAAGATAGGCCTAATTAATTCAAAGCAGCTAGAAAGAAGCAAAACATATTTTTATTTATTTTTACCCACACCACTAAATATTTTAACAAAATTAAAAAAAAATTGAATCAAATGTATTTTCCTCTCTCTCAACTGAATATATGAAATATATATGACAAAAATAAATAGACAAAAACAATGAAATTGTATTTATGTTTTCATTCTGTTTTCAATTTTTCAGTCGTATTCCAACCATGTGAGTGGAGGTTGTTCATGACGTTTTTACAGATTTTACAGATATGGCGATGGGAATTTTTTGTATTTGCACTGCGACACAATTTGTTTGTTATTATTTTTTTGTTGTTGATATTTTTCGAAACAAATTAAAACTAAGGTTACTCCGTTCAACCATATATTTATTTTGTTACTGATGGTACAATTGTATGTAAGAGTAAGTGAAATAGCAGTCGTAACATTTCAGAATGATTTATTTTTATGTAATAAAAAGTTGATACACAATACATATGCAATTTTTATATGGGAGAAAACAACAGCAATTAAATTGTTCGGTTTTTATGTTGCTAGAAAGAAAAAACCACTCTCGCACAACAATGCCTCTATCTATATGTGACTAGTAGAGACATTAACCAAACGTAGCGGCAAAAATCCGAGTAGTAATATCTTAATGTATTCAATCAACGGTCACATTATTACGAACGTAGGAATAGAACAGAGCGGAATCCGTAATTGGTGAGAAACGGATTTCTCTCTGTTTGTTAAAGATATGTTGGTTAAGATATATGAATTTTCGAATTTCGCAAGATTCTAAGGTATCTAAACGTCTGCCTTTCGGTTGTATATGCAATATGTCTAAATTGTTCAAGCTAGCTGTGTGATTTTCTAAAGTTAAATGGTTATGCAAAGTTGATTGATTGCAACCAGATAAACGTTCTGTAGATCTAACTCCAAAATTGCGCCCTCTCTGCCCAATATAGGAGAAACTACAATCATTGCAATTAATCCTATACACACCGGACTTGGAAAGGCGATCAACTCTAGGTTACATGTTAAAAACCATTTTCTATATTGTGTTATTATTATAAAAAGCAAAATTAATATTGGTATAATCGGACACGATGTTGCTAATCCGTTGGCTAGGTTTTCATATATACTCTAAGTAGGAACAAAATTCACTACATTACTCAGCATTTGAATCTCTGTACTACTGAAACCGTCTGAGGACAAGTTCTTAAAACGTGGATGAAATTGAAAACCTGATGAACCACTATTACCTGTACGGTTAAATGGATAGACCTTATCTCGCAACACATCCAGCATAGCTTTTTGTTTTACATATTGAATATGTGAAATTTCCGCTATCTTTGTACGAATTTCTTTGTCCAGCAAATCGAACTCGATAGAGTGCAAACGAATCGCTAATTTAGTATGAACAATTTTAAGATAGATATAAGTTGTTCCTGATAGTATAGCCTTTACGTAGCACGCTATTCCTCCAACTGCGACGGGCTAGATAATTAAAATAAATGTACAACTAATCCTCCAAGAACAAGATATTCGAAGAACACCGAACCCCAATCCCTCAAATTACACGGTTTTAAACAACACGATTTTCGTTCTCTGTTATTTTGTTCTTTGTATACCATAACAAAAAAAAACGCAACGTTTTATTTTATTTTTTCTAGTTTCGAACAATGCGGTTTCAAAGAACACGGAATGAATTAATGGTGTTCTTGGAGGGTTTCCTGTATTTAAATTTAAAATGACTTTCCAATGTAAGTAAAAATAAAAATATGTATTATAACCTCAAAAAACTCAATAAAATTAATTTTAACGATTAATTATTATTCTTCTAGAGGAAGTATAACATAACCCACAAATTTATTGTACCTCGTATATCCCAGGACCAGACATTTTTAGGAACTCGAAACACAGGAACCAGAGCGTATCAAAAAATGATAGGCCCGTTGAGATGGCAAATATCTATAAAGCAAGCTAAAGAAAAATGACTATTTGATCAAGAAATATAAAAATTTTAAGAAGTCACCAAGTGATAAAGGGATAATACTATTGCAGCTAACTGGGAATATTTCGTGGATTTAGACACTTCTATGTCTCCAAAGCATAGTATTACACCACCAGTGCATATATCGGCTAAACCAAATGAATATAGAGAAGGTCGCGGATCGCGGGAGGCGTGTTTCTTAACTAATCATGATGATATTTGATGTTTTATTGTTGAGCTTTAGAGGCTTCTAGAATAATTTTTATAAAGAATTTCTGAAATTGTCCATATAGCTTTAAAGGACATTTTCATTAATTAGTTATAAATTTTAAATATCGATTGATGAATTAAATTTCAAAGTCAATTAAAATTGTATTATTACTAAGATAAATATGATTGATTCATTAATAATCTTTATAACAATTAACCACTTCAATAATATTCAAAACAGCGTCTCCTCCAAAAAGCTGAAAATATTTCATTTTTGTTGAGGGGTAATGAGGATAGAAGGAGGTAGTAATGCGTAGGGGTTGTGACCGGGGGTAATGACCAGTGAGTTAATATCGAGAATAATGGTTGGGGATAATGGACAAAGAGTTAATGGTCGGTGGAGTAAATATCCGGAGGATAATGGCCGGTGACTAATGCAAGGGGGTGTTGTCTGGGTAGTAATAACCAGGGTGTAATTCCCCGTTACGGTCTCAAACATAAAAAAAAATTGAATAAGGTGAAAATAAACTGAGAAAAGCGTAACAAAGTTGTTTTAGAAGAAAACGAAATGTTATGTCAAAAATTGATATATCGGCCTTTCCCAAAATGTTTATTTTAACTTGATCATATTTTTGCAAGTCATTACTTCAGTAATGATTTAGGCAAAAATCAGAAACAGTCATCTATTTTATTTCTTAAGGGAAAAAACAAAAACAAATTAGAGACAAAACACATTTCCATAATTCAATTGGCATGTGTCCAGAAAAAGTGAATAATCTCTTGTAAATTATGTTTGTGAATTAAGAAATTCCAAATGTGAATGTCGATCAATCTTTTTATAAGTACCAGTGTTTGAAAAGAGGTGCCGTTGCTGAGGAAGTTGACATTACCATCGTGTATTGTCACCTATCAAACGACACCACACTAAACTACATTTAGTGATAAACCGTAATTCGCTCTTAATTTTTGGATGGAAAAACATGCGAAGGAATAAAAGCGTAGTTGGATGCTGTCTATGGGGACCCTTCACTGTTTTTGATGCAGGCGTTGTTACCGAGGAAATCGTGGCAAGGGATCACGACATGATTCTCGCTGATCGCTGAACTAAAATGCGCGAAGTAACAGAGGCATATAGGCGTGTCTTACGGAATGGTAATTAATATTTTAAATGGTAACATAAGTGTGAGAAAGGTGTCGGCCTAATGAATGCCTCGATTGCTCATTCCAGCCGTACCCACCGTACTCGCCGACCTTGCTCCTAGCGATTTCTTTCTGTTCCGCAACATGAAAGAAAACACAGCTTGGAGGAAGCTCAAATGAGGAGGTTATCGTCGACACCGAAGCGTATTTTGAAGAGTTTGAGACCTAAAAGGAGAATAATTTGAAAAATAAAAATTTAAAAAACTTGCGTCTCATTCCTAATACGGGTGCTATTTATATCAAGGAAATTTATATATACAAAACTAGTTATATATTCGCAAACAGAAAAACCTAACGAAAATTTATCTTTTTGACCACTTAAGTGACGGCTTTTTCGAGAAAGTATGTCCATAAATTGTAAGTTTTTTTTTTACATGACTTTAGAAAATAATTACCAAGTAATCTGAATACAATGTTTTTGTTCAATTTTTATCAAGTCACAAAACAAGATTTGCCCGAGCAAGACTCGGGCAAATCAAAAAATATTCGAACTACGCCCCCGAGTCACGCTCGGGCAAATCACTCAAGTGGTTAAAAAATATTGTCCCACCTTTCTAGCAGATGCCTTCCGTGATTCTCATTCTATGCTACTCAAAGAACACTCTCGGCTCTGAAGTTTGTTGCACTAAAATATACTTGAACACATTGAAATCACCCGCCATTTTATATATATTAAGATAAGCCTGTACAGACTGCGAATTAGTTAAACTGGTCTAGTAAAATTCGGTCAAGTATTCAGGGAAATAAAATTCAAATCAGCTCTCACACTACGAAAAAATGAAAAATCGATGGATGTCGATAAGCAACATTTACGTCATTGCATTCTATTCTATTTTCAAATGAAAAAAATAATGCTGCTCAAGCTATGGAATTGATTAATTCCAATGTGAGTGAACATTTTGTGAGTCATTAGTACCAACAGTAAAAAAGTGGTTTGCAAGATTTCGTGATGGAAATTTTAGTCCTAAGGACGATCCACGTTCACGGTGCAGTAAAACAATTTGAAGAGCTTGCAGAACAGTTAGGAGTTAATCACCAAGCAATATCACTTCGATTGCCTGCATTGGGAAAAATAGAGAAGGAAGGAAAATTGGTTCTTCATAAACTGACCGAAGAAAACAAAAACCGAAGAATTAACATCAGCATTAATTTTCTTTCTCGGTTAATTAATTGTCTTTCTCTTAATTTACGCAGAAAACAATCCGTCCGCGGTTCCACACTTTAATTCTTTCAGCGTGATTCTTTCTTCGTTTCTTTCCCCTTCACACACAAACTAATTTTTTGGCGGGGAAATTGTTGATTCTTTTTTCGTCAATATTTTTTTTGATTCACTGATTTCTTCGCACTATTACGTAATAAATATTTAAACGACATCTTGTTTTTTTTTTTGTCATTTTTGGGTTAATTTTAGTTTAATGTTTGCTTCGAGTGCAAAAAATATATTTTTTCAACCAAGGAAGCAATTTTCGCAGCAAATAATAAATATTTTTTTACTATACGAATAAATCAAAAAACATAATTTTACTCACATACATAAAAAAAGAAAGGCTATAGTAAAAAAATGGGTGTACCCAAAAAATCGTTCGGATTGTTTTGTTTGCTTATAATAAAAAATAGAACTAAAAATGATTAATTTAAAATAAAATTTATATTTAATTTAATATATAATTTAAATTTAAATATATTAATTAAATATTACAGTTTTAAATTAATAATTTTTATTTCTATTTTTAATTATAAGCAAACAAAACAATCCGAATGAATTTTTTGGTATGTACACCCTTTAGCCAAAAGAAATGCGCAAAGAAATTAAATGTGGACGTCGATTGATTTTTTGAAATCAAAGAATCACGACGAAAGAATTAAAGTGTGGCGAGGCCCAATGGGTTGTTCCAGGCCAGCCATCAACATCAGTGAATGAATATTCATGCCAAGAAAGTGTTATACTGTGTGTCTGGTGGGACTGGAAAGGAGTCATTTACTACAATCTTCTACCAGGTTCCGGTCAACTATTACAGCTGAACGTTACCAGGCCCAATTAATCAAATTAAGTGATGCTCTAGAGAAAAAAAGACCATTTACGGGCCAAGGAAGCTGATATTGCTGAATGCAAACGCCCGTCCACATACAGCAAAATCAACCCAGGAAGTTAGTTTGTCCTTAGGGTGGGAAGCTTTACAGCAGCATGCGGCATATTCTCCAGGGTTGATTCCCTCTGATTACCACATATGCAGATCGATGCCATCATATTTGAAAGACCAGCGGTTTACTAAAGTTGAAGATGGCACAAATGGCAACCAAATGATCATCTCCCTTGATAAATGGCAAAAAATCATAGATAGTAATGGCGAATATTTCGATATTTAATCTTTGTAACAATTATATATTTTCAATAAAATTGAATTTGACCAAAAAAGTAGACTTTCTATTTGCACACCTAAAACATATTTTGTTTTTTAGCGAAAAATCACAGATACACAACGATGACATAAGAATTATCAGAAATAAATTTTATTTTAATTTTATACTTTAAATGAAAAATATCCTTTGGTTGTCTGTGCTACAACTATAGGGTATCTACAAGAAAAGAATATTTTAAAGGTAAAGCTGAATTAACTCTCTTAAACATTAAGTAAAATATTCTAAGCTTTCTGACATTTTACAACTCTACATATTTAGTGTATTATTTCGGTGTTTATAAAATTCCCTAAACTAGCATTAACCGAAAATCACATAATCTACAATACAACACGTTGATTGAGTTTGTACTAAACTTTATAAATTCTCTCTATAAAAGGCTTCTTGGTATAATACCATCCCACCTATGTTACAAAACAAAATAAAAATTCCCAATTTTCAAAGTTTCCTTAAGCGTACGAAAAAACCTCACATATACAAAAAATTCTAATCTGTTTGTAATGTTTTCACATCTACGATTATTATCAGAATAAAATATCATCGAATTGATTCTAATTTAGTTGAAATGTTTGATTAAATATTTTATTCCGCATACAAGAGTGCTCGTACATGACATATAAAGAAAAAAATTCGATTCTATATCGATAAAATCAAATATATCGATTAAATATTTATTCCTACATCAACTTCTTTAACTTTTTTTCTGGTGTACGAAATTAATACAATGGATTTATGGTCCGAATGAGAAAGAGGGGGAGAGATCAAAAGACCAGATAGATAAAACTTTTAGTAAAGAAAAAGAAAATTCCATGTCAATCAACAAGTTAATTAAGAAAATGTTCCGACTTATACAGACATTGAGATTTACCTTTCGTATATCTTACTATTGCATTCGGCTAAAAATGGGCGAGTGGGCATAATATTTGTAAAACTGGCGTGACTGATGAAGATCAAATAAAAATATAATACTAAATTAAATGTACGCCCTGGTGCTATCTTATCATAATCAGAATATACTAGTATGTTCGAATGTGCATCATAATGACTTAATACACTATTTCTAATACCTTGTACCATGGAAAGAAAACGGGTGCAGAACTGCAGACATATATTAGGTGTGCAAGAAATTCTGGTTGTTTTGGTCAAATTAAACTTTATTGAAAATATAATTGTTACAATGATTAATTATCGAAATATTCAGCATATGGCCTTTTGCCAGATGATGAATACCTTCGCGATAGAAACTTTCGCCTTCCTACACAGTAACACTTTGTTGGCATTAATATTCATTTTGCGTTTAGGATTATCGTACAAAATCCACTTTTCATCATCCGTAACAATTTTGTGCAAAAAATTCTTTATTTTGTACCGAGAAACCAAATTTATGCAGATTTCAACTCTTCGGTTTTGTTTTCTTTGATTAGTTTATGAGGAACCTATTTCCTTCCTTCTGTATTTTTCCTATTGCATATAATTAAAGTGATATTGCTTGGTGAGTGACTCCTAACTGTTCTTCAAGCCCCTTTTGAGTTTGACACAAATTTTCGTCCAGTAAAACTTTAAATTCTTCGTCTTCAAATTGTTTATTGCACCTGGACGTGGATTGTCCTCAGGGCTAAAATTGGCATGACGAAATCTTTCACTCAAAGTCGAATGAATCAATTCCATAGCTTGAGCAGCATTTTTTCATTTGAAAACAGAATAGAATACAATGACGTAAATGTTGCTTATCGGCATCCATCTAATAAAATTGATGCGCATGGAACGCCAGCTTGAAAATGACTGAAACTTATGAAATTCAGAGCCGAGTTTCTACTTGCACACCTAATAATATTAAAAAATTAAATTATTTATTGGGAGTGTATGTTAAAGAAAGCAAAATACAAATATCTGCAAATCTTTTATTTTAATTGCTTTCAAAAAGTTTGTATTATTGAAACATTATCGTCGTGTTAAATTAAAACTATTATTTTAGGTTAGTTGTGTGATACGACTGCCGAAAGCTTCTCTATATATATCGTAAATACCTATTATGTTTTTCGTATCCAACCAAACAAAAATTCGTATTACCCTATTATTTTAAAATTTTGATATTAATGGAATTATAATTAATGGCTTTACTAAACGATACCAAACTATATATTGTACAATAACTAAATACAGTAGTTTGATCAATAAACCTTGTATGGAAGAAGGTATGTATGTGTATTTGACATCAATCATTTTATTTATTTCTATTTTAAAAGGGATACAAAGTGATGGTATCTATAGTTGTTGTTATATTATAGCTCACGGCGTTATACCGATACGTGATAATTAAATTAATTGTGCCAGCAGGCCAGAAAGGTGATGTTATGTTTAGCACGTCGTAATGCTTTTTATTTATCATCTTAGTGGTAACGAAACTCCGGCGTTTGTCATCAATATTGCATTCGTATTTAATTCTCTTATTAATTTGTATAGATATGTCAAATAAATTATTCGACTAGTTCAAATTGAAAAGCAGTTGACAGTTTGATTTCAAAATATGTCACGGAATCTAAACCAAACGAGAAGAAGAATTTAAACACTCTGATTAACATCACATTTGGCAAACAAAAAATATTCTCATCAATGCGCAAATTATATTAGCCGCATTAAAAACGTTGTTCTAGCACCAATGTCAATGCATGTAGGCCACATTTCCGCCGAAATATTCTTATTGGTTCCATTGTCAATGTGATCCAAAGTGCTTTACATGATTTATTTACCAATCTTCTCTTCAACTAAAGATTGACCAACCGAATTGTTTAACCGAAAAATTTATGATTTTGATCGAATTTTTGCAAAGTGAAAAATATTAAAGGAATATTTTTGTCCCCCTTCATTAAATTAGTTATATGAGCTAATCTGTTCTAGTTATGTCAGTTATTATAGTATGTGACAAGTAAAAGAGTATTACTCTTCGTCTTAAAAATATTTAGACTGAGCAATCTTCATTCTCGTGTTACAGCGGAATGCTCAAACATAGAAATTATCTTGCATATAGAGTCTGATCAACATGTAAAAAAAAATGCACCTCGTACCTGAAGGCTTGTTTAGCTTATTGATGACGCCAGCTTCTTGGTCTGAATTACCTTACCTTCAATAATTCATCAAGGCGTCGTGTTCTTTCAGCCTCAGTGACTCATTTTGATCTTTTCGCACTGGAGACACGACAATTCACATCTGATTTCAACGTTTTCCGGAAGGGGATCATATTACGATCATGCTTCGGGTTCTATTGGGAGTGTGATTCGTATTGTGGTGCATGAAAATTCAACAGCTCAACCATTTCATTAGAAATATTGGTTTGATATCTGTTAAAATTAATAACATCTTCAACCGAAGTAATATTTTTATTATTTGCTGCTACAGTCTGCCGTACTACTTACTATTACCATACTACTTACTGCCGTTACAGTCAAATTGAAATTTATCAGTTTCTTCCTGAAGCCGTTGATTTGTTTCTGACCTCATGGGTACCCATGATAACCTTAATGTCGTAGGAGATTTTAACATTCCTGGGGTGGGATTTTGTAATATCACGTTTTCGATACTTATCGCAATTTATGTCTCTTTTCTCTCGAACAAATTTGCTTACTGTTTCTCATTTCAATTATCCTTTTCTATTGCGATCGCAGTCTACTAGAACAATTTGGTTGCTTATCTCATTTTTTTCGATAAAGTATCACATATAACACAAATAGAAACAGAGTAGAGAGGTATAATGTTTTATTCGAGCTTGCTGACATCGCAATAGAAACAACGTAAACTAATGAAAAAAAAATCAATTTTATTCGTGATCAGAGAGACGTAAATTTCGATAGTATCGAAAAAAGTTATATTACAAAATCCCACCACAGGGGATTGGAAACGATCGTACAACAGTCATTTTGTTGCAACTAACGCACGCAAAGGCAACCTAGGTCGCAGATAATTTGACTGAAAACTTGATTTAGTGTTTTCGTCCGACGTCAGTAACATACACCGAAACCAGTTTAGTTTTTTGCATTATTAATCTATATCATCCTTCTCTCCCACGGGATGTCGCTGGATGTCTGCTGGCTCGATGTGTAGAGTAAATATGAATGTACTATATTCACTAGCAATTGTATCTTTATAATTATCAATATCTTCTGCTTTATAAACCGATTGGAACAACTCAGCAAACATGTTGGTTGTGATCTGCGGATCACAAGACGTTTGATCTTTAAATTTCATCCAGGCTGGGTAACCATTAATTTCGCGTTCGGTTTTTAATAAATTTCCAAAAGCGTCTGGAATCGCCTTTTTGTTTTATCCTTTAGACTGCGTACATGACATCGGGACACACAAAATGTATTAAAACAACAACAAAGTTAAAAATATTTCAACCCGAGTATAGAGCTAGTAGGCGGGGCATAAAGCATTTCACGAAATTTGATTGGTTTTGAGGTTCGGGAGCGAGTATGATGCTTTATATTTCCGATGACATGTACGCAGCATTATAGTTTGCAAATATAACTTCTGTATTTCAGTTCAAAGAAGATTCAAAATTTTGGTTATACGAAATAGTTTTCTGTTTACTATCCAGGGAACATACTTTGAGGGTTTCTTTATAAACCTTGTCTTTTTTGTTTTTAAGGCTGATAAGTTGATCGCCATGAGTTGATCGCTATCAATTCCTTTAATAAATAGATGTGTAAAAATTTTCCAAGTTTACATCTATGTCATTGCTGTAAGCTCGGTATTCGAATTTATTTGTTAAAAATATTGTGGTAAGTTATTCGAATTGGCCTTTCTGAAGTTGTAATATGGTTTCCGGTTTTGGTAATTTTGGAACCTGTTATTCACATTGGTTTTCCATATTATTTCTATTGCTTTTTGGTGAATATCATTATTAACGAAAGGTTTTGGTGCTTCTGCTTTTAATAAAACTGGTCCATTAGTAAAAATAAGGTCCACGGTTTGGTCTCGTCCATTTTTAATTCGAAGATTTGACTCAAAGTTGAGTCAAGTATGGTGTCGATGAATAGGTACTCGTTATCCGAATTCACATTTACAGGCATAATCTCGTTGGTTTCATCATCATAAGTCCAACTAATATTTGATAGATTGAATTCCCCAGTTATTAAAATTATGTCTGATTGATCGGCCGTATTGGTAATTTTTAAAAGTGTGTTGCAGACTTGCAGCACTTGGTATACGATGATGTAGGCGAATCAGGTGAAATATGCACCAAGTAAATTCGTACTGACTTATTACTGTTGACAATTTGAACACAACGTTAAATCTACCACTTCATTAGGCAGTGAAGTATCGACGGCTATGAGTACTTGTTGTATTAAACAGTCCAGGTATAGAACACTCGACAAATGAACACGCCATCTCAACTAATGTACAATAAGGAATTATGAACACTTCGCAATTAAAAAAGCAACAGCTGACAACACTTTCTAAATACAAACAAACACATTTTTCTTTATGTGTTTACACTACCATCTATAATCAAAAATTATTACTGAACAAAACTATTTTTGTATTGTCTACAAAGTCAAAGCTCATAATATTTCTACAATGCTTTGTTCCCAGATCTTCTTGATAGTTTCAGTTAATATTTTATATCCATAATAAATGTATCCTTGGGAAGTGGTTCACTTGGTGAGCTTAAAACTTGTTGCTGTACATTTTACTAAAAACCTACCAACTTCATATTAAAACCGGGTTTTAACCGCAGCATCCAATGTAATTCTACAGCCAAAATGTCCTTAAATTCAAACAAAAACTGTGTTGCTTTCGCAAAGCCCGCTTGCGAATCGTTCGTCGCTAATTCGGGGATTTCATTTTACATATTTAACAATAATAGAATTGGAATATATATTTGGATAAAAATATATCCTTATTGTATCTAAAATAGAAAACACAAAGTTAAACTCGATTAAATTGTTTAGTTTCTCATAACCCGACAATTAAATCCAAAACGTTATTAAGAATAATATGCGGCGGCACACTATGGCAAATAATTTACTTTGGGTGATTCTCATATTATCACAAACCCAACGATCGGAATCGTTTCCGTTTGGTCATCTCTACGTAACGATTTATTGCAAAAATTCGTTAAAAACTCATCAATCTCGCACCAGAGACAACCTAAAAGAGATATTTCATCCTATGTAAACGTAAAATTTAAACTGCGATTTCATTTTCTGTAAATAGCCGCATACAATCAAAAATATTTTGTTCTTTTACGTATACGTATACGTAGTTTAACGAAAAATCACAGATACAACGATGACATTATCAGAAGTTTGTTTTGTTTTCATTTTTTAGTTCAAATGAAAAAACTAATTTGATTGTCTGTGCTCACACAATTCTGACTGTTCCGATCTGGAAAATTAACAAATACTAATAATTTGACCAATCCCATCAAAATCGATCGGTGAACGGTCATTGAGGATTGGTCACTAGTTGTTTTCGTTTGGCCATCCCTACGTAACGATTTCATGTGAAAATTCTATAAAAACACATATTTCAATCAGATTCGAAGTATTCGGTCTGGAAAGATGGTCACTATAAAAAAATTTACAAGTTTAAAGATCGGTACCGTTTGGTCAACTGTCACTGAGGATTGGTCACTGGTTGTTTCGATTGTTCATTCCAACATAACAATTTATTGCGAAAATACGTTAAAAACTCATCTTTGCGATAGATTTGAATTGTTCGGATACGGAAAGTTTACCAATAATACTAGCTTTATAAATTCAACAATTAGAAATGTTTGGTCAATTGTTATTAGGGATTGGTCACTAGTTGTTTTCGTTTGGTGAACCTTACGTAAGGATTTATTGCGAAAATTAAATTTATGACCAAACGAAAAGAACTAGTGACCAATCCTCAATGACAGTTAATAAAACGACTCCAATCGTTGCATTTAAAAAATTATAAGCATTCGTCAACTTTCTATATCCGAACACTTCGAATCGTGCCGAAAGATGAGTTTTTAACGAATTTTCGAAACAACGTTTTGCATTTAGTTGTTGTTAAGATATGAACAACTAAAAAATTTAATGTATTTTAACTTTACTATTACAACCAAAAAGATATTTTTATCCAAATTTTATATATTCCAATAGGATTTGCTGTTAAATTTGTAAATTGAAATTCCCAGATAAGCATCGAACCTGATTTTATTAAAATAATACTATTTTGATTTCATTTTTCGCAATTAAAAAGACCCATTTGTGGCCAAAGTCCAAAATGTGTTGACCTAATGAGGTGCTACCCGGGATTTTTTTTTTTTTCAAATGTTCATTATTTATTTATCGTTTAATGATCAAACGATGACCAAACGATTCAAATCATCATTATCAAAACCTTTAGATGAAGCGCTAATAAGGCGGAGCTCCCCTGTTTCAACCTTTTCAAGTGACTGTGGCAAATCAACAAGACAAACTAATAATTAATTTAATGAAACTTTATAAATTATATTCGAAAGTTACACAGTTATCCAATCACATATCATATTTAATGACATTTTATCGAATACAAATTAATCTGCGAAACAATCTTGCAATAAAACCATTTCATTTTTCATCGTCTCAAGTCATTCAAGCAAGAGGAAGACATATTGATATACAAAAGGTTAAACAGATTTGTATATCAAAATGTACACGAAAAAAAAAAGATCAAAGATCGGAAACATGTTTCGACAGTAGAGTCCGTCGACTCTAAAAATGCGCGTTAAAAAATATTGATCGTTGTATAATAATTTATTTTGTATGTTTATATTCTTGTTGTTAAATAAATTATAATTTAAATCGTATTTATTAATTGGGATTTAATTTTTATATTAAGGTAGGTATGCTATATAGAATTATTTTTGTTATGATTTGTTTTATATCAAAATATTTGATCACCCCATAAACCGGATGAAGAATAGAGATATAAGACGATGTGATCACAAAAATCTGCATACGTAAAATTTCGAGCGCATATATTCGGTGTCAAGTTGTAAAGCTATGAATCCTCAGTTTTCTATATTATGACTTATGAGTAATTGGTTATTTTTTTGGGGTGTGTGCTGATTTTTGTTTTATTTTTTCGTTCGATGACTAATCATATTTTAATTAGAATTTTGTGATTGAAAGCTTCTTAGATATTTGGTAGTTTATTGGGTATTTAATCAATCATTTCCACGTACAAATTTCCAGTGATATTATTAAATTCTTTATTGGAGCTCCAACCATTCGTGTGCGGTCGTCTTTAATTAGATTTTAAAATCCATTATCAGGAATTCCATTAATGGAAAGCAAAATGCAAATATAACTACCAATATCAATAAATAAGTAGCAAATCAATAATCGAATTAGAGTAATTTATCGATAATGGAAAATCTATACTAATGTTATTATATGATTTCGATAATTTACCATTATTATTATTATTACCAATTTTTAAATTAAAAAATGGATAAGGTTTCATTTTTATGCGCATAAGTTGGACCAAATGTCAGCCCAAAAAAACGCAGTGGCAACACGAAAACTATAATATCTGTCACGTATGAATTGTCAGCCCAAAAAAATCGTATATCACGACATTTTAATCATGTCAGCCCAGAAAATAAAAATACTTTTTGTTATAGATTTTTGAATTCAGCCCAATTTTTTTATCACGACAGTAATAATTGCCGTGGCAGTTATATCGGATACACTAAGCCCAAAATTCAAATTTTCATAGTTAAAGCAACCATTGTGATCGTGTATAATAAATGTAAATCAGCCAAGAAGCAATTCTTATTATTTTCAATTGGTTCACGAAAATATTATTTTTAAGGAAGAAGAATATGTAACCTCGAGTTTTAAAGACGGACATACGCCATCGATTTTTCGATTTTAAACGAAATTTTTTTACTTTTGTTTACTATCTTCTTTACTATCAAATATGTAAACTTCTTTTGACGATTGTAAAAGTTGAAAAAGAGCCGCTGGTGGATCAGGTTGCAACTAACTTAACTACAAAAAATGGCATGTGATCAATATGCCGACAAAATCAGGGATATTTATAGATTAATTCAAGTTAATATTTTTCATTATATATGTCACCTTATCACTAATTAAATATAACTTTTACCTTTTTTTAATTTAAAATTTTAAATAGAATTAAACCAAGCTAAACTACCGTGAGGCATAAATGCCAAAATTTGTATTTATTGAACTTTATTGAAAATTCACTAGGTGGAATCCGTGATGGTCCAATCGTCAATTACGAAAATCGGAGTTTCTAGAATTTTTCAAAACTAAAAAATCGATAACGTCTGTCAGCCTTTCTTAATAAACGTCTCATATATAAATACGACTAGTCGATCCGTTATTTATGCATAAAATACTAATATGCAAAGCGGCTAAATATAGGCCATTCTCGGTATGAGGACCCCATCACAACCTCATGAAACTTCTTACTCGTAAAGGCTAGAACCAGATCTTTCCGAAAATCATAGTGAGACCGATGACCAACACCGAAAATCTCAACTTCCATTAAATATTTTGGTTGTTCGTAAAGCGGCTGAATATAGGTCATTCTCAGTATGAGGATGTATAGTATTATGTATATGTCGCAAAATTCACTGATTTCTAAGATATTCGAATCAAACGATTCCCAACAATTCATATTTTTATTATTTTCTATCAAAACATACTCTTTTATGTATAGTTATTTCTAGCAAATTAGGTAAAATTCCAGAAAAAAAATCACTCAATTCACGAATGAAATTATTATTTTAAGATATTGGAAACTATTCAATGAAAATTTGCAAAACTTTAAAGAATTATAAAAATTAAAACCTAATCAGAATGTATTTTTATTTACTTCTGAAAAACGCCGTTTTTACGTACAATTTGAGTGATATTTTCAAAACACTCCACTGAAAAATTAAAAATTTTGAAGTATGTCACTCTTGCAGCAAATGAGCGATGTATAGTATATTAAAATGAAACTGTTTATGAACGGATCGACTAATCGCATATGAGGCGTTTATTAACAAAGACCGACATACGTCTTAGATTTTTAGTTATGAAAAATTCTGAAAACCTCAATTTTTTTAATAGAAGTTTACATATTTCGAAAGTTAGTAAACAAAAGTAGAAAGTTAAATTTTAATTCGAAAAACGGTAATTTTGGTGTATGTGCATCTTTGAAACTTGAGGCGACATGTTATTGTTGTTTAAAAATAATATTTGCATGAACCAATTGATAATAATAAGAATTACTTCTTGGCTGTTTTATACAGTGCTGGGAAAAAAAATTGGGCAAACATATTTTATTGCAAATTGGAGTCTTTTTTTGCTAAAATTACAAAACTTTTGAACGCAATTGGCTTATTGGTTCATTTTAAATACATGTATTGAAAAAAAAAGTTCATTTCTAAAAATCTTCTTTTCGTTCTAAATTGCAGTTAATTTTTTTTTTCAAAGTTCATTTGAAAAAAAAAATTAACTGCAATTTAGGGGAAAACCCCCGAAAAATGCCAAAATATTCAAAATACGTTAATTGGAGTTAAAGTAATGGAATAAATTAAACACTTATTTTTTAATTTTTTTTTTTGTTTTTTATTGATTTATAAAAGTTCTATCTTTAATATTAGAATTTTGGTGCACCACAATTTGGTTTTATTACAGCGATACACCTCCGATTCATTGAATTTTATAAACTTTTCAAAGTCGTAGGAGGTACGGATTCCCAAATCGTCATCACCAAACTTTTCAAAGCTTGAATCGATTCATTATAGACCAGATATTGTCAAAGGGATTTAAGTCTGGAATATACGGGGGCCAGCTCAAGACATTCGATACTTCTTTCTTCGAAGTACTTTTCTACCTTTAAATGAAGAGATAAGAAAAAAACAAGTTTTTAACAAATTATTTATGTTTATCTGAAAGCCAATTTTTCTATCTACAATTCAAATTTAATAATTCACAAATTTGGCGGTATGGCATGGAGCGTTGTTCAGTTGAAAAATAATTTTGCAAGTCTCGCCAAAAAGTTTTAACACAGAAGACTCAAATTCGTTGAGTAGAACCTGCAGATAAACAGCTGCTGTAATGCTGGAACTAAGGAAGCACAATCGACCGGTTTCATTTCCAGAAAAGCATCTCCAGACCATAACTCCTTCATTTTTCGGTGGAAGTCTTAAAAAACATTCGTTGCTAAGCCTCGCCCAGTTTTCTTTTAACGAGAATTCTTCAATCTCCAACATGCAGCTTGAATTTTGATTCATCGGGGAAAATCACATCATTCCACATCTCTGGAGTTTAAGAAACATGCTCCTGGGCCCTTAACAAAAGTTGTTTTTTCACTAGTAATGTGAACTCAGGCTTCTGGACTGGTTTAAGTGCCCTCAAACCAGCTTTAACAAGTCTTTTTCTCACAAAGCTGTCTGAAATTTATTTTCCCGTTGCTCGCTCAACATCCCATCTTATGTCCGATGAAGTTTTAAAATGGTTCCGACGACATTGTAATATTATGAAACGATCTTCCAGTGGCGTTGTCTTTCTGGGGCTTCCAGAGCATTTCTTTCTTTGTGCACTGCCTATCTCTCGCAATTTTTTAATATTCCACGCGACAGTACTTTTAGGAATGTTTAATCTTTCTGCTATTGCACGCGTGGTTAAATTTTCTCGCGCCCAAATCAATATATTGCTTTTACACTGCTCACTAACTTTTCCCATTTTTTTAACTAAAATTGCACTTTATTCTTTATTTGATCACATAGGTCACATGAGGATCACATACAGAATACATACAGAATAACTTAATCTTACAAAATATGAACTATGTATACTCAAAAAAAAAAAATTACAGGCAATAAAACATCTGCACCCTAATGTCTATCAAGAACGGTAGGCGTAAAATAAAATAATTGCTTAACCAATTTTTTTGCACATCAGTTGCGGGGTTGTACCGCTGTAATAAAAACAAAAGGCGGTCCAACAAAATATTAATATTAAAGATAGAACTTCTATAAATCAATAAAAACAAAAAAAAAAATAAAAATAATAATAATTAATATTATTAAAAATTATTAATAATAAATTTATTATTATATTAATAATAATAAAAATTAATAATAATTATTTAATACTAAATAAATAGTTTAATTTATTTCTATACTTTAACTCAAATTTTGAATATTTTGGCATTTTTCGGGGTTTTTCCCCTAAATTGCAGGTAATTTTTTTTTTTCAAAAAATTACGTCATACATGTATTTAAAATGAACCAATAAGCCAATTGCGTTCAAAAGTGTTGTAATTTTAGCAAAAAAAGACTCCAATTTGCAATAAAATACGTTTGCTCATTTTTTTTCCCAGCACTGTACATTTATTATACACGGTTACAATGATTCCTCCAACTATGAAAATTTGAATTTTGGGCTGAGTGTATTCGTCATAAATTTTAAGACAACAACAAGATATAAAAAATTTGTGGTTACTTCAAAAATCTATACGAAAAACGTTTTTGTTTTTTGGGCTGACATCATTAAAATGTCGTGATATACGATTTTTTGGGCTGACAGTTCGTACGTGATAGCAACTATAGTTTTTGTGTTAAAAAATTATTAGAATTTTGAGAAATAAAGAACATTTCTCAAAATTCTTTTAAAGCATGAACATGTTTGAGTTAAATGTGTATATTTTTTATTTTATTATTATTATAATTTTATAAATTCAAATTCATATTTAATCTGTGATTTTATGTGGTATTCAATGTTTTTCAGTTTTCTGACATGATAGTTATCAAAATAGATGACGGTATTGCCAGCGGCAATAAATATAATTTTTTGCGATTTGCAAAAATATCGGCTATTTCGTTACCTTCATTTTGTAGGTGCGAAGGTATCCATTGTAGAATGACCTCACTCCCACAAGATTGAAGGTATTCATATAACATTTCTACATACACATTGCCATGAGTTCCCCCACTCCGACTAATTAATTCTAACCCATTCCGGGAGTCATAGAATAGCGCTACTCTCCTCCTGCCGTGTGGCATTGCCAACTTAAATAATAAACATTGGAATAAACATTCCTACACCTACTCGATCATTATTTACACTAGCATCTGTATACACTTCCACATGTGCAAAAAAATTCCTCCGCATTTAAAAAACTCTCTTTTAACCGATACTCATTCATGGTCGCGTTTGTTGTATGTCCAAAATTCAAATTCAGAACTAGATTTCTCGAAGGAACTTTCCGGTTTACCGAGCGAATCTTGGAAAACATATTTATATTTTCCAAGAACAACCGTGATTTGTGTGTCCTTTGGTAATCCGCCTCTCTTTGCAATTTTTCTTTCATTTCATTTCATTCACCAATTTATTGTTTTTAGTCATCCATTCTCTCTTTTAAAAATTTTAATTTTTTGCAATATATTTTGTTTTTTTTTAACATTTAATTGAATATTGTTTAATCAATTGTATTTAGATGGACTAGTGTGTGAATTTAAGTTTTAACAACGACAATAGTTGTTTAAAAAACAATAAATCTTAACTTTCAACATGACCGAGTTGCCGAGTACCCAACAAGGTGTCGTCAGCGCTATGGGCATACAAAAACTAAGTACGGGAGAATACTGGTATGCTCAAAATGTGCAAAAATCATTCCTAACGGGCATGAAAACATAACATGCGAACGAATAAGTTGCGCAAATTGTAAGCTGGAGTCCTGGAGCACCTCGCTTTTGCCCACAATTGTCTCACAGTTCAATTAGAGGCTACATACAAAAGGCTATAGTAAAAATTAAAACGGATGAAAGTATAACATATTTCAAACCCAAACAGCCGATTTTTATTATCGACAAAATGCGAATACAACAGGAGCACAAACAAAAAGACTGTATAGCAAAATAATCCAACATGAGACCGCAAATCATCCTTAAATCAAAATAAACAACTGAAGAATAGCAACAGTAATACATTACAAAACAACAACAATAATAATGTCAATAATAATAATAACAGCAATAATAATAACAAAACCAATAACAATAATAATAAAAATAATAATAACAATAGTAACAACAACAATAATAATTTTAACGAGGCAATGACGAAACCAGAATTGAAAACAATTGAAACACGAGAGTTATGAGCAAGTAGTTCAAAAATTGAAAAAGGAGCAGTAGCAACCAAAAACATTGATACTCTATTGATTCACATTACACAAATAAAACGAGTTGAGTGATCCGAATGTGGTGATCCGAAACCCTTTTTTACCTTCTTCCTTCCTTTGAATGACAGAGCGAATGATACGATCCAATGAATGAGTGACAATAGGTCCGATAAACATCCGCAGCACGTATGCTAATAGGAATAAGTTGCGGACTTATATGACTAAAAATGAAACATAGGAGCGTTAGAGTAAGATGTTTCGTGTATTTACACGGGACAATTTTCTGTTCAGACCGAAGGCCGATGGCTTCGGCGGTGTAGCAATATTGGCGCGGGCCAATATTAGCCTTGTTCTTTGAGACGTACCGTGATTCGAACACTTTCAGTTCATCATCCAGTGTTTATAGTATGCAACACCAATGGACTCAGTAAATGATAGAGAAAAAAGCGTGAGGATTCTAAAACTTTGTTTGACTAAGAATTTCTAGCGGGCTGACGGCCCAAGTCACTTGAAATGTTACGGATGAGAATTTGGGTAGTGAATATTATATGATCAGGACGTGTTTATAGGTGGTAAAATGTTGGCCTAGACCGTAAGGACATTATGAACGGTAAGAAATGGGTCGAACGCGTGTATGAAATTCTAATAATGATAGAGGTGAATGAAGTTAACCAACTTAAGGTTGAAATCGAAAGAGTGACTGATATGTGCATTATACGTGTGAAGAGGGAATGTAATTAAGGTGAATGGGTGGTGGAAGCATTAAGAAAGTTTAATATGTGTATTTGTCATGAATGTAGAATAAACTATGGAAGGTTGAATGCAAGATTAAAAAAGGCTATCCGTAGAGCAAAAAGGACAAGTTGGCGGAACTATGTGTCCACAATTAGACATAGAACCACAACTAAGGATGTATGGGATATGTTTAATAGAATGAGAGGTTATAGAGTGCAAGGCGGGAATGCTGTGTTAGATGACAGAGAGAAAGGAAGTGCTTTTTACAAATGATGATGTATGTGGTGAACGAAATTTGTAAGGAATTTGAATGGGATGAGTTCCGAGGGGTTTTAGAAACATCCAAATCTACTACCCCCGGAACAAATAGATTGAGTTATAAAATGATTGATAGATTAAAATTCGAAGCCAAGGTAGCCTTGCATCGAATTCTCAATCAAGTTTGGATGAGTATTCAGATACCGAAAAACCGGAAGGAGAGCAGAGTGGTATCTATTCCAAATAGGGATAAAAATCTGGTAGCAAATTACAGCGGAATGTATGTTGAATGTTTTCTATTAAAATCGTGAATGGTATACGATGAAAGGACGATTGATAAATTGTTAAATGAGGGTAATTTGTTGCGGGAAACCATCTTGGGTTTTCGTCGTAACCACTCTGCCAATGAATGTGTAGAAAAGTTTGTGTGGAAAGTACAAAAGGAAAAGAAGCATGTTGTGGCGGTAGTCTTGGATATTGAAAGAGCATATGATTACGTGGTTCCGAGGAATCTTTATCAGTATACCAATTTTGTCCCGAAATGTGTGAAACGAAATGAGTGTAACCGGAATGATATAGTAGTAGCATATGTGTTTGTGTTAGTTTCGTGCGTATGATTGTTTTTCTGCATATGCAAGTCACGTGTCATTCTTTTTTTGTTTATTCATATTAACTCTTTGAGTGTAAACATGATTTCGGCTAGTGTATTGAGGAGCACGATTGCGCTTTTTGGCACTGAAAGGGTTAACCATTGTAAACGCCATATTTTTGCCATTTTGTTTATGTATTTTCGATTTATTTATAATTAACATTTTATTTTTAAAATTTATGGAATTTAAAATAAATTTACTTATAAAATTTTATTAATAGATGTACAATTAATTTATGATAATAGAAAATATAAAATACAGTGGCATGTTAAATAATGACACTCCACAGCTCGAGAGCAGACGTAATGTGCTGAGAAAAGGAAATAAGCACCATAAAAATTAAACCGATTCGCGAGGATCGCGTTATTTTGGTGCTGTTCATCATACAAATGACACAAATACGAACAAAAGAAAAATTCAAATACAAAGACATAATTGTGTATTATACACTGTGTACGTATTCGATTTTTTTTGCTTCACTCATTTTAAATGAGTAACTTACGAGACAAAATCGATATACAGGTCTTTTTGGGCCTGGGTTTTCCTTAGAAAATTTGCAAATGGGTATATGAGTTTATGAATGAAAATTAGTATTGTGTGGTAGAGGGTATAGGTTAGAGGGAGAACATTCCATCCCTTTAATGGGGAAAAGGGGGACCATTGAGGGGGCTTTGATTTGGAGTTCAGGAATGCGAGAATCAAGTAATAGAATGCCTGACTGTATGACTTTTCAGACGTATGGAACGGTTGATGTGCAATTGTATAATAAGAGAATTGAGTGTGTAAATCTGACTAGGTATTTGGGAACCTGGATTGACAAGCGATTGAATTTTGCACATGGAAACATTAGCCGATAATTGCAAGAGCAGATTGATTGCATTTCCTGGTGTGACTGATATGTTACGAAAGGCGCTTATGTCATCCAAAATTGCGTATGGAATGGATATTTATGGTGATGGGTCCAAAATTGGGTTTAAAAAGCCAATAATTTAACCTTCATCCCCTGACGAGGGAACTTTACACATTACACTTGCAGACTGTATCCGAAACTTAATTATTTAGTATATATATAATTATGTACGTTAATGTCCTTGCAACAATTGTTGAAGGTCAATTGACTGTATCTCAAAATAAGGGAAATAACATGCATGCAACATTGACTTATTTGTCACATACGATTTTAAAGCAAGTAATTAGCATTAATTTGCCATTTTCGATACATGTACTCGTATGTCAACAATTCCGGTTAACTTTCCAACAAATATTTAATTCGATAATTAAAATCATTCATCAGGTATTATGTGTATGTAAACGATCAAGGTCAATTATGTTTGTCGCTTTACAATTTTATTTATATAGGTAACTTCTTCTAAATATGCGTAATTAAAATACCAAACATACATGTTTACCAAATAAAAGAATGATGATGAATAATTCAATTAAAATTACAAAAATATGCTACACCACTTCAATAACAAATTAAACATAAAAATTTTAAGATTTCTTTTATTGATTAATGTGGTTGGCTAATTTTTATTGTTATGACAAAACGACCTTGTTAAATATTTGCCTAAAGAACAAAAGTGCTTCATGAAGTCAAATAGTACTTCATTAAAAAGAATTTATCAAATTTGTACATACTAAAACAAAATGTTAATTCTACATAACATATCACTGGCTAATTGGCTATTAATTAAACACATGTTAACCAATATGTAAAGCTGTTGATAAGTTGCTAAATTAATCAGAAAAATCGTGTGCAGATATTAAAATATTGCAACTGGTTGTAAGGCCAGCCGAAAACAAATATTTTATTTTATATGATTTGTGAACGTGGTTGACATTCATATACCAAAGCGTCAATTAATTAATTACAAATTGATATACAAACTCACACAAACATTGGCTACTGGACAAGAACGTATATTTTGTACTTTAACAATTGCAACAATTGTATAATTTGTATTCGCCCTTGCTTAATTTATTGCACTGAAGCAGAAAGTTTAAGATTGTTCTGTTTTGTTATAATTTGTAATTATAAATTTAATAATACCGTAATTAAAATTATGTTAAGAAATTTATTTGCTTTGTGAGCAATCTATTATGTTATATTCTAGAAATTCTGTCAAGAACAAATATGTATGGTAAAAGAAACATTACTTAGATGGTGGAATATTTATGGTTCCAAGAGATGGAAATAGTTACGAAAAAGTATGGTCAAGCCAGACGTAGCCGAAGCAAAAACTATTAATTTTTAAATTTTAGAAATAAGTTGTGGCCTATTAGTCGATAAATAAATTCTGAAATAAGTGAAGCGTACATTCCCACGCTTCTAACATGCCGATGCCGTTTTTGTCTTTGATCTCAAAATAGGCGTTTGATTCAGAAAATTTTCTTCCCTGGAGCATTTTTTGAGGCCTGCGAACAGGTAGTAGTCGCTCGAAGCAAGATCCAGGGAATACGGTGGATGTGGAAGCTTTTTGTACAATTTATGTACGTACCAAAAACGTCATCTAATATTAGCTGTTGAAGGCCTCTCTTTTCTCAAGATAATCGACGTACCGGTCGATATTTGCGCTTTTGGTTACTTCGGAGCACCGGCTGCTGTCCACTCAGCTAACTAACGTTTTAATTCCGGAGTGTAGTGGTGGATCCATGTTTCAACCACTGACACATAACGATGCAAAAAACCTGTTTGTTACAGGAGGAAACAGCTCCAAACTGTTTTAGCGCTCTAAATCATTGACACGTCGCTGTTTATGATCCAATGTGAGCAAGCGCGCTACTCACTTTGAACAAAGCTTTCTCATGGACAAATGTTCATGCAAAATAATGTAAACACTGCCTTTTGATATCTTTAAGGTATCAGCTATCTCACGAAACTTCACTTTAAGGTCTTTTAAAATGATTTTGTGCAGTGTTTTTATCGTTTCTGAAATAACTGCCGAATTCGGGCGACTAAAGCATTCAGCATCATCGGTGTTTGTACGGACAGGTCTAAACTCAGCAAACTAACGTTCGATGGTTGCTTTCGAAGGAGCAGAGTTCCTATCACATCTATCAAGAAATTTCTTTGCTTGAACAGCATTTTTTCTCATCCAAAACAGTGTTTGATCAACACATGAAATTAATTTTTGTAATGCATTGCAACTTGTAAACTAATGGTTGGATTGTCATAAAATGTTGATATAAATATTTGAAGGTTGGTACTTGCAAAAAATTATATAAGTTGTTCAATTTATTACAAGATGCGCCATTCTAAGCCAGGTTATAAGCATGAGAAACATCATGTGAGCTATGAATTTCTTTAAGCGTTAGAAATCGGCACGACACAATGGCATTTTACCGGCGGATGTCCAACAAATGGCTGACTTAACCTTACTCTAGCTAGAAGTTATCTCGAAGGACACTATAGAATTCAGTTATATTCGTACTAAATGGACTGGAGTAAATGTACTATTTATATCTAAGGCGGCCAAAGACCTTACAACTATAAATCTAACCTCTTCCGTACTTAAAATTTTAGAAATAGAAAGAGGAAATCGGTGGAAACTGCTCTCACTCCCTCACTGAGTTACTGTTCATATCGAGAAATCACTTGAAGATAAGGAGTACTCCATGATTACTTTTCTGGATATAAAGAGGACCTTAAACAATATCAGAACAGAAGCGGTCACGCAGGCACTCTCCTCTCTGTGCGTGGACGAGTATCTCAGGGGCTAAGTAGATCAATTGCTTAAAAGCAGGGTCGTGACGGACACCCTGGATTGGTCCTCAAATACTATATTTGCTCGATTTCATTATCCTAAAATCTCTGCATTGGAACTTGGTAAAAAATGTAACCTGTTATTAAATCTGGAAGGGTGCGGCTTCGCGGTATCAGTAAATATCCTTGTACCTTAAGAAAACGCTTGCAAAGTTTGGCATTTTTTATAATTAAGATAACAGTTGTAATTTAAATGCAAATCTAAACAAAAGAGATATCGCCCTTTTTGCCAGGTAATAAAAATTTCCAGATAAGCTTCCCCCCCCCCCCCTCCCCCTCAGATAAAAAAAAGGTCTTACGAATTATCTCGTAGTTGGATGAGATAACTTGTAGTTGCCGTCCAAGAAAAGAAGGCAATCTACGAGTTATCTCGTAGTTGGCAGTCAACGTGTTAAATTTTCATTGAGATCTCACAATTTACGAAAAACTTAAGTATGAAGGTTCATACAATTCGTCAATTCGTCTGGGCTATAGATAAGATCGGGAACGTCAGACACCACTTCGAGATAAAAACTGTTGACAACAAATTAGCAAACCTGGCGGTACCTACTATTGGCATCTCTGTCAAAATCTCATTTGAGGAATTATTGGAATCTGTTGTGATCGACACACAGAAAAATATTTTCTTATGCAGAAAAATACATAAAATAAAAATTATTGTTTAGGGATGTCGATGTGTAAAGCACATTCTAAAACGTGATTAATCAACCTCAGGCGATAAAGGTAGTGCTGGAACCCAGCAATAAAGTAAATCGACACTTTCGGGTTTAAATCACCCTACTTTACCAAGGCTAATTAAATTAAAATAAAATATTCAATCACGAATATCGGGTTCTTAATTACAACAGAAACAGTAATCCATAGATAAGAAACTCTGCTCGTTACTTCTCCAGCTAATTACCAGGAAAATAATAAATGTACTACGTTCTTTTGGAAAACCATTGGCATTTGAAGTAGTCTAGGATTTACTAAAGAATGCTTAATATGCAATGGGCGAACGAAAGAACTCTTAAATGAGTTAAGGAAACTTAAGGTCTGCCTTACATAAGTGGAAGGGCGTTCGACTGAAATGAATGCAATACCTACTCAAGCCCTTAAAGATAGCAGTTTTAGAGTCGGGTTGAATTGTAAAGCCATAATAGGTTCTGGAGAAGCTAGAAAATCAAGATCCGCGATTGAAAACTGACATATGCATCGTTCTTGGTCAAAAGAGGGACCCGAAAGATATACTTCTCATTACTGGCCCAGACAAAGCATCTGTTCTAACACTAGAAGTTCTTAGGTTTAGAAACATTTTCTATCTTAACAGAATGAATAAACGTTTCTTATAAAGTGAGAAAAACAGTTAAAAAGAAATCCACTCGCCTTGATTGAAATTAGAGCGCAGAATTTATAAGACAAATAGACATCACTAAAAACCTAAATCCAGATTTTCTTGATTCAAAAACTTTTGATTGATGGGAGTAGAGAGTGTGTTAATCCATGAAACTTAGGTACGGACCTCTTGACAGGACCTGTTCAAAGCCAAGAGCCTGCATATGTACTAACAATAATAAAAATCTCATGTTTCTAACTAAATTTGTTATAACGACCGGCAAACCACAGTTGTGCGAAATCGGACAATAAGTTCTAGTAATCTCCGCTCCATTTCTATACTCTATCTCAGGAATTTAAGAAAATCAGAAATTTTGTGGGAGTTGAGACTGCAGTTCATGTGCTACAGAAAACATTAATTAGCTTCTATAGCTATGTATGTGATCTGGCCCTCTTAATATACCACAAAATTTTCCAATAAAAACATGGACATTCGTAAAACGTAAATTTTTCCAATTCCAAGTAAAATAAAAATGTACCCGAAAGGGGAATAATCGAAATGGAATATTTTTGTGTGGTAGTAGAAAGTATTTAGACAACTGCTAAAATCAAAAGTGTACCAGGCAGGAATCCTGGAACTGTTATTGGATATTCATTTTCCAAGAGGTACGGGCCAAAAAATAGTAGTAAAAAAATTACTAGCTATTACCCAGAAAACAAGACCTGAAGTTTGACCACTAAGGTGCTAAATTCAAAATTATAATGAAGTTATCTACACACCAAGAAGAACCGCTTTCTTAAGTAGCATCGACTACTGCTCTGAAGCGATATCCATAGCGAGACTACTTTATTGTCAGGAAGACGCCTATGATATCATCATAATACTTGTAAGTCCTTCCTGTTCTGCGCTGTTCGGAATAGGGAATACTTTCTTTTTGTAGCAGCTATTCCCCAGATATTTTCCCCAATTCCCCATTTTCAAAAGTTAATTCTAGCGAGTGGAGAATAAATTTATGGGAAAAATAAATTTTGTTTATTAAAGTGAAAAATTGAATATTTCCAATTGGTATTACCAGTTTTCAGTATAAATTTACAGCCATAATATTGCTATAAGTAAATATGTACAATAAATCCCCGTTAAATTATATTCGTTTTAATTTTTATTCTCCTTGGAAACGGGAAATAATATGTATATTTTCATAAACCCCACCTTCTTCTAATAACCTTGTTGATTGCCTTTTGCATGTGATCTTCCAGTGGCCCTATTCTGGTAATTCCCGGGGAATGGAAATTTTGAATTTTGTAGCAGTTTCATTCCTTTTTCCCCATAAGTGTATTCTGGCTTTTGGAAAAAACATTTTTTGACTTCGGCGATATAGCGAATGGTAAATCTACAAAAATCTCGAGGTTAAAATTAGTTATAATAAATTAGTTATATCATTCACTATATTTTATTTTACAATGTAAAAGAAAATAATAAAATGGAGACAACGTTAATAGCATTTATACCAAAACAAGATTTGACTCTATTTAAGCAAAACATAACTGTTGATAATTTTGAATTCCAGAGGATTGGAGATATAAACTTTTCACATACCATATTGATTTAAGATAACCAGTGGCCTTTGGTTAAAATGTATAAGGTCTAAATTGCTGCATATGCGTTCTCCGAAAATTCCGTTTTTCACTCTCTAGCAACCACAACAAATATGTGTTGTTGTATTTATTGAAGAATAAAAGAATAGGCATTTTCAGTTAGATGTATCTTTTGCAACTAAGCATATTATGTTTTGCAAATATTATTATCCACAACACTGAATAGGGCTGTTCAATAAGTTCAGTAAATCATAACATGATGTTCAATATTTTCCATTTTTTTATATTTTTAAAACCCGTGCTCATTAAATCACTTAACAAAAATTAAATGAAAGAATTGATTTCTATGATTTTTTATTGTCGGTAGGCTAAACAGATTTATTTAGTTATTTTGTACAGATTTACCGAACTTATTGAACACAACTCGTGTTCTACCAATATATGATACGAAAGTTTATAAAACAAATATGTATAATTATGCATAAATTATGTGTTATTTTTATGCTTTATATTATACATAATTTATAGTTTATATTTTATTTCTATTTTAACACACATTACAAATGTGTCTTCTTCTTCTAATTCTTTTCAGATTTTTGTATTTTGTTATACGATATATGTTTACTTAAACAAAAAATTATGATATAAAAACATAAATTATTATACATTAATTATAAGAGGAAACAATAATATAACGAAAAACTAATTAAACTATTTTCATGGGACTGGATTTTGCACAAAGTGGGTCACCTTTTTGAACAATGTTTACAGCTAAACACGAGTAATAATCATTTTGTACTAAGCGAGTTAACACTCGCTCTCGCTTTGATTTTCGATTATGTATAGTACATGTTGAGAAATACCCGAAAAATAGATACAGGGTGATTCTATGATAATTAAATCAAAAAACAAACGCAAAATCCGGGTCTAATACTAGTAACACTAGAATATCAAAATTGTATAGTAATTTGTGGTTGGAATATACTATGTAGATAGAGTCTTTAGAACCCCAAATTGAAGATTAATTCAAGAAGGCATTTCTTTGAATGGAAAAACTGTTATTCAGACAATAAACAATTCGGTCAGCTTTATAGCCTTATTCGATATCTGATTAGTAGCCTTCTGTAATTTACTAGTAGAGTCATTGATGCTCTTTGCTGTTGCAAGTATTGCCGTGTCATCGGCAAAAATCGCCATTGTTGCTTCTGAAATAGGTATATATCTAGTATATAGGAGATAAAGGATTGACCCAAGAACACTCCCTTGTGGTACTCCCGCTGTTATTCTTTTTAATTGGGAGTATTCATTCTCATATACTTTACTCGAAAGTGCCTCCCTAATATGTATGATTCTAAAATTTGAAAAAAATTGCTGCGGCAGATCTCGATTAAGTTTGAATTCTAACCCCTGGTGCCATAGTTTGTCGAATGCTTGCGCTACATCAAGGAATATAGTTGAGCATATTTGTTTGCTTTCTAGTGATTTCTCGATTACGTCAGTAATTCAATGTACTTGTTCTATCGTAGAATGTTTTTCCCTAAATCCTGATGTAAGGGGATAAGATTCCTTTCTTCGATAATTGATTTTAGTCTTTTAAGAAGAACCTTTTCAAATAATTTCGATAATATTGGTAGCAGAGAAATTGGTCTATATTAAACTTTATCATTCGGTTTGTTTGGCTTAAGTGTCAGAATTAATTCTGAAACTTTCCATTGTCTTCGTACATATCTTAGTCGAAATGCTGCATTAATTATATGCACCAGTTTCCTCAACGCTTTCTCTGGTAACACTTTTATTATCTGACCCGTTATAAGATAAGCCTTATACGCATTCAGATTACTCCTAATTTCCCATTTTAATTCTTTCAATGTTACAGATGTAATTTTTATTTCATCCTGTTTATTCATCGGGATGATATATTTTTCTTCCGTTTGTTTGGTGTAAGGCTGGAATGTTTTTTCCAAGTGATTTGCAAACAAATCTGCTTTTTGTTTAGAATTTCGAGCCCAATTTTCTTTATTTTTAATTGGAGGAATCTGAAGTTTGGGTCTTTTAAGATTCTTAGTTGCTTTCCATAATGAATAATCAATGAATAATCTTTTTGCCCAATTAGAGTGCTATCGGGGCATGTTAGAAATCTTTATTGTGGCCGAATTGGATCAATTAGGCCTACAGAATATGTGGTTCCAACAAGACGGTGCTCCATCACGCATCTCGTTCTATGATGCAAATTTCGCGAGAAATTTGTCTCGGTTGAATAATGTATGGCATATTTAAGTAGTAGATCACAGCTTGTTGATATTAATGGAATATTTTCTGATAATATAGAGTTGTGGAGTTCCACAAGGTTCAGTGATTACCGTTACTGTTTTCGTTGTATATTAATGATATTTGTACATGTTTCAGATTTTCAAAATGTCACCTCTATGCTGATGATTTGCAGATTTATAACTATAGTGAAATGCCGAAAAAACATGTTTGTATAAGTTAAACGTTGTAGAATGGTCGAAACAAAATGATTTATTACTTAATGCAAAGAAAACTCAAGCTATTATTTATAAACGAAAGTTGAATAAAAATGATTTCCAAAATTTGATTCTGGGTAATGAGTTAATAACTTACTCGGAACCAGTTAGGTGCCTTAGACTCATTATGAATTCAATTTTAACTTGGGAAGAACATATTGATACAATGTCTAGGCAAGTGTATCGCATTTTGCGATCTTTTTTGGAAATTGACTGATTTTGTAAATCTTAGACTCCAACCACATTTCTTATACTGTGATGCTGTATTGTTTGGTATGTATGGGTACTGTATGGATACAATAAAATCATTGTTAAATGCATGCGTAAGATATGTTTTCTCACTTCGAAAATTTGTTCATATTTCTATGGTTATGCTATAGACACATTACTGGTTTCATAACTATGGTTTCGAGTTAACTATGGTTTCGTTGTAATGTGTCACCCCCAACAATGGTTTGCAACTAGGTTTAAACATAGTTTTGGAATGAGATATTTTTTCTCATCCCGAGGCATTTTTGTGCTCCCTACGCCGAATACATCAAAAATGGAGATTCCGGACACTAATAGTTTACCAAGCAAATAAAGTTTCCTTTGAGTTTTCTATTTGTCATTGAGATATATGGTTGGCGGGAACAATTTTTTTTCTGTTCTGTCAACAGAAAAGTCATTTATGACAATGTAATAGTCAATTAAATGTCAATCTTGGCATTTTTCCTACTCCATGACTATTTAAAACCAAACGAGAAGACAAAAGAAATTGTAGTGTGTCTTGAGTTTTCATCTCGCAAACCATAGTTTCCTAATCCTAGTTTCGAATCCAGATATGTGTCTATGGTATTAGTCAGCTACTACTTGGTTGCGACTTGTGATATTAAAAATTATGCGTTTATATTCATAAACTTTTGCTTATTATAAGAAACCTTCTTGTTTGTATAATAAAATAAAGTTTTCTAATTCTGATCGCACACAGCATATTATATTACCACGTAATAATCATCGTATATTTCATCCTTCATATTCTGTTCTTGGAATGAGTATGTACATATAATAAATTACTGTTATCTGTTCGCTTAAGTGACACGCAGCGAAAATTTATAAATAATTATAAAAACTTTTAAGGATTTGCAATCCACTTTTGAACTTTTTAATTATTATTGTTTTCCATGTATTTTGAACATAATCAAGTATTTTTTGTATTTTCCTAGGAATTGATTTATAAGAATAATAATAACAAAAAAACTAATTTTATTCTACTAATTCTAATTATTTCATAAGTACATCATTTGAACTATTATAGCCTTATGTTTAATATTATGATTATTTAATTTTTAAATTTAAATTATTATTTTTATATTATTTTCGCTGTACATATTGTAAATAATTATATTAAATCCTTAATTTTGTATATATTTTAATGTTTTGTGTTGTTTTGTAAATAAAAGTTTCCTAGCTTAATTACATTTCATATTAAATAAATAAATAAATGTCAAAAAGCGATGATATTGGCTAACCCTTACGATCAGGGTTGCAATGTTTTAAACAAAACGTTTAAAACAAATGTTTTAAACATGTTTTAAACAAAGCGGTATGTTTTAAACATTTTGTTTTAAACAAGTGTTTAAAACATGATTTTAATTAGACAAAAAAACAAAAGTTTTTTTTATTTAAATTAACTTTAGTAAATCTTATAAATATAATATCTGAAGTAACAGATAGAAATACTTATACAATAAAATTAAATAAATTTGATTGGCCACAAAACCCAAACTCATCAGTTAGATTCAGTTAGTATCATTTATATAAATGGCTTCAGTTTTCAATTTGGTTTTGATGATAATGATTTAAATACTGTAACTAACTTGGCAGCCTTTTATGATTAATTAAATTTGAAATGTTGATTAAATAATATTTAACCAATGTTTGGCAATCCGAAGATTACATTCAAACCTCGCTTGCCGTAGTATAAACCATTTCTGAATTTCAATTAATTCGTTTATTTATTGTTTCTAATGTAGTATTTTTTGAGTTTCTTCAGAGAAACAATGATTTCGCTTAGCAATTTCGCTGCATAAATCATATTTACAAAATAATTTGGTTAATTTACAATATATGTAATATCCTTAATTGATGCGTTATGGTCGGTATCTAGATCTTCAACTCATCCACAAGTGTGGTTAATTGCGTGCATTTTTTCAGGTGCTCTTTCATTCTAATCACTAAACCAGGAGCCCCACTTTTCGGTGGACATTTCTCAATCGAAACACGATTTGCTTTAGAATTCTCTGCATTATTCGAATACTTCGCGCCGCAGTGGGAATTTTTTCCTTATTAGTGGCAAAAATTTAGAAATATACAGAGAAAATGTAAAAAATAATCAGAGCACCCGGTGAAAAAATCAAATAATATAGAGAATTCCGAAGCAAACCATATTCCGATTGGCGAAACTTCCACTGTTTCAAGAACAAGACACCAGATAGTTCCTTTTTATAATTTTTGCATTTCGTTTATACTGTATGCCTGACACCGATTGTCTTGTCCCAATTTGTGGTCAACCAAATTGATTATTACTTCAAACCACTCGTTCGGAGGCACTACACAAATCTAGTCTGGTGTTTTTTAATTAAAATTTGCTAAATAAATTAAGATTTATTAATTTCTAAAGTATTTATAATCTAGAATTGACAAAATATCCAAACTAAGTTTTAAGTTTAGAACTAAATTTCAGGCATATTTTGGTTATGAACCTTACAGAGACATCTATCAATACTGGTATGAACAAACCATCAATTTAGTTAATCGGAAATTCAGACAATAAAAATCGACATCAGGCACACAAGTATTAGAACTAAATGTTTCGATTTCAGTGAAGTAATGCCAAATACTGTTTTTGTGGGACGAGTTATTATTTTTAAATGATAATCAACACCGCTCAGGATCAAAATAACCATTAAGCTAAAAATTGGATTACAAAAAAAGATAAAACCGATTGGTAGAAAGGACTTCCCCAAAATTGTATTAAACGATTTAAGAACAGTTATGTAAAATAAAAAGGATCGACGAATTCTGTAAAACAAACGAAAATAGAGAAAAACGATTTAATTCAAAATTGATTTATGTAGATCCTGATACTATATAAATAACTACATACATAAAGAAATACAAATTACAGGCAATCCTCCAAGAACGCGGCATTCGAAGAACACGGTTTCGAAGAACATGGATACCCATTTTCTCAAACTACACGGTTTCAAACACGATTTTCTTTATTTTATTTTATTTTTTGTTTGTCATAACAAAAAATAAACAATAAAACGTAATGTCTTTTTTGTTTTATTTTTTGTAGTTTTCGAACAACACGGTTTTAAAGAACACGGAGCGAATTAATCGTGTTTTTGGAGGGTTTCCTGTATATTGTATTAGTATTTTATTAATTTGTATAATTATGTAACCAGAGCCATCTTCCACTATGGGACAGTGAACATTGGTCTTTTGCTAATGACGTCACTTTATGTCGACAAGTTCTCTTTTACTATTTTTTAATACAGCAACACAAATAAATGATCGAGTTTATTTGTTGAAAATTGAGCACATTAAAATAGAAGAGAAAAATAAAATCCACGTGTAAGGCAACTTACGAAGAAAATGATCGTGCTGCTACTTCAATCGATTAAGAGAGACCGATTTTTTTAAACCGTCGACGTAGCGTTACGTTGGCTTTGGGTAAACGTGCTTCATACTTAGACCTGAGCTTGTATTTTGAACGTTCATTTAGTTCTCTTTTATTTTGTATCGAGAAATTACAAGGAAATGGACAAAAAGTTAACTTAATGAAAAAAATATGTTTGAAAAATGAAAATATGTTTAAAACAACGTTTAAAACATGTTTTAAACATATTTTTTTTTGGTTTGTTTTAAACATGTTTTAAACAAAAAAAACATGTTTTAAACAAATAAAACGTGTTTTTTGTTTTAAATTAAAAAAAACAGTTTTTTTTGCAACCCTGCTTACGATTCCCTGATTTGACCCGTGTCAATTTCTTCCTATCGAGGTAGTTGAAGGGTGTACACCAATAAACCAACCACACCCTCGATGCTTAACCCTTTAAATTACAACATGATTTTTAGAGAATTAACTAAAAGTGTCACGCTGCAAGAAGAACATGGAAATTTAAAACTATATTTTATTTTTCAAAGCATTTTATTTATGAAAAAAATTTCAAAAGCAATTTTATTTTATTTTTCGAGTGTGTAGTAATAGAAATATGAAACAAATGGTTGTGATATATCGACAAGTATGAAATAAAGATCGTATTAGTTCGTGCAGGAGCAATAGCGCGATCGCGCTCTTGGCATTTTCGGCTAGTATGTTGAGGAGCGCGATCACGCTCCTTGGCACTCAAAGGAATGATTTCAAAATGATTTGAAAAATGTGATTAAAAGGGCTCGCCTTTATGCCACGACCAGAGGTTTGACCGACATTATATTCCATACGTAATGTTGAAGACGATATAATCAATCAAAATATAGTATGCATATCGTACCATCCTGCCTGACATAATAATTTAATGATGAGCTTATTGTTAGCTACAACTGTGTAACTCAAAAATTCATAATGTACATGATAAGTGTTTAATTTATTTTAACCCTTCCGCGTAGCAGTTAAAAGTTTCAATTATTATGTGAATTGCGGGAGGAGGAAATTAAACGAAAACTTTTAAATGTGTAACATATTGTTTTTAATTTATTTAATTAATAGTTTTTTTTAATAAAATAAACATTTTTAAATATTAGTTTCATTGTTTTTTATTTTAAAACATATTAATAAATTATTTAAAAAAAAAACAAAAATAAAATGTTTAATAATCATTATCACAAAATAATCGAAATCGCTCGAACTATTCGAATAATTCAATATTCGGATATTCGTACTGGAAACCCTAAATGGCCTACTTTCATCTCTATTGGCTATATACAGGAGCTTTACTTAAAAGTGGTGTTGGAATCCCATTTAGATCGCACATGTCGAATTTCAAAAAAATGGCTAAGAAATGGCATAAAAAGAATCGAGTTGAAAGAGTTTTAACTTAGAGTTTATACAAATAGGATCTCGTGTATGATGAATAATGGGCCCGATTCTCGTGGCATAAAATTGCTGTTAAGTTATTTTACTTCCCCGTTTCCTATTGGAATTTGTATTGAAAAAACAAAAATAACATAACATTACATAAAATGTTAGATTTCGGAATCGACCTCATTATTTCCAACAGCAGTGAATTTCTTTCCTCCTTAGAGAAAGCTCCCAGCACTAGAGATTTAATTATTTAATTCAAAGGAAAACAAATTATCAGAAAGTATAATTCGGAAATGATTTATTTTCTCTATTTTTCGTAAAAATAATCAATTGCGCAAAAAAAACACCGTGGACGTACAGGTTTGGGATGTATGTGTGAATATTCAAGACTTTTTTGTAGACTGATTTAAAGGGATGAGACCTCATATGTGTTACGGCATGGCAACGGGTAAATGGTTTTTAATTTTTATTTTCGTTTGTAACGAGAAGTAAATTTTTGATGTGTCTCGGGCTTTTAATGTTGGCTATTTTTTAGATTGCTTACTGCTGGACTATTTTCTCTAAAAGAACTTATCTTCTTTCAACAATATTTCTCGAAACAGGTTCGCAACTGCATCGGAATGCCAGATACGAGTATCGATTGACTTGAGTTCTATATCCTATTCAACGCTTGCTCATGCACCAATTATGTAAAAAGTCGTCCGCGTGGTTCTATCTTCCGTTCGTTCCGTCACCTCACTCAACCGGTCCAATTCTGCTTACCCGATTTGACAATAATTGGTTGGGATATGGCCAAATTCGATTCAGAATCGTCGAGTTTTAGAACTTCATCAAAAAGACATGATACAATCGAATTGGAAGAATTTCGGTTGAGAAACGGCCTGGTTCCATTCATTATAGCCGAATCCTAAAATTTTGTCAAATTCGGCTTTGCACCCCGTATTTGATCATTTGTTGAGAGATGGCATTGAGCATTATGCTAGAGTGCCAATCCAATTCTGCATATTATATTTGACAGTTATTGGTTGAGGAATGGTAAAGTTCCATTGAGCATGGTATCAATATCCTGTGCAGTAAAACTATACTTGGTAATTAATCGAATATTCTTTGATAAACTAAATTAATAAAATATTTTAAATTTTTGCGAAATAAAACTAAATTTATTTGAAATATCCAATCCAAAAGATAATCTGACATTGCATAACATTGATAGTTTTCCAGGAACCATTGCCTTTGGGATGCTTCACATATGTTTGACAAATTTTGGAATTTTTCGTGCAGGTTGCCGAATTCAAGGGTTAAATACAAATGAATTTTAGAGCTTTTTTTTAATATAACTCAAATATTTATGGTTTCAGGAAATTCTCTTGTAAGTTGTGGAGATGCAGGACGATTAAATTAATTATTTTTTATATTAAACCTATTAAACTTTTATTCTTCCTCTAGTAGATTACTATTGTGTTGTCTTTGTGTTACTAACTATCGGCTATACCTAGGTGTCTGTAACCGGGCCGATTCTGTCCCACTTAACTAACCTATCCAATCCTTCGGGTTAGTTATATGTATGTAAAAAAGGGTGCCCGGCGTCAACCGGGAGCTCCTGTGTAAGAACCTGGTTTGTAAATTCAGAATTAATCAATCAATCCTTAGAAAAGCTCCCAACACCATCGATTCCGATTGAACCAAGAGTTTATGCAAATGAAATCAACTGTTACACTATTAAGTAAACTAAAAAAAATATCACAAAAATTAGAACTTCATTCTGAAATAACATTTATTATTTTGTAATTTAATTCTTGGTTAAATACTTCAAATAAATTAAAATTTTAGAAAATTAATAATTCCAAGTCGATCACTGTCTCGTGACTTATGTTATAAACCAGAGATCAAAAATCCGTTATATTATTATTACATATTAACGTTTAAATTAAGCACACATGAATGCCAGAAAACGAATGAATGCTCAAAACGAGATTCAGTAAGCAACTCAATATGCACCAAATAACCATTAAAAATAAATATAATCAATTCAAAATCAGCACAGACAACATTTAGAATTGAAAAATTGGGGTGAAAGTGTTAATATGTAAGTACTTCGTAAGTCATAGTCCGTTCGACACAAAATAGTCCGTCCTCGATACTCTTGAATACTAAAAGAAAAAATACAAGTTTTGGTTCAAGGTTTTCAATAAAAAGAACCTTCTTAAAATAAAATCCAAATACCCAAAAATCGTTCTGCAACATTGCATAACAAAATCATTCAGTGCAAGATCTCATATAAATATTTAAAAAAACTAAAAATGAAAACTACCTTCGCGAAAACAAGTTACATAATTACGAAAATTGATCAATAGGTCTAAAATCGAATTGGAAAGCATCCATTAACAATACGTTACATATTTATACAAAAATTCATGTTCATTGTCACAATCATTGCGATTAACTAATTTTAGAGTAACAAATTGTACCAAATCTTCACAAAGGAAAAGTTTTTAGTTAAATGAGCATCATGGGATAAATTAGCGAAAAGTGAAATTATTCCCTTAAGATCCTGTATCTTTAATTTTCTCGAAAGAATTTTCATTTTACATAGTGGAATTTCATCAAAACGTAAATTTACCTGCAAACTCATCAAAGATTGGTCAATATTTTCTTCATATCATAAATTTTAATAATTTCAGTTAATCCTATGCAAGTTAAAATTATATATGTACAGTTAAGATAACCTGCTTACCTATTTTCATATTAGACCAACTAAGATATCACTAATTAATATTCCTTACCTGCAAATAAAAAAGAAATAAAAATTAATTTTTTATTGTGGAGAAATAGAAAGGAATTAAATTAAGAAAACTTGATTGATTAAGAAAATATAAGCATTTTATTGCCGTTAGTATTGTAGCTCACCTTCAATCAAATGTATAAATTAATATCATGGCATTATATATTACTAAGGGACCATAAACGAATAAAAATTTATAACATTCTGTTATTGATTTAGAATTAGATTTTGGAGGAATAAAATTTATTTATGTCAAAATTACCAAAGTAAACGTGATCGTGATCGCAAGACAGGTTTCTTAGTATTAATGGACTTGTGTTATATTACCTATGGTGCATCACTATTCAAATCTCTAAAAGACTTATAAGTAAAGTCACGATTAAACAATGTAATGACTTTTATTGTAGCATAAGTAATAATATTTAAAGTGAAGATCACCATTTTCATGATCACACAATGTTTATAATTAGAAGAATATATTGTAAAATCCCAATTGTAAATAATAATAATGATGTAATTGGTTTTGCATTGCGGGACGTTTCTACATATGAAAATACTCACTCTTAATTTACAACATTATAGTTTTGTTTTAACATTAAAGGTTGTTAAAAAAATTACTATTAATAAAATTCATCTGGCCACTTGATTTAAAAAATAACGGTCGTTAAAATACATAATTAAGAAACTCTTATCCGGAATGTTTCAGAACAAGTGCCTTCATGTTCTTACACAGGCTGGAATAAAATTCTTTAATTGGTTTTTAAGTTTTTATTCCTGACTGGTTAGCCCATTAGCCAGTTGACCAACTTAAAAAGGTGTCCAATTTAACAGGTTTGACTGTATTAGGGCTGTACGACTACAAGTGATTTTTCGTATCGTAATACGTAATAAGCAGGAAAACAAAATTTTTTCAATGAAAATTTATACGCTGTTTAAATATCGTACTCTCCTATTCAAAATTATTTATGCAAGCTAAATTTTGAGGAAGCAACACAGACCTCTTCAAAACGAAACAAATCACGTCGATTATAGAACTCGCCGGATTTACTGAATTGAATAAAAAAAATCATGAATTTCGATCAAGGTTGTATGTAAAATTGATTTTATTTTTACACAAATCAAATAAAAACAATAATTACAAAAATAATTATAAAAATATTCACTACTCCAAATCAAAAATTACAGTCAATCTAAAAATTTAAAGTGTACTCGTATGACGACCAATACTCGACTTTTCTTGAACACAAATTGTTAATATAATGTATAACGGCGCTAGTATGTGTACTGTCCTTTTAGATCCATACACTTTTCCCAACATTACTTTAACCCCTCCAAAAAATACGATTTCACACACTTCAAAATACGCTTCTGTCTCGGCAATACTCCTCGTTTGAGCTGAATTTTTTCCCTTCAAGCCATATTTTCATGTTAGGGAACAGAAAAAAATCACAGGGAGTCAGGTCGGGCGAGTACGGTGAGTGCGGCAGTAATTCGTAGTGTAGTTCAGGCTATTTGGCCGCGATAATTTGTATCCGCTTGTTATCCACTGTGAGCAATCGTGGCACCCATCGCACCGTTTTCACACTTATCATTTAAAATATAATTTTCCCTTCCGTAGGATACGCCTACGGCCTCTGCTACTTTGCGCACTTTAGTTCGGCGATCGGCATATACGATGGTAATGGTTTCCTCAGCAATGATATCTGTTTTCAAACACGGGTACTTATTGATCGACACTCGGATTTTGAAAAAAAAAATTAACCTTCTAAACAAAACTATAAAACCTTTTACTTCAGGTGGACTGATTTAAGTGACCATTCAATTTACAAAATAAGTGAGTATGTAGGTAATTTCAATCATATTGGTTTTTAAATTTTTTAAAAGAACGTAAAAAACTATTTTTCTTGAATAAAATAATTTTTCTTCTAAAAATATTTACCCAAAATAAAATGTTGACACTTACAAAGAGACATATTACTAATAAAGTAATAACTATAGTAAATTTAATAAATTAAGAAAAAATAACAACCTTTATTTAAATATAAACTGGGTTTGAACCTTTATTTAATTATAAATTATTTGGAAAATGAACTCCAACCAAATTTCTCAATTTCATTTTGTGGCATCGCAAACGCAATAATATGTATCACGAATGACATTTGGAAACTTTTTCCAACGCCTAGCTATTTCGATGTTCAAATGAAGATTTTCATATAGCTACTGACTTCACCATTTACGGCCAATGACTAGAGCCATTCAGTCTATAACTGAACATAATCCTAGGCAAAAAACATTTTTAATTTTCCGATTATGAAATAAACTGCAAAATCGCCCACACATGGCAAATCCGCTTCGATGAAAAATTAGTATAAACAAGGATGTCAGGGAATGGACACAACCAAACCACGTTTGGGCCGATTCGAAATTCTATCTGGTGGATTCGAACATATTTCATTGTATTTCCTTTCTTCCACCCAAGGAATATACTCACCTTTTAACATGTGTCGATCGTATTACACGATGGCGGATTCGGGTCCAAACTTTTCACCGAGTTAACTAAACTCCAGGGATCTCATCGGATACGTTGAACTACGTATTATCCGATGCTCCCATCGACAGGTTAAAGCTGCTTTCTGGGTTCGGAAAAATACCATGCATGGGAGCTACGACGTTCCAATCGTTTTACTTGGTATCCAAGCAACAGTGGAAAAAGATCTAAAGTGCCCACCAATTGAAATAGTTTATGGACAAACTATTAAGCTACCCGGTGAATTCTTCGCCGACAAACCTCTTTCACCTTAACGTATACCACGGAACACACTCATCGAACAAATTCGCACCACCGTGCAAAATCTTAACCCACGACAAATGGAAATCAAAACAAAACGACAAATTTGTTTCCAAACCCGCTCGACAATTGCGATTTTGTTTTTGTACGAGGAGATGAGATTCGTACAGGTTTACGTCATAGGATGCGAAGGGTCATAAAGTAATTCGTCGCTTATGAAAACAATTCGGTGTTCGAATAAAAACAAACACCAATCTATCTCGCTTGATAGATTAAAATCAGCATCGGAAATTATCTGTTCCGCTGAACGACTGCCTGTACCCCGACCACGGTAATTCGTTCGTATCAACACGTAGATGTATTTCTCGTGGAGAAATGAGGGAGATACAGCATATTACAAATTAAAATATTTTGTAATAGCACATTCACCAGCGAATAAAAAACATAATCACAACTTCACATTTATGCTGATTACATACTTGCAGATCGATTGTGGCAAAAATACTGCAGTTTCGTGTTGAAGTTAGTCATTGCTCAAAATATTAGTCTATTTGGTACATCATTTTGTTTGTCAAATTTTTGATTTGTAATTTTCGCTTGGACGGTGAATACGCCATATAAATATTTCTCAGTAGTAGCTTTTTTGTAAAGGGATTGGCGTAAATTTTTTTATTAGTTTGACGTTTCAGTTTTCGGAGTGAACAATTTTGTCTGTGTCACATCTTTAATTTTTTTTTATTATAATTCTTCGTCTTAACATATTCGTAGAATGATGCTAAAAAATAAAATGCATAGAATAGAAGCCATCTAAAGAAATACCATAGCCATCCAAAAGGAGAACTATTCGGTTTTAAAAATGATAAATGCCTATGATTTGTCCGAGCTGGAAGATATCTATGAAGTTGAATTGGCCGATCAGCTCGAGCAGATAATATAAGGTTATGTTATTGGAACTAGAACTAACTCATTTTCATAGGGTTTTTATTTCCTATTGTCGAAGTACTTATTCCGCATGACGAGGAACCAATAAAGCCACAGCAGTACAGTGTATTCTTAAAGTACGCAAAAATAACTGAAAAATGTATAACTGAACCGCAGCAATATGAAAAATTGGTGAAACGAATGGTTAATGCACTACACACAATTGGACTTGAAAAATCAGCAAGCGACTGGCTGATAATCATGTCGGAATGGAGAGAGAAAGTTAAAAATATTATGGCACATATTGCCCCAAGTAACTTTACTTACTACTAATTCTTTATTTAATTTACTATATATAAATATCTAACCTTAGACCGAAGTAAATCAAATGTACAGTAGAATTGGAACTGCTTAATTTCCTAATTAAAGACGATAAAACTACTCCAACCCAATCACAATTGTCATGCATGTTGGATCATTTGGAAATCGCTAATGAGTCTCCAAAACTATATGCCACAATTAATTTGGAAATGGAATCTCTTGGTATTTTGAATCGTGATGAACATTGCTGACGTAAAATACTAGTTTGCAAAAAAAAGTAATGAGCGATTGAATCCATGAAGTGAAAAAAATCTTTGTATTGATATAATTTAACCACAAACACCACATACTTGACAGATAAATTACAAGTTCAGTGCACGATAGCGTTGCGTTTTGCGTGGTATGATTTCACTAGGCGAAGCGAAAATAAAAAAGCGAAAACTAACGAACGCTGGCGGAGTCGATAGTAAGGCTGCAGAATTATGCCACCGAACTCGAGTAATTTATCTAGTTAATGGTATAACTGAAGTTGTACAAATGAGCTCGCTAGATTCAGGCTATTGTTGTCACTATGTTGTGAAGCTGTTTCTTTGATTTTCAGCAAAATTATTTTTGTTATCTACCGATCCTCGCTCGATCTTTCTAAATATTAGAATATTAACCCTTTGAGTGACAAGGAGCGCGATTGCATAGTATAAGAAAAATGATGTTCTCGAGTTAAATTGAAAAAACAAATGGTTGATGATTGGAATGCTCAAAATTCATTTAGTGATTAAAAACCAAACGTATTCACCAGTTTATAATTAAGACGTGATTACCGTACTTACTTTCTAGCAACTCAACATGAAATGAGCTCGCCAATTCACGGGAAATAGTTTATATATTTAGTGATATTCCAGAGAACGGAAATATTATGGAAAAAATTTACCATTGTACTACCATATTACCAGTAAGTAATTAAAAAAATGTTATTCAGAAGATACATTTGCAATTGCTGTTTTTTTACAGATTGTTATAAGGATCATGGTTTCCCTCAAAATATTTGCCAAAATTGAAGGAAACGCTCGAAAATGCTTGTCGGTTGCTTACAGTGTGTATAAGTAGATTAAAAAAACAAAATTAAATAAAAAATGTTAACTTTAACGAAAATTTTATTTAAAATTTTTAATTATGACAAATTATTCTCAAAGTTGGCTACATCCTTCTCCAGTATTTGAGCGTGAACGAAATTTGCTTGGACGTTTTCGAGTTTCAGCAATTTTTATTTTTACCAAAGCATCAAATTGTTCATCGTTATAAGTTAGTGAAGGAGTAGCCCGATCGCGAAGTAAATGATGCCAGGAATCACGCAATCGCTCAATTGCACGGACATCAAATATTGTTCGGCACGGACATCAAATATTTCTGCTCGCATTTTGCCATACTCGCGTTAGTATCTCATCAGTTGCTAATTTTGCGAAAAGTTTTCGCACAGTATTCACAAACGTATCGAAAGCAACTTTTAATTTTACCAACTCTTAAAAGTAATTTAGATTTATTGTAATATTCATCCGGTTTTACAGACAAATAGATCACACTGTTTTTATTAAATATAATAATATATATTACTATTATTTATTACTATTATTAGTCTTTAGTTTTACATCACAAATATATAGTATATGTAATTGTCAAATATATCTATATTTCTGTCAAATATATAGCAAAAATAAAAATGACGGCTTACAATGAGCACAAAATTTAGTTATATTTGTAATTTTTGGTTGACAAGCTTGAAGAAATCATTTGCTCAGAATAAAAAATATTTCAACTCGATTGTGGCACGAGTAGGCGGCGTATAAAACATTTCACGCAATTTGATTGGTTTAAACTGCGGGAACGATTGCGACAATTCTTGTATCAGCAAGTATGTATTCTGCATTACTCTGTCCTAGTTTTTACCAAACCAACGAATAAAAGGAAACAGGCAAATGCCACAAGAATAAAAGAGAAATAATTTTTTTAATACATATCCGGTTCTCTTTGGTTAGAAAGCGCACAAGTCTCGATACGTAAAATCATAAAACGCGTTTTGGGAATAATACTCAATGTATAGGAAATATTTAATTAAAATATAAATAATTTTTATATAGTAAAACAAAAAAACAATTATAAATATCGAAATTGGAATGCGATAGTGAAGAAACACCACACTGTTTTTATTTTAACTACCAAATCGTACATGTTAAGTATTTTGCATAAAGAAACCAATTTAAAGGGTGCTCAGAAAAAATAGAAGACACGTATGTGAAGTTATCCCAGGATTCTATCCCAGAAAATACAATTTTTTAATCAGGCAACACTAACATATCAATAACCAATTTGCTCTTGTGTGAAGTTATCCCAGCCCAGGTTTTGATCCAATTCATTCAAATATACTATATTTGTGAAGTTAGCCCAGCCCAGATATTTTATCAATTTTAATGAAAAAACGAAAAATTATCAAGTTTATTAAATTCGATTTGTTTTTCATATAATAAAAAAAATTTAAATGTAACGTATAAAAAAACTGTAATATTTTAAGTTGCATAAAGTAATGGAAAATTTCAGGCAATCTAATAAAAAATTTGAGAATTTCATTGATTTTTATATAATTTTTCGTCCCGCTCGATAAATTTAAAACTATTTCGCCAAAACTAAAAATGTCTCGGATCAGGGTAACATGATTTTTAAATATATACACCAGTGGCTAACTTTCAGCAAAATTAGAAAAAAATTGTTCCGTGGCAAGTTCCCGAAAATGAACTCTAGGCTGGGAATTTCATTGATTTTTATATAATTTTTCGACCCGCTCGATAAATTTAAAACTATTTCGCCAAAACTAAAAATGTCTCGGATGAGGGCAATATGAAATCATGTTGCCCTTATCCGAGACATTTTTAGTTTTGGCTAAATAATTTTTAATTTATCGAGCGGGACGAAAAATTATATAAAAATCAATGAAATTCTCAGCCGAGCGTTCATTTTCGGGAACTTACCACGAAACAAATTTTTTATTACATTGCCTGAAATTTTCCATTACTTTATGCAACTTAAAATTTTACAGTTTTTTTATACGTTACATTTAAATTTTTTTTATTATATGAAAAACAAATCAAATTTAATAAACTTGATAATTTTTCCTTTTTTCTTTAAAATTGATAAAATTTCTGGGCTGTCTAACTTCAGAAATATAGTATATTTGAATGAAATGAATCAAAACCTGGGCTGGGATAACTTCACACAAGGGCAAATTGGTTATTGATATGTTAGTGTTGCCTGATTTTTTTTTTTTTTTTTCTGGGATAGAATCCTGGGATAACTTCACATACGTAGAAAAGACTGCGAAATAGAGACCTACATATACATCGAGGATATTCGATTTATCAAATTTTACTCTGGAGAATCAACGTGAGGGTATGAAGTTAAACAACAACATAAAAACTCCATTGTTGTCGATTCTACAGCGCTGAGCAAGGGAGTTGGCTACCCCGCCGCGATACTCGCCACAGGGCTACAAATAATTGTGTTTAAAATTGTTGGCAAGACTGTGTTTAAGGGTTTTAAGGGTCTCATGTGAGACAGGATAGGGCCTCTAAATCACTGTTTTATTAATATTATATTATGTACAGTAGATTATTTGATACAACTCAACCTGCATAACTAATCACCACACTTTCCACAAAATACGATCATGATATTGCGGGACACTCTCTATGCAATCGATTGCTATGGTACGTTATTAAAAATCCAAAATCGTATCTATTCCAGTAAACTAAATAGAAAAATTCAATATTGAGTTAAATTGTTTAAATAATGAAATAATTTAATTTACAAAAACAATCGAAAACACTTTTATTATTTATACAATAATAACATTAGTGTAGAATAGTATATATATCCAGTGTTTGTATTGTAAGTAGTTTTATATTACTGCTGGGTGTACATTTAGTGAATTAAGTATTATGAATTTATATATTGTTTTACTAGAGCGAGTAATTTTAACTTAACATTAAAATCGTAGTTGAACTGACTCTGTTTTAATGTTATTCAGTTTATCTTTCGGGATATAATGTATATAGAACATGACTGGTATACATCCATTTTGCTGGAATATTTTAGAAGATTTTATATTACTGTTGAATTTTAGTTGGATATCTCAAAATTATATTGCTTTTGGTTATTTATTAAAGTCAAGTTTTTCATCTCTATACAACAGAATGTAGTATTACCTCAACGATGCTTTCAACTCTTTGAATTATTGCATAGAACCAATAAAGTTATATTATTTGTATCCAGTTTTTATCTGATTTATTCAAGTGATATCATATATGGAAGATGAATTTAATATCTCAGTTGTCTGGTTTCGTTAGTATATACATATGTATTTAGTTTTTAAGGCAAGATGTATCTGTCCGATTGCAGGTTATTATAAATTTAGCCTTGTCTTGAATTCCATCACACAATCAACATGTTTATTTATAACCAATCATTGATTTTTAATTAAGATAAGTATGTCAATTATTTCTATTCAACACGAATAAAACCAGTCTCAGTCATTAGAAGATGAAAAGTGTTACAATCAATTTAAAAATCCATCAGCAAAAACCGATCAAAATACACTCTTCCCGCATGTAACTTCATAAACAAAATTAAAAAGGTAAATATCTAGGTATACAGAAATCTATTATTTTTCCGTCATTTAGCACTCATGTTAATTACATTATAAAATTTTATATTTTACAAAATCCACCTTTTAAACCCGGGTTATTAATGACGTGCGATAAATTTTAAATTAACAACATACACAAAAAAATGTAAAATATATTTGAATATTTAGATTTATTTTCATTGAATAAAACGTATAATGTACTTTTGTATATAAAAAGCACTTCTACTGAAAAAAAAAAATTCCAATTTTCTTTGAGACTGTCGAGATTTTTTCTTTTTTTTTACGAGGTTTGTGGGTTTAACTGGAAAATTAACAACAGCGTATGTGTTTTGGAGGAAACGTTATATATTTTTACTCTTTCCTCAATTCGGGTGTCATGCTCGATAAAATGTAGGTGGAAATATTGTTATTTTTGTTGATTTTAATTTTAATATATTATAGAGCTTTTTTTAAAAGGTAACTGTGTGAAATGTATAGCTCCTGCGAAAAGATAACTTTGTATACAAAACATTTCTTTAACATGGTATTTATAATGGAATAGAGAATAGTAGAATTTTACATTTCCGTTACTAAATAAAAACGGAAAAACGCGGAAAAAATTAAAACATCGCGGGCTCATTTTTATTGCTACAAATAAAGTTGTATAAATTTTAGCTGGAAAACTAATTGTATCGTTTTAATTATGGTACTCGAACATGTGAAACATAATAGCGCCCACGTTTTATATCCTACTTCTGATTTTACAGAGCCGGTGAATAAGTGTTATAGTATGCAATAAATACTTTAAGTTGATTTGTAAAATTGACTGAATGCAGTAGTTAATATCTTTTCAATACTTTTCTGAAGTCCTTTAAGTCTTGCGCACTTTTCAGATCTTCCTTTCAAATTAAAATTATTTTAAGTTTGGGAAATAAATTTCGTCCATTTCAGTTCCTTATTACAAAATTATTTCTGATGTTGAAAGTACAATTTTTATTCGATCGTTTTATCGTGCGAAACCGTTTTGTAAATAAATCGTGTTGGTAGGTACGTCAAACAGACAAATAAATTTTAATAGTTAATGCACGGGTGGGATCATGAATTACGACCGAAAAATTTAAAAGGATTGAAAAATAATTTCAAAGATTCTCGATTAAATTTATTAAGCTTCACCTTAACAATTAAAAATCAGTAATCGTCACTACAAATATTCGGGTAAATGTAAATTGAATGTATTTCGCACGAGATTTTTTTTAAAGCAAGCAAATAGTCTATAACCGTGTCTCATTATTAGAGCACTATCCGTCGCCGAATGGGTAGTTTCTACTGAAACTGCAGCTATTATTCACTGGTCAAATTAAAAATAAATTCATCCATAAAACATACATACAGAAACTTGTCAATGAAGCTGTTTACGGAAAAATATCAGTGGTACACGCACGAAAATAAAAGCGATCGTCCCGACACGGTCATGGCAAGAGGCCTACATCCAACCTGTGAAAGCAATTCAATAATGGAGGATCTAGAAAATAAAGGATTTAAAATCCTTGATGCCGTGAACATTATTAAAATAGAAAGACATAGCGGAGAGAACCATTTCACAATGACGACTTCCCCTGTTCATGCTAACGTTTGATAAATCTGAGCAAATAAAAAAAAAATTACAAGATAATTGGCATACTCAACATGCGAGTAAAGATCAAAGCTGTTAAAAGAGGCAGTACAACAATAGTACAATGTAAAAAATTTCAATGCTTTAACCATACGAAACGATATTGCATGCGCAAATCAAGATGTGTGAAATGTGCTGGAAAGCACCCAACACAAACTTGCAAACTATCTAAAGAAAAACCAGCCAAATGTATAAATTGTAATAGGCAGGATCCAGCCAGCTACCGAGGATGTGAATCCGGAGATATACTTGTTACCAAACTACACGTCCTGCAGAACGAGCAAGAGGATGGTCAGCTATATTTATTAGGGATAATATCAATCATCATGAAGAATTAAAAATAGAAAAAGAATCCATTCAAGTAACCATCGTGACGGTTAAAATAGGTCATCACAACAGTAATACATCTGCAATATACTGCCCCCCACGTAGTGATTGCAATCCCGGACCGTTTTACCAATCCCGGGATTACGGGATTGAGTTATTTCAAATCGGGATCCCGGGATTAAGGCTATATAATAATCAACAAAAAAACAATTTACATATTCTAAATATGTAATTCAGTTTCTTAAAAAAAAATTTTATTCAAAAAGTTTAAATCCATATTACAATAAATGAAAACTCACATTAAAAAAAGAAAAAACATTATTTGTCACAGCTTAGGTTAAGACCCGAAACATAATCTTAAACATTGGGGTAGATACTCGATCAGCTAGCAAGCAAGTCATTTGCTAGTCAAAATCCTGGCTACTCAATTAATTTTACCAAGGAAATTTGATTTTCAAATTATGTTTTTCAAATTTTTTTATTTAAATTTTGCGCCTTCAAAAAATGAACAGCACATTTTTGTGCTGTTTTACTGTGCAATTGCAAAAATAAACAAAAATTTTATAAAAAATATAATTTGAAATTCAAATTTTATTGGTAAAAATGATTGAGTAACCAGGCTAACAAATTGCTTGCTTGCTAGCCAAACGAGTATCTAACAACATCCTCCGCATTATTCTTAAAGTATGACTTTAAAAAACAAATAGCATCGATCAAGTTGTCTCCTATTCTGTTCCTCAGCTTGGAAATTACAATTCCTGCCGCCGCAAATGCACGCTCCGATTAAGTCACACGCGAAGTTACATCCGAATGAACGTTTTAGATTAACATACAAGGGTATATCAAAAAGTCTTGTAATATCATATGAAAAAAAAGAGTGAGTGATTTTTCAAAACCATTTTTTGTCGCGATGAAACTTCTAGAAGAACATTTCGATGTAAATTTTACAGTTCGTTTGTTTTTGTCAATTTAGGTAACACGTGTTTTGGATTTTTCTTAAAATGAATGAAATTGAATATCGCGCCGTTATTAAATTTTTCTGTAAAGATGGACGAAATGCAATTTATATATTCAACTATATATCAAAAGTTTACGGCGAATCTGCACCATCATATGCCACAGTAACAAGTTGGGTAAAATTATTCAAAAGTAGTCGGGAGTCATTAGAAGACGACAATCGCTCGGGTCGGCCAGCAGATGCTATTAGCCATGAAAACGTAATTTTGGCCGAATCTATTGTATTAGAGGACCGGCGTATTTCTGTTTCGCGGTTAGCGTGGAGACTTTCTCTTTCATACGGTACCACATATACTATATTACATGACCACCTTCACATGTCGAAAGTAAGTGCGCGATGGGTTCCCCGTTTGTTGAATGCAGAACAAAAAACATGCGTGTTCAAACTTCAAAGGCGATTTTAGATATGTACAAAGAAGATCCAGAAAATTTCTTGGATAACATAATAACAGGCGATGAAACATGGCTTCATCACTGGGATCCGGAATCCAAACAAGAATCGATGCAATGGATTAAACGTAGTGACCAAAGAAATTCAAAACTCCACCGTCTGCTGGTAAGGTTTTGGCAACAATTTTTTGGGATGCTGAAGGAATATTGATAATCGATTATATGCCACCGAAAACCACAATCACAGGCATATATTACGGTGAGATTTTGAGAAAATTGAAAAAAAGGGATCCGGGAAAAAAAGCCAAGGAAAGTTAGGAAAAAAATCTTGCTTCTTCACAACAATGCGCCAGTGCACAAGGCTAATATTGCTCAAGCTGCATTAAAGGACTGCGGCTTCGTGGAAATTCCGCATCCACCGTACAGTCCAGACTTGGCACCCAGTGACTACTTTCTGTTTCCCAATTTGAAAAAAACACTAAGGGGCCGGAAATTTTCCAGTGACTATGAAGTACAGTCTGTTGTAAATGAATATTTTATGGAGCAAAAGAAATCTTTTTTTTAGAGGGTTTAGCCAAGTTAATTGATCGATATGACAAATGTATAAACCTTAAAGGAGATTATGTCGAAAAATAAAAATATTGCTGTCTCACTCACTCTTTTTTTTCATATGATATTGCAACTTTTTGATTTGCCCTCGTAAAATTAAAAAGGAAAAAATCAGTAAACGAGTAGTCTGAATTTTTTCTGATTAAAGAAAATACACTCGTATGGTGTCGAATTTGTTCAAAAAATAACGAGAAAACCCAGTTTTATTTAGTTTTGTACAATGGTAAATATTTTTTAAAGAGAATATAATATCAGTTCCTATATAGGAGAATATAAATATAAAGAATAAACTAAAATAATCAATGGTCAGTGGTCAATTAATGAATGTAAGAGAATTATTAAATTATATTTATACTTTTATGAAATCCCGGGATTCGTTTAAAAAAAATCCCGGGATTACGGGATTCAAATATGAGCCGGGATCCGGGGATCGGGATCCCGGGATTGCAATCACCACCCCCACGATATAATCTAAAGAAGGAAGACTACATTGACTACTCCACAACTTGTTCTAGAAATTTGAAAGTATCTTCATTATCAGAAGTAACTTTAATGCAAAAAAAATACCTTCTGGGGTTCAAGATTAACCTCTCCAAAAGGCAAATAATTGCTTTCAGCTGACCAATAAATACTCAAACTGTGAATTTTACTCAGGAGAGAAACCAACGTACTGAAAATCTGATCCTTACAAAATCCCAGACTTATAGATTTCTACATCACTAAAGGCATATCGGAACGCCACATCTTCTTAGGAAATGATGAAAGTCTAATATATCTGATCATTCTCCTGTTATTATGACGGTTAGTGAAAATATAATAGAAAACACAAATTCAAAACAGCTCACAAACAACAAAACAAATTGGGAATTGTTTAAGCAGTTAATAGAGGAAAAAATAGAATTTCAAATGCCAATCAAAAGTGAAAATGAAATAGAAAAGGAACTAGATAGGATCCTTGATGTCATACAATGGTCGGCTTGAGAATGCACCCCCAAATTATTATCCAAGAAAGAAAACTTTATTTTTTACACAATAGAAGTAAGAGAACTAGTGCATAAAAAACAAAAAGCCCGAAAGAAACAGCAGAATACGCGTCGCAAGCTAAAACCACCTTAAACAACTTGTGCATCAAACTTAAGGCACTCATAAAAGCAAACAAGTTCTCTAGTTCCAACTAAAAATACCGACTATTCCCTCTGGAATGCAACAAAAGGGTTAAAACGACCAAAAACGCAGATCTCCCAATCACAACAAACGATGGAAAATGGGCTAGAAGAGCGAAAGATAAAGCTGACCTGTTTGCTGAATATCTTAAAGAAACATTTCAACCTCTACGTCGGCAGACCAGCTACGAAAACACTGCTGATACGCCCAGAATATCTGATTTCGAAGATATCAGGCCTGTAACATTGAAAGAACTAAAAGCTGAAATTAAGAACATAAACGCAAAGAAAGCTCCTGATTACGATCTGAAAACAGGGCCAATAAAAAAAGAGATGCCTGACAAAGGTATTCGTAAATTACTGCACAATGTGATCAATGTGATCCTCAGGAAAAAAACATGTGCCAATGCAGTGGAAAGTAGCAGAAGTAATAATGATTTCGAAACCGGGTAAGCTACCGAATGATAGAAAATCTTACCCGTAAATTTCACTTCTACCAACACTAGCGAAATTGTTTGAGAGACTGTTGTTCAAAAGATTGAAAAGAACCATAGAACAAAGAAACGTTATCCCAGAATATCAGGTTGGTTTCAGAGAGAAACACTCATCTATTAAGCAGGTTCATAGGCACAAATGTCATTGAGAATACATTAGAGAGGAAAAAGGTTTGTTCTAGTATCTTCTTAGATATGGCGCTGGATTGTGCATTTGTGATGGCGTGAGTAATATTTTTATAAATAACTGTTCTAGTTCATGGTGATACTATGAAGAGTAATATTGAAAAATATTTAAAAGTTTTTTTTTTTTAATTTTCCGGGCTAAAACATTGACATGGAGAAAAAAAGAAATAAAATATCGGGTGCTCAAATGGCAAGGTACTTAAATATATTTAAATTTATATACTACATAAGCCAAAATATTACCCAGAATTTATTATGTAAAACGTTTTGATTATTAATTAGACTCTCGTAAGAGGAACGGCAAAATGATTTGCCAAATGTTGTGGAAAATTTAGCTTCAGAATCTGAAGTTGATACTTATGAAGACGATCTTCGGCTTCAGAGTGAGAGCACTCGTTAACCTCTGCCATAATATGATCCTCTTCAGCATTCGATTCCTCGGCGTCATTTGAAGGAAAAAAAATCTGGGTCTATATCCTACCCAGATTTTATTCCTTCAAATGATCTCGAGGAATCGGATGCTGAAGAGTATCATATTATGGCAGATTAACGAGAGCTCTGACTCTGAAGCCGATTATAATGAGAATTTGAGCATTGATATTGATGATGAAGAGAGAGCCAATGACGAATTAAGTTCGGATTTGGAAGATTATTATATCGGTAACGATGGAACCAAATGGAGGAATATACCTCCAAACTTACAACGGTTAATGGCCCAAAACATAATACGTGAGCCATCTTTTATTAGGCCCAATTTTAACACCAAAATTTTGAACAATGTCGATACATTCTGCGCTTTATTTAACGCATCAATGCAGAACAGACATATACAAATAGGAAAGCGGAAAAAGAATTTACAAAATCGAATGCGGTAAATCCGAATGAAAAAACAAAAACCTGGGCGAGTATGAAAGAAGAGGAGCTCTTGGCCTATATATTTAGGAATTCTTATTGTCATCGGTACACAAAGATCAAATTATATAGCTGTTCGGCAACTTAAAAAAAAATTGTTACACGCTGTATTGAGCAACTATGTCCGTCCGACATTTCTAAAATTTAATGCTTTTTATTCGATTTAATTTCGATGCCACCAGAAATTTTAGAATAGAAACCGATAAGGCACCATGTATTTCCGAAATTTTTGAAATGGTAAACGCCAACCTGAAAAGCAATTATAGACCAAATAAAAGCATAACCATCGATGTTCGTCTTCAGAGAACGAACGAAATTCACGCAATATATACCTTCGAAACCAACCAGCAAAGTATGGTATCAAAGTTTGTCGGGCTTGCGATTCCGAGACGGCGTACCCTTTGAACGGACAGATAAATACCGGTAAAATTGTAAACAACAGAGAAAAATCAAGGTGAACCGTAAAAGATTTAGTTGCCCCATACAAAAACATCGGAAGGAACGTAACTACCGACAATTTTTTTACATCGCTTTCTCTACCCAAAGATTTACTACAGAGTGGAATCTTTCAATAGTCGGTACTATGAAGAAAAACAAGGCATGCACCCCTTCTGAATTCAAAGCATCTAAACCTAGGGAGCTTTTATCAGCGAAATGATTTGGATAACAAATTGTTTTATGCTCATACGTTCTAAAAAACAATAAATCTGTTGTGTTACTATCTACACAGCATAATGATGCCGGTTCCAAATCTAAACCATGTATAATTTTATACAATTCAACTAAAGGTGCAGTGGACACCATGGATAAAATGCTTTCCCAATATACAACAAAGAGAACGACCAACCGGTAGCCACTGGAAATGTTCTTTAACATTATTGACATTGCGGTACTCGCAGCTTACATAATATTCAAAAAGAATAATCTTGAAGCGTTTCTTGGAGAATTAGGGTATGCCTATTATAAAAAAAGACGGGAAAGGTTCGGAACCGAACTCTATAAGCATTTTTGTTGCCTATAAAGATGTGATGTGTGATTTGCGTATTTCAAATATCACACCCACCCACATCCACCCAACCCCATCTTCACCCAGCCCAACCGACCCCAATCTACATACCATAACTCAATCGGCCCCAATCAACCGCAAACCACCACACCTAAACATTATTACTCCAACTATCAAATTCAAACCCCTAAAACCCATCTCACATCGCACCACCCTATACCGCACCACCCATATCATCATCCTTTCACACCTCCATACTCACTCCCACATACACATACACCAACCACACAAACCCTTATCCATCAAATCCCAATTCCCGCACCAAACCCAAAATACCTCATCCCATACGCCCCCTCCACCTCCCATACCACCCCCATAACCACACCACCCACACAAACCTACATCCTCACTAGATATATTTTTATTCCACATTCACATGCTCTATGAAACTAAAATAGAATAAAAAATAAAAAAAAATTCTATCAGTTTTAAGGAGGGGGGTCAACAAAACCCTACGTATCTCCGAACACCCTGAACACAGAAATGTCAAAATCAATAGGGTACTTTTCCATGAATTGCTTGAACTTTTAGTGAAAATTAAGTTGATATCTCTATCCGTTCTCATGTTATCGTAGACACAGACGGACAGACGGCAAACCGAAACCATATAGCATTTTTTTAACAAAAATGCTTAAAAACGAGCTCATAATCCAAGGGCTGTGAGCCATTTTGCAACAAGAAGTGCCGGACCATGTGTTAGGTGTTTGTATTGGGTAATTTCGAAAGCGCCAGAGTGTTCCATTCATATCAGACGCATCTGGTCACAAAAGTGGTCACACACACACAAAGGTGCATGCTATATGTGCAATAAGTAAGAAAAAAGAAAGAGACCTTCAAGGAAAGTTTGTATCCAGTGCTTGAAGCCCATTTGCTAAAAACAAAGCCTTGCGCAAACCAAATGCCAAGAATGTCATCTTAACTTTACATATTTATTTTTTCTTATTCTATGTTTTGAATACTACTACCATAGAAAAATAAGTCTACCATAGATTTCTTTAAAATGAGAGATAAAAATGAAATTCCAATGTCATGATTGTATTTGTGATTTTACATTGTGCGCAATGTAAAGTCACAAATACAATCAGGACATTGGAATTTAATTCGTTTTATACAAATGAGAAATCTATATTAAACTTATTTTTCTATGCTACTACTACCGAAATAAAAAAAAAAAAAAAAAATCTTTTATTGCCTCGAAATATTTCAGAATTCAAACTATACTCACTATTTTAATTGGAAGATCAATAGAAATTTGAAGGCTTTATATATAACAATTAAATTGGGGATCCTTTTAATAAAACTTACAAGAAGTTTCACACAAAATATATGGAGCAATGAATACTGTGAAGATGGTCGAAAAATTCTAAATTTTTTTAAAAAAAAGTACTTAAACTGAATTTTCATAAATTTCAACCAAATGGAGCAACCACTGAGTCGGAACCCATTTATAATTGGTTAAAAAGCGCCGGAAAACTCAAATGTGAAAATCACTATATTTACCCGGGTATATACACCGACAAGATGAAGATTTAAATTTAATGATGCGTAAGAGTAATGACTACTCGGCTAGACGATTTTCGAAAATGAATTTCAACCGGCAGTCCTTTTAAAATTGCTAAATAATGACATACATAGCTGTCGAATACAATTTGGCAGTTAAACTCTCCTTTTTGTGTTTCATACAAAATACATATAGAGAACCACATTGATAATTTTTCTCATTTTTTAGGCTTGCCCATTGGAATATTTTGGAACAATTCATTTTCCCGATAAAATTTTATTGATCTCACCCCAGATATTGTGGTAACTCGTGTGGACAAGGGTAATGTAACCGTTATAACATCACGAAGTGAATGTGTTGCTAAGATTTCTACTTAATGATGACACAATGAATGGAAGTCAATAAACACAATGGTTAAAGAATGGAAAAATGCTGGTAATGTGGATGGAAAGACTTGGAAAATGTCGTTGGTCTATATATTTAGAATAATTTCTAACAAGACACTAATAAATGTTAGACTAATCATGGACATATTTGATAAAGAACTTAAGTCGAAAATTTACACCAAACATAAGTTCACAGAGATTTTTGTTTGGATTGGAAACTTCTAAAAACTGGTACATATTTTTCTGAATTAACGAAGAAAAAATTATGGTAACAAGTTATGACAATAAAAATATAAAATATAAAAAGATAAAAAAATTGAACTAAAATTATACTGCATCAGACTAAAACTCTAAATAGAAAATCGATATTAAAAGGCTCAAAAAGCCAAACTTTAAGAACTCGAAGAAATGATTTCGAATTTATTTGTGTCGAATGCTAAGTGGAAGTTTAAATAAAGAAAGGGCAGTTACCAGGAAATATTTTCTAAAATGTTCACTAAAAAATGTGAAACAACAAATAAGAATCGATTGTTGTTCCTAATGTTGTATCGCACATTTGATCTCAATAATCGATGCCCATTTCACAAATAAAATAAGCGTAAAATCATATAAACATATACTTATGTAGATGTTGTAATGGTAAAACTCAAAAATAATGGCCAAGCAGAAACCCGTGAAGACTTAAAATACATAATAAATAGCATATATTTCTGAACAATAATGAGAAATTTTTAAGTTGAATGATAGCAACCATCAACACACGATAACGCGTATTCTAGAACACACTATAACGCATATTCATTTACTAGAGTTAATGCAAGCATAGTAGAATTTTAACAATGCCGATTTTGGAGCTACTGGTCTTAAAAGATATAAAGTTCGTGATGCATTGCTGAGAGATTTGTTTATTGTATCGACATGTTGCTTCCAACTCAGATTACAATCAACAATAATTCCAAAGTACTTGAAACTCTCTCAACAGTTTCAATGGAAATGCACGAGCTGGAGCAATTAACGACATTACAAAAACTGGAATGATACGTTAACGGTGAATGTAAAATACTGCTATACCCAAACTAAAATGCATAATCTTAGCTTTGTCACTTAAAATTAGGAAATGATGGTCAACCCATTTCCATAAAACTAAAAGGTCGGCTGCAATTTTATGGGAAACATCAGTTTGTGAGGACCGACGATAACATAGTCTGCCAAATTTGTACTAAAAATTGAGATTATGTATGTATACCAAAAATAAAAGAGGTCCCAAGACGGAACCTTAAGAAACACAAATGTTTAAAACATAACGACTGCCCATAGTTCTATTCACCGTAACAACATGATTACAATTTGCAAGATACGATTTAAACCAATTATTAATGTTTCCTCTGAAGCCGATTTTAGACAGTTTATGCAGTAGAAGATTATGATCAACCATGTATGTCAACAAAAAGCCCAGCGTAAGAGTCAAAATTATTTAGCGAAGCACGCACGCCCCTTAAAAATCCAATTAAAGCACTCCATGGAAAACCTGATAATTGAAGAGTACAAATGATTACTATATAGGCGTGTTTTTTGTAATTCAACCCGAACATTACGAATTTCTATTTTGATGCAAATTGTTTTTTAATTCACTGTATCTATTATATTCCTTCTATTCCGGAATATTTTTTTTTATTTCGGTATATCCAGAACGTATTCTTCACTTTCAATTTCAAACATCAATATAAATATTTAATAAATTTACTAAAAAATGTATTTGAATAATGCAAATCATAATCTATTTAATATATTTTATTGCAAAACCGTTTTTTTTAAGTGTAGAATATAAAAATAAGTATTTGAAGCAACTCATTTTCCTATATTGTTTATTCCAAGGCGATGTTTATTACATTTTATATAAAATTTTCTTGCGTGACGTGATCAGTTTTACAATCTTCCTATTCCTTCTATGAAATGAATTTAAACAACGCCATAGACTATTATTAAAGAAGAATTTTTAATTATGTAGCTAGACCACTGTAACGAAATACAACTTGCAAAGAATGCTATAAATTATACATAATAATTAAGTTATTGCAGCAATATCGGTTTTTTATAAAATAAACCTGTGTCATCAGCAAAATTAACCATTTAACCTTTCTATAATAAAATAAATTGCGATACAACCCCAACTCCAGATTAATCATCATTATTATTCTTCCGAGATTCAAAGCATGATATTTAAAAAAATAAAAGTTATGCGTATTCTAGAATCAAGTTTTTCATTATAACAGCGAAATTCAAAAAACAATTTTAGGAATGTCAGGGTAATACACATAAATTAAACGTCACGAGAATATTAAAGTGACCTAAAAAAAGTAGTCTTTATATTTCCTACAAATTCGACTGCGCTCGAGATAGCCAAATGCATTTTGTTATACCATTAAAGTTAATGCTTAATTATCTTGTGAATACAATGTCTGTGAAGTAAAAAAATTAAATAATACATTCTGTGAAAAAAGTGGGGGTAAATGATCATTTTAAAAGCCCGTTTAATGGGATTGTAAAATTTTTTATTGTTGCTAAGCTGACACAACTGTCCTCTTTCTTACCGTGAAATTTGGGCGCAATCTGTTATTTAGTTTGATTACACTGCTATATTTTGTCAGTTCATCTCAAGTGTGTTTCGCGATTTTTATAATGAATAAAAATATCGTACAAAGAATTAGCCTCAAATTTTGTATTGCAAATGAAATTTCATGTGCCGAATCGCTGAAATTGTTACAGAAGGCTTACGGTGAATCGGCTTTATCAAAAACACGTGCATATGAGTTATTTCCCTCGCTCTGGTCGGCCATCAACGTCTCCAACTGAAGATAACATCAATAAAGTGAAGGAAAAGATAACGGAAAACCGTCATTTAGGTTTGGGAGACATAGTCGCTAAAATTTTTGTGTCTCACGAATCAATTCGTACCATTGTACACGATTGTTTGGGCATGACCCGCGTTGCTGCTCGACGAAATGAAAGACCTGATTTTCTTCAAATACTCAATCGCGTAAAGGTCGCTGAATACATGCTAGAACGAATCATTTTCGACCATTCATCAAACGCATTATAACTGGTGATGAGATATGTGTATACGAGTTTGACATGTAAACCAGACCAGTCGACAAGGTTCGGAATGGGCAATGGCGCACCCGTTTTCAGCCGATAGAAGACGTAAAAGAGAAGTCGCGGAGAGAACTAAAGTCGATTTCGGAAAATGCGTTTGAACGTGTTTTGATGATTGGATTATTCGTTGGCATAAGTGTATTATTTCGCAAGGGGCCAATAAATAAATTTGAATGAATAATAAATATTTTATGTTTTATTGATAAATTCCCATTTTTACGTGTTTCTTGCCCCATATCCATTTAATTTCGATATATGTATGTAGAACAAAACTGATAAGAAAAGCAAACATTTTTTGTATTACTGTTTACACGGCTTCTCCACCTGCTATCTGAATACTATTGTAATCTGTTTTCACTTTCTATCAAAAATTGCCAAGATGGAGTCTGGTGTGATAAACTTGCTATAAATTGACGTTAAGGAATCATTCTAAGCGATTAAAAAATTTAGTAGACGCCATATTGAAATAGAAGAAACGTTAAAATATGCATGCTATATACATGCAATCTAGTTCTGCCTACATAGCATGTATTCATATCATACATATAGTATATAAATATTATTGCGAGTCTCCAATTGCCATTTGATCGAAATTGTCTAGCATAACTACTAGATAGCAATAGCAGGTGGAGACAGTCCATGTTAGGGAATCAAATGAAATGTCAAATGATTTTGGCATGTTAATTTTTAGTTAATGTCGACTTCAATTGAGTTTTTAATACCCGGAAAACAGCTGGAATCTAAGAAGACCCTGCACTCAATACCACAATTATAGGCCCTTGGTGCAAACCGAGGATTCTATCACAAATCGCAATTGCGATCTGCTGCTTTCATTCGACCAAGAAAAATTTAAAAATCTGTGATAAAGAAACCGAGACCTAACTAACTCGAAGGCTGGACAGCAGCAAAATGAATGATGTCGTCGACCTCAACCTCTAAGAATAACGATCAAAACTCGTAGTAGGTCTTTCTTCAGAGACAAACCATAATTATTTAACCTCAAATTAGGTCATAAATAAAGTATTTCGTCATCCGGCAGAAAGGGGAAGCAAGCCAATTCACTTAGTTTCGTAATGAACATAGTTCTAACTAGAATAGCTTCCTTGCCCTTAGTAAACGGCCGTGACACGATTGTTGCAACACAGGCACACAGGCGGCTAATAAATTGTTTACAGTTCTTAACTAGTTTGGAAGTTGTCACAGGATTCTTTAATGCCTTTAGCACAGCTTTCCTATCCGTATACAAAACAATATCTTCATCTGAAGCAGCGAGGTTAGACACATCAATCACACACCGAATGACAGCAATCAGTTCGGCCTGAAACACCATTGTTAAAAACGGCAGTGGCTTTTTGAAACGTGAGGACTCCAGGACAGTTTTCTGACTAGGGTAACGCCCACATATGTGACGATATCTTTGAGCCAAGCGGTGGTTGCAGTTTGTTTTAAGATGTAATGGAAATTTTGGAGTTTGAAGCTTTTCTTATTAAACGATCGTAATTAATTCACCAATCCTGCGGGCAAACTGATCCGAAGCATAAAAGAAATCCAAAAATTTGTTATGAAATTACCACAGCCAACAACGGATCCTGTGGCTGATAATGTTAGCATAAACTTCGGAGAATTTAAAGCGGAAACTGACGAGCAGGATCGTTGTAATCCGACCTGACAGCATTAGGAATGAAAATAGTTTGGCTTTGGTTTCAAGATTGTAGGACAGTGCCGAAAGCAATGCAAACTTGATAAAATTAGAGTAAGTGACCCCAAATGAGAAGAAACCCTTGTTATAATTAGGTAATTCGGGAACAACCAACTTAGAGTTAATAAAGTTGCAACGGGGAAAATGAGCAGTAAGTAATAATTCCGCAACTTCCCGATTAGAGGAGCTCAGCCTACCATCAGGAAGGCGCATTACATTCAGTCTACACGCGGCCATTTTGTAGCAATATGATTGTTCGAAAAAACTGTTTGAATGAATGAACGAACGCAACAATGAACCCAAAAATATTCACAAACGATTAGACATACACAATATTAAATAGTCAGAGACACAAAGTAACCAAACGTCGGGCAACTTTATTTATTTTTCTAGCGCTACATCCCATTAACTGAAAGGTTCATACTGCTGCTGGAAGAGACATACTGGCATATCGTGGGAGGGAGGGAGGGGGAAAAGGGAATGATCTCGTCTACTTTCCACTTTACAATTAGTTTCGTGCTGTTCCAATGCGGACAACCAAACTTGTACAAACCCAAGCACACAGCCCCAACATTGGGCAACGATTTGTAGAAAATTTAATCTTGTGGTATGGTATGTGCATAATAAACATTATGCATAATGTAAAGGATACGTAAATAATTGAGTTATGTATGTACAAAAATTTAAAAACTAATTCAAATAAAATTAAATGTATCACTACACTCTGCATCATAATTTGGAATTACAAAATAAAGGATATCAATAAATACAACACAAATAATGAATACATATACCGAACTGCAGTCCTTGTAACAGCATCATAGTATATTCGACATTTCATGCTTGAAATGGTAAATCCATTATAGTACATAATCCTAATTTTCCTATTTCTATATGTTCTAAACGTCGTGTGGCAATATAATTGAAATATTAAAATAGTTTTAAAAGGTTCTCTCGTTCATATGCTGTACATTACACGGTTATAAACATATTACCATATCAAATCCATTTCAAATTGCTGTCATACGGATTGGCACGGAAACGTCTAAAATACAGCAATCATTTTTTAATCACTGTTTGCGCCAAACATGTACACACGGTTACGTTCATAAAATGTTTTAGAAATAGATTATATGTATTAAAAATTAGTTTTTTTTTTGTTTTAGCAAACAAACGAACTAGAAATAGAAATAAAAACTAAATACATATGAAATATAATTTTTATTTAGCAGATGGTTAAAACTACCGTCAATCATCATCAAACGAAAAACGTTTCCAAAAACGTAAAAAAAAATAGTAAAACAATGAGTATAAAACTGAAAACTATTTTTCGTAATAATATTTTACTTTTTGTTTAGATTTGGCTAAACCCAAGAGAGTTGAAATTTTATATAAAATTTGGATTAAAGATTAGTTTTTCTGGCGTTATAATATCTCTAATTTTAGTATCTGCATCATATGGTGTGATTTATTCCAGAAATAATTTCCCATGGTGCTTAAAAAATATATAAAAATTTTATCTGTGTACCTACAACGCTAATAAGTTCAAAATATTTGCTTTCTGTGTAATTAGACTTTTTGTTATGCCCAACTATAATGGAGGTGGCAACAAACTTGTAAAATATATAAAAATTATTATATCAACGGTTTGCTTCAGATTGACGTTTTGGGATTGTTTCAAATGTAAATGCTAAAAAAGACGATCAAAATAATGTTGCTTAATTTGGGGTTATTACATATCACAGTGCCATATTTTCATGAGATTAAACGAACGTGCATCTACATTGCGATTTTATGATTTTTTGTTAACGTCTGTACAATTTTCTTTAGTAATACAATTTTCTTTAGATGACTTTTTAGATTGATGGGCATTTTAATTTTCACTCAGTTGCCGTCGTCATTTACGACATATTTTCTTCAAATTACTTAAATTCGTCAAAATAAGTGATGTTCATATTGGGTTTGAAGGAAGTCAGGTTACATACACTTGTAGGCAAATCTCTATATATAGAAAAGAGAGGTGTTTGTTCGTAAGCAATAAACTCAAGAACTGCATCGCTTTTGATAAAAATTTAAATATATGTTTTATGGGTAGTGAGAAGTGTGTCCGTAAGGTTTAGTTGAAATCGACTCAACGGAAGTAGCAGCATCCATAGAAGATTATCAGTGATATGACTTTGATAAAAATGTACGCTAATTGGATTGATTGATGGGTCGTGTTGGGTTAAATAAACGGTCACAACAAACATTACGGTCACAACAAACACCAGAGGAACGAGTAGCACAATAAATGAAGTCGCCATTGTCATTGTTGGCGATCAATTCGAATCAAGAGATATCATTTTACAACGTCGAAATGATCAAATGCAACGTGTATCTGAAACTCAAGATCTTATGACGCACTTCAATACCCATTATAGTTCTGGCAAGGAGAGGATGTGTATCACTTCCAACTGAAAATGATTAATCCTACAACTGGTAAATAGTTTTTTTTTCAAAATAAATATTTGCATTTAAAACATAGAAAAATTACAAAGAATGTATATTTTGTTCTATCAACAGGTGCAATAACAAACAAAAGATAAGCTGCATGAACTACTATGCATACAGATTAATGATTCGCGAAAATCAAGACAATCACATTTTAAAATGTCGCCAATTATATCATCAGTACGTAGTGGACATGAATGCCAAAATAGAACTAGAGCGGTTATTGTTCATTCGGCTAAACCAACGACAATTGCGATCAGAAGAATACATTCTAATCCGAGATGCAATTAATAACGATGACCTTGGACGATTTACAATTTTACCTGCAACTTACACCGGAAGTCCGAGACACATGCATGAATATGCGCAGGATGCGATGTCATACGTCCGCAATTATGGACGTCCCGATTTACTCATCACTACAAGATTTACTCATTACTGCAATCCGAATTGGACGGAAATTAAAAATTGCTTATTGCTAGGAAAATCTCCTACTAATCGACATGACACAGCTGCACGGGTGTTTAAACAGAAATTAAAATTTTTGATTGATATTATTGTAAAACACGACGTTTTTGGCTCTGTTCGATGTTGGATGTACTCTATTGGATGGCAATAGCGAAGACTTCCACATGCTCATATTCTTATATGGTGCATGGATAAAATTCAGTCAAATGAAATCGACAACATTATATCTGCAGAAATACCCGACTCAACAAATGATCCAGAACTTTTAAAAATTGTTATTCAAAATATGGTACATGGCCCATGTGGAGCATTAAACATAAATTAGCCATGTATGATCGATGGTAAATGCTCTAAAAGATATCCCAGACAACTAATTCCTGAAACAATTACGAGCAACGACGGGTATCGCCGACGATCCTTTGAAGACAATGGAAGATCAATAACAATGCAAGTACTAAATACTAACGTTGAAATTGATAACAGTTGGATAGTATCGTACTCACCTTTATTATCGAAAATATACAAAGCTCATATAAATGTTGAATATTACAATTCTGTTAAATTAATAAAATACATTTGCAATTCAGTAAATAAAGGAAGCGATATGGCCGTTTTGGAGTAGCACCTGCAAATAATTTAGATGAAATTAGGCAATATCAAATGGGAAGATATATCAGCAGCAATGAATCAGTATGATGCATATTCACTTTTCAAATTCATGAGCGATATCCCACAGTAGTACATTTCGCCGTTCATACGAAAACACAACTTTATTGCATTGGCCATTGCCTTCTCTGGAATTGCAGCCAGTTTGTTAATGGTGGAAGAACGGCACATTCAGCATTGAAGTTACCTTTAAATGTGCAACTAACAGAAAGACCAACATGCAATATTTCCAAAATATCTGGAATGGCAAAGGTACTTCAACAATGCAAGATTATTGTATGGGATGAGTGTACAATGGCTCACAAAATATTCGTTGGAAGCGTTGGATCGAACATTGAAAGATTTACGCAACAAACGACAATCATTTGGGGATGCTCTTATATTATTAGCAGGTGATTTCAGACAAAAAGCATCAGATTTGTGGCAAAATTTTAAAAAATTAACACTTTCAGAAAACATGCGCGCGCGATTACAAAACGATTCATCAGCCCTTTTATTTTCTAAACAATTATTGGATGTTGGAAATGGGAAAATTGATGCAGACAATACAACAGGATTAATAACATTTCCCTCAGATTTTTGCACTTTATACCGACCAAATGGCACAGTGGTTAAAGCTTTGGCGTTTGGATCGGAAGGTACCGGGTTCGAATCCCGATAGCGGCAGGATGCAAAGTGAAATTTCATCAACAGATTTCGATCTGTGGTGAAATGTAACACATCTATGACCCCCTGTCGGTGTGCAAAACCCATGGGCCGACCCATCTTCCATGCCTGTATAGGCTGGCATGGAGCTTGCAATGTGCAGATGATCTTAAATCGGTCCTATAGCCGTACGTCCTCGAGTTGGCGGGAAGGCGTAAAGTAAGGACGTAAAAAGCCTAACCGCGGAAGAGAAGGGTGAGCCTTGAGCCCCAAAACAGGTCGCATAGTTACCATTAAAAAAATAAAAAATTAAAAAAAAATAAAAAAAAAAAAAGATTTTTGCACAATCGTTGAATCCAAAGACAGTCTAATTACCAGTGTATATCCCGATATTGCAAACAATTTTAAAAATCATCAATGGTTAAGCGATCGTGCAATATTAGCCGCAAAATAAAAATGTCACTGAAATTAACAATGACATTCAAAGCACAATTACAGGCCAAATAAAACATACAAATCGATTGATAACGTTATGGATACAGATGATGTTGTTAATTATCCAGTTGAATTTTTGAATTCACTCAACTTGCCTGGAACTCCACCTCACATTTTACAATTAAAAATTGGTGCACCAATAATTCTATTACGCAATTTACACCAACCAAGCCTTTATAATGAAACAAGATTTGGTGTAAAAAAATTACTCAAAAATATCATTGAGGCCACCATATTAGTTGGAAAAAACAAAGGTGAAAACGTATTATTCCACGTATACCAATTATACCATCAGATATGCCAGTTGAGTTTAAACCAGCGATCTACACCAGTGATTCTTAACAAGGGAGCCATGGCTCCCTGGGGATCCGTAAGAAGTTTGCCGGGGGGCCGACAAAGTTCCTTCAGAATATAATAAAAAGAAAATTGATTTATAACCGAATATCGTATTGGAAAGTGAAATAAGGAAGATAAAGTTTTCTTATTTACCAGGTGTTTAAATATGAAACCGGAATTTTTTTAGTAAAAAGTACACGTGCATCGTATGGTAATGATTAAGAGTATTTTATTCAAAGTATTGCCCATTATTAGTTATACATTTTTCCCATCTTTCTGGCAATGCGTGTATGCCACGCCAAAAAAATTTTCGTAGGAAATGAAGTGCTTCTCAGCAAGCCCGTACTCAATCGATGCAAATAAGTGACAATCGGACGGAACCAAGTCTGGCGAGTAAGCCGTATGTGAAAGTATTTCCCAGGACGGAGTCAAGTCTGGCGAGTAACCCGTATGTGAAAGTATTTCCCAATAAAGTGCTTCCAACGTTTCCATGACCGGTTTTGCTTTGTGTGATGGTGCATTATCACGAAACAAAATCACTTTGTATTAAATTTTATCATATTCTGGTCGTTTTTCACGCGAAGCTCGATTAAAATTTATCATTTGTTGTTGGTAGCATTCAGTATTTACGGTTTCACCAGGTTTTTATCAGCTCAAAATAAATCATCTAGATCCCACCAAATACAGAGCATTGTCTTTCAGAGCCGAAGCGATTTGGCCATACAATAGATGTCGATGGTTGTCCTGGCTCAACCCAAGACGATTTGCGCTTTGGATTCTCAAAACAGATCCATTTTTCATTGCCAGTCACAACTCGATGGACAAATGACTTTCTTTTGTATCTGGCGAACAACATTTTGCAAGCGGTTTTTCTATTTTCCTGTTGCCTTCATTCAGTTTATGCGGAAGCCATTTTCCCAGCTTTTGGATCTTTCTCATGGCTTTTATACATATGGAGACAGCTTCTCGTGACACATTCAATTGTTCCGCGAGTTGTTTTTGTGTTTGCGTCATTCTCATCCAACAATGCCTGCAATTCACTGTCTACAAACTTTTTTGATGGCCTTCCACGTTCTTCATTTCCCACTTCAAAATCACCTCTTTTGAATTTATTAAACCACTCACAGCATTGTGATTTATCAAGAGCATGCTCACCGTAAGCTTTGACAAGCATTCCATGTGATCCTGCAGTAATTTTCTTCAAATAATAACAAAAAATCGATGTTGTCCGCAAATCGTATTATGTATACATTGCCTATAGGCACAAAACTCGACCTTTTTAAGAAATAAAAAAACATGCGTTATTGTATGAAACTTATATGGTTATGAATTTTATGTTGTTGCGAGGGGATCGTTTTTTTCAAAATTCGACAGACGAAACATTACGTTTTCGTATACGTATAAGGAGTATAGTACACAGTTTTGTATTAGTGTGAATAATTTTTCTGTGGTTATATTTGTTTGTTTTCTGCGAATGTAAGCATCGAAAATTATGAATCGATAAAAATCGGATCAGTTGTTTGGTGCTTATGTCCTTTTGTTGTCTCATTTTTTTGACATCTCACCAAGCATTTGAATGTCGAGTTAAGACGATCGCGCAAATGACTGCTATAGCAGTCATACAAATTTTTTTCGTTTTTTAACACGTTCGCTCAAACAACTTTCATTTTTTAAGGAATAACCCGACAAATTTTTCTATTCTCAACAATACATTTCTTTCCACGACGAAATATCATTGCAATTACAACAGTTATAAAATGTCTTCCTGAGTAGCACACACATTTAGAAAGTGTGCGTCAATGTGTTAACAAAAAAAATTAACTACTATTACGGTGACACCTAGATTAGAATAGAATAAGTTAATTTCATTAATTGTTCAATGGCTGGAGCTACACGAGATTTTAATTTCTGGTTTCAAACTAAAGCCTAGTACTCAGTTCGATTTCACGTGAAATTTCCATACGATTTTACCAAAGCGAAATTAGAAATGAAAAATTTCATTTCTATTTTCATTTTGTAGTACTCAGTTCTCCAATGAAATAGCCAAGTGTGTTCAATACATCAAAGATGGCGCGCATAAACTCTCCAAATTATTTTCATGTGAAAATAATGTGTCGGCACATTATTTTCACGCGAAATTTTGACATTTGTTTGTATTCGGCAATAAACAAATCTTTTAATACCACAAATCGATAAATTTTAATTAAAGTCATTTTAATTTAATTTATTTATGTAAAATAAACAAATTCATTTGTGTATGCCTACAAATTTATACGTTAAATTTAAAAATTCTCCAAATAAAATTTCATTTCTATTTCACACGAAAATAAATAGATTTTTGGAGACCGCGTTAAAATTTCATTTCACTTTGAACTGAGTACTAAGCTTAAGTCGTAATAGATTTTTAATTGTTAATTTAAACCTTTATATTAAATGAAAACACCTAATTTTTTTGTATTGTTTTATTTTGTTCTCTCGAAAATAAAATAAAAATCTACATCTCAAAAATGCCCTTAAATTTTTTTATTTTCATTTCTATTTTTGTCATTTCGGATTCACAGACAAAAATTTTATGTCGCACAATTTTGCACTGAAATATTTTTAAGTTCCAATTCGAAACGGCGATTAAGCGAAATCAGTGGACTGAAGAACAATGTCGCATTGATCTATCGCATGGAATTGAAGGGTCGATACCAAAGAGGAGGAGAATCGCTACAAGAATTTTCATCGGCAATTGAGCGGCTCGCGCATTTAGTACATTCAAATATATCGGCCGATTAC